>CAWUFW010003614.1:560000-1160000 GCA_963921515.1 Calotriton arnoldi
TGGCCGCCCTTGTTTTCTTTGTGCAACGCCGCCTCCCCTTGACCTTGGCAGCAGGCAGCAGGCCTGGCTCCGGGTACGCTACCCAGGAGCATCACCGCCGGTGGGCGAGGGTGCGCCGGGCAGTGTTTCGCTGCTCTAGGGTCCGGCGCACCCATAACCAGCTGACCCACCGGTGGTCTGACATCTTGGACCGGGAGCAGGACCTGCTGGACCGGGAGCAGGACCTGCTGGACCTGCTAGGTGTTGAGGTCGTGGGGTTTGGTGAGTAGCTAATAGTATAATACTCGTAGTATTGGGTGTTCTGTAGACTGTTACTGTTGTTATTGCAAATATAATTTTTTTCTATAGCAAGAATGCTGCTGCTTACATTGCAGGTAGGTAAATTACATTTAAAAATCTTCTGTGATTGTTATTCTTCTAGACACAGGTGCTCGGCGGTGCTACTAATCTTACTTGTTTGCAACTTTGCGCTCACTTAGGCTGATTATGTAAGAGAGTTTACTTAAGAGAACTTAAGTTAGGTAATGCAAGAGAGACTCTAGTCCTTCCTTTGTCCTCCTGTCACTAAGATAGTGGTGGATTGATAGATAGTTTAGTTACTTAGTATTAGTTGGTAATTTTTTAGCGGGCTACGTGATGCATCCTCTGTCACGTCACGTGCTGCTGAGTGCTGCTTACTCCAGTCCTTAGTAGAACCTTTTGTAGTTTGTTAGTGAGTGAGTAATAGGCTTAGCAGAACATCAGCAGCAACCAATCAACAATTTGGTGTATGCAAAAATGTATGCATGCGTCCTCCATCTATGCATTTTGAGGACTAAAATAAATGGAAATGTAGACTTAGTGAACAATTGGCCTGTCTGGAATAGGTGGGCTAGGTCAGGTGGTACGTAACTTAACTTAGGCTTAGAATTCTGGAATCAGAATGGAACACTGGATTAGTGTTCATAAATATTAACTAGACGGTCCGCGAATCCCGCGATACTACTAGTCGATCAAATTAGATAGGTCAATTTTATTGCAATTGTTGTTTCCAAAAATGTTTTTCTGAGCGTTTTTTAAAATATTGTATTTGTTTCACACCAATCATCAATGTTTGTCTCTTTCTTTATTATATCTTACATGATCAGCACCCAGGGACAAGAAGACGGGGTCAGAGTCGGCGGGAACTGGGCAAGAATCGCAGGATACCTCCCAGGGCCAGGACCACTCCTCTACCGAGGGCTCTGCTGCTGGCCCCAGTAAGTCCTCCAGTTGTTAATATTAATCATTATATTTCCCTAACTTTTACTGCACCTTTATTTTCCAAACTATTATTTCCGTTTCCTAATTCTATTTTTTACCAAATCTTCTTCGATCTAGACTATCTGTTTCTAAATTTTTGTTATCCCTGCCTCTTACTGCCTCTGCTCTGACTCTCTGTACTACTCTACTACTATATTAGTCTGTCTGTAGCTAAGCTTGCCCAGTTGGCCACTCTTTATTTTTATTTAAAAGGTTTTAAAACTCAGATTCACAAATAGCTCTAGCCACTGAGTCCAGTCCTTTGGGTTGTCCTCTTCTAGTCTTCTTAATCTTGAGAGGCTTTTCGACAATTCCCACCAACAAACTGCCCAACCTGAAATTTTACTATTTTTGATAGGATAGGACATACTACTACTAGTGTCTACTCTACTCTAGTACCCGATTTGTACTAGTGATGTATGTGGTATATGTATGTGTATTTTAACTTTTTTCAATCTTGCTATTGAAAACGAATTAATAGGGGAGGTGTATATGGCATCTAAAAAATGTGTAATGTTTTTTCTAGGCGTACCGACCACCAGTGCCGGGGCCAGCGGCGGGGCAGGCAATGCCAGCCAGGAGGGAGCAGTGGATGCGGCAGCTGCCACAGGGGTGGATGCGGCAGCAGCAGTGGCAGGCGGTGGTAAGTTATACTTATATTCATTACTTATTGACAATAGCTACACACTCGCTGCAAGGGTGTACACTGTATGTTGAGAGAGACTAAGTTGTTGTGAACAACGGTTGAAGAAGACACCCTTTACTTAGCATTAGAGCAATAGCATTAGCGGCAGGAGTAGTAGTTGAGTAACTAATGGCCTCTTCTATCTGACTTCAACTCAGCTGGGAAAGTTTTATGGAGAAGACTAAGAGTCAGATCAGATGACCTTGATGGATGGGTTGAACGAAAAGGGAAAGAAGGATGGAAGGAGGAAGGACGGGCGAGATGTAATATATATGACTGGCAGAGAAGGATACGTGTGATGCATGCATAGGTGGCTGATAGGAATCAGATGCATGGGTGGTTGAAGCAGGCTGGGTGGAAGGTGAAAGAAAAGATGCCTGCCTGGGTTGGTGAAACTGTATGGGTGATAGCAAGAATCCTCCGGGGTGTTTCATGGGTCAAACTCAAAGGCAAGCAAGGAAGGAAGGACGCATGGGTGGTGGTTTAAAAAATAATAAAAGAAAATAAACCGCGCCAGAGTAGCAAAGCCAAGGAGAATAGAAGTTGTATTTTCAGAATACTCCCTTGACTCACAGTAGTTTGCAAGCACAGCATATATATTGTGTATGTATGTTGTTACTTATCAAGCACCTCCCTCCGACTCCGAGGCCCACTCCCTACCTATGTTAATTTATTTTCGACTGTGTCAGCCTGCCATGGGTGGCCTATTGGCTGCATGGTTACACAATCAATCAAAACAAAGTTACTCATGTCGTCCCATATATAAGCAATGATCATTTGGATCAGATATCATCTGCCTTGTTGTAGTAGTCAGGGCAGGGTGAAAGTGAAATTGAGCAGTTGCCCTTGATGTAATAACAGAGTATGGCCAGTGCCACCCATAATAGAAAAATAAGATGATTGTGTAGTCAGCTTCCCCACCTGCAGACAGTAGTAAATAAAAATAACGTGAGTCTGCAGACTGAGTCACGAGTATGTTTGTCTTCTTGGGCGCAAGCCGACTGAGCTGGCATTCCTACTACAACAAGGTTATTTAATTTTGCTAAACAAGAGAGAACTCGAGTCCATAGTGCTAGTATAATGCCTGAAACTCCCACAAATGTTAGAGGCCGAGGAAGTGGGAGGATAGATACCACAAATGTTATGTACTGTGCTTGCTAGTGCTACTGTGCCACTATGTGTAGAATTAATTTTGTGTTACCCGCCCCGCGCCCGCCACGCAGGAACTGGAGCAAGATAACAGAGGAGTACCTTAACACCACCCTCCTCCTAGACCCACCCTGCGCCAAGACCGACGCCAACTCCGCAGCCAAGGAACTTCACTGCTGGATCTCCAGCTGCGCCGACAAGCTCGCACCCCTCCGCCACCCCGGCAAACAACGCCCTCTAAAGGCCGCCTGGTTCACCACCGAACTCCAAGAATCCAGGTGCTCCTTCAGACGCCTCGAGAAAACCTGGCGAAACCGGAAAACCACGGAAGACCTAAACAGCTACCAGAACGCCCTGAAGGAATACCACCAGCGCATAAGACACACCAAGCGGACGTTCATCAAGAACAAAATCCACACCAACACAACCAATGTGAAAGAACTCTTTAATGTCATACATCAATTCACCAAACCCCCCAGCGAAGCCACGGACGTCACTCCATCCCAGGAACTCTGCAACAAACTCAGCTCCTACTTCCATCTGAAAATCAAGGCCCTCTACGACAACTTCAGCAAACAGACACCGGTCACCACCCCCCCACCACTGACAAAGAGCCAACCATCACAACCTGGAATCCCGCCACCTTCAAACACACCACCGCGACCATGAAGAACACCCACTCAGGAGCCCCCATGGACTCCTGCCCACCGCACATCTACCACAGGGCCGCCGCCGCCATTGCACCAAAACTAGGACGGACCATCAACGCCTCCCTCGAATCCGGCATCTTCCCAGACGACAGAAAGCGGGCAGAGGTCAAACCCCTCCTCAAGAAGCCCACGGCCGACCCAACGGACCTGAAAAACTACCGGACCATCTCTCTCCTCCCCTTCGCTGCCAAAGTCACTGAGAGACTCGTAAACACTCAGCTGACCGCCTTCATCGAAGAGAACTCCATCCTAGACACCTCCCAGTCTGGATTCCGCAGCAACCACAGCACCGAGACCGCCCTCCTTGCCGCCACCAATGACATCCGCATGCTACTCAACCAGGGACACACCGCGGCCCTAATCCTACTAGACCTCTCCGCAGCCTTCGACACTATCTCACATCGCACTCTCGCAGCTAGACTTCACGACGCTGGGATACGAGGAACCTCCCTCAACTGGATCCGTTCCTTTCTCTCCGGCAGAACCCAGAGGATCAGACTCCCTCCCTTCCTCTCCGAACCCACAGAGATCAACTGCGGAGTACCCCAAGGATCATCGCTCAGCCCCACGCTCTTCAACATCTACATGGCCCCCCTCGCCCCCATCGTCAGACAGCACGGGCTCAGCATAGTATCATACGGCGATGACACCCAGCTCATCCTCTCCCTCACGAAGAACCCCGATGACACCAGACTTAGTTTCCAGGAAGGAATGGAGGACGTCGCCACCTGGATGAAAAACAGCTGCCTGAAGCTCAACTCGGAGAAGACTGAGGTCCTCATCCTTGGACCCTCCACCTCCGCCTGGGACATCACCTGGTGGCCCTCCACCCTCAGGAGTCTGCCCGTCCCGACAGACCACGCACGGAACCTTGGAATCATCCTCGACTCACTCCTCCCTCACCATGACCCGCCAGATCAACTCCATCGCCTTCACCAGTTTCAACTGCCTTCGGAGCCTCCATAAGACCTTCAAATGGATACCCCCCGAATGCAGAAAAACCGTCACCCACGCACTCATACCCAGCAGACTGGACTACGGCAACGCCCTCTACGCGGGAATCAACACAACTCTCCTACACAAGCTCCAAACCATCCAGAACTCCGCAGCCAGACTCATCCTCGGAACCCCACGGCACGAACACATGACCCAACACCTACAAGACCTCCACTGGCTCCCCGTCAAGAAGAAGGTAACCTTCAAACTGCTCACCCACGCCTACAAATCCCTCCACAACATCGGACCCAAATACCTCAACGAGAGAGTCTCCTTCCACGCACCCAAGAGGAACCTCCGCTCCGCCAACCTCGCCCTCGCAGTGACCCCCCGCATCCACAGAACCAGAGCAGGCGGTAGAGCTTTCTCCTACATCGCAGCCAAAGCCTGGAACAAGCTCCCAGTCAAAATCAGACGCTCCCCCACCCTGCACACCTTCAGGAAGAACCTCAAGACCTGGCTCTTCGACTGAACTGGAGCTGCAACCCCCCCCAGCGCCTTGAGACCCTCATGGGTGAGTAGCACGCTTTATAAAATCCCTGATTGATTGATTGTTTTGCTAACAGTATTGGTTACAATAGTCTTTTTTCTTTTTTGATATAGCTACTCCTTCCCAACCAAAAAAACCAGACAGGAAGGAGTTAGCAGCCATGGCCCGGCGCCGGAAGCTTGAGGCCATCCTCATGGAATATCGGCGGCTGGTGGTTCTGGCGGAGGAGGAGGAGGAGGAGGAGGAGGCGGCAGCAGCTGCAGCCTCCTCCAATGCCCCGGGCCCCAGCAAGGCCCCTCGAGTGGTACGGCGCCACGGTCAGGCAGCCGCCCGCCGCACTTCTGTATCCAACACTGCTTTCCCCCCTGTGGATGCAATTGTAGACTTTTCCAGCACTGCATGCTCCTCCGAATGGCCACCTAGAGGAGCAGCTAAAGGAGGTCCTGGCTACTAACCGGCGACTGCGAGCCCGCCGATAGAGATCCTGTTTGATAGCCCCTTTTGTATTCCTTTTTTTGGTGGGTGGGCATTGGGCGTTCGTTGGGGAAAAGTTGGGGTTTATATATTTATGGGCAATTTTATTTTTGAATTTAAGGACATTGGTTGGACTTTTTGGACATTGGTTGGGGTTAGGGAGAGGGGTGGGTCAGGTGGGATTTTTACATTAGTTTATTTTGTTAGGGGATTAAATCATATTTATACTTAAACTTTACATACGATGTAAATGTTTTGTGGGGGTTACTCTTTTACATCACACGGTTTCCTTCCTTTGCTGCTGCAGGGCCGCAGCCAGTTTTTGATTTAAATAATCTGCCTATTTTGTAACACACGAACAGATAGATGCGGTACCCTCACTGAGTGACTTGTCCTACTAGTACTGTCAGTCTCTCCTTCTAGTCTATGCAGTCTGCAATTGGACTCAAGGGTGTGGGTGTGTGAATTAATGAATTTATTTCCATTATTAATTATGCCTCCCCCAAACTTGTACTCTTACCTGTGATTGATGTTTAAATTTAGGCACAGCGATGGCTGCATGGTGATGATGATTTGGTTTCCCAAGATGCCATGGTTGTGGTGGTAGTACAGTATATGCTGTCAGTAGAATTTGCAAAAAAATAAAATGAGACAGTCAGTCGCCTGAGAGAGACTATGGAAGGAGCAGTAAAACGAAGTAAAATAAGACATAATGGTGGCGGGGATAGCCTAGTACAACAAGTTACAAACTGTAGTTGACTTGAGTCACTCGACACAAGCATAACCTTTAGTGCTGTAACTTAGGAGGGGATGATGAATCCAATCGATGCCGGCAATTAATTATGATGGATTATGTTCCTTTGGAAAAAAATTGACTTGCAAATATACTGAGCATGGGTGGGCATTGGCAAGCAGAGGAAGATCCTTGCCCTGCCTTGAGTGAAATTGAATTAGTGTTGCTTTCACCACATCCGCCCCAGCAAGTATGTGATCAATTATTGGTGTAAATTTAATTTAGCCATATCTCAATATAAATCACACAGCCCGGGGGAAGAGGGTTAGGGTTTGATGAATGGTTGGGAAGGGGTATTTGAGGGAAAGGTTTGACAAAGACAAACACTACACATGGACAACAACAACTGAACAACACACAAAATCTTGCCAGGCGACCATCACATATCTGTTAAGGGAGAAAAAGGAAATGCATGTATGATGATGACTTGATGGTTAATGATGATAAGTAGTACTTACTAACTGGACTAGTAGACAGTACAGGGCAGCAGTATATTATTAATTTTTATTATGCTATTTGCCTTGCCTGTCTGCCCTCAGAGAGACCCAAATTACATACATTTTATGTTCTGTTGTACCGGGCTTCCTTTTAAAGCTAGCAAAGAAAATTAAAAAATATCTGTAGGGATCAATTATAAGCAACGAGCAAACATAACAACAACAACAACAAACACAAAGTCGTAATAATTGGAGAGAAAAAATAAATCAAATTATTTAAAAGATGAATGATACTAAAGTTATTGTATGTTATCCTGGTCAAATTGGGGAGTTGCATCTCGGCATTCCTCTTGGTCCTCCCTTTCATGGACGCTGCGTCCATCAATCTTGGGTGACACTGCCTGCCTGGCGGATGTGGATTGGTAGGTGAGTGTGAGTTGTTTTTCTCTGTTTACCACAGGGTAAAGGCCGGCCTGTAAGTGTAGATGGAAAAACAAAAGGGATATTGAAAAATCAAGGAGAAAAAAAAAGCATGAATTACAGAGGAGTGCAAACACTTTCAGAGGCGGCATGACTAAATCAGGTCTACTCTGTTGTAGGTTTCCAGCATTAACATACAACAGCAACAGGACAGAGCAGGCCCACGGCGCCGACCCAACCTCCACTTAGCTTAGATTTTGACTGAGCCAGATAGTCACAGAGCACACATATACAGCAACATAGCATTTTCCATAGTAAGTAACTAAATCAATGCACGGCTGTCAGTCATACCACTACTACACTCATGACTACTCGACTCCACCACTACTACACAGACATGTAGGTCTACTGTGGTTGTTGTTGACTTGTTTACCTTTTATGCCACTTCGTGATTTGAAACGCCCTAAGTTATTCCATCAATCATCTCCGATCCAACTGACTGACTGCGAAGATACTATGTGGTCATCATCATGGTGTTGTCCAACTCAGTCTGTAGCGTACCGAGTGAGTCCAGATTCCATATTCAAAAATGCAATGGATCGGCCTGCAGTAGAAGTACAATTTTGTTATTAAACAACAAGAAGGGAAACATTGACTTGAGTCACTTTTAGTGTGTAGATTAAATACTAGTACACTTTGACTTCACTTCATGCACAACAAACAACAACAACAACACAAACACCAATCACTCAGAGTCAGCGTCCAATTCATGCCATCATTACCTGTTCCTTCTCATCTTAAGTTGAGGGGCAGTCTCTCTCGGCTCGGAAAGGAGGATAGCTATAGTCATCATGTTCCACTTCTTTTGGAGGGACTCGACGAGGCAACATTTCTTGTACTATTCTCCATCCAATGTCTGGCTTTAGGGAAATGGATTCAGGGCGAGTCAGGAGGATGGAGCAGGACTCGGAGGAGTGGACTTAAATGCACACAGCTGCAACTCCAATATGGCAATAAAAAGAGAAGACAGTGGTGATGGATTTGTTGTGATTCGAACCAGAAAGACAGAGACACACACAAATAATAAAAGTAAATAAGGAAGAAAGAAAGTAACAAGTTGAAAGCCTAGTTGTCAGGGAAGTAGAGCTCGTCCTCAAACTCTGGTGGTTCAACCAGAAGTAGGTCATCTAACACACTACTTCCGTCACCTAAGTCACTGTCCTCATCTTCCTGCTGTGATTCACGTATTTTGTAATCCGGTGGTATAAAGTGCTGATTCAGTTTGATCATGGTTAACCTCTCCACGTTTTTGGGTGAGAGACTGGTCCTTTTCAATGTTACAATGGCACCAGCAGCACTGAAAACATGCTCAGAAGAGACACTTGCGACAGCACAAGCCAGATAGTTTATCGCCAGCGTGCTGAGGACTGGCCATTGGCGCCTTTTCCCATAACATTACACCAATGGGTTTTGATCAATGTAGACCTCTGTTGGGTCATCCAGATAGGCCTGGACCATCCGCTCAATGCTCAGAGGTGCTCCGCTTTGCTGGGCCTCTTTTGCCTTTGCATCAGCACTGGACCTAACAAGCCCTTGCTGTAAATACCAATCCTTTTACTGGGGCTGATGATCCTGTTCTTGCTGTTGTTGATAGTGTTGGTGACTGCTGTGAGCCAAACGCACTGCCCTCAGGCTCTGAAGTTGAACTTGACGCCGGATGCCCTGCAGTACTTGTTGTGGGCTGGAGTAGTGTGCCTTTAATTACCAGCCGTTCTTTTTCAAAGTCACTGGCTACCTCAGCTATTCAAGTTTTGTACTGGGCAACATCCACTTCTGAAAAAGGAATTAATGTCTTAGTGTTCAGTGCTGATTTGTACCATGGATCCAGAATTGTGGCAGAAATGTAATGTTTTTCTGACACAATCTTAGTTTGCACCCTTGTATTTTCAGCTAAGCGAAGGGCTAAGCTCTCCACCAACTCATATGCTTCATTTTTTTCCTCCACACCTGCGTACATGTCAGACACCGCCTTCAGCTGTTGCTCTAGCATGTGCAACAATGGGATAGCTTGGCCCATAGTACAGTCCTCCTTGATGACTTCATGTGTGAAGAGCTCGAAAGGAAGTAGCATCTCTGTCAGGCATTTAACTAGGCCCCATTGGTCCATCTCAACGGTCATGCCTTTCACAGTAGCATCCCTAGTCTTTGCATGACATAGTCATTGATTGGTCTGTACTGCTCAAACAGACGTTCAAGCATGTAATAAGCTGAGTTCCAATGTGTTGGCACCTCCTGGATGTGTGCTTTGACTGGCACTCTATGCTCACGTTGAATGATCCTCAGCTGCTTCCGGGCTTTGAAAGAATGGCTGAAATGTGTGCATATTCTTCTGCAGTTGGTCAGTAAGTTGCTGACTCTGTATTCTTTTTTCAGAAAGTCTTGAACAATGATGTTAATGCAGTGCGCCAAACACAGGACCCTGAAATAGCCACCATCGCAAATGGCCTTAACTATATTACTGCCATTGTCTGTGGCAACAAAACCAATGTTAAACCCTCTTGGGTGCAGCCATTCAAAGACCTTGCTGTTAAACTCTTCCAAAATGTTTGCAGCAGTATGAGATTTCTCCATGGCGAACATGGCTACAGTTGTATGTTTACGAGTGGCATTAAAAATCTCAGCTGTGGGGGCGTGGCTAGCAGCCGAGCAATATGGCCGCGGCCTGAGAGAGCTCCGCGACCGAGGGAGCCTTCCCAGCAAATCCGCTCATTACTCCTGACATTTAACAACCGACCCCAAGTGGTGCGGAAACTGGAATCTCTGTGCAACAGATGGAGACCTTCCGAAACTCTGTAGGACCGACAGATGCCGAGATCTGAAGAGTGACGCACGGCGGCCTACAGACGTGAACCAAAGCCGGGGACTCGCGTACATCCTTAACCCGCAATTGGTAAAAGACCAGCGGCGCCGAGAACAAAGTCGCACAAAGCCGACATGCCTGGCACACCAGACCCGCAGCGGAACAGATGAGTGCAGCGGACGGTGAGGTGCGGTGTCTGGTTCTGGCGGGGGGCCCGAAACTTTGAGCGGCGGTCGGCCGCTACTCGCGGCGCGAAACAACCTGTGGGGAAAGTAAATCTGCTGCACCCGCGCGCAGGAGCCGTGGCCCGCGCGCCTTACCGGGGGCCACAGCGCGCCTAAGAAGACACCCCCGTGGTTGGAGGCAGGGTACTCTGATCTGAAGAGTGACGCACGGCGGCCTACAGACGTGAACCAAAGCCGGTGACTCGCGTACATCCTTAACCCGCAATTGGTAAAAGACCAGCGGCGCCGAGAACAAAGTCGCACAAAGCCGACATGCCTGGCACACCAGACCCGCAGCGGAACAGATGAGTGCAGCGGACGGTGAGGTGCGGTGTCTGGTTCTGGCGGGGGGCCCGAAACTTTGAGCGGCGGTCGGCCGCTACTCGCGGCGCGAAACAACCTGTGGGGAAAGTAAATCTGCTGCACCCGCGCGCAGGAGCCGTGGCCCGCGCGCCTTACCGGGGGCCACAGCGCGCCTAAGAAGACACCCCCGTGGTTGGAGGCAGGGTACTCTGCAGCCTCTGGGCTGGGATGGCCGTGTAGGCCGACCTTCGATCGCGATGGAGAGGACGGCGCAGGACGGGCGCAATTAAGTGGTGAAAAGAAATGGTGGAGGCACCCCCAGCGAGAATTTAAGGCAGACAAGCCCTACACGCCCTACCACTGAATACAGTTGTCGAGGGGGAAGAACTGGCCATGAGCCCCCTGCATTGCGGTATACGATTGTGACAGGGCCCGCCTCAGGTTGCTTAAAAGGGCGAACCGGCTACAACTAGCGCTTTCATACCATATCCCCAATACCTGCTGCGCCGGAGTACACACACCGCACAGTGCATTCAACGTCGACGGGCGACATCGCCCCCACCCCTTGACCGGCGGAGAGCGCGGGAGCGCACAACTGCAGCATAATCGCATCGGCCCGACACCGCAGGTGAGGAGGGTGTGAAATCCGAAAGGCCGCGCGTGGATACATCATGCGTGGCAAGCGGCGGTGAATAGCGCCCTCCTCCCTGTGACCCTGGTGTAACGTCCCCGGTGGAGTGGTGCGAAATGGGGGGCCGTGGACCAAGGGGCGCAACGGCTGGCAAACTGGATAAGTTCCTGTACAGCAAAGACCAGGGGAACAAGACCCTCACCGACACGGCTCAAGCTGAAGCCCCGGCACCTAAAGATCCCAACGCAGTCACGCTGGTAGACCTAATGGCAGCCCTACAACAAGTGCAATCTACTATCGGTACAATATCAACAGACATTTCACTAATAAGGGCGGACTTTTCCAAATTGTCGCACCGACTCACTGAGGTTGAGTCCACAACGACGACTCTCGTCACGGATACGGCCGCATTACAGCGACAAGTACGTAACCTGGAAGCCGAGAACAAACTCATCCTGGTCAAACTCGATGACCACGAAGGCCGCTCCAGACGCAATAATGTCCGCATTATTGGTGTGCCCGAAATAGCAGGGGGACCGGCTTTGGACCTTTTTGTGGAAGATCTAGTCCAGAACCAACTACAGCCGCGGGGTTTGTCCAGCTTCTTTTCCGTGGAAAGAGCTCATCGTGTGCCTGGGGGGAGACCACGCCCTGGTGCCCCCCCCCCCCGACCAATACTGGCACGCATTTTCAATTTTTGAGACCGGGACGCCATTCTACAGGCAGCAAGAATAGCACCACCAATCCGGCTAGAGAACAGCACATCACGTTCTACCCAGACTATACAGCGTCAGTAACCAAGCAAAGGCGATGCTTCCTAGAGATCAAGAAAGAGCTCCAGTCCAGGGAACTTAAATATTCAATGCTTTTCCCGGCGAAGCTCCGAGTAGAGGCAGAAGGAAAAACGTGGTTCTTTGACACACCTGAGGAGGCCCAAGACTGCCTGGAGGGCTGGCGCCCCGGGACGAGGTCCGGCACACAAGGAACTCACCAAAAGAACCGACTCCACGAATCCCAAAGATCAAGATCTCCCAACACCGGCGTCAAAGGGGACTGATTGCTACTGAATCGACACTATAGAACTATGATAATCTCATCCCGAACCGCAGCCTATTATCACTGGACAAACAAGCGGCTTAAAGATACAACAGACAACTCGGATATGAAGAAACAACAGTGTAATTTTAAACTATAACATCTGGGAAGGTTGAAAACCGTAGAAAAGGACATGCTTCTGGGAAGGGGGGGCTCCCGAGGACCGCAGACGGACTCTCACCCCCTACGCAAGTACTAGTTATGGGGTTCAAGCACTCTGCTCAGTTGGGGTGGCGGGTAGTTGGGGGACCGCCGGGCAGGGAGGCAGGGAGGCGGGAGGGGGAGACAGGGAGAGGGAGGGGGGTACAGGGATGTTTCGTGGGTTTGTTGTTTATTTTTAGTTGTAACGGTGCTGACAGCCAATACCTTAAGCATATGTGTGTACAGACCACTACGCTCACAGACGACACACGCTCAACCCCACGATAATGACAGCTCACATGACGACTATGACACCGGCAACGGATTCAAACACGGTTGACCCGACACTTCCCACATCACACACACCCTTTTCTGTACTTTCATGGAATGTCAATGGCCTGGTGGACAGAATAAAAAGAGGGCTGGTCCTGCAGTATATAAAACGTAAAAGACCAACGATAGCTCTTATACAGGAAACACACCTTGTGGGCCTCGCCTGCAGGGCGTTAGATAGATGGGGCTACAAAATGGTGGTTCATTCAGATTTTACTTCAGGATCGCGGGGCGTGGGAATCCTATGCAATAAACGTTTTCCGATAATACTGCGGGGTTCCTGGACTGACAACCAAGGACGCTTTGCGGCTGCAGCCTTCCAATGGGAAGGTCGCGCATACAATCTGGTATCGATCTATATTCCCCCAGCACTACACAACACGGCCCTCCCAGCCCTGGGAAAGTTTCTTCTTTCACTTCCAGAGGGAGAGCTAATCATGGGAGGGGATTTTAACGCCACGATGGACGCATCCGTAGATAGACGACCCCCCAGGGACACAGATAGGCTGAGCTACAGGCTGTTAGACTTCACTGAGGCGACGGGCCTCTTAGATTTATGGAGAACCAGACATCCGACGGCGAGGGAATACACGTTTCTCTCGGGGGTGCACGGCAGTCTCTCGAGAATTGACCACATATTTACACTAGCAACTGGGGTCGAAAGGGTGGGGGAGATCACACATCTCCCGAGAGGCATCTCTGATCACTCGCCTATTTTGCTCACAATCCTCTCGCACTCCCAGGGTAGGCGGCGCATCTTCCCACTGCATCCAGGCTATCTAAAAAACCTGAACATCGGAAAAGGGCTGATCAAGGCCACAAACCAATATTTTAGCGAAAACGAGTCTACAGTGTCGTCGCCGGTGACCCTATGGGAAGCCTACAAGACGGTAATAAGGGGGCAGGCAATGTCGCTGATTGCTAATCACAAACGTGAGAAACAATACCAGATTGAGTCCCTGGAACAGGAAGTGTCGCAAACAGAGGCAGATTATGTCAGGGAGACAGACGAACCTGCAACACACAAGTTACAACTAGCCCAACAAGCATACCGAACATACATATGGGAAGAAGCAAAAACTAAAAATGCAAACACTCGAAACACCGTATACGAGATGGGAGATAAGGCTGGAAAATTACTGGCATGGCTTGATAGAAAAGAGCGGGCGGGTAGATGGGTGGCGCGGATCAAGACTCAGGCGGGTGAACTTACAACGGATCCGCAAGAAATAGTGGGGGCATTGGCGGTGCACTTCCAGCACGTCTACACTCCCCTTGCGACGGGCACGATTGAGGAAAACATAGCCTTCCTCAAAGACATTCAAATGCCAGCGCTGACGCCCGAGGACGCCCTGAAGCTGGAAGCCGACCTTACTAGTGAGGAACTTCTGAGAGCAGTGAGGGCATTGCACTCGGGGAAGGCACTGGGGCCCAATGGGCTACCAGTGGAACTTTATAAAGCGGCGGCGACACAGCTCATACCACACACGCTCCGTATGTTTATGCATAGTCTCCAACTGGGGGCATTGCCAAGGGATCAGCGTCTGGCTACAATAGTAGCAATCCCTAAACCGGGGAAGCCCCCGGAAGACTGTGGGTCCTATAGACCGATCTCCCTTATAAACGCGGAGGCGAAAATATTGGCCAAAGCGCTGGCTTTGCGACTCCAGGCCCACCTCCCGGTCTTAATACACCCGGATCAGTCGGGTTTCATGCCTAACCGAAATACAGCACTCAACCTGCGCAGACTAAATGGTGTACTGGCGCGTAAAGACACGATTGCAGAAGATGCTGTGATACTATCATTAGATGCCCGCATGGCATTCGACTTGGTGGAGTGGCCATTCCTTTTCACAGGGCTTCGACGCATGGGGTTTGGCCCGAACTTTTGCGCATGGATAGAACTCTTGTACACGAAACCTTTGGCCCAGGTTGTAGTGAATGGTCGAGTTTCAACAGAATTCCCGTTGGGGAGAGGGACGAGACAAGGCTGTCCTCTGCCGCCGTTGCTTTTTGCAATGGTGCTGGAACCCCTGGCGGCATGGATCCGGCAGGACCCGGTCATCCAGAGACTGCTGTGGGCATTGGGGTGGGAAGACCGTATCTCATTATATGCAGACGATATTCTTCTTTACCTGTCCTCTCCGGCTCGATCAATAAATCGCCTACTTGATATCTGTGCGGCCTATGGCCGTGCCTCGGGCTACACGATTAATTGGACAAAATCCCTTCTCTACGTGCTGCATGGTCCCATGCCGAGGCTCCCACGACACTGCAACATTCAGGTCGCGACTGAGGGTTTCAAATACCTTGGTATTTACATCACCCATGTACGTCAGCGCTTCATCACAGAAAACCTTACAACACCGCTCGCAAAACTACAAAGCGACGTCAAACACTGGCGCTCATTACCATTAACTCTACTTGGACGGGAAGCCCTCTTTAAAATGATGGCGCTCCCCCGATTTTTATATGCCCTCCAAAATACACCATTCCCGGTAGCGCCCACATACTTTACAGCGATCAATGCTGAAGTGACCAAACTACTATGGGATGGCAAAACTAGTCGGATAGCTCTGCAAAAACTAATGAGGGGGTGGTACGATGGAGGCATTGCCCTTCCCAATATTAAATACTACTACTGGGCTGCACAACTTGTGGTCATAAATCAATGGCTACATGTATCACAGGAGGAACCAGCTTTCCGCATGGACAGGCATTTGCTTGACCAAGAAGGTATCATGGGGACCTTGTACAATAAGAAACGTCGGCCCACGCTTACAGGTCCAACGGCCCACACGGTCAAGATCTGGTTTGAAGCACAGCGAGCACTGGGTTGGGAAGGGATACTCACTCAGGCTACACCTATCTGGGACACATACAGACTGGGCAAACTGAGCAATACGAAAGGTTTCCGCCAATGGGATCTCATTGGAATAACGAGGATAGGGGATCTTTGGAAAAAAGGGGATGTTATCCCCTTTGACCTACTACAAAGCACATCTGGCATGGCGCCCACGGAGAGTTTTAGATATCTACAGGTGAAACATGCACTAACAACCGCACTGCCACGCGATACGACACTACCAGAAGCCTCGCCACTCGAGGATAGACTTCTCACTGATCACCTGCACAAAAAAGCCATATCTTTGGTGTATCGGAAGATAGTGAACAACCAGCCAGATCCCATGATAGCCCTTAAGGAACGGTGGGAGGTGGAGCTAGGATCCATAGATGAGGCGGATTGGCGGGAGGCGCTAGCAGCACCAAGGGAGGTAGCAATACCCTCTAGACTTCGACTATTACAATTAAAGATCTTGCATAGATCATACTACACACGCACTTTACTACATAAATTGGGAACCACTGATACACCACTTTGTCTGAGGGAGTGCGGCCTCCCGGGTACGTTTATACACACTGTCTGGGGGTGCCCGGCCATCCAGTCCTATTGGGCATCAATTCTGACTACCACGACACAGGTCACAGGGATAGAAGTTCACCCAGAACCAAAATGCTGCCTGCTTAACATTTGGGAGCCAACAGATCTCAATCAGTCGGATCAAGACTGGGTAACCCTTGGCCTGGCCCTGGCAAAAGGAACATTGCACTTAACTGGGGATCCAGGAAGACCCCGACCCTGCACAAATGGCGCCAAGATATGGACACTTCAATGGTGACTGAAAGGGCTGTGTACGTCCATAGGGGATGTCCCAAAAAATGGGCCCGCATTTGGGGGAAATGGAACGCTTACCGCGGCAATATATGCGAGCCCCCACAAGAAGAAACAAGCTCTGACGTCAGTGACTAAACTAATGAGACGAAGGGGGAACTGTGTACTTAACATATATCCATTCAATAGATATGACCTGTGTCTCTGTCGCACTGTAACTGATGCACAATAGCTCCAGAAATGCAATACCTGAGCGCATGTATGTAACGAAATACTGATACAAAGTGGATGTATGTCTAGCACCGATTGTTAGTTTTTGAAAATAAAAAATAAATGTATTAAAAAAAAAAAATCTCAGCTGTGTCAACACCTTCTGCAGATATCTTTTCTCTAACCCCCACAAAAGAGATCCAGTATGCAGTGATGCACATGTAATCATTGGCTTGGCAACTGGTCCACATGTCTGTTGTCAGGTGGATAGTGTGAACAGCACTCTGCGGCAAAGCTTGTCCAAGCAATTCCAGCACGTCGTGATGTAGTGCTGGAACAGCAACTCTGGTGAAATAGGACCGGCTGGGAACCTTCCATTTTGGGCAGATGGCTGTCACAAGTTCCAGAAAACCTACCCCTTCCACAAAAGAAAAAGGGAGAAGGTCCAGCGCTAACATTTTCGCCAGCTTCGCATTGTACAAACGTGCCGTTGGGTGGTTGCGTTCGTACTGCCCCTCCGATCTAAGCATGCTGACAATGGTAGGCTGGATTTTTTTCCTTTCTGGTGCCGCTGATGCAGGTGACTTCTTGAACACAGATGTTGTTAGGCTCAACGACGCACTTTTTTTCACTGTGGTACTCTGTTGCCTTGGTGTCTCAGCCTGACTCTTACTACGGTGCCACTGAGATGTTGCTGAGGATGATGACGATGTGGGCGGTAGTGGTACCACTGCACTGCTGGGGACACGGCTACTTTGTGTACCAAAGAAAATGTCTCCCTCTTGTTCACCTTCCACCGCGATCATATCTTCTTCTACTTCTTCATCCCCACCAACAGCAATGGGTGCAGTTTTTCTTTTTTGGCCGCTAAGGTGCGCCTCCCACTGGATTATGTGGTGTTTTTTCAGATGGGTTGTTTGGCCTCCGGTACCATCGTTTGTAGCAAGCTTACCCCGACTAACACTTTGTCGACAAATTGAGCATATAGCAACGTTCTCCTCCTTACTGCTAACCGAAAAGAAGTCCCAAACTGGGGAGGTGAACTTTCCTGCGCTGCTGGAGGTGCCACATGCAATGCCGTATGAACTGGAGGATGTGCCTGGAATTTGACTCTGTGCACTACCACTACCTACTGAGGTGTTGGTTGTGCTGGATGTAAGTCCCTGCCGTGCCTTTGCAAATGCAAATATGGAAGCTGAAGGTGGTGTTGGTGTTACCTGTGTTGGTGGTATCCGTGCCACATCCCTCACAGCAATTTGGGATGGGGTAATGTCGGTCTCCATCTCCACTGGGGCGGGAGTGATGTTCATGATGACTGGCTTGTCATCATCCTCCTCTTCTACATCTACCTCCATAACTCTAAGGCTTTCTGGAACCTTCCTTTTCCCTAGCCTTGTCTCGTGGCATGCCTCACTCTCAGACTGAGCTGGTGGCTTCCAAGTGGCATTTAGATCATCAGAAGGGGGGCTTGAAGAAGAAGTTGATGGACTAACCCTCCTTTTCCTTGCTGGAGATCTGGAAGACAATGGATCTTCTGAAAGAGTGGCTTGCTCTTCTTCTTCCTCTGCAGGAAGCTCGATTTCCTGAACTGCCCCTACTTCGGGAGGAACAACTACTATTGTGGGCGGTGGTTGGGGCTGTTGTTGCGGCTGTTGTTGTGGCTGTTGTTGCGGCTGTTGTTGCGGCTGTTGTTGCCCACTTATCTGCTGAGTTTCCTCCTGCGTTGATTGGGTACTACTTTGCGATAACGATAAGTCAATTTCAACATCACTGCTCGTTGGCGTTTGCGCAATTAGACTGGCTGCCTCTGCGACACTCATGGGCTTGGGCCTAGGTTGGTGGGGTGGGCCCACTGATGCGAAGGTGCTGCTCCCTGCAGGATTAATTTTTTGTTTCCTAAAAAACATCCTGGGCGGCACACCAGTCTTGGTAAATGCCACTTCTTCCTTCTTCTGTTCCTTCTTCTCACTGGCAACTTTCTTGCTACTGGAGAACCTGGTACCTTTCTTTGGGGCCACCTTCTTCAGATGTCAGCAGGATGCAGTTGCACAAGTTGCAGAGATGTCTGTGGTCACACGTCACATGACGTTGTGCGCAGCAGGACGTCTGTCTGGCAGTACAACGGGTGATGATGACACCTCCTCCTGAGTCCTCAGTCTTTTGTGCACCTAAAAGCAAAGAAGCCAGAAGAACATCAGTGAAATGTTGCAATGTTGTTGTTGTGGTTCAATTAATACTAGTAGTACAAACAAACAAATATAATATATAACTCAGTGTGTGGTGGTCCCACTTGTTAGTGTTATATTATTAAATGTTATTAACTCAGTTATTAAAAAAACATAACAACAGTGTAGCCAAAAATACAAATGTATTGGAAGTGGAACCTGTTTGGCATTAATTTGCGCATCACGTCATTCAGGGAGCTGCAGCTGGCAAAGGGGATGGAAGCAGTAAGCCAAGAGGAACAAAGGAAAGACATTGTTGGGGTTTGTAGGGCACAGCCATCATAATAGCCCTCCGTGAACATAATAGCCCTCCGTGATCAGTAAGGTAATGTTTGACCAGGTGTTACAACACAGTAAGATAATCTTGACCAAACTGTGATTAACAGGTCAGGTTTATTCTGAGGTACTACCAACCCTATTTGTTTGTGCAATACATCATGGTAATTCAGTTCACCTTTAGAAACTCTTCCTAGTGTTCACAGGCTTTGGATTGTTATATTGATTATGTTTGCCTGCTTTACATTTCACATTGGTAGAGGGTTCACCAGACTCGAACAACAAGAACAGGCGCAAGTCCTCGTGCGTACGTTGCTTTCTGTAACTGACTAAACGTGTCTCAGCAACGTGAAAAGCAACCCCACCCTTCCTCGGCTATAAAAGACTGCCGCTCCCACTTACTCGCGCTTGTGTTCATTACCGCTATCCAGCAACTCCACTTACCTGAAATCTTCCGACGAAGCAGCAGCTCTCTGGTCCCGTCTTTGGACTTCCGGTTTTCTTCCTGCTGCCGCTGCTCTTCACTGCATCGAAGACTCGGATCCTCTTCCGTCCCCATTATCCGTCCGGCGTGTACTTCCTGGTCCAGTTTTTCTTCCTCCAACCTGCAACAAGATACAAGAAGAAAAGAATCGTTAAACAAATAAGAACGTTCCGCTTGCGGAGCGCGCGCGCACGCATGCTTGCAGAACAATTAAGGTAAAGAAAAAACTTATCATTGAACTCTCTGGCTGAATACGTCTTCCTGCCATAATCTTCTGTCCAGAGCTAGATAAATACCAAGGAGAAAGAACGCAAAGATTACAACAGGGTTGGTGAAAAGAGACTCTGTGCTTTCAATCATTGCGATCATTGCAAAAAACTTATTTCGTTCATTTATTTAGTGTGGGACATTATTGTTAAGTGTCACAAGGACCTGATGTTAAGTAAGTAGCCAACAATAAGAGGCTCATTTGTTTATGTACATTACGATCTTTCTGGGCTAATGTGTTCTTGTTTTTACAGTAAAAAGACAGTGGCACCTTAAGTCATCTTTTACATCTTATGGGAGCCAGACAGTAAAAGCAAAGGTACTAAGAGTGCAAGGAATAATATTAATGTAATGCAACTTATTAGCAGTCATGTTTAGAGACGTAAGCAGTACTGCACTCATTATTGTTTGTTTTTTGTAGGGAATGATCCACTAAAGGATTTGCAAACAGACGCTCTTTGACAGAAGTGAAGAGAGTGGCGTGTGTGTCCATTTATTTTGTCTTTTGGTTATTTTGTCCCTTTTTTCCCCTTCCCCCAAGAACCTACGAATCCAAGCTGTATTTATACAAACGGTTTAGGAGGAACTAGGTGCTAGGGGGCATTGGGAAAATAGTCATCTCATCTCTCAACTGGAACGACCTGGATTTCAGGTGAGTGAAGGTTAACAGAAACACAAGCCTTCACAACATTAAGTTCTATTTGAGAGATGGACCCTAACAGTGATCATATTAATACCCGTGACATGGCGCAAGCTTTATTTGAAGATACTGAAACTGATAGAACGATTACCGGATTAGTACAGAAGATGCAATTGGAAATGGAGAAGTTAAAACAAGAAAACTTAGAATTGCGACAAGAGGTCATACGATATAAACCGAGGGACTCAGCTTGGCCAAGTACAGCTTTTCCGCCCTTTACCACATCTATTGAGACAGGAACCAAGCCAAAAACCGCAAATATTTTTAGAACTACTGACGATAGCCCAACACCAATACAGGTCACAGTCGCAGTTCCGCCTGCTGTGCCATTGTCGGCCCCTGAAAGGTTTTTGGGCGATAGTACAAAGTTTAACATCTTCATTAGTCAATGTCAATTACATTTTATGTGTAAACCTCAGGCTTTCACATCTGATGCGGCTAAGGTGGCATTTGTGCTTTCATACCTGGGAGGCACTGCTGCTAATTGGTCAATACCTTATATAGATAGGAACGACCCAGTACTGTATAATTGGCCATTATTTAAACAGACTATGACCAAATTGTTTGCTAAACATACTTATGTACAAGCTAGCGATAATGAGCTGCTTAATTTAAAAAATCTTTTGACATATTTAACACATTTCAATCGACTGCTAACAGAAACTCAATGGCCGGAAGAAAAACGCATATCTCTATTTTATCGTGGATTACGTGACGAGTTGAAAGATGCCCTAGCCCATATAGTGGACCTCCCAGACGATTATGCCGACTTTGTAGACCTGGTGGTTAAACTAGACCATAGGTTAGGAGAAAGAAAGGGCGACAAAACCAGAGTGGAAAGTAGGTGGACATGGACGAAGTCAGAAAAGAAGGAAACAGAAGTCAAACAAACAGATTCAGAGCCCATGCAGATAGGCACTATTAAGGGCCCACTCACCCCTGAAGAAAAAGAACGACGTAGAAAACTAAACCTGTGTCTTTATTGTGGTCGGTCAGGACATTTTGCAAGAGACTGCCCCACTAAACCAAAAACCCCTAAAAAGGTTAGCGTTGCAGCAAAGAACCCTTCAGATCAGGAAAACTAGGTAACTCGTCAAGGAAGGAGATCACTTGCACGAGGCAGCATCTGAACAAGATCTCCCAATCCCGACTTAAGTTTGTACCCAGAATACCAAAACATTTCATAATTCAGGTTATCTTAATTTTGAATGCTCAAGTGAGGCACACTGTGTCTGTACTATTGGATTCAGGAGCAACAGGAAATTTTGTAGATAATCAACTAGCCCAGAAACTTCAGATACCCACTAAGCTTAAGGAACAACCAGAACCGGTATGTGCTGTAGATGGCACTGCTCTGTCTTCAGGAAACATAACCCATCAAACAGAGCCTATGGTCATGGTCTGTCAAAATGGGCATACGGAGTCCATTAGTTTTGATCTTATTGATACTCCTGCTTTTGGTGTAATTTTGGGAGTTCCTTGGCTTATAACACATAATACGATAATAAATTGGGAGTCTAGAACAGTAACCCTGAACTCGGTATTTTGCAAGGCCCAATGTTATCAAGTGGCCCATCAAGAGTTTGAAACCATTGTTCATTGTGCAAACTCATTAGTCACTTCTAGTCTCATTCCACCTGAGTATCAGGAGTTTACAGATGTATTTGACCCTATCAAAGCCACTGTCCTACCACCTCACAGACCGTATGATTGTTGCATACACTTGCTACCAGGAGCTCCTCTTCCAAACAGTAGGGTGAATGCGCTATCAGAGGAAGAAACAAAATATCTAAGATCTTATTTGGATGAACTTCTGGAATTGGGTTTTATCCGACATTCCACATCCCCTGTCTCCTCGCCTTTATTTTTTATCCCGAAACGAGATGGCGGCTTGAGAGCTTGCCTTGATTATCGAGGATTGAATAAGATCACTATAAAAAATAAGTATCCTTTACCACTAATACCAGTATTATTAGACCAGTTGAGAGATTCAACAATCTACACCAAATTGGACTTGCGAGGGGCATACCATCTTGTACGAGTCAAGGAGCATGATGAGTGGAAGACGGCATTCAGAACCAAATTTGGGTTGTTCGAATACACTGTCATGCCCTTTGGCCTGTGCAACGCCCCCGCTGCATTTCAGTTTTTTATTAATGAAGTTTTAAACGAGTTTTTGGACATATGTGTTATCGTGTATATTGACGATATTTTGATTTATTCCAAGAATGAAACAGAACATACTCAACAGGTTAAGGTCGTGTTAGCAAAATTACTGGACAACCACCTTTTTGTAAAACTTGAAAAATGCGTGTTTCACACGAGACAGGTGGAATTTCTTGGTTATTGTCTCTCACCAAATGGTATCATGATGGACAAGAAAAAAGTTAGTGCTATTTTAGATTGGCCAGAGCCCACTTCGGTTAAAGAGGTTCAATGAGTGTTGGGCTTTGCTAATTTTTATAGACGCTTCATTCCTCAATTTGCAGAAACAATGGTCCCCATTACAAAGCTGTTAAAGAAAGGACACCCATTTGACTGGTCCAAAGAGGCCTCACAGGCTTTTCAAATCTTAAAAGAAAAGTTTACTTCAGCACCTGTCCTCCGACATCCTAATCCAGATGTGCCCTTTTTTGTGGAAGCTGATGCTTCACAGGTAGCTGTGGGGGGGTTCTCTCACAACGGGATGAACAGGATGGTCAGTTGCACCCAGTGGCCTTCTATTAAAAAAAGCTGCTTCCAGCCGAACAGAATTACACAGTTATGGAAAGAGAATTATTGGCAATCAAACTGGTATTTACTGAATGGCGTCATCATTTGATGGGAGCCAAATTTCCGGTTACGATTTTTAGTGATCATAAAAATTTGCAATTTTTTAGTTCAGTGAAAGCTCTCACTCCTCGACAGATGCGCTGGTTGAATTTTTTTAGTTCCTTTGATTTTGTAATCACATTCAGACCAGGTACCAGACAGGTATTATCGGATCTGTTGTCTCGGTACGGGCATACTAATAAGTCTAAGAAAGAGACAGAAAATCCCTCTATCATTCCACCAGAGAAAATAGTAGCACCTTTGAGTTCCCCTGATTTTATGACCCAGATTAGACAAATACATTTAAAAGAACATGTGAAAGATTGGTTAAAGGACTCAAAAAATTCCCTTCAAGAAGGTCTGTTCTATCATGATAATTTGTTATACGTACCCAGCGCAGATTTACAACAAAAGGTTATGCAGTGGAATCATGAGTCACCTCTTGCTGGGCATCCAGGAGCTCAGAAGACTTTAGAAAATTGCCGGAAACACTTTTGGTGGCCTACCTTGGTGAAGGACGTTAAAGAATTTGTAGCTACCTGTCCTGTTTGTGCCACTAATAAATCTTCTCACAGCGCTCCTACTGGTTTGCTTCAACCCTTACCTGTGCCCCCTCAACCTTGGCACACTATAAGTGTGGACTTCATTACTGGACTTCCGGTGTCAAATGGTCACACCGCAATTTTGGTAGTGGTGGATTATCTGTCCAAAATGGCCCATTTTGTTCCCTTATCAAAACTCCCCTCTGCAATAGAGTTTAGTCATATTTTTCTATCACACATTGTGAGGTTGCATGGCTTGCCGAATAAGATCGTTTCGGACAGAGGGAGTCAATTCGTGTCAAAATTCTGGAAACATTTTTGTGAATTATTAAAGGTAAAGGTAGCTCTGTCCACGGCTTTCCACCCAGAAACCGATGGCCAGACGGAACGAGCTAACCAGACTTTATTACAAACCTTAAGATGTTTAATGGCAGAAATCACCAGTCACTGGGATAAAGCTTTAGCTCTAGCTGAATTCTGTTATAACAATAGCATTCATGTGGCCACACAATGTTCTCCGTTTTACTTTTTACAAGGTTTCCATCCCAAGTCATTACCTCTGTCTGTTGAACAGTCTTGTTTACCAGCAGTAACGGATCGATTGCACAATATATTAGACATACAGGCAAGAGCAGTAAAACACTTAACTAAGTACAAGGAGCAAATGAAAACTCAAGCTGATAAACATAGACTACCAGCCCCTAATTTTAAGGTAGGAGACAAGGTATGGCTTTCCACAAAGAATTTGCAATTAGTAGGCCCTAGGAAGTTGCAGCCTAAATTTATTGGACCCTTTGACATCATTCAAATATTGACCCCAGTATCAGTGAAGCTACATTTACCCCCAGAATACTCTGTGCATCCTACCTTTCATGTATCATTATTAAAAGCCTACAATCCACTTACTAGACAAGAACCACCTCCTCCTCCTATTGTTATTGATGGCCACTTAGAGTATGAGGTTAAAAAGATATTAGATGCAAAACGACTACAAGGAAAATTACACTATTTGATTTCTTGGAGAGGTTACCCGGCAGAAGAAAACTCTTGGAAACCTGCTTCGGTGGTGCACGCCCCTCGGTTAATTAGAGCCTTTTACCTCAGAAATCCACACAAACCACGTCCAGTAGGGAGGCCTTTGAGGGGAGCGACTGTTGGGGTTTGTAGGGCACAGCCATCATAATAGCCCTCCGTGAACATAATAGCCCTTCGTGATCAGTAAGGTAATGTTTGACCAGGTGTTACAACACAGTAAGATAATCTTGACCAATCTGTGATTAACAGGTCAGGTTTATTCTGAGGTACTACCAACCCTATTTGTTTGTGCAATACATCATGGTAATTCAGTTCACCTTTAGAAACTCTTCCTAGTGTTCACAGGCTTTGGATTGTTATATTGATTATGTTTGCCTGCTTTACATTTCACATTGGTAGAGGGTTCACCAGACTCGAACAACAAGAACAGGCGCAAGTCCTCGTGCGCACGTTGCTTTCTGTAACTGACTAAACGTGTCTCAGCAACGTGAAAAGCAACCCCACACTTCCTCGGCTATAAAAGACTTACTCGCGCTTGTGTTCATTACCGCTATCCAGCAACTCCACTTACCTGAAATCTTCCGACGAAGCAGCAGCTCTCTGGTCCCGTCTTTGGACTTCCGGTTTTCTTCCTGCTTCCGCTGCTCTTCACTGCATCGAAGACTTGGATCCTCTTCCGTCCCCATTATCCGTCCGGCGTGTACTTCCTGGTCCAGCTTTTCTTCCTCCAACCTGCAACAAGAAACAAGAAGAAAAGAATTGTTAAACAAGTAAGAACATTCCGCTTGCGGAGCGCGCGCGCACGCATGCATGCAGAACAATTAAGGAAAAGAAAAAACTTATCATTGAACTCTCTGGCTGAATACGTCTTCCTGCCATAATCTTCTGTCCAGAGCTAGATAAATACCAAAGAGAAAGAACGCAAAGATTACAACAGGGTTGGTGAAAAGAGACTCTGTGCTTTCAATCATTGCGATCATTGCAAAAAACTTATTTCGTTCATTTATTTAGTGTGGGACATTATTGTTAAGTGTCACAAGGACCTGATGTTAAGTAAGTAGCCAAAACTAAGAGGCTCATTTGTTTATGTACATTACGATCTTTCTGGGCTAATGTGTTCTTGTTTTTACAGTATAAAGACAGTGGCACCTTAAGTCATCTTTTACATCTTATGGGAGCCAGACAGTAAAAGCAAAGGTACTAAGAGTGCAAGGAATAATATTAATGTAATGCAACTTATTAGCAGTCATGTTTAGAGACGTAAGCAGTACTGCACTCATTATTGTTTGTTTTTTGTAGGGAATGATCCACTAAAGGATTTGCAAACAGACGCTCTTTGACAGAAGGGAAGAGAGTGGCGTGTGTGTCCATTTATTTTGTCTTTTGGTTATTTTGTCCCTTTTTTCCCCTTCCCCCAAGAACCTACGAATCCAAGCTGTATTTATACAAACGGTTTAGGAGGAACTAGGTGCTAGGGGGCATTGGGAAAATAGTCATCTCATCTCTCAACTGGAACGACCTGGATTTCAGGTGAGTGAAGGTTAACAGACATGCAGGCCTATATGGCAAAAGCAGCACACTACTAAACTACCACCACAAAATGGCCACCAGCCACACGGTCACTCACAGTCACAACAAGCAGGAGGCCTGGAAAACAATGAACTCAAGCAGGCCTCTATTATACGGCCAGACAAAGGGGGCATGCTTGCTGAACAACATAGCTTTAATGCAAAAATGCGAAAACGAAAATCCACAGGGCTAAAAAAGTTTGGAAAGTTACACAACACAAGTACAACCACACCACACACACATCCAACAAAGGCATTTATTTAACACACACCAAAAAAAGTGAAATAACCCAAAAAAAACACATTTTGCAATTCAATCCAATGCCATCCATGCCCTAAATGATGTTTAAATTCAACAGCCACCACAGAAACAGTTGTTTCATGCACCCATGAGTAGCTCTGGGCCTACTGGCTGAAAGGCCTATTGGCAGACTAGGCCACAAGCTTGCAGGCCTATGGCAAAAGCACACTGCCTGGCTTCACAAAATGGCCACCAGGCAGCCACATGGCCAGGCCACCCACAACAACAAGAAAGGGAAGACAGACAATGCAGGCCTATGGAAAAAGCACACTGTCTGGCTTCACAAAATGGCCGCCAGGCAGCCACATGGCCAGGCCACCCACAACAACAAGAAAGGGAAGACAGACAATGCAGGCCTATGGCAAAAGCACACTGCCTGACTTCACAAAATGGCTGCCAGGCAGCCACATGGCCAGGCCACCCACAACAACAAGAAAGGGAAGACAGACAATGCAGGCCTATGGCAAAAGCACACTGCCTGGCTTCACAAAATGGTCGCCAGCCACATGGCCAGGACACAACAACACGAAGCATAAGCCAAGAGGAACAAAGGAAAGCC
Organism: Calotriton arnoldi; assembly: GCA_963921515.1. NCBI lineage: Eukaryota > Metazoa > Chordata > Amphibia > Caudata > Salamandridae > Calotriton > Calotriton arnoldi. The sequence continues at coordinate 587,674 of CAWUFW010003614.1, forward strand.
ATGCAGGCCTATATGGCAAAAGCAGCACACTACTAAACTACCCTCACAAAATGGCCACCAGCCACATGGTCACTCACAGTCACAACAAGCAGGAGGCCTGGAAAACAATGAACTCAAGCAGGCCTGTATTATATGGCCAGACAAAGGAGGCATGCTTGCTAAACAACACAGCTTTAATGCAAAAATGTAAAAACAAAAATCCACAGGGCTAAAAAACGTTTGCAAGTTACACAACAACCACACCACACACACATCCAACAAAGACATTTATTTAACGCACATCAAAAAAAGTGAAATAACCCAAAAAAAACACATTTTTCAATTCAATCCAATGCCATCCATGCCCTAAATGATGTTTAGATTCAACAGACACCACAGAAACAGTTGTTTCATGCACCCATGAGTAGCTCTGGGCCTACTGGCTGAAAAGCCTATTGGCAGACTAGGCCACAAGCTTGCAGGCCTATGGCAAAAAGCACACTGGCTGGCTCCACAAAATGGCCGCCAGCCACATGGCCAGGCCACCCACAACAACAAGAAAGGGAAGACAGACAATGCAGGCCTATGGCAAAAGCACACTGCCTGGCTTCACAAAATGGCCACCAGCCACATGGCCAGGCCACCCACAACAACAAGAAAGGGAAGACAGACAATGCAGGCCTATGGCAAAAACACACTGCCTGGCTTCACAAAATGGCCGCCAGCCACATGGCCAGGCCACCCACAACAACAAGAAAGGGAAGACAGACAATGCAGGCCTATGGCAAAAGCACACTCCCTGGCTTCACAAAATGGCCACCAGCCACATGGCCAGGCCACAACAACAAGAAGCATAAGCCAAGAGGAACAAAGGAAAGACATGCAGGCCTATATGGCAAAAGCTGCACACTACTAAAAACTACCACCACAAAATGGCCACCAGCCACATGGTCACTCACAGTCACAACAAGCAGGAGGCCTGTAAAACAATGAACTCAAGCAGGCCTATTATATGGCCAGACAAAGGAGGCATGCTAAACAACACAGCTTTAATGCAAAATTGAAAAACGAAAATTTACAGGGCTAAAAAGGTTTGCAAGTTACACAATAACCACACCACACACACACATCCAACAAAGGAATTTATTTAACACACACCAAAAAAGTGAAATACCCTCAAAAAAGACTTTTGCAATTTAATCCAATGCCATCCATGCCCTAAATGATGTTTAAATTCAAAAGACACCACAGAAACAGTTGTTTCATGCACCCATGAGTAGCTCTGGGCCTACTGGCTGAAAGGCCTATTTATTGGGCCAGACTACTGGGCTAGTGAATTAAATAAATATTGCAAATTGATTGCAAAAGTTGGAGAAAATGTAGTGAACTTTGCAACATGTTTCCTTTATAATGTTAATGTTAACTAGATTTATATAGCGCGCAGCTGCCCCAGCAAAGAGGCGTCCCGGCGCTGCCAGCCACAAAGAGTAGCAGGGTAAAGGAGAAACTAGTAAGTAACAGGAAAAAAGAGCAGGCGGCCTAAGCTGGCGGAAAGAGGAAGGTTTTAATTGCTTTCCTGAAAGCCAACAAGTGATTTAAGCAGCGAATCTGAGGGGGCAGAGAATTCCATAGCTTAGCGGCCATGTAGTGGAAAGATCGACCACCAGCCCGGACACGCTTCACCCAGGGGACAGTGACAAAGTACTGCCCCGAGGATCGCAGCTCGCGCGTGGATACGTAGGGGGTTAACAAATTGGCAAGGAGGCTGGGTGAAGCTAGTTTCAAGATCTTAAAGGATAGACAAAGTGCCTTAAATTGGATCCGTTTGGCCACCGGAAGCCAGTGGAGCCGCCGAACGGCGTCAGTGGCGGAACAGTGACGTGGGAGCCCTAAGAGGGCTCTGGCAGCCGCATTCTGCACACGCTGTAGTCGCATTACCTCAGCCTGATTGGCTCCTAAGAGGAGTGAGTTAGCATAGTCCAGTCTGGATAGAATAGCAGACTGGACAATCAGCTGGCGTGTAGGCGGGTTGAAAAACCTCAACAACAGCTTGAGACCCCGCAGGAGACCAAAACAAGTGCCCACGACTTTTTTTGTATGTTCTTGGAAGCTGAGGGTGGAATCCATCCAAACCCCTAAGTTCTTGACCGCCATTTTAGGGGTGGGGGTGTCTCCAAGCACACTTGGCCACCATTGCTCATTCCAGAGATTCCTGTCATTCCCTACCAACAGTACCTCCGTTTTAGTGGCGTTCAACTGAAGGCAATTAGAGGTCATCCACTCTGCCACGGCGGCCAGGCCGCTCCTAAACCTGAGGGCGTCCAGAGAGGAACCATCAGATAGGGCCACCACTAGCTACGTATCGTCAGCATATGAAATCATAGTGAGGCCCATCTTCCTGGCCACCGTAGCAAGAGGCTGGACATATAAGTTGAACAATACGGGGCTCAGAGGAGAGCCCTGGGGGACCCTTTGCCCAATGGAATGGGACTGGGAGAGGAATGGGGGGGCTGACACGCGGAAGGATCTTTCACTCAGGAATGACTTAAACCATTCGAGTGCGAAGCCCACCACCCCGGCAGCCTCCAGACGTTGTAGCAGAGTCGCGTGTGAAATCGTGTCAAATGCGGCACTGAGATCAAGTAAAATCAGTGCCGCAGTATGACCGGAGTCCAGGATGGTCCGAAGGTGTTCAGTCATTGCCAGAAGAGCTGTCTCTGTGCTGTGACCGGCACGGAAACCATTTTGTGAAGGGTCCAGAATGTTATTGGTATTAAGAAATTTAGTAAGGATGTTATTGACATGGGCCTCAGCAATCTTAGCTACCCACGGCAGGAGGGAGATAGGCCGGAAATTTTCCAGCTTTGCTGGGTCCAACGAGGGTTTTTTAAGGATGGGAGAAACCCTAGCCTGTTTCCAGAGCACAGGGACCACAGCAGTGGTAAATGAAGTGTTAATGATCTGGCACAGAGGTGTCAAAAAGAGAGACAGTGAGTCCCTAAACTGGGCAGGTCTTAGAGGGTCGGCCGGAGATCCAGATTTTACTTTTTTACTCAGGAGAGTAAGCTCTTCCTGGGAGATACTGGGAATAGCTGTCAGACAGTGCAAGGGGGAGGGTCCGCAAAGAGTGGCCGTAGAAGACGGCTTTTGTGGAAAGGACCGATAGATGGTGTCCACCTTGTTTACAAAAAACTGGGCCAGGTCTTCACACTGTTGCTCAGAAATGATCGCAGAGGCCTGGGATTTGTTTCTTACTCTCAAATCTTTCAAAATTTTAAAAATACATTTAGCCGGGTTAGGACTCAATTGTATTTCGTTAGCATAGTAGGCAGCCCGGGCGGTGCAGACATTTCTATGGTAGTTTTTAATCGCAGCCAAATAGGTTTTTTTTGTTATAGGATCATAATCTTTCCTCCACAACCGCTCTAGTTTCTTACATGCTTTCCGCAGAACTACAAAACTAGTAGAAAAATTACATACAAAGAAAAACAACTAGGCCCCTACTGAAACTACAGACCACCCACAACAATACATTTTAAAAAAACGATGAAAAGTACACAAAAATTTAGGTGCAATGCCCTAATCAAACAAACAACACCAATTCTCCAACTTACTTGTAAAATCTCAAATCCAAAAATCCTCAAATCCAATGATATATGATTTAGCAGGCACAAAAAGTGATCCTTCCAGCTCCAAATCCAAATGAAAAGTGAACAGGACATGGACAAAGCACTGGGAGGAGCCTGCTGGACAGGAACAGGAAGTTGGAGACTCTGGGGCACTTCCTTCCCCTTAAAAAAAAGTAAAAAAAGAAAAAGGACTCCTTGCACAAAAAGTACAGCCAAATGTCAATCTGAGGAGTTTTTTTATCCAAATCATCATTTTCGAGAAGGTTTTATGCTGTTCGAGAGATATTGTTCTCCAGATTGCAAATTCTGCGTGTTCGGCATCGCGATCTTCACGGAGCTTCCGCCGGATGTCCGATGGCGCGTCCGAATGATGTGTTCGCGATCGCACACTCTCGCGGGATCGTGCGGCCGGCTACCAAAATCTCGTGGCGAACTGATAGGAAATCTCGTCGGCAAACGCAGGGTTCCCGGGGAGAAGCTACAGCACGCGCGAAAACGCATTTTGAAAGTGCGAACAAGAAAAAAACTCTGCTCCGCCGCTGATCGCGGAGTTTTCGGTAACTCCGCGTTCTACCCGGAACGCGGAGTTGCCAAAAATCCACGAGCTCCGCGAGCGGAGCGGATTTTAACGCCCAGGGTTAGCAGGAAGGTGCCCCTTCCTGCACAAAAACAATCTCCCCACAACGCAGACATCCTTGCACCATGGTGCAAGGGTGCCTGCTCTGGCGCATGTTAGCAGTGTGTGCGCCAGCTCAGGGGGAAGCACAGAGATGCAACATATTGTTGTGAATATGTCGCATCACTGTTCTTCAAAACTAATGCACCGCGGCACAGCAAAATGACTTGTGGCACCGTGCTGTGTTAGTTTCTTGTAAATCTGCCCCAAGGTCACCACCATCGCCAAAACTAAGACAATGGCGTGAGCCCAACATGCCCACAACTCTACTGTGTCGGAGTAAGGACTAAAATGCTACTGCCTGCAATGCATTGGAGTTGCTTGTGCTGTGCCTGCCTTCTGCATGTACGAGACACTTGGAGCGTTGCTGTCTGTGCTGAACATTCTCTTTTGGTGATGAAAGCTTGTACTGCTGTTTTGTGAACTGTGAAAGTTCCTGATAGACGCTTTGACTTAACTAGTTCTGGTGTGTTAAAAGCTTTGCACTAATGTACTCTTTCCTAACACATCTCAGTATCAAGTATGCCTGCTCAGGAATGTGAGAAGAGCTCAGGCTCCAAGCCTCCTCATTCACTTCTCTCTTTGCTGAGGCACCCAACTATGAGCATTGCATCATTACATGTATGGTAATCCTGGGCGGAGCTGGCGGAACTATGCGGAGGTCCACAGAGTTGGGGACAAACTTCGTGGAACTCCGCTCCGCCAGCTGCCTCCCACCCCCCCTATTAAGAATTAATTAAAACTACATTAAAGGTAACAGAATAAAGACTTACCTTGACTGTGGCGTCCCCGGGCTGCCGTCCTCCTCTTCATCGCCGTCTCAGGGTGATCTGCGCATGCGCGCGCACCCGCGCATGTGCAATCCTTGCAGAAATACGCATGCGCGGGTGCGCATGCGCAGATCACCCTGAGACTGCGATGAAGAGGAGGACGGCAGCCCGGGGACGCTGCAGTCAAGGTAAGTCTTTATTCTTTTACCTTTAATGTAGTTTTAATTAATTCTTAATAGGGGGGGTGGAGGCGGGGGCTGGTCAACTCCGCTCCACTGCAGAGTGTGTGGGGATTTGCCTACTCCGCGTTCTCCGCGGAACGCGCAGTAGGCAAATCTCCGCACACTCCGCGGGCGGAGCAGAGCTCTCCGCCCACGGTTAATGTATGGCAGCCTTAATGAATTTTATGTATGGTTCTGCACTTTTATAGTGTAGCAGCCCTTCTGCAATGTACACATGCAGTCCCATTTAAAATGCATGACATTGCTGCTGCGAGGTTAAGGAACACTCAGTAAAAAAGTGTTGCATGCATGCTGAAACGTTTTGATAAAACACTACCCTTTAATACTGCCAAGATGAGTGCTGGGAATAACGTAGCTTTAAAATCATTGTACAACTTCCTAGAAATGAAAGCAGTTTCCCATAAAAGCCCTCAATATAATTCCAGTGGGAATGCTGCATTGGTAACTAAACACACGGAAATTCTGATCCACCTGGGATTTGTATTTGCAGAATGCAGAACTACAGCTCAACTCCAAATTGATAAATGATGAATACCAATTGTTATTGCTGTTTTCACACGATTGGTGCAAGATTTTCCTGCTAGAGTTTATCAGCTCTTTCCTGGAGAAATATGCACAAAGAGGACTGTTAGAAATGGGGGTCTCTAGTTGGCAGAGGTGGGTACCTTTGTCCAAATAGGGACCCTTGCTTCTAGTCAAGGTAAGGGGGACACACTTCTAAAATAACCCCTGCTCACCCCCTTGGTAGCTTGGCACGAGCAGACAGGCTTATCTCAGAGGCAGTGTGTAAAGCATTTGTGAACACATACAGTGATATAGTGAAAACACTACAAATGAACACCACACCAGTTTAGAAAAATAAGTAATCTTTATCTAAACCAAAACAAGAACAAATGACAAAAATCCAAAATACAGTAATAAAAATATGACTTTCAGATGGTAGAAATAGTTTAGTTCAAAGCAAATTGCAGATGCAACACTTTTCACGCAAAGTACCTGGGATGCATCATGCAAACAAACAAAACGGACCACAGGGAAGGTGATGCGTCTGTTCCTTACACTAAGGGAAGGTGATGCGTCACTTCCTTGCTCCAGGCTGAGCTGATGCATCGGTTCCTTACTGCTGCACAGGGGAGGTGATGCATCGGTTCCTTACTGGAGAGGAGGTGATGCGTCGGTTTCTTACTGCATGGGGAGGTGATGCATCGGTTTCTTACTGCATCCCCCAATGATGCAACAAACTTGGCACCTCAATGCGATGCAACGATCCGGGACGATGAGTGGATTCTTCCAGCTCCCAGCGGAAAACAGTCTCTAGAGGTCCAAAACAACAGCAGGCACCTCTTTGCAGGTCAGAACCCCCAGCAAGGAAGTTCAGGGGAGCTGGTGGTGAAGTCTTTGTGTGCCTGAGACTTCAGAACAGGAGGCAAGCTCAGTTTCAAGCCCTTGGAGATCTTCCTCAAGCAGGGGACACAGCAAACAGCAAAGTCCTTTTCTCCTTTCCTTGGCAGCAAGTAGCTACTGCAGGCCAACGCCAGACAGCCAACAGCACAGGGGCAGTATTCCTCCTCAGCTTCTCTGGCTATTCTCCTTGGCAAAGGTTCCTATTGATTACCCAGAAGTAATCTAAAGTCTGGGGTCTGGGCCCCTCTTTTTATGCCCAAAAATCCTTTGTTCTCTGAAGGCAGAGAGTGTCTGTACCCAGCCAAAACCAGTTCTGTGGAGCACTTTGCAAGTGCACAACAACATCCATTGTCAGTGTGAGCCCTGGCTCCAGACACACCACAGGGGGGCGGAGCGATCATTGTGGAAGGCAGGCACAGCCCTATTCAGGTGCAGGTGCTACTCCTCCCACCACTCCAAATGCAGACCAGGCCTATTCAGCCCAGCACTGACTCATCAGGCTCTCTGGAGCCACTGTTCCTCCCCAGCCCCTGACTCTCCAAAGCCAGACATGCAATACACAAACCTAGCAGATGCCTACTGGATGACTAAGCAAGAAAATACCTACTTTCTAAAAGTGGTATTTTCAAACATAGAATGTAAAAAACACTCTCACTAAAAGATGCATTTTAACATTCTGAGTTCAGACATACTAAACTTTATATTTCTACCTCGTTCCCAGGGGTAGTTATGTTTATAAGATGTTATAAACAAACTCCCCATTCTGTCCTATGGGAACAGGCAGCCTTGCAATAGTGGAAAACGAAATTGGCAGTAATTCACTATCAGGACATGCCACACACACAAGGGCATGTCCTGCCTTTCACATACAATGCACCCTGCCCACAGGGGTACCTTGGGCCTACCTTAGGGTTGACTAATATGTAGAAAAGGGAAGGTTTAGGGACTGGCAAGTGGGTGCACTTGCCAAGTCGACATGGCAGTACTAGACTGCACACAGGCTCTGCAATGGCAGGCCAGAGTTACATTTTACAGGCTGCTTTTGTGGGTGGCACAATCAGTGATGCAGCCCACTAGCAACATTTGATTTACAGGCCCTGGGCACACATAGTGCACTGTACTTGGGTCTGACTAGTAATTCAAATATGCCAATCATGGAATCACTAATCCATAACAACAATTTACAGGGAGAGCATATGCACTTTAGCACTGATCAGCAGTGGTAAAATGCCCAGAGTCATATAACCACCAACAACAGGTCAGACAAAATACAGGAGGAAGGCCAAAAGTCCTTGGATGACCCTGCAAAAAGGGCCAAGTCCAACACGATCCCCTTCCAGCCAAAAGCCAGGGTAGACTAATCAATACCTTGATGGGCTTTCCTGCTTGGGGCGATAGAACATGGACCCTGGCCCGCAACTGCAGGGACATACTCCAGTTCTATGCCAATCTGAACCCATTTGGATCTCTCTCTCCATGCTCTCAGGGTCCACTAAGCTAACCCATGGGTAACCCTTCTCCTCACCTGTGGATACCATCCATGCAGCACCTAACCTGAGCTCGCTCACAGGTGTGTCCCAACAGACAGACAGTACCCACATGGCCAACACAGTGGTGTGGCCCAGTCCACCCCTGGGGTGTGACTCCTGTCCCCCGACCAGGGGCCACTCTGTCCACCAGGACAGCAAGCCACAGTGGCCACTGACAGTTGTCAGTGATGAGATCCAGACCTTATGCCTCTCAGGGCTCTCAAACCTCTGTGGTGTCAGAGAGCAGGGGGCAGTAGCCCCAGGTGCCTGGCACCCTTTCTCCACTCTCCCTCCTGTCAGGTCAGGTGTGACATCCTGACACTTACCCACTAGCTCTGGGCCTGTCCCCGGTGGCTGAACAGGAGACTGAGGTGGGCTTTCCCACACCTGGTCCTACTCCTCGTGGATCTGCACCCTCCCACCTGGAGCGGTACCCCCTTCCAGAATCGTCAGGGCACCTGTGGAAGGTGTCCTGCCCACTTCGGCCACCAGTACATGGGTTTTATCCTGCAACTGGGATCCCAGCCTAGGGTCTGTACCCTTAGACTGGGCAGAGGTCAGGGGTGAGGCTGCCCTCTCCCCGCCCCCCTTACTGGGGCCCTGTATCCTCCCACCTGGAGCGGTGCCCCCAGAAGACAAAATGGTAGGGACACTGCTTACAGATGTCCTTCCCTTCAGGTCAGGCATAACCTCCTGAACCTGGCCTCCCAACCCAGGGACTACCCCCTGCGGCTGAGCACCTGCCTGGCACACCAGGACTTCCTGGGGAGCACGCATGCCCCCCCAAGGGTAACACATATCTCATGTGTGATGTGACAGTCTGCCTGGCGCTGTTCTCCTGACCCCTGCCCATCTGACAGTGCGTGAAGACCCCCCAAAACAGAAGTGGTGTCACCATGGTCACTCCTAGAAGGTTCAGCCCTTAAAGCTGGCTCCTGACCCACTGGTTCTCCCACTGAGGACCACATCCCCCTCTCACCCCTCCATCTGGACTTCTGCACCCTCCACTCAGGACTGGCACCGCCAGACACCAGAACTGGTGGAGCTCGGCTTACAGACGCTCCAAGTTCTCCTGACACTAGGAGATCCTCCTCAATGGATGGCCTACCAGTACAGCCTAGGCGCCCCACCTGGTGTTCCCTTAGGGAACCCTCCAGGCCCTGAGACTGGGTTTCGGGTACCTTGGGACGCATCCCATTCTCACTCCATCTCCGCGGAGACAGGACGTGAGTCCCTACACCCCTCCCACTACACCGGGACACACTGGGCTATTAACAACCTTTACCACCACTCTTGGTTGGGAAATACCTGAGCCCTCTCCATCAGGATCACCCCCAGATGCCTCTTCAGACCCTCTGGAATCCACCAAAATGTCTGTCTCCGGTGTGAGCTCCCTGGGGTCAGAGAACTCACACTCCACTAGGTGTTGGCATAGCTCTGGAAAACAGGGACTTAAAATATGCTCTACACTAATTGAATCACACTGCCCCACACAGGTGTTAACCAAGCTATCCTTTGCCTTACCATCCAGTGTCTCACACACGTACCCCACACCACTCTCCTTAGATTGGGAAGACAGTGTCTGACTGTCTCTGTCACTCAACCCACACTCTTCTGAGTGGTCTCCACATTCACACACCAGGACTTCTACCATGTGGGAACCGCTCTCCCTGCACCTCTCATCTAGAGTCAGTAGAGTGTCCCTCCCACCACTAGGACTATGAACCCCTGTGCCAGTTCCCCAATCCACCTCAGGAACACTGCGCACCACTGGAGCTACCTTATATCCTTGAACCCCCTGGTGTATGTTAACCCCCTCCTTCAAGTCAGGCGCCACATCTCTGGGTGTGTGTACTGCTCCCTCAGCACTAGATAACACCATTTTGCTGCCACCATCTGAGCTGGACTCCACCTCCAACCCAGCCAAGCTCACTTCCTGAGCTACACACATTTCTTCTTTTTGGGTTGAGGCCTTCTTGGTCTCAGCTCTTTCGAGCTCCTCGTCAAGCTCTCTCAGCCTCTGCTCACAAGCTAGAAGCCAGCCATCTTTTTCTGTTTCTCCCTCACTTTCAGGGACGTCCTTCTCCTCAGACTCTACTGGTAGCGTTGGCCCCCAGCGGGGTAACTCCTAATGAAATAGGGATGCCTCTAGATCCTCCCTGAACCTTCTCTTCACAGGCAGCCCTCTTTCCTTGCTCAACACACATAGCTCCTTCATTGTGTAGATGAACATGTGCCAGAAGTCAAGTTCCATTTTGCAACAGCTAACCAGAGTCCTAGTATCAACAAATACTTCCAGGAGGACATTAGAAAACAGAAAAAACAGTATGTGGTCACTTAATGGTCTGCGTAGTGTACACCAATCACTGCATGTAAATCACAAATGCAAGTCCAGGATCCTCACCGCTGACCACCAATGTTAGAAATGGGGGTCTAATGTTGGCAGAGGTAGGTACCTTTGTCCAAATAGGGACCCTTGTTTCTAGTCAGGGTAAGGGGGATACACTTCTAAAATAACCCCTGCTTACACCCTTGGTAGCTTGGCACGAGTAGACAGGCTTATCTCAGAGGCAGTGTGTAAAGCTTACTTATAAAAGGAAACATGCAGGCAGATAGATTTCCATTGCTTAACAATGTTTTACATTTCATTCAGTGATTACTAGGACGGATTCCTGATGAAGGCAATGCCGAAACGCGCGTAGCTCATCGCTCGTCAACACACCGCCAGTTTCTGCACATCATGATACTGTGGTCTTAAATGTTAATTGACCCTGTCAAGAATTTCAAAAAACAGAAAAGAACGAAACATAAAGATATTGTTAAATTATGATATGTACTGCCTTAATCCTGTATCAATATATGTATGCAATCACTGTAGGAATGTTAGAATTACTTTGTTTTAAAAGATATTTGTATTTGTATACATTCGTAATTATATATATCCCTACTAAAAGAAAGCTATATATTTTATGATATAAAACAAAAAATATATCAATAATAAATATTTTTGATAATTCATCATAAATGATATTGTGATCATTATTGGATTTGCCTTGGAACTGTCTTGCCTGCACACGTTGTTAATCACCTAGCCCAGGTGCGCCTTTTCATGTTATTGTTTCTTCCCCGTTAGGGTCAGTGTATCCAGTTTACGGGAGCCCCAGCCCTTTTCCAGATATTGTTCCTGCAGCCTGCCTGCGAGGGGTTTCTTTGTTCACTACAGTATAACAACATTTTCCACAGGTAACTTTACCCATTTGGTTGTGTCTCTTGATCGACGTTTAACGATTCACGTTCTTAACTTTGCACTCTTTGGGACAAAAATTAGGTGGCTAGCCTGCTCTATCACACCACCAGTGTGATATTGGTTCTCTGCTCTTGATACCAGTTTTTCCCTCTCCGTGAGAGTCCTCTCCGGAGTAGGTCCCACCTAGGGCCGAGTGCCATTATGGCAAACTTACAAACCTTTGGATTTCCGATGAGGAATTCGCTAGTATGGTTGGAAGCTCGGCCAGTTTTGGTCAACAAACAATAAGCTATTACAACTTAGAAAAAAGATAAAACGCATAGAACTCCATGGACATTATATGTTGGAGTATCTTAAAGCGGGGGTTATCCCTCAGGGACTTCGGGTGAGAAACATTCCCGGTCTCTTTTTCCAAATCAAACAGTTCCTGGAACGGTGGTCATTAATAGCTAACCGCTGTTCACGTGACCTCATGATGCTCATAGTAGAGACAGCCAGAGAAGTGATACAACAACTAGCTGCTGAAATCCTGGAACTTGAGAACAAAACTAAAAGTGTATGTGCATTAGATGAGGCCAAGAAGAAACTGGAGGACATAGACAGAGACTTGCATTCATACACAGCATATCTTACCAAGCAAAAGATAGACAAGCTAAAAAAAGACATTAGATTTTACAGTAGGGAAAATGCCTACCCGTATCTGACAGATCACTACTATGATCAGACAGAAGACACCAGCAATGTACATTTCTCCCATAGACAACAAAATCGTAAAGTCACCACATTCTCCGATACATCTGATTCGGACAATGAGGGCCTACTCAACAATTATGACCCTAGAGGTAATAGTTATAACACCAGGGTTCAACGTAATGGACAGCCTTTTTTAGGGAGGCGCTTTACGAGAAGGGGGAATTGGAGGACCCAACACCAATCGAGATTCCGGGGAAATCCTCAGATGGATTACAATCAGTACCTGGTAACTCGCAACGCTCAATACTGGAGAGAGTAGACAATATCCCCATATTCAATCTGAGTTCCTCTACCTTCTCTACATCCACCTATTCTCTGCTTTCCAAAGGCCTTACCTTTGCCCCGCACTCAGGTCTCAATAAGTTTGAGCTTTTCAGTGATCTGATGGCCTTTTTCAGAAAAATTCGGTTGAGGTTTTTCTTTTCAGATCAAGACAAACCTGAAGAACAGCAGAACCTATCAGGACTTACACCCAAGTCCTCATTCATACCTACCATCTATTCACTCCCCCCTGTGGTGGCAGTCTTTGAACAGGTAGTACTAGAAAAGATTACTAAAGCAACTAAACATGTTACCAAGACACCGTACAATTTAGACCTACAAGAGTATAAAGCTCTAGAAAATTTGAAACAGACACCCACCATCACGATTAAAAATTGCGACAAGGGTGGGGGGATTGTTATACTTGATACTTCAACATATGTCACCAACATGGAGACGATGCTAGGAGACAGAAACTTCTATTTACCCATTACACGAGATCCCACCTCTAGAACTAAAAATAAAATAAGCAGATTGACGAACCAAGCTCTAGACAATAACCATATCTGTGAGAAAGAGTGGATATATCTGAATGTACAACATCTAAAAATGGCCTGCATATATGGAGTTCCAAAGATACACAAAAATGAACTAGATCCTCCATATAGGCCGATTGTGAGTACCATAGGTTCCGTCACCGAACCGCTCTCGAAATATATCGATGCTATCTTACGCCCCCCTGTTCCTCACACACCAGCATATGTACAAGACACCAGGCACATCATTAATTTGATAGAGAACACCAACTTTCAAGCCAGTTCGCAACTCATGGTCATCATGGATATTGAAGCATTATATAGCAACATACCTATCCAGGGGGCCATTGAAGCTGTGAGCTGGTTTATCACGGCATACAACATCACATGCCCAAAAATCTTCATACTGGAATGCCTCAAAATTGTGCTGGAGGACAATGTATTTGAGTTTAACAACACCCTATACAAACAGAATAAGGGCGTCAGTATGGGCGCATCTTGTGCCCCCACGGTAGCAAACATATACATGTGGCAATTTGAGAAAAAGTTCATCTACAACAAAATAGCTCCAATTTATGAGTCAGTGACCAAATGGTCAAGATACATAGATGATATTTTCTTTATCTGGATAGACACAATGGAAAATGTAATACAATTTTTATCATGGATCAATCTATGTGACACCAACATACGTTTTACCAATAAAGTCAGCAATGAACAAGTAGAATTCTTAGATGTGATCATCAAGAATGAGGCAGGAACATTGGCAGTGGATTTGTTTACCAAACCCACAGCACGCAATACCCTTCTTCACTACGAGAGTTTTCATCCGTCTGCACAAAAGAACAGTATACCGTTTGGTGAATTTTTACGCTTACGACGTAATTGCACGAGTATAAAGGACTTTGATACCAAATCGATCATAATGAGAGACAAATTCCTGATGAGAGGCTACCCTAAAAGGCTAGTAAGGGACTCAATGAAGAGAGCTCGTTATTATGACAGACAGCATTTGCTCACCAACTCTGCCCCCAAAACTACCCCTTCAGTAGTATTTGTTACAAGGCACTCCATGATGAATGAAAGGATACGGCAAGCAGTAGGCTCCAGCTGGCATATCCTCAATATTCAAAAACCCAAAACGGAGAAAATACCAAAGCCCTTGTTTGCATACAGGCGCAATAAAAATCTCAAGGACTATGTAGTCCACTCTAGGATGCAGACCAAGAACACATTTTTACAAAGAACCATTGAAGGAACAAGGCCTGTCAATGGTAATTACAAATGCAACACATGCAAAGGATGTGCTCTGGCGATTGAAACTTCAACTTTCCAATTTGGAGGTCACCATATTAAGTCAACATGCCTCAAGAATTGCAAAACGAAGGATGTAGTATACCTACTCACATGCCCTTGTAACAAAGGATATGTAGGCGAAACAGCTAGAACATTCAACACACGCCTCACGGAACATAGGTCATCCATACGAACTACAAAGATTGCAGCCCCTATGGTACAACATTTTATTGATGAAAACCACACTGCTGATGATATACGCTGGTTTATCCTGGAAAAAATCCAGAGCAAACCAGGGAGATCCAGTGAAGCAATAAGGAAGCGCAGGGAGGTATATTGGATGTTTACCTTGAACACGGCCACATCAGGCCTCAATCAGGAAATCCCTTGGGATCAGGCCATTAAATATAACTACTGATAGTATATATTGCTATTAATATCGTGAATCCGAGAATCCTTTTTTGGCTTATCTCTGTTTTCCTTATTTTCCCCCTCCTTGTTTTTGCCTAAAGTCATGTCCATCTTCCCATGGGGAGTGTGTTTACACACTCTCCACATGGGGCGAGGGAGGGAATACACATGGTCAGTCGTCAAAATTCTTATAAAGCTCTTTCATTTTGAGCTTTACCAACAAAAGGTAGTTGATAGGAGTCACCTCTTTCCCTTTCCAATATGGCGCCCATGAAACATGGTCCGTGATCTATGCGAGACTCTCTGCCCCGGAATCGGAAATAGCTTCCCAGCTCAGGTAACCCCGGGAAGGTGTATTTAAAAGCCAAGTAAGAAGCAAGTAACTCCATGTAGCACGAAGGGACCGACACATAACGCGGCTGGAGGTAAGGACACACTCTGTTGTAGTTTTGTTCCTCCTGGGTGGGGCGCTTGCGACCTCCCTGCACCACGCCACGATTATATCTACCTCCGAGTCATGGGACGCGCCAATAATTTGCCTCAGCCCTTCCTCCATAGTGAGGACTTGCCTTTATTGAATAGGGCTTAGGATCGCTAATGTTTGATTACGTATAGGCGCAGCAAGCATTTCTAGGTAGAAGCTATACCCTTGTAATACGACGTCTGCCTTAATCTGCCTTGTGACCTGATAAGATCCCATATTTGTTAATTCCAGCCAAACGCCGCATCCCAATATCTCTGAGATAGGCGCCACGGTGGCCTGACATTCTGGTGTTTACCACCCAACTGATAAAACGACAATCTTGCGACCTCAGGTTGGTATCCATTCCGGGTATGCCCTCATAGAGAGATCGATTTCGGGAACGGGCCTAGGGCGCTCCGGATCCTCTATATAGTCATATATATTCCTTTACTTTTATCTTCAGGTATTCGCAAAAGAAGTATACCTAGATATAAATATGCTGCAGAGACTACCACCTATCTACATATATCCCTTGATGCCTGCACTCTACCTTAATCGAACAAGGTAATGCCAGGGACCCTTCCTAACTATATTCGTCCCAAGTAGCCTGCACGCATAATAAGGAACAGGACCGACAGTAAGCCCATATGCCCCCTTGACTGATTATTGTGTCCTACTCTTTCATTGCAGTCAATATTCTCCTTGCGCCTAATGATAGACGGCCATTCCACCTAATCACAGAGACTTCCCCTACAACAGTGAGCTATCTTAGCCATAAGAGGTATTTTTTAGTTCAGTAATAAAATCTATAAGAGTTATACTTTAGATATAGGCCACTGATAACTGTGCCTTATGTTTTTCCCCGTATAGCTGTTAGGAAGTATTGATCATCTTCCTCTTACCACATGGAAGAACGTGTTCATGTAGGTTCGTGAACACCCTTTATGGAATCTCTAAGAGGTATTTGAATACATCATCTACAGACATATAGGTCTCTGCCAACGTGAAGTGAAAGTCATAGCCTATTGCTCATGTCTCCTTCTGTCTCCACAAACTTAGGATAGAGACCTACTTGCTCCTCCCCTTTCCCATTGGTTTAAGTTTGGTCATCTCTCTTGACAACCTATGAAATTACAGGTATGATATACATTATTACCAGTTATTAATTTCCTTAGGATGAATGGATTTAAGTAGCATCAGAAGCAAGTATGGATGTGGCTGCTGTTTACTATCTATTTTTCACCACATTTCCTTGCATGCTTAGCACCTATTCATTACGGGTTCCACGCTGTGTTCACGTCAGTGTTTGCACATATAGACATCCCTGGTATGGAGGACTCTCACTTTCATTTCCACACTAAAACGTCCAACAAGAGACCGTACCGTGCCATTTTTAATTATCCTTTCAGTTACCTGTTTTCTTCTAATATAGCTTACTTATCAAAGGAAACATGCAGGCAGATAGATTTCCATTGCTTAACAATGTTTTACATTTCATTCAGTGATTACTAGGTCGGAGTCCTGATGAAGGCAATGCCGAAACGCGCGTAGCTCGTCGCTCATCAACACACCGCCAGTTTCTGCACATCATGATACTGTGGTCTTAAATGTTAATTGACCCTGTCAAGAATTTCAAAAAACAGAAAAGAACGAAACATAAAGATATTGTTAAATTATGATATGTACTGCCTTAATCCTGTATTCAATATATGTATGCAATCACTGAAGGAATGTTAGAATGACTTTGTTTTAAAAGATATTTGTATTTGTATACATTCGTAAATATATGTATCCCTACTAAAAGAAAGCTATATATTTTATGATATAAAACAAAAAATATATCAATAATAAAAAAAAATGATAATTCATCATAAATGATATTGTGATCATTATTGGATTTGCCTTGGAACTGTCTTGCCTGCACAAGTTGTTAATCACCTAGCCCAGGTGCGTCTTTTCATGTTATTGTTTCTTCCCCGTTAGGGTCAGTGTATCCAGTTTACGGGGGCCCCAGCCCTTTTCCAGATAAAGCATTTGTGAACACATACAGTAATTCAGTGAAAACACTACAAATGGACACCACACCAGTTTAGAAAAATAAGAAATCTTTATCTAAACTAAAACAAGACCAAACGACAAAAATCCACAATACAGTAACAAAAATATGACTTTCAGATGGTAGAAATAGTTCAGTTCAAAGCAAATTGCACATGCGACACTTTTCACGCAAAGTACCTGGGATGCGTCATGCAAACAAAAAAAACGGGCCACAGGGAAGGTGATGCGTTGGTTCCTTTTACTCAGGGAAGGTGTTGCGTCGGTTCCTTGCTCCGGAGGGAGGTGATGCGTCGGTTTCTTACTGCTGCACAGGGGAGGTGATGCGTTGGTTCCTTACCGGAGAGGAGGTGATGTGTCGGTTTCTTACTGCGTGGGGAGGTGATGCATCGGTTTCTTACTGCGTCCCCCAACGATGCGACAAACCTGGCGCCTCAATGCAATGCGACGATCCAGGACCATGCGTGGATTCTTCCAGCTCCCAGCGGAAAACAGTCTCTAGAGGTCCAAAACAACAGCAGGCACCTACCTCTTTGCAGGTCAGAACTCCCAGCAAGGCAGTTCAGGGGAGCTGGTGGTGAAGTCTTTCTGTCCCTGAGACTTCAGAACAGGATGCAAGCTCAGTTTCAAGCCCTTAGAGATCTTCCTCAAGCAGGGGACACAGCAAACAGCAAAGTCCTTTTCTCGTTTCCTTGGCAGCAAGTAGCCACTGCAGGTCAACCCCAGACAGCAAACAGCACAGGGGCAGTATTCTTCCTCAGCTTCTCCGGCTCTTCTCCTTGGCAAAGGTTCCTCTTGATTTCCCAGAAGTGATCTAAAGTCTGGGGTCTGGGCCCCTCTTTTTATACCCAAAAATCCTTTGTTCTCTGAAGGCAGAGAGTGTCTGTAACTAGCCAAAACCAGTTCTGTGGGGCACTTTGCAAATGCACAACAACCTCCATTGTCAGTGTGAGCCCTGGCTCCAGACACACCACAGGGGGCTGAGCCGTCATTGTGAAAGGCAGGCACAGCCCTATTCAGGTGCAGGTGCTACTCCTCCCACCACTCCAAATGTAGACCAGGCCTATTCAGCCCAGCCCTGACTCATCTGCCTCTCTGGATCCACTGTTCATCCCCAGCCCCTGACACTCCAAAGCCAGACATGCAATACACAAACCTAGCAGAGGCCTACTGGATGGCTAAGCAAGAAAATACCTACTTTCTAAAAGTGGTATTTTCAAACACAGAATGTAAAAATCACTCTCACTAAAAGATGCATTTTAACATTCTGAGTTCAGGCATACTAAACTTTATTATTCTCCTTCATTCCCAGGGGTAGTTATGTTTATAAGATGTTATAAACAAACTCCCCATTCTGTCCTATGGGAACAGGCAGCCTTGCAATAGTGAAAAACGAAATTGGCAGTAATTCACAATAAGGACATGCCACACACACAAGGGCATGTCCTGCCTTTCACATACAATGCACCCTGCCCACAGGGGTACCTTGGGCCTACCTTAGGGGTGACTAATATGTAGAAAAGGGAAGGTTTAGGGACTGGCAAGTGAGTGCATTTGCCAAGTCGACATGGCAGTACTAGACTGCACAAAGGCTCTGCAATGGCAGGCCAGAGTTATATTTTACAGGCTGCTTCTGTCGGTGGCACAATCAGTGCTGCAGCCCACTAGCAACATTTGATTCACAGGCCCTGGGCTCACATACTGCACTGTACGAGGGTCTGACTAGTAAATCAAATATGCCAATCATGGAATCACTAATCCAAAACAACAATTTACAGGGAGAGCATATGCACTTTACCACTGATCAGCAGTGGTAAAATGCCCAGAGTCATAAAACCACCAACAACAGGTCTGACAAAATACAGGAGGAAGGCAAAAAGTCCTTGTATGACCCTGCAAAGAGGGCCAAATCCAACAAGGACACTCAGTAGTGTGGTGTCCCCGCGCATCTTATGATTCGCTGGTGACTACGTTAATGGTGGGTGGAACCAGGTTTTATGAGAAATGTGTAATCAGGTATCAAGATTGGAGTAGCCCTGCTGGGAAGTGCAAATAACTTTTCATCACAATTACTAGATTCCTGCTTAGTTGCCAAAACTGTTCGAATGGGGATATAGGAGCAATACTGAGAAGTGATGTCTCTGTTCTAATTAAAGTTTGGAAGTTTGCTGAAAAGAGAATTTCCTGTCCCATTAAATGTGAAGGAGGGCTCTGGAGAATGTTGTTCTTTTCCATACTATCAGTGCCCACAATTCCTACCAGAAAAAACTTAGACACCCCCCTCAACATATATATATAATGGTGGTTGCCGATAGGTAGTTAGGACCTAGTTTCCATAGGAAAAGTATTTTTTGACTTGCTTATAACTTTGGTGCCATTTGCTGAACCTTCACAAAATTTCCCACAAAAGGTGATCTCCTGTTTTAAGTTGCACATGTAAAGTTTCGGGGTGATCTGTCAAGTGGGGCCGAGAAAAAGGGGGGTAAAAGAAATGCGTTTGCCATGTTAATTCCCATAGAGATTTTAGACACAAATACAGCCTGAACTGCTGGACGGAATTACACCAAAATAGGCAGAAAGCTAGCCCTTTGTCTAGATAGAGCTGTTTTTGGGACTTGGTGTAAATCCATTCAGTAGTTAGTGAGATATTAATGGAAAATAAATATAGATATCTAGAGGCACAAATTCATCATTGCGCTTTGTACTTCCATGCGTCAACAGCAATGCTATGATTGGCTGGCCGCAACCTGAGTAGAAAGTTGCAGGTGCCATTTTAGATATCAGAGACAATCCCCAGATGAGAAATTTAAGATGAAATGTAGTAGAAGGAGTCAGAATAGATGTACCCTGACCCCATGGGTAGAATATAGGGTTCTGTGAGGGACCCCTAATGGGCAAGAAAATGCCCAGAAATTATTTTTTTCCATGTGTCAAACTTCGCGAACCCGGCGTGAAGCTCAGCATGCCACCCGTGTATCAGCGCAGCAGATTTGCAAAATTGGTCAAAAAATACATATATACTCACAGGATCACTCAGACACTAATGTACCCACTCACAAAACCACTCTGCCAATCTCACACCCACTGGCAGACCTGCTCAGACACTCACCCACCCCTTCACAGACCAACTCAGACACTTACGCATCCACTCACAGGTCCACCCAGATACTCTTGCACCCACTCACAGACCCACTCAGACACTCTCATTCCCACTCAGAGACCTACTGAGACACTGACTCACTCAGTCACAGACCCATTCAGACACTTTCATGCCTACTGACAAACCCACACAGACATTCATACACCCACTCTCAGACCCACACTAACAGTCTCACACCCAATCACAGGCCCACTCAGGCACTCACACACCCACTCACTCGCTCACTAAGATATTCATATACCCACTCAGAGACCCAATCAGACATTCACTCACCCGCTCACACACCCACTCAGTCACTCTCACACCCACCCACAGACCCACTCAATCAGGAACACACTCACAGACCTACTCAGACACTCATGCAACCAGTCACACACCCACTCAGACACTGACACACCCACTCACAAACTCCCTCAGACACTCACATACCCACTCACATACCCACTGAGAAACTGATGCAACCACTCTCAAACCCACTCAGACACTTTCACACACACTAACAGACCCACTCAGACACTCTTGAACCCACTCACAGACCAACTCAAACACTCATGCACCCACTCATACAACCGCTCAGACACTCACACACCCACTCACAGAGCCACTCAGACCCTCACACACCCACTCAGATACTTACACACCCACTCACAGACCAAGTCAGATGCTGACACACCCATTCACACACCCACTCAGACACTGACACACCCACTCACAGACTCCTTCAGAAACTCACACACCCACTCACATACCCACAGATAACTAATGCAACCACTCTCAAACCAACTCAGACACTCTCACACCCACTGACAGACCCACTCAGACACACTTGTATCTACTCACAGACCAACTCACTCATGTAACCATTCACACACCCACTTAAACACTTACCCACCCATTCACAGAGCCACTCATATTATTATTATTATTATTTGGTTTTGTATAGCGCCAGAATCGACTCCGAGGAGTATCTCTGCGCTTTGGACGCGTATCAATTTCATATGCAGAACTGTCGAACTTAAAAGCAAAACAAAATGGTTTTAAGTAACTTTCTAAAATGAAGATGGTTCGAACATTCTCTTAAATGTAGGGTGAGTTCATTCCAATATTGCGGGCCAAGATGTGAGAGAGCTTTTCCTCCTAATCTTGCTCTCCTGATTCGGGGACCTTCAGCAAGTGTTTAGTACTAGAACGTAGGGATCTTGGGGGATGATAGAGTGTGAACTTTTCTGACAAATAACTAGGGCCAAGATTAAACAATGCCTTGTGGATAGTACAACAGACTTTAAATTTTATCCGTTGGCGTATGGGTAACCAGTGAAGTTTTAAAAGAAGAGGGCGGGAAGCTGATCTGGGAGGCATGTTCAGAACCAGTCGTGCCGTCGTATTCTGAACCAACTGAAGTTTACTAATCGAAGTTTCATTGGCAGAGAGCAGCAGACCGTTACAATAGTCTAGGCGACTCAATATGGGTGCCTGAGTCAGAGACCTTCGAACAGAGTCCGGGAGCAAAGGAAAAACTCGTCGAAGTAGGCCCAAAGTATGGAAGCATATGCCTACTGTCTGGCCAATATGTTCCTTAAAGGTAAGGGCATGGTCTAAACGGACTCCTAAGTTCTTGACGGAGGTTTTAGGAATGGGAGGCTTCCCAAGATTAATAGGCCACCAATTTGGTGACCATAATAAGGGAGCCTCTCCGAAAAGTAATAGCTCAGTTTTCCCAACATTACATTGGAGGAAGTTATTCTTCATCCATTGTGAAATGGCACTCATACCCAAAGAAAAGGTCTCTTGGACAGTGGGAGTGAGTTCATCGAAAGGAAAAAGTAACTGCGTATCGTCGGCAAATGATATTGGAATAAACCCATATTTTCTTAGGACATTGGCCAAGGGAGCCACATAGATATTGAATAAAGTAGGACTCAAGCAAGAGCCCTGTGGGACTCCATTGGACAGTTCCATGGGCGCCGAACGATATGGGCCTAGGTTAACCGTCTGAGATTGACCAGATAGAAAGCTTGACATCCACTGAAAGGCGGAGTCTCTTAGTCCCATTTCCCTCAGCCTTCTGAGCAATATTTGATGGGAAACCGTGTCGAACGCGGCGGATAGGTCCAATAGCACCAGAATCATAGAGTGGCCCTTGTCTAGAGTCGTTCTGATGTTATCCGTGACTACTGGCAGGGTTGATTCGGTGCTATATTTGGGCCTAAAGCCTGACTGAGAGGAGTCTAGGCAGCCTGAAAGTTCGACATGGTTTGAGAGATGTTTGTTGACCTGTCTCTCTATTAGTTTACTCAGAAATGGTAAGAGCGAAATGGGACGAAGATTGGTCAGATCGGTCAGAGGGGCCTTAGTGTTTTTGCGAATCGGCATTATCTGCGCTGCTTTCCATTCCGATGGAACAAAACCTTCCTTTATTGACAAATTAAGAAGGTGTTCAATCAATGGAGATAGTTGAGGGATTAAGGTACTGGCTACTCTCGCAGGAATCAAATCGCAAGGCGAGCCAGACTTCACTTGATGCATTAGGGCCTCTACGTCTGCTGTGGTTAGTGGGGGAAAATTCTCAAGCAGCATGGAAGGAACTGATTCTGATATTTCTGTGGACATAAGCATCTGGTGTGGGCTTCCTGAAGAAACAATATTTTCATAAATTAATTCTATTTTTTGTGAAAAATGTGAAGCAATATCATTGCATAATGTTTGTGAAGATGCTTCAACATTCTCACAGGCCTTAGGTTTTACAAATGACTGAAGAATGTTGTATAGAACCTTTGGAGCATTACCAGCCAGTGTAAGTTGAGTGGAAATGTGGTTTTTCGTGCAATCTTAATGCTACTATGGTAGCTTGACAGAGAAGTTAGAAACTGAATTTTGTCACTTTCCTTATGGGTGATACGCCATTTCCTCTCGTATTTCCTACACAGTTTTTTTGTATATGTAACTGGGGGAAAACCAGGCAGCTTGGGGGCGTTTAGAGTGGGTGGGAAGACGTTTCAGGGGTGCAAGGTGGTCAATGGTTCGGGTTAATGCCAGATTGTAGCTGGTTAATGCTTCTACTAAATTGTCTGAGGGTTTATTTATCATACACTCACACACCTACTCAGACACTTACAGACCCAATCACAGACCCAGTCATAAACTGACACACCCATACACAGACCCACTTGAACACTTACACACCCACTCAGAGATCCAAACTGACACTAACACTGACATACAGACCCACACAGACACTCACACACCCACTCACAGACCCACTGAGATACTCAGGCACCCATTAACAGACCCAGTTTGACACTCTCACACCCATTTACAGAACCACACACACACTCACACACCCACTCAGACACTCCTACACCCACTCGCAGACCCACTCAGATAACTAGCTTTTGGTCCACATAGAGCTCTTTTTGTGATTTGGTATAAATCCATTCAGTAGTTATTGAGATATTAATGGAAAAAGAAATATAGATATCTAGAGGTGCAAATCCATCGTGGCGCTTCGCGAAGCCACGCTCCAATAGCAATGCCATGATTGGCTGACCGCAACCTGAGTAGAAATTTGCAGGTGTCATTTTAGATATCAGAAACAATCCCTGGCTGAGAAAATTGAGATAAAATGTACTAGAAGCAGTCAGGGAAGATGAACCCTGACCCCGTGGGTGGACTATCAGGTTCTGGGAGGGACCCCTGAGGGGCAAGAAAATGCACAGATTTTTTTTCCATGTGCCAGGGTTTGCAAATCTGCCAGAAAGCTCAGTACTGCCCTCCATGTACTTGCGCAGCAGATTTGCGAATTGGATAAAAAAAAAATATATATATATATATATATGTATATATATTACCTACTGGCGGTCGCCAGTAGGTAGTTATAGTTAGGACCTATTTTCCATAGGAAAAGCGTTTTTTGATTTGGCAATAACTTTGGCACCGGTTGATGAATCTTCGCGAAATTTTCAAAACTAATGGCCCGCTACGGTCAGCTCCTGTTTTAAAAGTTTCGGGGTGATTCGTCAAGCGGGGGCTGAGAAAAAAGGGGGGTCCCAAAACACGTTTTCCCCATGTTAATTTCCATAGGAACTTTAGACACGGCTACAGCCCAAACTGCTGAACGGAATAACACCAAATTTGGCAAAAAGGTAGCTTTTGGTCCAGAAAGCACTCTTTTGTTTAAATGGTGTAAATCTGTTAAGTAGTTCCTGAGAAATTCAAAAAAGAAAAATATCGATATCTGAGCACCGAGGAGGAGTCGCGACTCCTCCCGAGCACGAGCTGACTTTTGATTGGCTGCCAACACTCCAAACCAGGAAGTGTTGGCAGCCATCTTGTGACTCGGTAACTGAGTCACAAGAAAAGAGTGGAACAAAGGTTGAAAAACAAGAAAAGGGGGCAGGGTAGAAACACCCTGACCCCCCAGGCCTGCTCAGGAGGTCCCAAAAGGACCCGCAGACCCCAAAAAAGCATTTCTTTTTTAAACGGCCGAATTTGCGCTGGGTGCACGAATCCGGACGGATTTTTTTTTAAAAACGAAGCGCGTGCTCCTTCGCTTCGTTATATGTAAGCCCCCGGGTGGGCCAGGTCCCGGGAGCAATGTTTATACTGTAAGAGGGGGCCAGTGGGGGCCCCAGCAGCCCCGAAGACTGCCACCTCCCTGGGGCTTCAACAAAAATGCGTGGGGGGGCTCCTGCCCCTCCCCACGCTGCCCTGGGGACCGCCCCCTCCCCGGGGCATTGCTAATTATATGCGGGGGGCCTCGCGGGCCCCCCAAGCCCCGGGGACCGCCACCTCCCCAGGGCTTAGATCAAATAAATTGGTGTGGGGGGGCTCCTGCCCCCCACACTTCCCCGGGGACCACCACCTCCCTGGGGCACTAATTATTTACATAGGGGGTCCGTTACGGACCTCCGGGCCCCGGGGACCACCACCTCCCCCGGGCATTGCTAATTGTATGCAGGGGGCCTCGCGGGCCCCGAAGCTCCGGGGACCGCCACCTTCCTGGGGCTTAGATCAAATAAATTGGTGTGAGGGAGCTCCTGCCCCCCCACACTGCCCCGGGGACCACCACCTCCCCGGGGCACTAATTATTTACATAGGGGGTCCGTTACGACCCCCGGGGACCACCACCTCTCAATGATGTGAGGGGGCTGTGCAGCCCATCTCCTGGAGCCCTTGATGGCCCTGGGGACCGCCACCCCCCAGGGCCGGCTCCTACAATGTCCTGGGGTGCCTACCCCCTTGACATTGCCGTTTGCTATGGGAGGGCGGGAGCACGGCTCCCGCCCTGTCATAGCAAACTCTGCTTTGCTTCGTTGAAGCAAGAGCAGGAAAACCTGCTCTTGCTTCAACGAAGCAAAGCAAGATTGCTTTTGAGCAAGGGGAGCTGCATGTCAGCACCTCCCCTTGCTCAAAAGCAATGCCGGCTCCCGCAGGAGGCGGGTAGCCGGCGGGACCGTGGGGACCGTGGGGGCGTGGGGAACTGGGGAGACATCAGGTTCAGGGAGGGGCTCCCGCGCTTCGTTATCTGTAAGCCCCCGGGTGGGCCAGGTCCCAGGGGCAATGTTTATACTGTATGCGGGGGCCCGTGGGGACCCCAGCAGCCCGAGGACTGCCACCTCCCTGGGGCTTCAACAAACATGCATGGGGGGGCTCCTGCCCCTCCCCACGCAGCCGCGGGGACCGCCCCCTCCCCGGGGCATTGCTAATTATATGCGTGGGGCCTCGCTGGCCCCCCCAAGCCCCGGGGACCACTACCTCCCCGGGGCTTAGATCAAATAAATTGGTGTGGGGGGGCTCCTGCCCCCCCCACACTGCCCCGGGGACCACCACCTCCCCGGGGCACTAATTATTTACATAGGGGGTCTGTTACGGACCTCCGGGCCCCGGGGACCGCCACCTCCCCCGGGCATTGCTAATTGTATGCAGGGGGCCTTGCGGGCCCACCGAAGCTCCGGGGACCGCCACCTCCCTGGGGCTTAGATCAAATAAATTGGTGTGGGGGGGCTCCAGCCCCCCCCCCCACACTGCCCCAGGGACCACAACCTCCCCGGGGCACCAATTATTTACATAGGGGGTCCGTTATGGATCCCCGAGGACCACCACATCTCAATGATGTGAGGGGGCCGCACGGCTCACCTCCTGGAGCCCTTGATGGCCCTGGGGACCGCCACCCCCCAGGGCCGGCTCCTACAATGTCCCAGGGTGCCCACCCCCTTGATATTGCCGTTTGCTATGGCAGGGCAGGGTGGGAGCACTGTCATAGCAAACTCTGCTTTGCTTCTTTGAAGCGAGAGCAGGAAAACCTGCTCTCGCTTCAACGAAGCAAAGCAGGATTGCTTTTGAGCAAGGGGAGCTGCATGTCAGCACCTCCCCTTGCTCAAAAGCAATGCCGGCTCCCCCAGGAGGTGGGGAACCGGCGGGACCGTGGGGGCGTGGGGAAACGGGGGGACATGGGCTCCCCCTATGGTCCCCAACGCAAAGGGCCGGCCTCGAGGGATGGGGATAGGGTCCCCGGGACCAGAAGTGGCCCGGGAGGGGGGCCACTTGGCCCCCCTCCCATTTAATAAAAAAAAAAAAACAGAAAGGCCGTCCCCGGGGGACGGGGTCCCCGGGGCCAATAGTGGCCTGGGGAGGGGGGCCACGCGGCCCCCTTCCCATTAAATATTTGTTTTTAAAAAAGGCTATGCCCCGGGGGATGGGGTCCCCAGCGCCAAAAGTGGCCCAGGGAAGGGGGGCCACGCGGCCCCCCTTCCCTAGTAAAAAATGAAAAAAAGGAGGCCATGCCCTGGGGGATGGGGTCCCCGGGGCTGAATTGGCCCAGGGAAGGGGGGCCATGCGGCCCCCTTCCCTATAAATACATTTTTAAAAAGGAGGCCATGCCCGGGGGATGGGGTCCCCTGGGCCGTAATTGGCCTTGGGAGGGGGGCCCCGTGGCCCCCAACCTGTTTTTTTTATTTTTTTTTATAAAAAAGTGGTCAGGCCCTGGGGGATGGGGTTCCCAGGGCCCCAAAAATAGTAAAAGAAGGGGGGGCCACACAGCCCCTCTTCTAAAACAAAAATAAAATAAAAAAGCCGGCATCACGCCGGAGGCCCCGCCCCCTCCCTGCACCACTCTGCAAACGCGCCCCCTGGTGCGTTTTTAAGATGGGAAATTAAGTCCCCCTGAATACTGAGGGTCCCATCTTTTTCTGTTTCTCCCTCACTTTCAGGGACGTCCTCCTCCTCAAACTCTACTGGTAGTGTTGGCCCCCAGCAGGGTAACTCATAATGAAATAGGGATGCCTCTAGATCCTCCCTGGACCTTCTCTTCACAGGCAGCCCTCTTTCCTTGCACAACACACATAGCTCCTTCATTGTGTAGATGAACATGTGCCAGAAGTCAAGTTCCATTTTGCAACAGCTAACCAGAGTCCTAGTATCAACAAATACTTCCAGGAGGACACCAGAAAACAGAAAAAACAGTATGTGGTCACGTAATGGTCTGCACTATGCTAGTAGTGTACACCAATCACTGTATGTAAATCACAAATGCAAGTCCAGGATCCTCACCGCTGACCACCAATGTTAGAAATGGGGGTCTCTAGTTGGCAGAGGTAGGTACCTTTGTCCAAATAGGGACCCTTGTTTCTAGTCAGGGTAAGGGGGATACACTTATAAAATAACCCCTGCTCACCCCCTTGGTAGCTTGGCACGAGCAGACAGGCTTATCTCAGAGGCAGTGTGTAAAGCATTTGTGAACACATACAGTAATACAGTGAAAACACTACAAGTGGACACCACACCAGTTTAGAAAAATAAGTAATCTTTATCTAAACTAAAACAAGACCAAACGACAAAAATCCACAGTACAGTAACAAAAATATGACTTTCAGAAGGTAGAAATAGTTCAATTTAAAGCAAATTTCACATGCAACAATTTTCACATAAAGCACCTGGGATGCGTCACGCAAACAAACAAAACGGGCCACAGGGAAGGTGATGCGTCAGTTCCTTACACTCAGGGAAGGTGATGCGTCGGTTCCTTGCTCCGGAGGGAGGTGATGCGTCAGTTCCTTACTGCTGCGCAGGGGAGGTGATGCGTCGGTTCCTTACCGGAGAGGAGGGGATACGTCGGTTTCTTTTTGCATGGGGAGGTGATGCATCGGTTTCTTACTGCGTCCCCCAACGATGCGACAAACTTGGCGCCTCAATGCGATGCGATGATCCGGAACGATGCGTGGATTCTTCCAGCTCCCAGCGGAAAACAGTCTCTAGAGGTCCAAAACAACAGCAGGCACCTCTTTGCAGGTCAGAACTCCCAGCAAGGAAGTTCAAGGGAGCTGGTGGTGAAGTCTTTGTGTCCCTGAGACTTCTGAACAGGAGGCAAGCTCAGTTTGGAGCCCTTGGAGATCTTCCTCAAGCAGGGGACACAGCAAAGAGCAAAGTCCTTTTTTCCTTTCCTTGGCAGCAAGTAGCCACTGCAGGCCAACCCCAGATAGCAAACAGCACAGGGGCAGTATTCTTCCTCAGCTTCTCCGGCTCTTCTCCTTGGCAAAGGTTCCTCTTGATTTCCCAGAAGTGATCTAAAGTCTGGGGTCTGGGCCCCTCTTTTTATACCCAAAAATCCTTTGTTCTCTGAAGGCAGAGAGTGTCTGTACACAGCCAAAACCAGTTCTATGGGGCACTTTGCAAGTGCACAACAACCTCCATTGTCAGTGTGAGCTCTGGCTCCAGACACACCACAGGGGGGCGGAGCTGTCATTGTGGAAGGCAGGCACAGCCCTATTCAGGTGCAGGTGCTACTCCTCCCACCACTCCAAATGCAGACCAGGCCTATTCAGCCCAGCCCTTTCTCATCAGGCTCTCTGGAGCCACTGTTCCTCCCCAGCCCCTGACACTCCAAAGCCAGACATGCAATACACAAACCTGGCAGAGGCATACTGGATGGCTAAGCAAGAAAATACCTACTTTCTAAAAGTGGTATTTTCAAACACAGAATGTAAAAATCACTCTCATTAAAAGATGCATTTTAACATTCTGAGTTTAGGCATTCTAAACTTTATTTTTCTACCTCTTTCCCAGGGGTAGTTATGTTTATAAGCTGTTATAAACAAACTCCCCATTCTGTCCTATGGGAACAGGCAGCCTTGCAATAGTGAAAAAACGAAATTGGCAGTAATTCACTATCAGGACATGCCACACACACAAGGGCATGTCCTGCCTTTCACATACAATGCACCCTGCCCACAGGGGTACCTTGGGCCTACCTTAGGGGTTACTAATATGTGGAAAAGAAAAGGTTTAGGAACTGGCAAGTGGGTGCACTTGCCAAGTCGACATGGCAGTACTAGACTGCACACAGGCTCTGCAATGGCAGGCCAGAGTTACATTTTACAGGCTGCTTCTGTGGGTGGCACAATCAGTGCTGCAGCCCACTAGCAACATTTGATTTACAGGCCCTGGGCACAAATAGTGCACTCTACTAGTTTCTGACTAGTAAATCCAATATGCCAATCATGGATTCACTAATCCATAACAACAATTTACAGGGAGAGCATATGCCCTTTAGCACTGATCAGCAGTGGTAAAGTGCCCAGAGTCATAAAACCACCAACAACAGGTCAGACAAAATACAGGAGGAAGGCAAAAAGTCCTTGGATGACCCTGCAAAAAGGGCCAAATCCAACAAGGACACTCGGTAGTGTGGTGTCCCCGCGCATCTTATGATTCGCTTGTGACTACGTTAATGGTGGGTGGAACCAGGTTTTATGAGATATGTGTAATCAGGTTTCAAGATTGCAGTAGCCCTGCTGGGAAGTGCAAAAAAATTTTCATTACAATTACTAGATTCCTGCTTAGTTGCCAAAACTGTTCAAATGGGGATGTAGGAGCAATACTGAGAAGTGATGTCTCTTTTCTAATTAAAGTTTGGAAGTTTGCTGAAAAGAGAATTTCCTGTCCCATTAAATGTGAAGGAGGGCTCTGGAGATTGTTGTTCTTTCCCATACAATCAGTGCCCACAATTCCTACCAGAAAAAACTTGGACACCCCCCTCAACATATATATAATGGTGGTCGCCGATAGGTAGTTAGGACCTAGTTTCCATAGGAAAAGTGTTTTTTGACTTGCTTATAACTTTGGTGCCATTTGCTGTACCTTCACAAAATTTCCCCCAAAAATCTGATCTCTTTTTTAAGTTGCACATGTAAAGGTTCGGGGTGATCTGTCAAGTGGGGCTGAGAAAAAGGGGGGTAAAAGAAATGCGTTTGCCATGTTAATTCCCACAGAGATTTTAGACACAAATACAGCCTGAACTGATGGACGGAATTACACCAAAATAGGCAGAAAGCTAGCCCTTTGTCTAGATAGAGCTGTTTTTGTGACTTGGTGTAAATCCATTCAGTAGTTAGTGAGATATTAATGCAAAAAGAAATATAGATATCTAGAGGCACAAATTCATCATTGCGCTTTGTAAATTCATGCGTCAACAGCAATGCCATGATTGGCTGGCCGCAACCTGAGTAGAAAGTTGCAGGTGCCATTTTAGATAACGGAGACAATCCCCAGATGAGAAATTTAAGATGAAATGTAGTAGAAGGAGTCAGAATAGATGTACCCTGACCCCATGGGTGGAATATAGGGTTCTGTGAGGGACCCCTAATGGGCAAGAAAATGCCCAGAAATTATTTTTTTCCATGTGTCAAACTTCGCGAACCCGGCGTGAAGCTCAGCATGCCACCCGTGTATCAGCGCAGCAGATTTGCAAAATTGGTCAGAAAATAATTTTAAAAATACATATATACTCACAGGATCACTCAGACACTAATGTACCCACTCACAAAACCACTCTGCCAATCTCATACCCACTGGCAGACCTGCTCAGACACTCACCCACCCCTTCACAGACCAACTCAGACACTTACGCATCCACTCACAGGTCCACCCAGATACTCATGTACCCACTCACAGACTCACTCAGACACTCTCATTCCCACTCAGAGACCTACTGAGACACTGACTCACTCAGTCACAGACCCATTCAGACACTCTCATGCCTACTGACAAACCCACACAGACATTCAAACACCCACTCTCAAACCCACACTGATAGTCTCACACCCATTCACAGGCCCACTCAGGCACTCACACACCCACTCACTCGCTCACTAAGATATTCATACACCCACTCAGAGACCCAATCAGACATTCACTCACCCGCTCACACACCCACTCAGTCACTCTCACACCCACTCACAGACCCACTCAATCAGGAACACACTCACAGACCTACTCAGACACTCATGCAACCAGTCACACACCCACTCAGACACTGACACACCCACTCACAAACTCCCTCAGACACTCACATACCCACTCACATACCCACTGAGAAACTGATGCAACCACTCTCAAACCCACTCAGACACTTTCACACACACTGACAGGCCCTCTCAGACACTCTTGAACCCACTCACAGACCAACTCAAACACTCATGCACCCACTCATACAACCGCTCAGACACTCACACACCCACTCACAGAGCCACTCAGACCCTCACACACCCACTCAGATACTTACACACCCACTCACAGACCAAGTCAGATACTGACACACCCATTCACACACCCACTCAGACACTGACACACTCACTCACAGACTCCTTCAGAAACTCACACACCCACTCACATACCCACAGATAACTGATGCAACCACTCTCAAACCCACTCAGACACTCTCACACCCACTGACAGACCCACTCAGACACTCTTGTACCTACTCACAGACCAACTCACTCATGTAACCACTCACACACCCACTTAGACACTTACCCACCCATTCACAGAGCCACTCATACACTCACACACCTACTCAGACACTTACAGATCCAATCACAGTCCCAGTCATAAACTGACACACCCATACACAGACCCTCTTGAACACTTACACACCACTCAGAGATCCACACTGACACTAACACTGACATACAGACCCACACAGACACTCACACACCCACTCACAGACCCACTGAGATACTCAGGCACCCATTAACAGACCCAGTTTGACACTCTCACACCCATTCACAGAACCACACACACACTCACACACCCACTCAGACACTCCTACACCCACTCGCAGACCCACTCAGATAACTAGCTTTTGGTCCACATAGAGATCTTTTTGTGATTTGGTATAAATCCATTCAGTAGTTATTGAGATATTAATGGAAAAATAAATATAGATATCTAGAGGTGCAAATCCATCGTGGCGCTTCGCGAAGCCACGCTCCAATAGCAATGCCATGATTGGCTGACCGCAACCTGAGTAGAAAGTTGCAGGTGCCATTTTAGATATCAGAAACAATCCCTGGCTGAGAAATTTGAGATAAAATGTACTAGAAGAAGTCAGGGAAGATGTACCCTGACCCCGTGGGTTGGCTATCAGGTTCTGGGAGGGACCCCTGAGGGGCAAGAAAATGCACAGATTTTTTTTTCCATGTGCCAGGGTTTGCAAATCTGCCAGAAAGCTCAGTACGGCACCCCATGTACCAGCGCAGCAGATTTGCGAATTGGATAAAAAATAAAATATATATATATATGTATATATATTAACTACTGGCGGTCGCCAGTAGGTAGTTATAGTTAGGACCTATTTTCCATAGGAAAAGCGTTATTTAATTTGGCAATAACTTTGGCGCCAGTTGATGAATCTTCGCGAAATTTTCAAAACCAATGGCCCGCTACGGTCAGCTACTGTTTTGAAAGTTTCGGGGTGATTCGTCAAGCGGGGGCCGAGAAAAAAGGGGGGTCCCAAAACGCATTTTCCCCATGTTAATTTCCATAGGAACTTTAGACACGGCTACAGCCCGAACTGCTGAAAGGAATTACACCAAATTTGGCAAAAAGGTAGCTTTTGGTCCAGAAAGCACTCTTTTGTTTAAATGGTGTAAATCCGTTCAGTAGTTCCTGAGAAATTCAAAAAGAAAAATATCGATATCTGAGCACCGAGGAGGAGTCGCGACTCCTCCCGAGCACGAGCTGACTTTTGATTGGCTGCCAACACTCCAAACCAGGAAGTGTTGGCAGCCATCTTGTGACTCGGTAACCGAGTCACAAGAAAAGAGTGGAACAAAGGTTGAAAAACAAGAAAAGGGGGAAGGGTAGAAACACCCTGACCCCCCAGGCCTGCTCAGGGGGTCCCAAAAGGACCCCCAGGCCCCAAAAAAAGCATCTTTTTTTTAAAAAACGGTTGAATTTGCGCTGGGTGCATGAATCCGGCCGAATTAATTTTTTTTTAAACGAAGCGCAGGCTCCTGCACTTCGTTATCTGTAAGTCCCCGGGTGGGCCAGGTCCCGGGGGCAATGTTTATACTGTATGCTTGGGCCCGCGGGGGCCTCAGCAGCCCCGAGGACTGCCACCTCCCCGGGGCTTTTGAAATAATATGCGGGGGCACGCAACCCCCCCGCAGCCCCGGGGACCGCCACCTCCCTTGGGCTTCAACAAAAATGCATGGGGGGGCTCCTGCCCGTCCCCACGCTGCCCCGGGGACCGCCACTCCACAGGGCTTAGATCAAATAAATTGGTGTGGGGGGCCCCTGCCCCCCCCACACTGCCCCGGGGACCACCACCTCCCCGGGGCACTAATTATTTACATAGGGGGTCCGTTACAGACCTGCGGGCCCCGGGGACCACCACCTCCCCCAGGCATTGCTAATTGTATGCGGGGGGCCTCGCGGGCACCCCGAATCTCCGGGGACCGCCATCTCCCTGGGGCTTAGATCAAATAAATTGGTGTGGGGGGCTCCTGCCCCACCCCACACTGCCCCGGGGACCACCACCTCCCCGGGGCACTAATTATTTACATAAGGGGTCCGTTAAGGACCCCGGGGACCACCACCTCCCCGGGGCTTTGAAAATGACGTGAGGGGGCCGCGCGGCCCACCTCCTGGAGCCCTTGATGGCCCTGGGGACCGCCACCTCCCAGGGCCGGCTCCTACAATGTCCCGGGGTGCCCACCCCCTTGACATTGCGGTTTGCTCTGGCAGGGCGGGAGCACGGCTCACGCCCTGCCATAGCAAACTCTGCTTTGTTTCATTGAAGCGAGAGCAGGAAAACCTGCTCTCGCTTCAACGAAGCAAAGCAGGATTGCTTTTGAGCAAGGGGAGCTGCATGTGAGCACCTCCCCTTGCTCAAAAGCAATGCCGGCTCCCGCAGGAGGTGGGGAGCCGGCGGGAACGTGGTGGCGTGGGGAACCGGGCAGGACATGGGCTCCCTCCACGGTCCCCAACACAAAGGGCCAGCCTCGGGGGATGGGGTCCCCGGGACCAGAAGTGGCCCAGGAGGGGGGCCACTCGACTATTTAATTAAAAAAAAAAAAACAGAAAGGCCGGCCCCGGGGGATGGGGTCCCCGGGGCCAATAGTGGCCTGGGGAGGGGGGCCACGCGGGCCCCTTCCAATTAAATATTTGTTTTTAAGAAAGGCTATGCCCCGGGGAATGGGGTCCCCGGGGCCAATAGTGGCCTGGGGGAGGGGGGCCACGCGGCCCCCTTCCCATTAAATATTTGTTTTTAAAAAAGGCTATGCCCCGGGGAATGGTGTCCCCGGGGCCAAAAGTGGCCCGGGAAGGGGGGCCACGCGGCCTCCCTTCCCAAGTAAAAAATGAAAAAAAGGAGGCCATGCCCCGGGGGGTGGGGTCCTCGGGCTGAATTGGCCCAGGGAAGGAGGGCCATGCGGCCCCCTTGCCTATAAATACATTTTAAAAAAGGAGGCCATGCCCGGGGGATGGCGTCCCCCGGGCCGAAATTGGCCTCGGGAGGGGGGCCCCGTGGCCCCCATCCTGTTTTTTTTTTTTTTTATAAAAAATTGGTCAGGCCCTAGGGGATAGGGTCCCCAGGGCCCCAAAAATAGTAAAAGAAGGGGGGGCCTCATAGCCCCCCCTTCTAAAAAAAAAAAAAAAAAACGGCATCACGCCAGAGGCCCCACCCCTCCCTGCACCATTCTGCAAACGCGCCCCATGGTGCATTGTAAGATGGGAAATTAAGTCCCCATGAATACTGAGGGTCCCTGGGGGCCAACTAGCCCACCAGGTACCTCCAGTAAACACCACATAGCTGGTTTGCAGAGAGGTGGTCCTAGGCCATGCCCCTTTTTACACCACTCTGCAAACGCACCTCTTGGTGCACTGCTGGTGGGGCGATGAGGTCCTCTTGTGTCCTGAGGACCTCAGGACACAAGTGGACTTCATCCCCCAAGCAGCAGTGCACCAGGAGCCACGTTTGCAGAGCGGTGTAAAAAGGGGGAGTAGCCTCGGACCACTCTCAGCATTCCAGATGTGTGGCGCTTACTGGAAGTACCTGGTGGGCTAGTTGGCCCCCAGGGACCCTCAGGAATGAAGGGGACTTAATACCCCAACTTAGAATGTGCCAGGAGGCGCATTTGCAGAGTGGTGGGGAAAGGGGGCGTGGCCTTTGTCCCCCTCTCAGCAATCCCGCTGTGTGGGGCTTACTGGAGGTAAGACGTAGGCTAGTTGGCCCCTAAAGGACCCCTAGCAGTGAAGGGGACTTCAATCCCCATCCTGGAGCGCGCCAAGGAGCGTGTTTGCAGAGTGGTGGGCAAAGGGGGCGTGGCCTGCTATGAGAACTTAGATATCCTGCTGTGTGGGACTTACTGGAGGTAATAGGAGGGGTAGTTGGCCCCCAAGGTTGTCCTTGGGGGCCAACTACCCCTCTTGTTACCTGCAGTAAGTCCCACACAGTGGGATTGCTAAGACGTCTAAGGAGGACATGCCCCCCTTTCTCCACCACTCTGCAAACGCACCTCCTGGCAGACTACGGGATGGGGGATGAAGTCCAATTTACTCCTGAGGGACTTTGGGGGCCAAGAAGCCCTCTTGGTACCTCCTCTAAGTCCTATGCAGCGGAATTCCTGGGCGCTGGTCGGAGGCCCATCACCCTTTCTCCACCACTCTGCAAACGTGACTACTACTTAAAGAAGCATCTTTCTGCACCTCTGACTTAGAGGTAGTTTTAATCCCCCTGCCCTATTATGTACTAGGGCCTTACAGAGAAGGTCATGCCAATCACAGGGGTACCCCAACACATAGTGTTCCCTAGTGTATGTAGGTGTTTTCACTATATTCTAAGTGTCTTTTAGCATAGCACTGGCTTTAGGCCTGGTTAGTCAGAGTCAGTTACCACCAGTACCTGTCAGCAAAAAGTTGGGGGCACAGGATGACTTTGCAACAAGGCCTCTTTCTGCTCCTCTGTTGGTTCTTTGTGCACATCTCTTGCTTCTTTCTGCACCTTTCTTCGTCTTTCTGGACTTCTTTTGCCTCTTTCTGCATTTCTCTTGCTTTTTTCTGCACCTTTCTTCCTCTTTCTGCACATGTCCTACCTCTGTAGGCATAGTTAGAAATTAGCATTTAAAAAACCTTTGAAATTCACTGAAAAACCACAGGTTTCAGGGACGCTATAGTTAGAAATTAGCATTTAAAAAATCTCTGAAATTCACTGAAAAAACCATAGGTTTCAGGGACGTTATAGTTAGTTGGAC
This sequence comes from Calotriton arnoldi, assembly GCA_963921515.1. Lineage (NCBI taxonomy): Eukaryota > Metazoa > Chordata > Amphibia > Caudata > Salamandridae > Calotriton > Calotriton arnoldi. The sequence continues at coordinate 624,614 of CAWUFW010003614.1, forward strand.
ATTTCACTCGTACAAAACCAGAGAAATTCGGCCATTATAGTTAGTTAAGCTAACTATAACTCGCGCCCCGCAATGCACTACTGATGACGTCACATATTACATCATTCATGACATGGTCAGTGACATCACTGATGACATCTCAAATGACATCACTGATAACATCACTGATGACATCATCCACGTGATAATCTGATGCACCTCCTCATACCCTAATATAACCTTTGATACATCCACTCTAAAATACAGACTACCATTTTCAAAACCATAGACACACCAATACCAGTTACTACATACCCACTCATCCATAGAGTTACTCACACACCTAGTCAGTCATGCAAAGAATCAATCACACTCCCATTTACTCACCTATACAGTTATACACACACCACCTCACTTATTCATACAGATAGTAACACATACTTACTCTCTTATACAATCACTGATATAGGCACTCTCAATATCACTCACTCTCACATATAGTCATTCATATACTCCAACACTCACATATACTGCCTTTCACATATGTAGTTACTCACACCTGTACCACTGAGACATCCATTCACTCACCAACACACCCATACACACACTAACCCACCCATACAGCCCTTCACAGACACACTCTTGAACCCATACACCCAGTGAATCACCTACTCACACATCTATGCATAGAGTCACACCCCCCCACACCCACACAGACACTCAGGCACCCATACAGATAGTCAGACAACCAATCAATAACCCATATAGATACTCATGTAGCTACTCACCAACCCATGCAGCCACTTACACACCAACTGACAGACTAATACAGACATTCACACAGTTTAGTCACTAACCCATGCATTCAGTAAGACACGATTAATCACTCACTTATACAGTCAGTCACGCACCTACTAAATCATCCATTCAGACACTTATACACCCACTCATTCTTCAATACACCTTGGCATATATATATAAAACATATTTAAACTTTAAAGAAACACACAGTCACTGGATGATGTCATCAGTGATGTCATCAGTGATGTCATTTGAGATGTCATCAGTGATGTCATCAGTGATGTCACTGACCATGTCATGAATGATGTAATATGTGACGTCATCAGCAGTGCATTGCGGGGGTGCGAGCTTAACTAACTATAACGGCCGAATTTCTCTGGTTTTCTACAAGTGAAATGTCCAACTAACTATAACGTCCCTGAAACCTGTGGTTTTTTCAGTGAATCTCTAAGGTTTTTTAAATGCTAATTTCTAACTATAACGTCCCTAAAACCTATGGTTTTTTCAGTGAATATATATATATATATATATATACTCACACCATCACTCAGACACTAATGCACCCACTCACTAACCCACTCAGACACTCTCACACCCACGGACAGACCCACTTAGACACTCACACACCCCCTCACAGTCCCACTGAGACACTTACGCACCCACTCACAGGTCTACCCGGATACTCATGCACCCACTCACAGACCCACTCAGACACTCCCATATATACTCAGAGGCCCACTGAGACACTGATGTACCCAGTCACAGACCCACTCAGACACTCTCACACCCATTCACAGACCCACTCAGGCACTCACACATCCACTTGCACACTCACTCAAATACTCACACACCCACTCCCAGGCCCACTCAGACACTCAAGCACACACTCACAGACTAACTCAGACACTCATATACCCACTCAGACACTTCCACACCCTCCCACAGACCCAGTCAGCTACTGACACACCAATTCACACAACCACTCAGACATTAATACACACACTCGCAGACTCCCTCAGACACTCCCACACCCACTCACATACCCACTGGGAAACTGATGCAGCCACTCTCAAACCCACTCAAACACTCTCATACCCATTGACAGACCCACTCAGACCCTCTTGCACCCACACACAGACCAAATCAGAAACTTATGCACCCACTCACACACTTAAAACTCACTCACAGACCCAGTCAGATACTGATACACCCATTCATACACCCACTCAGACACTGACACATACACTCATAGACTCCCTCACTCACACACCCACTCACATACCCACTGAGAAACTGATGCAGCCACTCTCAAACCCACTCAAACACTCTCACATCCACTGACATGCCCACTCAGACAGTCTTGCACCAACTTAGAGATCAACACTGACACACAGACCCACAAAGACATTTGCACGCCAACTCACAGACCCACTGAGATACTCAGACACATTCACAGACCCAGTTCAACACTCTCACACCCATTGACAGACCTACACACAAAGTCACACACCCACTCAGTCACTCACACACCCACTTACAGACCCACTCGGACAGCTAGCTCTTGGTCCAGATAGAGCTCTTTTTGTGATTTGGTGTAAATCCATTCAGTAGTTATTGAGATATTAACGGAACAAGAAATATAGATATCTTGAGGCACAAATCCATCGTGGCACTTCATGAATCCACCCGCCAACAGCAATGCCATGATTGGCTGGCTGCAACCTGAGTAGAAAGTTGCGGGTGCCATTTAAGATATCGGAGACAATCCCAGGCTGAGATACTTGAGAGAAAATGTAGTAGAAGGAGTCAGGGTAGATGTACCCTGACCCCATGGGTGGAATATAGGGTTCCGTGAGGGACCCCTGATGGGCAAGAAAATGCCCCAAAATTACTATTTTTCCATGTGCGAGGTTTTACAAATCCGCCGGGAAGCTCATTGCTGCCCCCGTGTACCAGCGCAGCAGTCTTGCAAATTTGATTAAAAAAAATAACAAATATATATATATATATATATATATATATATATATATATATATATATATCCTTTCAAACAATTAGCTCACCTTTCGCTGAGTTATTCGGTGCTTCTTTGCGGTGCTCACTCCACGGCAGAGCCATGCCGTTCCATATTTTGCCAGACTTCCAAAAGGAAAAACGGAGCGCACTCGCGGGAAAGTTTAACAGCTTTTTAATCCACTTTGTTGTTGTTATTACACGGACAATACCACAAACAAACAACGCGTTTTGGTCTTCCTGATACCTTGGTCACGGTTGAGTTTAGCGATTAAATGGAGTCATTAAATTTCAAATATACAATCGTGTGACTTCCTGTTTCTGTGGTCGCTAAGCATTATGGAATATGTGGTTTTTCAAAATCAATAAGAAAAAATAAATGAAGATTATGTAGCGCCACATAAGTAAATCCTACAACCAATGGTATTCATATCCATACCTCATTCCATCAATTAATCAATTAGATGATCTCATTTTATCCTATTTGTAACATTTAATTTCTAAAAATTCATATACATCTGTTCTACATTTACTCCTTCTAGTGGGATGGATTTTTTGCCAATCATTTATTAATTATCTTTTCATTTACTTAAATTTCCTCTTCATCTCAGCACAAATCAGATGTTAAAAGCAAACTGAGACAGTGGGAAAAACTCTCAAAGAAAGAGATAAATAAATGGTGGGAAGTGATTTCCTTAAAAAAGTACTTGGAGGTGCAGCGAGTACCAAGAGGCTTGAGAATAAGCCTAATGCCAAGTCATCAGGACACTGAGTAATGATTTACTTCAGGAATGGGGTGAGTACATCCTCAACTCATCTATGGGATCAGATGGTGATATTGGTTAAACATTTGGAAATTGCACTAGAAAAAATCAGAGAACAGCTGAAAAATCTGGAAATGGAATTAACAACAATGGAGCTAAACCCAGACATAGCAAAATTTAAAGAGGAACTAGAAAAAGAAATAGATAAACATGAAGAAAGCGTACAAGCGCGAAAACAATCAAAATTTCAACGGGATAAAGAGGATTATTCAGAAGGAAGAATCTTTACGTACGCAAGAAAGTTTGATATGTTAAAACAACAAGAAAAAGTGGACAGTGCGACTAATGTCTCCACAAGCTTATCCTCCTTGACGTCGACGGATATAAGTGAAGGAGAGACATGATCAAATTGGGGAAAGAGACTAAAAGGACTTTTTTAGGAGACATGCGCTTGGTGCTCCAACAGCGTCAGTGGGAGCAGAACATGAACAGCCAGCCGCAATCATATCGAGGAAGAGGCCGCCCACGTGGAGAACGAGGAAACAAACGAGAATAGGAAAAAGGAGCAGAGGGGCAAGAAAAAGTAGGCACTCTAACCAGGAGCATGAGACAGAAGAAATTGTAGAAAGCGAGTTGCAAGACCTAACGATTGTGAATTTATCAAAGAGGACTATGTCAGATCCAGAAATATCACTATTAAAGCGTGGCTTCAATTTCTGTCCCGATTGGTCAAATGGATATAGACAACAGACACAAATTGATATGTATCAATACATTAGGAAAGATTAAATTGGCAAAAACTTTTATGGAGAATCAAGAAAATGCGGGAACATCAAAAAGTGGTGGCTGAACCAACTTCTGACGTTAACTGTCAATGATGCGGAATACCTCTCCTCACCCTCATAAACTTGGATGAAACCAACAAAGGAAAGTGGTGTAGACCTCGACACAGTATGTCCCCAGATGGGAGCAGGTTTGAATGGTAATGAAACCTAAAATCGCGCTTCTGTCCACAACTGACTGCCGGGTAACAAAATAGACGTCTTCCATGAGGCAGTGATATATGACATCTATAACATGAAAACAACTAAATATATGGATAACTTAAAGGAACAGGAAAGAAAGGCACTAGCAGATCTAACCCAGGATGACCAAATTGTAATTAAAATTGCAGATAAAGGAGGAAACATCATCATCTGGGATACAAAAGAGTATATGAGAGAAGCCCACCACCAACTAGGCAATCTTGCAGTATTATGCGAAACTAAAGACAAATCCTACACCTAGACTTCAAAAGAGAGTTGGATACTAAACCGAGAGAATGGTCGAATATGAATCTTCTGGATGATGATGAGATAAAATATTTAACGACTGAATATCCAATAATGGCAACCATCTACTTCTTGCCAAAAATCCACAAGCATCCAACCAAACCACCTGGTCGACCAATTATTGCTGCCAAAGGATCATTATTTGAACTGGTGGCGAATGATGTGGATTTCTTTTTAATGCCTTTCGTCCAAAACTTAAACCTCCTACATCAAAGACACGAGTGACCTGCTCAGACACTTGCAAGGAACACCTTGGCAGGAATCGTACAAACTAATCACAATGGACATGATTTCTCTTTATACCAATATAGAGAACAGAATTGGTATAACAGCATGTGAATATTTTTTGAAAAAGCGAAATATACACTATGATCAACATAATAGAATGCTGTTAGAGATGATAGAACTCTGTTTGACAAAAAATGTTTTTCTATTTGGAGAGGAAATCTATATACAAACTAATGGCACAGCCATGGGTCATTCATTTAGTCCCTGCTACGCTTGCCTGGCAATAGGCTGGTGGGAGCAGCACCTTGCCTGGCATCCAGATAACGATAACTATGTGAATAAAATAATTATCTGGTTAAGGTTTATTAACAACCTTCTTTTAATTTGGGATGGTTCTGAGGAGGATTTCAAGGAATATTTCAAAATTTTAAACTCTACTGAAGCAAACCTGAAATTTACATACAACATCAGCCAAGAAAGAGTGATATTCTTAGACACGGAAATATACATAAAGGACAGGGAAAATCCAGACGACCCTCCATCGTAAACAAACAGCAACAAATGCAGTATTGCATGCGAACAGCTTTCATCAAGACACCCTGATCCAAAACATCCCATACGGAGAATTTCTGCAGAATCAGAAGAATCTGCTCTGAGGATGAGGAATGGATTAAACATAGTAAGCTGGACATCTCAGAGTTTCAAACGTAGGGGATACACTGCTGGAATGGTAAAGAGAGGTCGTGAAAGAACTGAACAGACAGAAAGGCAGGAGTATCATTAAAGTGAAGACACCAGCGGAAAAATCAGAGACCATCCGCTTAATAACGACGTACTCAAAGGAATCCAAAGCAATCAAGGATATCTTGAACAAGAACTGGAAAATACTACAACTGGATCCAACTATAGCAATAATCATGGGAAAGCACCCAAATGTAACATATAGGAGAGCCAAAAATCTGAAGGACACATTAGTACAAAGCCACTTTTGGAAAGGAAGGACTAAACCAACTCAATGGCTTCACACAACAGGATTTGTAAAGTGCCACAACTGCAAGGTTTGGCGAATAGCAAGAAACACAAAAGAAGTAATGATTGGCAAATAAAAAGTATGGAAAATCCAAAAATTGATCACATGCAAAACCCAATATGTGGTGTATGTCATCGAGTGTCTGTGCTACCCTGAAATATGTCGGAAGTACAATCTGTGAACTAAAGAAGACGGATCCTAGAGCATGTACGGGCTACCAGTCAATAAAGATCGCAGCAATGCAGTAGCGAAACATATGAAGCAAGAACACCGAGGCGACTGGAAACTGTTGACATTTTCTGGAATTGAAACCGTTGATCAACACATACGAGGGGGGAACAGAGAGAGGAGGCTTCGACAGAGAGAATCACGCCAAATTCTGGCTCTACGTACACTGTATGGTTTGAACCAAGACGAAGAATTATACGTACATTTGGACTGAATAGGCTCTATTAAGACGCTTTTCAAGAACTTGAAGGATAAAACCTTGTTAAAAATTGTTTTTTTAAAATAATTTGTGCACTATTTTCACGAAATTTTGTTGGAAGTGGTTAATCCAATGATGAGAAAATACAACCTAGCAATTAATTATAAATGGAAGTGGCTCAAATTTGAAATTAGTATAGACAAGGGTAAAATATCCCGCTGGAGGGAAGTAATGGAGAACTAACACCAATCAGTATATGATTGAGGAAATTTAAGTAAATGAAAAGATAATTAATAAATGATTGGCAAAAAATCTATCCCACTAGAGGGAGTAAATGTAGAACAGATTTATATGAACTTTTAGAAATTAAATGTTACAAATAGGATAAAATGAGATCATCTAATTGGTTAATTGATGGAATGAGGTATGGATATGAATACCATTGGTTGTAGGATTTACTTATGTGATGCACATAATCTTCATTTATTTTTTCTTATTTATTTTGAAAAACCACATGTTCCATAATGCTTAGCGACCACAGAAACAGGAAGTCACATGATTGTATATTTGAAATTTAATGACTCCAGTGAATCGCTAAACTCAACCGTGACCAAGGTCTCAGGAAGACCGAAACGCATTGGTTGTTTGTGGTATTGTCCGTGTAATAACAACAACAAAGTGGATTAAAAAGCTGTTAAACTTTCCCGGGAGTGTGCTCCGTTTTTCCTTTTGGAAGTCTGGCAAAATATATATATATATATCCTCACATGATCACTCAGACACTAATGAACGCACTCACAAACCCACTCAGACACCCTCACACCCACTGACAGACCCACTCAGATACTCACACACCTACTCACAGACCCACTCAGACACTCAAGCATGCACTTACAGACCCACTCAGGTACTCATGCACCCAGTCACACACCCATTCAGACACTAACACACCCACTCACAGACTATCTCAGACATTCACCCACCCACTCACATACCCACTGAGAAACAGAAGCAGCCACTCTCACTATCACACCCACTGACAGACACACTCGGACACTCTGGCACCCACTCACAGACCAATTCAGACACTCACACACCTACTCAGCCACTTACACACTCACTCACAGACCCAGTCGGATACTGACACACCCATTCACAGACCCACTCAGACACTTACACACCCACTCAGAGATTGACTCTGACACTAACACACTGATGCACGGACCAACACAGACACTCACACACCCACTCACAGACCCACTGAGGTACTCAGGCACCCACTCACAGACCCAGTTTGACACTCTCACACCCATTGACAGACCCACACACATACCCACTCAGCCACTCACAGACCCACTCAGACACTCACACTGGCAAGCTTGATACATCTTTGAAAGGCTATTCTGGTAGGTGGCACAATCAGTGCTGTGTCCCATCATTAGCCAGTGCCGTACCTGCCCTGGGTATGTGGTGCACCTTTTTACAGGGTACCCACAGGTACAACACCTAAACCAATCAAGTAAGCACCACTTCCTAGCATGGGTAGGAAGGGTGTGCACTCTTTCAGATTGAATTACATTGGGGAAGTGGCCAGAGTCCTAAGGCCACAAAAAGAGAATCAGAAACCCAGGAGCAGAAAAAGCAAAAGATTTTAGGGAAATCCCCTAAGAAGGGTCATGTCCAACACATACCCACTCAGACACCCACTTACAGACCCACTCAGACACTCACAGTCCCACACAGAGATTCACACACCCACTCACAGACCTATTCAGACACTCACACACCCAGTCACAAGCACACTCAGTCACTCACACATTCACTGACAGACCCACTGAGACATCCTCATTGCCACTCACAGACCCACTCAGAAACTTACAGACACTCACAGACCCACTCAGACACTCACGCTCCCACTCACAGACCCACTCAGACACATATGCAGTCATTCATAGATGCACTCCAACACTTACACATCCACTCACAGATCCACTCAGATACTTATACACCCACTCACACGGCCATTGCAAGATGCACAGAGTTAATCACAGAGTTGAGAATCCTAAATGTGGTGGCGTTTATTGAATGTGTGCTTTTGCTTTGTCGATTTGTGAGGGATTTGCAAATTCAAATAAGAAATTTAAAAATAGGATATAAAAAGAAAATGAACCAGTATTTGGGAAAAGGGGTGGCTCTGCAAAGACCCTTTGCTTTTATTGTGCATACATGATAACTACACATAAAACAGGATGCAGTCTTTTAAGTTTTTCAGTAACACCCTGTTGACTTTCTCTGTGAAATGAACTCCATCACTTCCAAAGATGCCACCCATGTCAATGCGTAAATTGTTGTGGTATAAAGAGCCCATATGATGTTCTCTGAGGAATACAGAAACAGTTTTATTGACATGTTTCCTGGCTTTGTCTATCTGTGGACAGAATTTGTTCGACCACTTCCATTTCTGTATGAGGGAAAAGTGCCACATGTACAAAACCATAGAAAGGCATCACTGATAACATCTCAAATGACATCACAGATGACATCACTGATGACACCATTCAAGTACCACTCACACACCCATACAACCAGTCATATACCCACTCACATACCCATACATCCACTCACATACCCACTCACTCATTCATAGAGCCACTCACACACCTTCTCAATCACCCATACAGCCACTCACCCAACCACTCACTTATCCATACAGCTACTCATACACCCACGTATTCATACATACCACCACTCACACACCCACACAACCACTTACTTACCCATTCATACATCTATACAAGCACTCACTTGTCCACTCACTCACCCATACAGCCACTCACACAGACAATAACTCTCCAATACAGCTACTTACATACCCACTCAGTTAACCAAACACCCACTGATCCACCCATACAGCCACTTAAACACTCAGTCACTCACCCATACAGTCACTCAATCAGCCCCTCAGTCATCTGTACAGCCACTCACCCACCAAACAGCCACTCACACAGCCACTCACCTATACAGCCACTCACAGACCCACTCACTCACCAGTACAGCGACTCACTCAACCATGCAGCTACTCACCCACCCACGTATTCATCCATACAGCTACTCACGCACCAACTTATTCATCCATACAGCCAATCACACACCCACTCACATACCTATGCATACACTCACACACCCACTCACACATGGTTACACACAGTCACACAGCCACTCACATAATATATGTTATAAATAGTATAACTATAACTCATTAGTAGTATTCTGATTTAACTTTTGTAGTGCCTTAGTATAAATGTTTAACACTCATAACCTTTAAGAAAACACTCACAGTCACTGGATGATGTCAAGCGGCTTGGGGAGAGGAGTCGCATGTGCCCCTCCCCATTATAATTCAATATAAACTCCCCCCCCCCCCCCAGGCCACTTTTTGGGAAAATTTCATGAAGATTTGTCAAACGACGCCAAAGTTATTAGCAAACCAAAAAATGCTTTGTCTATGGAAACTAGGTCCTAATTATAACTACCTACTAGCAACCCCCAGTAGGTAATAATTTATAGTTAGGTTCACATTTTACACACACAAAACCATAGAAATTCAGTAGTTTTAGTTATCTCTAGGAACTATAACTCATGGCCTAAGATAACTATAACTCACGCCCTTGCCATTACCCCACATATTACATTACTCATGACATCTTCTAGGACATCCTTGATAGTATCTCTGCAACATTTCCAATAAAATTATAGCTGATAAAACTGCATGGCGGAGGCATGAGTTATAATTGTCTGAAGGCACGATTTAGAGTTACTTGTGATAACTGTAACTGGTGAGGCCGAGGCCACGCCCCTTTTTACACCTCTCTGCAAGGCAGCTCTGTGGGGCTTACTGGAGGTACCTGGTGGGCTAGTTGGCCCCCAGGGACCCTCAGGATTCAAGGGGACTTAATACCCCAACTTACATCGCACCAGGGGACGCGTTTGCACAGTGGTGCAGGGAGGGGGCGGGGCCTGATATAACAAGTGTGCAAACACGCTCCCTGGCGCGTTGTAAATTGGGGGATTAAGTCCCCTTCAATTCTGAGGGTCCCTGGGGGCCAACTAGTGCACCAGGTACCTCCAGTAAGCACCACAGAGCTGCGTTGCAGAGAGGTGGGTCCCAGGCCACGCCCTTTTCACACCACTTGCAAACGCGGCTTCTGGTGCACTGCTGGTGGGGCGATGAGGTCCTCTTGTGTCCTGAGGACCTCAGGACACAAGTGGACTTCATCCTCCGACAGCAGTGCGCCAGAAGCCGCGTTTGCAGCATGGTGTAAAAAGGGGCGTGGCCTCAGAACACCTCTCTGCAACGCAGCTCTGTGGCACTTACTGGAGGTACCTGGTGGGCCTCGTTGGCCCCTAGGGACCCTCAGGAGTTAAGGGGACTTAATAGGGACATTATAGTTAGAAATTAGCATTTAAAAAACCTTAGAAATTCACTGAAAAAACCATATGTTTTAGGGACGTTATAGTTAGAAATTAGCAGGGACGTTATAGGTAGAAATTAGCATTTAAAATACCTTAGAAATTCACTGAAAAAACCACAGGTTTCAGGGACGTTATAGTTAGAAATTAGCATTTAAAAAACCTTGGAAATTCACTGAAAAAACCACAGGTTTCAGGGATGTTGTAGTTAGTTGGACATTTCACTCGTACAAAACCAGAGAAATTCAGCCGTTATAGTTAGTAGAGCTAACTATAACTCGTGCCCCCGCAATGCACTGCTGATGACATCACATATTACATCACTCATGACATGGTCAGTGACATCACTGATGACATCACTGATGACATCTCAAATGACATCACTGATGACATCATCCATATGATAATCTGATGCACCTCCTCACACCCTAATAAAGCCTTTAATACACCCACTCTAAAATACAGACTACCAATATCGAAGCCATAGACAGACCAATAGAAGTTAGTACATACCCGCTCAGTGATTCCTAGGTATACACACACACATCCACTCATTCACCCATACAGTAACTCATACATGCAGTCACTCATCAATACAGCACTATCATATGCACTCATACACCTATACATAAACTCACACACCACCACTCATCCATTTACTCACCCACCTCCACAGTCATGCAAAGAATCAATCACACCCATTTACTCACCTATACAGTTATACACATACCACCTCACTTATTTATACAAATACTAACACATACTTACTCTCTTATACAATCACTGATACAAGCACACACTCATCCATACAGCCACTCTCACAATCACTCACTCTCACATATAGTCATTTATGTACTCCAACACTCACATATACTGCCTTTCACATATGTAGTCACTCACAAATATACCACTGAGATATCTATTCACTCACCAACACACCCATACACACACTCACCCACCCATACAGACCTTCACAGATGCACTCTTGAACCCATACACCCAGTGAATCACCCACTCACACATCTATGCACAGAGTCACCCACCCCCCACCCACTCACACAGACACTCAAGCACTCATACAGATACTCAGACAACCAATCAATAACCCATATAGATAGTCATGTAGCTACTCACCAACCCATGCAGCCGCTTATACACCAACTGACAGACTGATACAGACATTTACACAGTTTACTCACTAACCCATGCATTCAGTAAGATACGCTTAATCAGTCAGTTATACAATTAGTCACGCACCTACTAAATCATCCATTCAGATACTTATACACCCACACATTCTTCAATACACCTTGGCATATATATATATATAAAACATATTTAAACTTTAAAGAAACACACATTCACTGGATGATGTCATCAGTGATGTCATCAGTGATGTCATTTGAGATGTCATCAGTGATGTCATCAGTGATGTCACTGACCATGTCATGAGTGATGTAATATGTGATGTCATCAGCAGTGCACTTGCGGGCGCGGAGTTATAGTTAGCTCTACTAACTATAACGGCCGAATTTCTCTGGTTTTGTACGAGTGAAATGTCCAACTAACTATAACAGCCCTGAAACCTGTGGTTTTTTCAGTGAATTTCTAAGGTTTTTTAAATGCTAATTTCTAACTATAATGTCCCTGAAACCTGTGGTTTTTTCAGTGAATATATATATATATATATATATTAAATTCTTCAACATCAAGTAGTCGCACTCACAGGATTGTTGCAATACCATGGATTTTTTGCCAGTAACGCGCTTCGACTGTCAAGGCAGTCTTGGTCACACACTGGCGTGTCGGAACAGTGCCTGTTTTGCATACAAAAGCATGGAAATCAACATAGGACAATAAATTACATGTTGAACATATTTATGTCAAAGTGGCATCCATTTTGTAATGGTAAATTCATGCTGTATGTACATTAATTTATACACATTAAACACTTCTCTCCTCGACAGGTTTATGTATGTTACCTCATGATTACTTCTCATGATTGTAATATAGAAGGTTGCCCAAGGGGAGGCTGATGGAAACTCGAGGGAATCAGTGCCCAATATTTGCCTTGTGCCCGTACTGTGTCGGGCACTGTCTCCCAAAGACTGAACGTTCTCGCCTTCTGTATTGATTCTTGCCCGCTCTAGTATCGTAGTGGAGCGGCAATCACCGTAGTGAAACCATGCCAACATAATTGCAGAAAGGCATGGAACAGAAGCCCAAGCTGGGGGTCACGTAGCATGTGTACGGAATAAATGCTAATAAAGTTATTGACACAATATATAGTATTTCAGGAGTGAACTGTTCGAGAGATGGTATTCCTCAAAATGCCTAGCGACTGGATAATGACTATCTTTGTTGTTTATTGCTCTCAGGTGCTCAAGCACTCTTTTCTTAGCCACAAAGGTGGTGCTCCCTATATACCTCAGGTTGCATGGGCACTCAAGAGCGTAAACAACAAAGTTAGAGCTACATGTGAGGAATTCCCTTATGTTTTTCTCACCACTAGGAGTTAGGTACGTTTTTCTCATGTGACTATTGCTACACGCCTTACAGTGTCCGCACGGGAAAAATCCCTGCAAAGTGTGTTGTGGACTCTGTGGTTTCCTTGCTATATCCCCTTTAACGAGGAGGTCTCTTAGATTCCTCCCTCTCTTGTAAGTGATCATAGGGCGTTTTGGTAAGTCCTGTCCTATGATGGGATCACTTTCCAGAATATTCAAATTTTTGGCTAGTATGCTGAGAATTAATCATGAGGTAACATACATAAACCTGTCGAGGAGAGAAGTGTTTAATGTGTATAAATTAATGTACATACAGCATGAATTTACCATTACAAAATGGATGCCACTTTGACATGAATATGTTCAACATGTAATTTATTGTCCTATGTTGATTTCCATGCTTTTGTATGCAAAACAGGCGCTGTTCCGACACGCCAGTGTGTGATCAAGACTGCCTTGACAGTTGAAACGCGTTACTGGCAATAAATCTATGGTATTGCAACAATCCTGAGAGTGTGACTACTTGATGTTGAAGAATTGAATTAGGGTGTGTCCAGTGGGCTTCGCTGGCAATTCGCACCACCTATCTATGGGTTGAAGGGGCAGGAAGGAGCATATCGAGAAATCGAGGTTTTTGGAATATATATATATATATATTCCTGCTCCAATTCACCGTTGCAGGAGCAGTCTCGGACAGGTGCTGTGATCGCGGAGGTGTGTCTGCGAAATATCAACGCTCCTTTTCCTCCTCCTCTCGTCAAGGAAAGAGGACTCACGGGGGAGCGTTGATATATATATATATATAAAAAATAAAAATTTAAAAAAAACAACATCCTCTGATATGGGGGACCCCCAACCCTGGCAGGGCGGCCTCGGCAACACAGGTTCAGAGCATCCTGCTGTGGCAACACCAAAGGAAAATAAGCCGACGCCCAACTCTGGAAACACGTGTGCTTTTATTAGTTAAAAGGGAGGCAGTCTTTAATCTTGTCCAGACGCGTTTCAGCTGCTAAGTCAGCCTTAATCATTGGAAGGGCATAATTTCAACGCAAGCTATCGTAGTGCTTGCTGTTCCTTCATTGTCCATAATGCACTTCAAAAGCATGTTACGATATTGGTAAGTTCGTACTGTAGTGCCAGTGTATATTTTTATATATATATATATATATATATATATATTCAGGATTTTCTTCACCAGAGAAGCCCCCCACTCCCAGGGCTCGGAAGACAACAGCACAGCCAGGTCCTTGCAGAATCAAAGTATGTCCTTTATTTATATCATGCCACAGACAGTGCAAATAAAGACCTACGCGTTTCGGCCTGAGCCTTTGACAGGGTATATATATATATATATATATATATATATATCAATTTCAAATGTGCTCCTTCCACTCTCCCCGCCCTTGGTAGTTGGATCGCTCGCGCCGGACTTAAGATTCAAATAAAGCAGTTCAATAAGACGATCACTCAAGGGGTAAATCCAATGGTAGTTGTATTGTAATCCAGCAATGCGTTTTGACTGTCTTGCAGTCTTGCTGGATGTGAGTTACATCGCAGATTACACACAGAACCTTCGAAATAGAAGGCGGACATCAAAGGGCTACAAATCACATGTAAACATGGCATCCATTTTGAAATGTGCAAATACATTGTATCTTAATGCCACTTACTTCATAGTGAGTACATATATCGTTTGCAAGTTGGACTCAAATGCTAATCTAGTACACAGTTACTGATGTGACATGTAGAAAAAATATAAAATAATCATAATCAAATTCAATATTCGCCCTCCTATGAGAAAACCGGATTAAATCTCATAGTAATCAGAGGGCTACAAGTCACATGTAAACATGGCATCTAATTTAAAATGTACAAATACATTATATCTTAATGCCAATTGCTAAATAGTTAGTACATATATCGTTTGAAAGTTGTACTCACATGCTAATCTTGTACACAGTTACTGATGTGACATGTAACAATAATCAAGTGCAATATTCGCCCTCCTCTGAGAGAAAGAGGTTAAGCCTAATGGTGGAAGTATTCATGCACTGAATATAGAGGCAAAGTGCTCAAGATTCATACTCCTCACTATCTGAGCCAAAATGGATTGTGCTGTGGGACAGAGAAGCGTACATGAATGAGGCATTAAGACAATTGAATGATACCAAATTTTATTTAAAAACTCACATGCAAGAATACAATGAGAGCATTATCAGCATATGGAACAAGTTGCAGGGCTGGAAAGACAGTGGAATCCTCCAATGGGAGGAGTTCTGCTTTATATATATGGAAAACAATGGGGTTCTCACCGACGCACTACTGCAGCGGGTGCTGACGTGAGGCCGAACAAATGGCCTGGATAAATTTCCTTAAAAACGAAATTGTGCCGCACTCAAGAATCCTTTTGTTGACTTTTTTATTGAGTCAGAGCTGATCCGTCTCACCTACATGTTTCGGCCTCACAGGGCCTTGCTCATGATTGGTGAATAGTGTTGCTTCACACATATATATACCACTCCCATATCTGCCCATTATGTGGCATTATGGGAGTTGAAGTTTACAGATTAAGTTTCAATTTCATGTTACAATTCTTAACTCTGTGCAGTCTTACATTACATTTAAATATCACATTAGTCTTTCAAATGATTCGTATCAATGCAAGTTACAAACTTAGTGACTATTTAAATTATATGGATTATCATTTGTCATTTTAATTTAAGCATTTGCAATCTATCTGTTTTGTATGTACACTGTTGGTTTATATTTTATGTATTTACATTGTATTCTTATCAACCATTGTTTTCATTTTATTGTAAAGTAACATTAGATTAGTGATCATAGCTTGAATGTAAATATTGTGAAATCTATGTTTTGGTTTTCTTTCTTTCTTGATTGTACATATAGTTCTTCATCATTATTAAGACCCAACGGGGTCTTGGGTCTCAGTCTTATAATGTACCAGGACTCTAGTTGTCATAGCTTTTTTACTCTGTCTCCTCCTCATTTTGTGGGATTGTATCTAATCCAAAAAATTGCATCATATGCTAGTCATTGTTCTTACATTGTGCCATATGTTTGGCTGTGGCATAGTTCATGTCTCTATTTTTGACGGCTCTTATATGTTCCAAAATCCTCTTTTTTAACATACAGGTGGTGCTGCCGATGTATTGTAGGCCACATGAACATTGAATTACATAGACTACGAATTTGGTGCTACATATAATCTTATGTTTGATTTTGATGATTTTGCCTTCCTTGTCAGTTATATTTTTGACATTCATGCCAATTTTACATGCCTTACAGTTATTGCAACTTTCTAAATCCGTGTTGTTGTTCATCTAGCCAATTCCTTTTTGGCTTGTCCTGTAAATGGCTTCGCACCAGTTGATCTGTTAAAGATTTAGGGGGTCATTAGCATGGCCATACCCCCGGGAAATAGGACCGCCCGCAATGCATGCGGCGGTCCCGCACATGCCATTAGGATGCGCCCGCCACACTGGCAGGCGCATCCCGCATTCCTGAATTTGCGGCGGGCGGTGCTGAAAGCACCGCCAGCCGCAATGCCAAAAATACAAGTTGTGCTTTTCAATGCACAACGTGACAGGCACCGCGCGGTGCCTGCCACGTTGTACATTGAAATGCAGGGAGCACCATAGGTACCCCCCATGTGCACCCCCCCAACACTTCGGGGGCCTGCAACGGGCCCCCAATAGCAAATACCGTATGCCTTTCCATGGCGGCAACGCTGCCATGGAAAGGCACACTCCGCCAGCATCATAATATGAATGGCGGTGTCTTGCAGACACCGCCACCATATAATGTCCTTTCCGCCCGGTCGACGAGTCGACCGAGCGGCAAAGCGGCGGACGGTCTTTCCGTCCGCCCGGGTCCCCCGCCATAGTAATATGGCGGGGGAAAATGTGTGGCAGGCGGAGGAAAATAGCGGGCAGATCGCCACCGCCATACGGGCGGTGGCGATCCGCCCGTTATCATAATGGGCCCCTTAGTCTTTCTGTAAGTTACCAATGGTCGCAAACCAAGAGTGGTGCCTATGTCAGGATCTCAAGATATCAAATGCCAGTATTTTTGAATGCTCTTGATGATTTTCGTACTTTCCTTACTATATGTCAGAATTAATCTCGGAACATTTTGTTCTTCGGATATAGAGGTTTGTTTTCTTTGTGTGTGATCAACGTTTCCGTTCGTGTTAGCTTTTGGATTTTATGTAAACTGTTTTTTAAGTCCCTTTCTCTGTATCCTCTTGTTTTCAGTCTTGACATGCTTTCCAGAATTTTCTCATTGGCATCCGTATCTTTGGAGCAATTGCAACTTTAAGGGACTTAAAAAACATTTTAAGCGAGCCATACTAAGTGTGCTTTGGTGTCGACAGAGTTTTAAACTCTTTAGAAATGTTGAGTTCTCTGTAGGACAGTGAAAAAACAGGGACAGTTGAATAAAGGGTAATCACAAGTTTGTGATTGGAAGAAGGAACCAGATTTTTGCTTTGTGTGTTTTTGCTGGTTGTAGAATTCTGTCACTTTACCCCTGCTAACCAGATATAAAGTGCCTGTGCTTCCCTCTACAACTTGATGAAATTGGCATACTTCTATTTGGCATATTTAACTTACCAATACATCTCTAGTATATGGTGCAAGGTGTACCAAGGACCTGTAAGTTAAATGTCACAAGTGGCCTGCAGCACCCATAATGCCATCCACTACCATGACAGTGCAAACATAACTGCAGGCCTTCCATTAGTAACCTAGCTGTTGCAATTTTGAACTGGAAATTTGACCTGCCAAAATAAGTCCCTTTTGAAAGCTTAAACCTTTCTTTTAAATATTGATGTCACCCTTAAGCAGGCCTTTTTTGCCCATAAGGCAGGTTGCGTGGTATTTCAAAGCAGGACATGTAAAACTTTAATGTTAAATAGTAAAAGCCCCAAAGGCTATTTTCACTGAAGGATGGCTGGTTGTTCCATAGGACAAACGTGGGTTACATTATTACACTTAATAATGCTCATTTATTGTAGGAAACAGGTAGATATATGATTCAGACTCTTTTTTAATAGTTATTCAAAATCCAATTTAATGGAAAATAATGTTTTAATAACCTTTACATAGGCCTTATTGCCCATAAGACAGGCTGCATAGTATTTAAAAGCAGGACATGTAAAAGTTTAATGTTGAACAGTAAAATATTTTAATGACTTTTAAGGAAAGGAGTCTTTAGAAAGTTATCTTTTACCTTCCTAAAGCCTCCTGAGGTCCATTTGCATGAGTTCCAATGTCATCTGGCAGCTGACGCCACCTTTTACAAATATTAAAAATGCTCCTTGAGCAGGAAAACGGTTGTGGGTGTGGGAAGGCAGTATAGTCCATTGACAGGATGGCCATCGGTCTGTAGCCTAGAACTTTCTTAACTTCATGGAGGGCTACCCTGTCACAGGCAAATATTACCTGATACCTGGGCAGGCCCTTTCTTTATTCCCCTAGTCAGATGGCATCAATCACAGTGTGAGAGGAGCTGCCCCCAGAGTGACCATAGAGAAGGGATTGCTCATTTCCATGGTCACCCCTCTATGTGGGGGCACACAAGCTCTGCACAGGGGAAGAAAGATTCTGGCATCTTGGTTTTCAGGTAGTGTAAAAAGAATTGTATTAGTTGAAGGGCATGAAAACCCACTCCAATTATCAGTCACAGTCCTTGTTAGAGTGAACCGCCAAATCACTACATAAACCACTCAGCCCTCTGGTGGCTTGGCACAAAGCAATCAGGCTTAACTTAGCGCCAATGTGTGAAGTATTTAGACAGCACACAAATAGTAACAAAGAGAACATGCAGCACAAGAAAAATCTCGAAGTAACTGAGAAAACAGAGTAGATTTTAGTAAACAAAATGACAACAAATTGGCAAAATACAATGGTAGATTTAGAGATATGAATGTTTGAAGTTCAAATTAAAAGTAGTGCCAAAAGCACAAAGCGCCAACTGCAGTTATCTGGTTGTGCCAGACCGTATCAAAATCAAAAGTTAAGGCAGACCACTATGGAGTGCAGGTCGGATACAGGTACTAGGCTGGTCCCAGTGGAAAGTTTACCTTCTGACGTGGATGCTTATATGGAGGAAAAGTGGTTGGCGGGAAGAGCTGCAAGCTTAATCCGAAGTGGGACTCGATGACCGTGGGTTGCTGAACACTAGGGTTCTGGTGCAGTCCTCAATGAAGGCAAGAAATCTCTGAGTGGGTGAAGTCCGAAGTCTGTGCCCAGGAAGGCCTCGACATCGATCAGCTGCTGCTCAGCATCGTTTCTAACAAATCTTACAAAAATGTTTCTGGAAGTGAGATCTTTTTCAGCAGGACAAACCAGAGTGTGACTGGTGATTCAATGTCAATGGGTGCAGTATCAACAGCAATCCTGGTCTGGGTTGGTTTTCCAGGCAGAAATTCTTCTAAGTTTTTAAGTCCCAGATTATGTAGTTTGGGGACAGGAGGAGTATTCTCTAACACCAGCCAGGATCCTGCACCTGGGAGGGGTGTTAGGACTCACTACAATGGAGGCCAGTAGCAGGGTCTGTGGTGGTCCAGTTAGTACCAGTCAGCAGGGAAGCTGTAGGCAAAGGGCCTCTGGATGGTTGATGTGTCCCTGTAGCTTACAAAGGAGGTTGGTCAACTGACCCTTGGAGTCACTTCTGTGGTCCTGGATTGAAGGAAAAGAGATCTAGCCTTCCTATATATACCAGGGCAGACCTTCTTATTCTCCATAGGTCCAGGGGTGTTCTGAGTAGAGGACTGTTGAGCCCACTTTGATGGCCTAAGGGTGGAGGGCAAGCCTTTGTCCACCCCCTAAACCAGTTCAACCAATATCAGATACATTTCTAGGAGGAGGGGGTTGTTAGCTTCTTCGCTGCACATTGGTGATGTCATTTTCTTACTTTGCAGGGTAGATTTCTTTGGCTGTTTCTTGTTTATTTGGCTGCTGCTAGTATTGTTTCCTCTGATGTTTTACTTGCCGGTATTGGCAGTCCAATGGAGGTGGAAAGTACCTCTAGGGTACTAGCGCAACTATTTCCTTGTGAGGTTTCCTCCTGGGTGGGATTCATAATGAATCCATTACAGGTGGATGGCAGCACATTGCAGAACATAACAATGTCGCATATGAGCTTTGTCTCTTTGGCCAATTTTTACATAAATGTATTTATTTATGCACATGTCTTTCAAGTGACCAAATTGAAAACAATTCCTGCAGAAGAGGGCTGGCATGAGAAGCTGAAATTTGCTCTGTTTGACCCTATGTCAAAGGTTTGTGCTAGATGTGAAAGACCACCTGCTGGATTTAGCTTTAAAATAACAAAAAACATTCCCTTTTCGCTCCATTTGTCTCACTTATTTCTCTGTAGCATTCCACCTCTTACTTTAGCACAATATCTGGTTAAAAAGCATTAAGCTTCCCAAGTTGTAACATGGGCATTGAATGTATTCACCATAAATGCGAATGTTAACAGCAGCCATGGGAGAAATTTTAATCCCTTTCAAATTCTTATGATCACACATTATTGAAATTGCTTGCAGAAAAATGTCATTCTTCAACTCTGTATACATGATAACTTAAAGAAACTATTTTCCTTACTTTGCAGTACGCATTTCATATCCTTTGCGAAACATTGAGGTCCAGATTTATCATACTTTCATGCAGTGCAATGAAGCAAGCTACCGTGCTGCACTGCGCTGCATGAAAGGGAAGGAATGCACAGTATTTAACATAATACATGCATGCCTGTCCTTTGCTAGCACTGGTGCACTTTTAGCTGCCTAGCGCCAATGCAGGCACCCTTGAGTCATGGTGCAAGGGTGCCTGTGTCATAGGTAGGATTGTTTTTGTGCAGGAAGGATTACTTTCCTGCACAAAAAATATCCTATGAGACATTTTCCTCTTTCTATGTGTGCTGCAGAATGCAGCACTTTCTGCAGCACACATAGAAAGAGGAAAAATGAGGAGAAATAAAGATATTCCTACTTGTTACGCCTTGCCTGGTGAGGTGTAGCATTTTGACGCATTCCCAGTTCTACCACTAATGATAGATCTAGGAATGTGCTAAAATCCATGGGTGGTTGCGTGAGGACACCCACGCTCCACCCATGGGACACCTCCCTGGGGCAGAGTAGCGCATGGCAGCGATTTGCACTGGCTTGTGTTACTCTAGATTTATCAAGCCTTGCAGGGCCACTCAAGATGGCTTTGCATGGCTTGATAAATCTCACTTAGGGTTTGCTTCGCCCTTGCGCCCCCTTGCGTGGCACAAGGGCAATGCAAAACCCTAATAAATCTGGCCCTCAGTTTGTTTTCATAATCCCTTCACTACATAATCTAAATCTTTTGCTGTTTAAATTCTTCCTCTATTTTTAGACTCATCTTCTTAGGCAATAGCAGGGACCTACGATGGTTGTTTGTGTAACTGCAGGCTCCAGTGTTCTCCAGATTCAGCAGGTGCAGTGGATCCTCTGGAGATTGGTGGCGGGGGGGCACCTCCAAGCCTTCTTTTCCTCTCCTGGTGATTTCCCGGGGTCTTTTCGGCCTCAGAAAATGAGAGCACCTCTGCCAGACTTGGACAAATGGGTTCTCCGTACTACAGTTCTTTCTGAGGTCCAGCAGCAAAATTAATCCAGTTTCATCTACAGCTAAGTGTAGGTGCCATATCCTATGATCGGAGCGGGCTTAAGCCTCTGACAATTTCCCTCAAGGGCAACCTTGCTTTGGACAAGCCAGAGATCGAAGGCCCAGGCCTGGAGTCCAATTCGCCATGGTCCAGGCTGGATGCTTCACCCTTCACTTCCGGGCCATGCAGCCTGGCTGCAGGTAAGCCAGGGATGTGTAGACCCAGTGCCTAGAAGCTTCTGGGTCCGAGTAGTTCAGCCTTTTTTGTGAAGACTTCAAAGCAGGGAACATCAACACGTAGGGCCTGATTTAGATTTTGGCAGACGGGTTAATCCATATCCCGTCTGCTGAAATTTAAATTTCATAGGAAATAATGGGATTTATATTTTGGCGGACGGGATATCCATCACTGTTGTGACAGAGTAACCCATCCACCAAGATCTAAATCAGGCCCTTAATCTCTTCAAAAAGGCAGAGGAGCAAAAAACAAACAGATACTACACCCCTTCAGCTTTGCAATTGACAAATAGTTCCCCAAACATTTCTAGGTTGAAGCCACAGACACACCTCAGCTTTACACCTCCATTGCACTCTTCTGTTGGGACTGCTACTGGCAGCATAGAGCAACTGAAGCTTTTTATCTCCATCTCCATTGTACTCTTCTGTGAGGACCCATATTGGTAGTATAGAACAACTGCAGCTTTCCATTTTCATTGAACTCTTCTGTGAGGACCTCCATTGGTAGTACAGAAGCACAAATGCAGCTTTCCATCTCCATCTCTATGGTACTCTTCTGTGAGGACCTCTATTGATAGTATAGTGCAACATGTATGCATACACCTAAAAAATACTTCCCTAGCAATAAAATGTTTTAGACACTTGTACTCCCCAGTGAGAGCGAATCCCTTTGTATATAGGGTGTTATCAACCTTTTCCATAACACTCAAGGCATTTATTGTAACTTGCAGTGTTTACTCATCACTATCAACCAGCTTTGGTATATTTATTTATCCTTTAGAAAAACTAGCAGAAGGGATTAGAGTAGCAAAAGTGTACATGGAAATTTATAGCTTGAAGCCACTACCCATCAGCTTTCCATCTCCATTGTATTATTCTGTGAGGAACTTCAGGTTTCAGGCAATTGCATTCCCCTTAGAGGATATCTGTTGGCTGAATAGTAAAACAGCACAGTTTCTGGTTCTACCTTGGTTGCCACTCATGGCGCTCTGGGTAAAAGGAGGACCGGCTCTTTACATCTTTAGGTTGTGTGCTAACTCATGTCCCCTAGTCCGTTGATGACCAAAGTCTGTTTTTCAGATATAAAATAATTGGTCACCCATTCCACAAAAAGCAAAAGGACAAATCGAACCCAACAGAAAGCAGTGAGCATAAAATGCTGCTGTGGGATGATCCAAGATGTGTTTGACTGTGTCTCAAGCCAATAGTGGAGAAGTCTGACTTGCATTACTTTGTATTTACTAAACCACACAAAGTGGCTTAACGTGGCTTTGAAAATGCCAAAACTGATTTAGCGGCATGGCTGCACCACAAAAGTGATTCATTGTATCATAGTTATAGTAAATCTGGGCCAAAGTAATAGCCATGTCTGGCCCAAAGTGAGCCATGTCTTGCATGAGTTTTCTACTTAAGGCACACTCTTCAGAGGATCGCAAGGGTAAATTAGATAAAATGTTTAATTTTTAGTCAATATGGCTCTGTGTGAGTGTTTGCACTGTTCTCAGCTTGTTACACCCACTTTGCATGAATTATTGAAGACTTTCCGCTATGTGAGGCAATATGGATTAATGCTGTGTTCACATCAACATTTGACATAAAGATAATTTTTCATGAAAAACTATTTTTCCTGTCACTCACTCACTGTGTCTTTGCGTCACACAAGCACTTATGCAAAGTAAGAAATCGGGGCTAACTTTGCAAAAAAATGTTATTGCATTTGGACAGCTTCACGCGGGGTCAACTATTTTATATTTATTTTACTGAGAATGATCCATGCTGATCTGAAAACTAGCATTACAATTGGAGCTGACTCAATTACTTACGAGCAATATTCATTATCCCGATTCATAGTTCTCCTCGCCCCAGTCATTATCATTGTGGAGGCTATGCCTTTGACAAAGGTTTTTAAACACACTTGTGATGGCCGATCAGCACTGTTTGAGATCTTTTCTATTTCTATTACCCCACTATAAATGCTCCTCTCCACCTGCCCGACCTTCTGTACTTACCAAGATTAAAGTATTTGGAGTTGCAATAAGGGAGGGAGCGAGGATTGTGGACTGGAACAAGCAGGACTGCAAATCAGGGTAATGAAGATTACCTGTGTGTAATTGAGCCATAACCCCTCATCTTTGTCCTCTTCATCCCAGTCATTAACATTGAGGATATACCAAGTAAGAAACATTGCATAGACAGCAAATGACGCTCAAATAAATTTATTGGATCAACAATTACTTAATTGCTGATTTCAGAACAGTCGTACCAAAAGACCTTTCTGGAGAACATGACACATCCAACCTGCAATGTTTTGTAAACGTTTTATAGGATGATCATGTCACTGTTTGACAAATCTCCTGTATGAAGTCTCCACCCACTTCTGCTCAAGAAGCTGCTACCGCTCCAGCAGGATGACCTTGAATGTTTGAAATAGTTTCTCCAAGAGATTTAAATGCTTGGGATTTAGCTTGGTGTACCCATCTCCTCAATGTTTCGGTGGAAGCCTTTTTACTCATGTTAGCAGATGCATGAGACACTAAAAGGGAATTAGAAGCCATAAATGATTTTGTTCTATCCATTTAAATAGATAAGGCACTCTTGTGAAAGAATCAGCTGTGTCTTCATCTGAGTGAAAAACATCGCAGAAGAGAGAAATTACAGGGTCCTTCCCAGAGACCCTACACCAGAATTGAAACTGGAGATCACCACCAATAATGATTGGATCTCAGAAAATGAAGGAAATTTCCTGAAGCAGAAAGACCCGATAGTACCGTATTTCTACACACTCCCTAAGGTGCACAAAGTGAGCAGACCACCTCCAGGGAGGCCGATTGTCACAGGCATTGGATCCGTATTGGAACCTTTGTCACAATTTTGTGACTTTTTCTTTAAACCCTTGGTCCAGAGTAGAGAGGCGTATTTAAAGGATACCACCGACGTACTCACCTTACTCAAAGACATGGATTTTAACCCTGAAGAGGAATTCCTGGTGGGCTTGGATATTGAATCCTTGTACACCAACATCCCCCTAAATGGAAACCCTCAGGGTAATGGAGGAGATCCTTTTCGATCAGGATTGGCAGTACTGCACCCCCAGACCATTCATAATTCACCTGGTGGAGATAGCACTCACTAAGAACTTCTTAGAGTATCAAGGGTCATATTATCTGCAAACACATAGGACATCCATGGGCAGCGCCTTCGCGCCTAGCCTAGATCGCCTGTATGTCTTAGCATTTGAACATAAGCATATCTTCAACACAGAGCCCCTGGACACCAAACATCCTGATATGGAGACGCTTTATAGATGACGTCATCCTCATCTGGAAGGGAGATGAACAATCTATTGAGAACTTTCTGCAATGGCTGAATAGCCAGAATACCTTCCTACAATTCACCTCCACTATCACAAAAGAATGCTTAACATTTCTGGATCTTGAAATAATCCCCCGCGGAGGTAAACTGACCACAAGGGTGTTCCACAAACCAACCGACAGAAACGGGCTCTTGCTCTTTGAAAGCTTCCACCCTAAATCTCTGAGGGAGAACCTCCCATTGGGGCAATTTTTGCGTCTTCGTAGAAATTGCTCAGACCTCGAAGACTTTAAGAAGGAGGCTGCAACACTCTCAGGGAAATTAGAAAGGAGGAGGTACCCCACCAGAATCGTGCGGCGAGCCCAGAAGAGAGCACAAAACTGCCACAGGGAGGCCCTTTTGGAAAAGGTGGAACGACCAGAAAACAAAAACGCCATATGCGTGACTACATTCAACACGGCCTCCACTCAGGTGAAATGCATTATTCTGAAGAACTGGCGTATACTTAATTCTAATGGCCTTCATCTGGACAAACCACTATTCTCTTTTAGGAGGTGCCTTAATATTAGGGACCACCTGGTCCACACGAGACCCCGCCTTACACCTCAGGCAGAGCGTTGAGGCCCGTGGGAACTCCCCCCAGTTACAGGGCACACCAGGTGTGGCTCATGTGATGTGTGTAGACTCACTGCAAATACCAAGAATGTAGACGTGGGGCTCGACTACCCAGGGGAACAATGCACTCATACCAACTGTAATTCTGCAAACGTGAAATATATGATCAAATGCCCTTGTCAATTGATCTATGTGGGAATGACATCAAGGAAAGTGAAAGTGAGGATAATGGAACACAGGAGCAATATCCACTGTGAAAGGACAACAACATGACTCACGACTCATTATGCAGAGATGAGACTCACGGTGGAGGATCTATACTGGACAGTATTAGATAAACCCTACATTCCACCTAACACAAGGAACCCTAGCCGGACCTTGTTTCTGCAGGAACAGAAATGGGTTTATAGGCTACGTAGCCATGAGATTGGCCTTAATGACGACATCCCATGGACCTCCTTGGGTAGGCCATGATCAAGGGAACACGCAAATGCTGACAACACTCACTAGCCCTGAGGGGTTGATAACAAGTGGTTTTACTGTACGTAGGAGGTACGGAGAGCTGTGTATTTGATCCTAGTGGTCCCCCTTATATAACAGCTAAACAACAGTCAGTGACCACAGCATGATGTATATTCCTACATTCTTACACACTGGGGAAAATCACTTACTATATCACACTACCACACCCACTAGACATTATAGGGAGATATGTGGTATGTGTTACGCAGGTCGTATAGGGCTGAAAAACAACACCTATACCCTCGGGAGCTTATGTTCAACTCCACAGGTACAATTCGCAACATACAGACTTTTACATTGCACAGAACTTGAATAGCCTCGTCAACCTTGAGTTTCCCTTCGTTCCTGATTGGCGAGTAATAGGAGGCTCCATCTGCTCATTAAATCATCCAGTTCTTGCCATGATTTCTCTTCTCAGACCTCACTATCTCATATTCATAATACTCCTTTCTCTAGCTACGAAATCTTAAGAACGCACATGCAGAGGAGATCAACAAAATACATTTCATGTTAAAAATAGAGGCCTAGTTATGCTGACCTTAATTAAACAATTGCAATGTGTGTTGCTCGAATATGAATTTACCTTGAAAAAGCAAAGACAAGAAGCATTTGACAAGAAGGCTCGCCCCTCCGGCCATATGCATTTTATTGGGGCCAATCTCCCCGGACCATTGTGGTGTTGCTGCTGATCTGTGAGACTGATCTGTGTTTTTCCTGTTCGAGCATTTGTTCTGCTGGCTACGTGGTACCCCACCTGTGATCTGTTAATCAGTTACCTCAGGCATAGGTCCTGACCACATATTTCTGACTCTGGTTTGATGGAGAGGTCATTTCAGGTGATTTCAACAACAATGATTCGATTTTGTTTTATGCACACTTGTATCATTGCGAACATCAACATCAATATTAACATTTCCCATTCTATTTGATTTTTCTACTACATCATTTTCCCCATACTTCATGACAGTCACATTATTAGAAGGGCTTGTCGTGTGTCAGTTTTAACTATTCCTACTTCCCTAATTACTTGCATTCTACCCAATTCGATGACTGCGTTTTTACAGCAGGAAAGCCCCACTTGTAGGAAACCACACGAAAACAGTACAAAAATAAGAATAGACTGCAATGACGTGCACAGTCCTGTCACCCACCCGGGAAGCCAGGAAAACCAACTGATGTACCAGTCCTCCTAAGGTGCACCTCCCTCTTTATGCATGTTGTTTTATAAATGATACAGTGCTTGGATGGCAAGAGTCAGAGTCTCATTGTCCATGTCGTTGCCTGGGAAAAACGTGCAACAGAATGCACCAATCTTGTCACACACCCATACCTCTATTGCGATCATCAAGTCCAACACATATTGATGTTGCATTACCAGGAGGCGGATGGCTCTTAGGGGCATATGTACAAGGAGTTAACACCGCCGTATCGTCAATTTTTTGACGTTACAGAGGTGTTTTTTTCCGCTGTTTTTACAAGTTGCCACTAACCACAGTTAGTCTGGCGTAAACGTGAATTTTTAGGATCGCCACTTCTGTTAGCGAAAAGGAGATGCAAGGTAGGCATTCCCATGCAAAATATGCCACTAACCCCACTTTGCGATATTTACAAGGAATTCCTTGTATAGTGCAAAACCAAAACATCTGCCTCTAACTCCAGTTAGAGGCAGTTTTTTAAGACCAGAAAATAGCTGGTCAGCCTAACCCTGTGGCACTGCGTCACCCTTACGCCTGCCATGAGGCAGGCGTAAGGTACTGATGCAGTGGCGTCCTACAATTGTTGCAGTGAAATCTGATGGATTTCACTGCGCCACTCCTATGAGGCTTTGTTGCGTGGGAACGCCCACCCTGCATACATCATACCTGATGCAGGTATAATGTGGCACAGGGCTTCACAAGGTCACGCATATGCCTAGATGCGTCACTTTGCAAATACGGTGCAACTTGGTGCAAGATTCCCGCTGGAAGTAGGTCATGAAAATGACGCACCGGAGGGGTGAAACTGTCAGAAGGGGCTCATGAATGATCCCCCCTGTCTTTTTCCCCTAGGTTGGCGCACAATGGCTGCCATGCGCCAATGCAGGCATCCTTGCTTCATGGTGCAAGGGTGACTGTGTTGCGGAGTTGATTGATGTTGTGGCTCCATCTCGTCTCGAAATGTCTGCAGGTGGGGCTGGACTAGTGGAGGGTGGGAGTGAATCAGTTGGCCTTCTTGTAGTGTTGTTTGCCTGGTCTTTTCTTGAGGGGTGCCAGGGTGTTGGCGCAGTTGGAGATCCATCAGTGGAGTTTGCGCGCTGCGGTGTTGGCGTCTGTAAGTGTTGGCAGAGTGGTGGTGCTGAGGGAGTTGATGGGAAATTCTTCGGTGGCCTTGATCCAGCTGCGACGGGGGGCAATGATGGCGATGGTGTACGGTGGGTGTGGTGAAGAAGTGATGTAAACAACGGTCGGTACAGTAGAGTCCTGTGGTGTGGCTGTGGTTGAAGTTCCCGCTGGTGGAGAAGACGGGCTCGAGAGTGTGTCAGGCTATGTGGGTTGGTGCAGTGACTAGCTGCTTAACTCCAATGTTGGTGAGGTTCCCCAGGAGGAGGGTGGTGTTCTGGTCAGTGCGGTTGTCGATGTGGAACTTGATTTGTAGCCGTTGTGGATGATGATGGCGATGTCTGGTCCATGAAGAAGGTGATGTCTGAAGAGGTGGCATCGAGGAGGTCCCAGATTTCTGTTGCGTGTTTGTGGAGGGACCGTACATTGAGGAGGATGCAGTTGAGACGGTCGGCTGCACTGTTGGTCGGCTGAGCGGCAGGAGGTGCTGGTGTGCTAATGTGGCAGAAGGTGCGCTTGCAGTTTTGACAGACGCAGGGTGCAAGAGAATTCTACAGTGTTGCTAGATGGCAGGCAGTGTGGTGTCCAGGGTTGATGGCGAGGAGGGTGCTGGCGTTGTGGCGTTGTGGCGGTGGAGTGTCTGAGAGGAAGGGTCCTTGATGCTGGGCGCGGTTCAGGGGCGGACGCAGGCAGACGGGCTTGCCTTTGGCGCACCAGTAGTACGCCCGCTGCGCATGGCTGCACAGCGGGTGCCATTATGTAGTTCTGCGGGGGAACTGGACAGCTTGGAGACAGGAAATGTAGGGCAGGACACTGGAGGGAGCGGCGACGTGGGGGGGGTTGGGGTTGTAAATATTTTTTTTTTTAATTCTTACCTCGAGGCCGGGTTCCGCATCTTCTGTGTTCCTGCTCTCCTGAGTCTGCTTCCTGGAACAGGAAGCAGGCAGCCAGGCTCCCTCCCCTAAGCCAATCACAATGCTGCAATGCTGCAATGTGGCTTTGTGATTGTTCTTGAGCGCTGTGACAAAGCATTCAGCCAGGGGCTGGAGGGGTGGGCATGTTCTCCATGCAGGCTGTAATGCAGCCTGCATTGCGAACAGGGATGTGCACATGACTTCTTTGGGCGGCCTAAGAGGGCCGACCAAACACTCATTGCGCACTTGAGTGGGCATACCACTCTGCCCCTGCACTGCTCCGTGAGTAGAGCAGCCCCTCCCACCCTCCCGCCCACAAAGGAAACATAGCATGAGTACATCAGAAACTTATCATCATGTTATGTTTCCTCTTCTTGCACTGCTTGAAAGCAGTGGGGTGATGCTCTTCCACCATAGCAGATGAGCCGCCACTGGGTGTGCGTCACCCACAGGTGCTAGGCCTGGGCCTGACTCGACTCCCGTGCCTCCTCTGCTACACGTACCACCTTCTCCTCACCTGGACTTTGACACTGTGGCGCAATCCGCGGCACTCTCTCCAAATCTGTGGCTCAGCCAGCAGGAGCCTCAGCCAGGCGGGATATCACAAGCCTGGGTACAGCAGTCGCCGCCAAGTCCGCTGGGGAACCTCACAATGCAGGTGATGCAACAGGGAAGTTGCAGCGCTCCCGCCACACAAGTTCGGCGCAGCTCAAGGGGTTTTACCCTCCACAACGTCCGGCCAGCGCAACATATTCCAGCCTGTGATGCAGAGAGGCATAATCTCCTCCTTGCACCACGGTGTAGTGGTGGTGCGTGGTATGTGATGCAGACCTCCCTACATTGGTGCACAGAAGTGCCTCTACTGTTCACAGTTCCAAGGGGTACCAGGCGGTCTTCTCACACAGGCAGCAACGTGTCTCATGCTACCTGGCAGACTTCACCACCAGGTAAGGGCTATCGCCGATGCCTCAATGTCTACCGCCACGGCCCAGCAACTCCACAGCACCTCCGCATCACACTCCGGGTCCCAGACGCAGGCCCAGCGAGGCCTCCAGGCCCCGTGGACTGTCCATGCTTTCAAGGTTTTGGATGCGATGGTGTTGCAAGGAATGCGCAATGATAAGTGATGCCTCACTGGTTTTGCCCAGCGATGGGCCTCTTTTCATGACTGTAGCCCTGTAATTTCCTCTTCCCCTGGGACTCTGGCTGGTCATCCTGGCTGTTGGGGGGCTTGGGGGGGTTGTTGATCTGTGCTGCACTTGGCCCTGGCTGTTCCATTCTTCATTCCATTGTTTTTTTTCCCTATTTTTCATTGGAGGTGGACTTATAGGGTATTTTTGCTTCTAGAGGCAAAAAAAGTCATGTTGGGCTGACTAACGTGAGTTTTTTTGCCGCTAATGGGCCTTTTGTCAGTTTTCGCCCACTAACGTCAGAATTTGTATCGCCTTCACGCTAGTGTTAGCAGCAGTTTTCACCGCGGCTACCTGAAACTATCGCCATGTAGCGACGTTTTGTAAATACATCGCTAACAGGGCAATAGTTTTTGGTGATAGGCCGCATTAAGAAAACTAGCATTAGCGTTAGTTAGCGGCAGTTCTTGTACATATACCCCTTAGTTCTCCCTTGATTGCATCAAGGCTGAGCTCAGTTCTGCTCATCATTTTTATTATTTCCTATCTGTTTATTTGCAACCAGCGGGCATTTGCTTTCGTCTGCACGGTGAAGAAGGGTATGGACCCTACCACATTGACTTGTGTGTCAGAAAACAGTCTGAATTCCTCTGGAATGTCCTTAAACTGAGCCCAGCCAAAATATTCAGCAGTACTTTTCTCTAGAGCCTGAGGCAACAGAGTTGTTTTCTTCAGTAGCGGATGTTGATACAACTCTAACAGTTCTTCTCCAGTAATGACCAGGGTAGGGATGTGTATGGTGACCAGCGAGCACAGGAAATGCCATACGTGGACAAGCTGGGTTTAGGCAAACTCACCGCACTACCAGTATGTATCCATCATCGTAGAGGTGCCCCATTGCATGTCCGGTACTTGCAGTAATGCGCCACATTTCTCATTTTCGGTGAGTTGAATCGTTCTTTTGCCTCTGAAACACAAGAAATACAGTGTAAGTTTCTATACAATTAGGGGTTGCCCTTTGTCTTCCGATCACGTGTACCAATCTAGCTCAGTATCCCATATTTGCTGACATGGATTAGCTATGCTGGTGTTTAACCCTCCCCTATGAGATTAATTTACCTTTGTATCATCGAGGTGGCTGGCCCTACACTGGAACTCCATGTCTGGCGTTCATTCGTTACTAATGAAGACTGCCCCAGACACGCTAAGGGCCACCCTGGGACCACGGAAGGAAGCAGGAGGGGACATGTTTGTGCACTAGTGCAGTGGCTTTGCTACCTCCAAGAATCTCTTTTTGGAAAGTCTTGAGGCCAGACAGTAGCCTCCCATATGGTGCCCCACCTGCACATCCTATCTAGCTCTGTTTGATTCTTGCTAAGAATGGTGAAGCGGTACAGTGCTGTGGGATTGGTCTTTTAATGGGTCATGTTCACTACTACTCTATGGGGTTCTACTCTGTTGGTTTGTATATTGGCATTAATCCTACAAAGGTACAGGAGGAGAAGGCATTTCGCTTTTTCTGGGGCTATCTCTTGGGACAAGTAAAGCCTGTCTGCATGTGGTATCAGTGAGCAGACATAACATGACCTGGCTGATATCTAGGCACCCAAGGTGGTCATGTGCTGATACCATGTGTTGTGTAAGAGTGCGCTGTGCAGCGCTTGTGGAGTACTAATGTTGGGTTCAGTGTAATTATAAGTGACATTGGAGAAGTCCCTACGCAAGCGCTGTGCAAATGTCAGGGTGGACTCCATTAGACTAGATAGTTATTTGTAAACTAATGGATGCTGCCACACCCACAGTAAACAGAAGGTATACATTTGTACAATAATACATAGCTTGTTGAATCTTGTAGGTCTTGGGGAGGGATCCAGGAAAGATGTCTGTAGTCCTCCTGTGATTGGGGGATTTCTTTACTTTGGAAAGGTTCGAAAGAGTTCGATGGAAAAGTTTGCGATAGCA
Source organism: Calotriton arnoldi (assembly GCA_963921515.1). Classification (NCBI taxonomy): domain Eukaryota; kingdom Metazoa; phylum Chordata; class Amphibia; order Caudata; family Salamandridae; genus Calotriton; species Calotriton arnoldi. Next base: position 657,831 of record CAWUFW010003614.1, read on the forward strand.
GTTCGAGGTTTTTGACTTGCACACTTGGGTCTTGTTAGGATTATGGAAGTGGTCGCTGAAGAGATGGTGGGCCGCTGTAAGAGTGGTGCACTTTGGTGGCTCGATTTCAGACCTGTTGGATAAGAGCTGTTGTTTGTTGGTTAAGTTCAGAAAACATTTGCATCCTTAAGTATCATCATCAATTATTCTTGAGGATTCCTGTGCCTTTCTTTTTTAAGGGTGTGCTTCTATATTCATAAGTTTTTTTAGTGGGGCACCGGAAGGTGGCCCCCAATCGGAGTGTCTACCTTTTTTTTTAAGTCAATAGGTGTTTATTCATGGGTCGCCTTAATTCTTGTTTATGGGTCATCAGTGTCCCCCCCACCATGACAGAAAGGGATATGTTTTGTTAAGGGGTGGTTTTCATGAGCCTGTGGATGGTCTTGCTTTTTTAATTAATGTTGTATGGGTGTTGCTAGGCTTCTAATATCCTACCTTCCCTAGTGAGGGAGTGCAGGCGTGTTTTTTAACCAACACGTGTGCGGGGTGATGTGTAAAGAGGGAGCGGGCCATAATTGGGTGTTGTTGGCGATCTCAGTGTACTCTGGTGTCACATGTATACCCCTCTATTTCCAGCCCGTGGTGTGCAGTGGGACCCTCCCTAATGGTGCCAGCTGTCTTGACTACGCCCTTTGCCTAGAGGGCTCTTTTTGGACTTCTTTTTGCTGCTGTCTTGGGCGTTTCCCTAGGTTCTCAAGTGATTTGATTATATCTATTGGTGTGTACCGGATCGGCTCAGAGAGCTGTCCCACAGCCCCCACGGGTGTCCGAGATTGGGCTGATTTGCTCCCATAGATGGTGGGTGTACAGCCTTGTGTGTCAGCTTGATCACTAGGCTGAATACAGCGGTGAGCCCATTTCTGAACATCTCACACAGAGCTGTGATAGATTTTTGCGGACTCTCTCCATCCCAGCACCCCCTCTCCCTTCGGTTACGTCTTATCCAAGATTTTTGAGCCTGCTGTCCCCGGCTCTGGCCAGGGACTTCCAACTTGTAAGACACTACCTTTTGGAGGGACATGACCCGACAAGTAGGCTTTGGGTGTTTGGAGAACTTTGAGGGAAACGAAGGGGAAGAATGTTTGCTAAAGGGAGAGCCGGGTGTGAGGCCAGAACTCATCAAATTCAGCCTGATATGAGTAATGGACTGGGATGACCGATTGTTCTGGTGAACAGCCATGCAGAGCTTTTGTGATTGGTCAGAGTTTTGTATGTGTGCTATGGACGTTATGGGGCCTTTATCATTCCAGGTGTGTGGGAAACCTGACTCCCGAAAATAGAACAATGCCTCATTTTGGAACTGAGAAGGGACCTCCATTGGCCTGAAGGCTGTTAGCTGAGGCTGGGACCACATGCCATGAAGGAATTTTGGTCACGGGCTTGGGGGCTGAGAATGGGACTGGACTTGGGTGAGGGGACCTGGGTGCTTGCTTTTATGCACTTAACGGAGAGCCATCCTGCCCCCTCATCAGACTGCCCTCCTCCTTGGCATGGTCAGCCAACCCCACCCTGGGGGATCAGCAGCAGAGTGGGGCCTAGGCTCCTGCAGGCACCCGAACGGTGGATTCTAGTGCGGATTCCCGATCAACACGATTTACAGCAGCCCTGAGTTTCCCGAACGCAAGTAAAGACTTTGAATTCCCAAAGATGTCTTGCTAGTCTTTATTTTGAAGTGTGTTTTGAGGTGTGCATGAAGTGTATGTTCTACATTGGGGGTTTGAACTTACTGCGTAGGTGGGTTTTACTGCTGTGTATTGGCATTGCCTCCGCAGACACTTACATCTCCCTGCTGCAGTCCTTGTTGAGCTGGGGCCCCTGTTGCTGCTGTTGCCACGTATTTGACCAACCACCTACTCCTTGCTGCGGTGGTGCAGTGGCTGTCTGATCTCCCTGTGGCTGAGCATAAGGTGCATCAGGGTTATCTTGGGCTGGGTTTCGAGGATGGGCATTTTGCGGGGACCTGCCCAGATTTATCGATCTCAGCTCGGGATATGCTTATAAGCGACTTCGGTTGGCCATGTGGCCCATCTGGTGGCAATAATTTCTCTGAGGTCTGGCTGCTGCCAACCTCCCTGACCTCTGCTGTTATAACTGAGTTGAAACCCTCTGGGGTTTTGCGGTGGAGCCCCGTTCAAGACTGATGCCATTTGTACGTTTGCGGCCAATGGGGCCCCCCGATTTGTGTTCGACCAACTTCGTGATGTCTCTTTTGGCTTGCTCCTGTCTCTTCCAAGTGGGCTGCTGTGTGCGGGTCTGTGCAGCTGCCTTTCCCTCCCAAGCTCGGGGTCCCTCCACATGTGGTTGATGGGGACACTACCAGGGGTGGTTTTCTCTTTGCTCTACTTGCAAATTTCCTATAGTGGTTATGTGCTTGAGTACTGCATTCAGCAGCAGAAAGGGGGCCTCAGGCATGGGTAATGCACCACATAGTGCCAGACAGTCACATCCATGCCTACCTCTCTACGAATGAAGGTGCCATGTGGTGATAGGGGCTAAGCTAAGTTATCTCACAGGTATGTGTGCTCAGACTGCTATCGCCATTGCCCCTGAGCATTGGTGCCCTGCTTCCCACCCAGTCTCTGGGCACCCATCAGGCATGCGTGTGTTGCAGTCCCAACTCCCTCCACCCTGCATACCCTGTTGGCTATCAAGGTTCTTGTTCTTTTGGCTGCTTCAACTAGGAGGTGGTGTGTGTGACATGCCCACTGCCGGGCTAAACCGCATAGTTCAAAGAAATTTCCTGTATACTCCAGGACTGCCTCAGTGAAGGGGGTCCGATTGGCTAGGACTGTCCCTGCGTGTGTACATGCAGTGCAGGAATGATTCACTGGTCTGGGTTTGGGGGAAGAAGCTCCAAGGGAGGAGCAGGTTATAGTCCTGTTGTTGGCAAACTATACGGACATTTTTAGCTTTGTCAATATGTCTGGTCCTAATATATCAGTCAGGGAGCATTCTGCAGCACACATAGTGTTGTAAAGTCATCCTTGTGCCCTGGGCACCCTCATTTTGCTGACTGGTACTGGTGGTAACTGACTCTGACTGTCCCTGGGCTCTGCCTAACTAGGCCCAGGATCAGTGCTATGCTGAAAACACACTTAGAATACAGTGAAAACACCTATATACGCTAGGGTACACAATGGTTCAGGGTACCCCTATGATTGGCATGACCTCCCCTATAAGGCCCTAGTATATAATTGGGCAGGGGATTAAAACTACCTTTAAATCCCTATTAGGTAATAGGGCATGGCAGTTTAGAGGCCAGCAGTCCTTTCTGCACTTGCATGTGTGCACTGATGAGGCCTGAGGTCAGTTTAAAAGCAGCCCTGTGTTGCAGGACTACTTTTAAAATGAAAATTGTGCCCAAACTCGACTTTGGTGTTTAGGACACTTATAAATTAATAAACTACAATATTTTGGCATACAGGTACCCCCGGGTCTCCCATAGGTGTCCCAGGGGTGGGGAGTCAGGTACTTATAAGGAGGACTCATGAAATAGGTTGTATGTGCCCTGGGGCTAGTAAAATTGCACATTTCACTTCCCTCCTTTTTAGTAAAGTGCTTCCCAAAATAATCGACTTTTGTGCTAGGAGCACTGTGGAGTGAGGATCTGCAATATTTATACATATTCAGAACCCCTAAAGTCTCCTCTAGGTGTTCCAGGGTGGGAAGGGTTGTGTAGATCTAGGCAGGGTCATTGTAAAAGATGTTTTATAAGCCTGGTGTAGGAGAAATTGCCCAGTTCATTTTCCCCATTGCAGATCACCAGCCACATAGGTTCACATGGGAATCAGTTATTATTTAATAACTAGAGCTAGGCTTTACAGAAAATATCACTTAATGACTTAGGAGAATGGTATTGATAAATCCAACAACATGCTGTTGTTGAATTTATCCTAAAATGCACAGAAAAGAAGTTATAAGACTTTCTTGCCTGAAAGCCAAAATTCAGCCTTCCAGTGGTCTGCTCTGATTGGTCAGAGTTAAGTGGATTAGCCAGGCGATTATGATGAAGTGATAAGTGGCACCTGTGGTGAAGAGCCATTCTGGGAGGAGAGGGTTCTGCTGCATAGGAATGGAAGAGAAAGGTGGAAGGTTCGTAAACCATGAGCTTCAAAGGACCATGGTGAGAGGCGGGAGAAAGCCAGGTCCATCTATGCCCACCCCCTTTGAACCCAGCCAGATGGCAGGCTTAAGGAAGGAATGTACAGATGCCAGTGGTGGGAGACTATGGAGAGGAGCCATCCTGGACGTTGGTTTAGCCAGCTCTTGCCTCTCTGCTGAGATGTCAGCCATATTGAATTTTGGAAAAATAGTGCTTTCTGGGAGACCATTGTGCCACACTTTGGAGATAATGGTCATGCTCTGGGGTGTTGCCCGGCACCTCATTGGACAGGCGTGCCCTCCTGTGTGACCCCAGAGAACAGTGAATAAGTATCTGAAGGGGCTGTGCCTCTCAGATCTGCTTCTTGAAACCACAGAAGAAGAAGGGTCCATGCTGGAAGTTTGATTTGCTCCAACCAGGCCCTGCCCTCTGACTGACTGCGCCTGCTGCACAATGGGGAACTACAGCCATGTGGATCAGACCTGCTTCAAAAGGACTAAAGAGTGGACTCCCTGCAAACTACAGGTTAACAGAGCTCACCTGGACCATCACCACCAAGAATCCTCAGCCTGGAGTGACTCCAGTGGATTTGTAAGGATTTGTCCAAGTGGATTGTGGGAATTGAAGTCCCAAACTTTCAAGGACCATCTTGGAGCTTCCAGACCCTGGGAGTAAGTTTTGGACACTTTGGGACCCTCAAAGGAACTTCAAGAAGAAGTTCCAGAAGTTTGGAGAACTTTGGAGCAACTTTGAAAAAAAGCTCCATAAGTGGACTGACTCGACCTGGCCAGCCAAGCCAGCGAAACCCAACAGCGAGCCGGCCTGCCCTCCAGGTTCATCCTGCTGAAAAGCTCTGGAGGTCCGACTTCCAGAGTATGACCGAATGGTGAAGAGCATTGAGGGACCCTGGGAGAAAAAGCTCCATAAAAGTTTCTAAGTCCGAACGTAGAAGAGGTAACCGGGACCAACTGCAAGAGTCAAGCTTCCCGCCTTCAACCACGAGCCAGCCTGGATCTCTGGTTCATCCCCCTGGAAAGCTCCGGAGGTCTGACTTCCATAGGTTTGACCGGGAGCTTGTCGCAAGGCAAGCCAGTGAACCCTCACCGGTAGAGAACTTCGAAGGACCCTGGGAGAAAAAGCTCCAGAAAAGTTTCTAAGTCAGAAGGTAAAAACTTTGACCAAGGCCTACCGCGAGGGGTAGCCGCACAGGGCGCCATCGCAGTTGGCCTGAAACTTTGACTTTGTCCTGGACTAGCGTGACCAGATGTCCCAATAGGAGCTATATGTTTCTATGTGCTATATAGTGCTAAATCTTTAAAAATTCATATCTCTGATTCCCTACTTTGGATTTTTTTTATTTTGGTGTCATTTTAAAGATAGAAATATTTCCTATTCTTATAAATTGGTGTTGGATTTTTATGGTGTGTTGTGTTTTCATTATTCATTGAACCAAGGGTTGAGCATGGGAATAATTATCTGAGACCTATTCTGAACCCTATAGTATATTAGTGGGCTTATTGCCAGTGGTAGATATATATTTACCACTACTAATAATCCACTTTCCAACACATAGAAAGAGGGATACACGCCCTATGGATTTTTTTTTTGTGCAGGAAGATGCTCCTTCCTGCACTTAAACAATTCAGCTGACAACCCAGGCAGCCTTGCACCATGGTGCAATGTTGCCTGCATTGGCGCTATGCTGCCGAAATGGCGCCAGCACAGTGGAAAGGACATGAATACACTGTATTAGAAAATACGGTGCATTTCTGCCCTTTCACTTTGGCGTATGGCAGCACAGCAAGGTCACTGCTGTGCTGTGCTACGCCAAAACCCCATAAATGAGAGTCAAGTGTTTTCCTCTGTTCTCGTTTGCTGCCGGTGTGTTTTTTTATTGTATGCGTTTTGTCGACGTTGCTTTTTCCAAGTTTGTCTTTGGTTCTGTCAGGATTAGAAATCTTGCTTAAAAGATGTTAAACAAGATAAATCTAATGCTTCATGGCAGATGCTAAACGCGGTTTGGTCTGCGGAATCCTAAACAAGCTAACTTCTGAATATTCTTTGGACAAACTGTGTTTCTCCAACTTACATGTGTAAGTAAACCAGTTACAGAAGGTCATAAATGTGTTGACTTGGCCAACACAGGGGATCATGTTTCTAGACTGTTCTCTTGTAGCTCTCTTAAATGTGTCCGGAAAGTGAACGAATGAAGAGCTTAACATTAAAAAGTTCTTTCTGCTTTAGTGATGCGAAGCTAGAGAATATTTTGTGCCCTCCGTTTATTAGCTGGTTTGGGGTGGTGCTGAACTAAGAGCTTTACTCCAAAATAAAGGGGATTAGACATGCGAAGCACAATATTTACAATGTAGATAAGCCATGTCCTGGGCACAAGAAACAGTAAATTACATTAAGCAGAATGCTACACGCTGCCATTAACTCTGGGGAATCTCTGCGGTGGGTTGTGCAAGGGAATGCAGAACAGATAAAAGTGAGATTAATAACTCCCACTAATTATAAATATGGATGGGGCAAATTGTTTTTTATATTACATATCTACAAATGCCTTGTATTGTATGGTGTTTGGACTAATTTATTTTATAATTAGTAAAATGGACATTGCTTTCAATTCTCTTTTATTCTTGATACAAGTGTAAGCAAGTCTTAAAAAATGAAAAGAACCACTTGCTATACCATTTTAAAAGCGTCTGGTGTGCAAGTGTTCTCTTTTGCATTGTTTGCATGAAGACAACAGTGGGATTTATTCTTCCATGCTGGAGTTATAATGAATGAAGTTTTCTTCTTCTCTGTTAATTAGCTTGGTGTATTCATGCATTTCCCACGACACTAATATCAAACCACAGTCATGTCGAGCATCTGGAAACAACTCTTTGATTCTCTGAAGCCTCCGAAGGACACATAATAACAATAGTTCAGTTTCTTAAAATGTTGTTACTGTTAACAATTGTATAACTTCACACCCCGACGTTTGCATTTTGCTACTATAGAGACTAGGTTATTAATGCAAAAATGTTAATCACTCAATACTCCGAGGTCCACACACTAAACGAACAGAATGATAAACAACATTTTCATAACATATGTAAAAAATTCTCAATAAAGCAAGCTCATTAAGAAATCCTGCTTATTAAACAGTGTCACTTGAAACTCTCAAGGGGAAGCAACTTTGATAAAGCAGAGTTCATTTGATTCAGCATCTGACTGTAATATGTATTTTATAATTATGTCAAACGTTGATAAACGACTTAAGTCAATTTCTCGTGTAAGAAGATGAAAATTAAAGGAAAACGCTAAGCTCGAAACCATGACTTCTAATTATAAGTGAACAGCTGCCAAAACAACAACACTGGTCCAGGACAAATCATTAATTAAACATGTCAATAGACAAGGTTATGTTTCAACATCACCAGGGATGCCTTCTTAATATCCTCAAGTGCACAGTTCTGCCAGTGCAGCAGGGATGTAATTGAAATCGTTTAGGCATTGTGCCTCCTTGGCCTTCAGATTTCAATTTTCTGAATTCTGACCGTTTATAGAACACATTTACTGGGACTGTCGCTTCAGTGGAGATATTCTGAAGCCACATGTAAAAAAAGTGATTACATATAACTATCAAGCACCATAAAGCAGACAAAGTGAAACGACAAAACTAAATGCAAGGTATAAACCACATATGTCTCTCCATTTTTGTATTTTTTTGTAGCAAACATCAACAGGTTGTTTTTAAAGGTAAAAGGGTAAAGCAAAGACAAAGGGCTAGATGTACGACCATTTTGCATGCGCAAAATCGGTCGCAAATTGATTTGCGCATGCAAAAATGGCCGTATGCTATGTACGATATGCACTTGCAATTCTAAAATTAGCGTTGCGAGTGAATAGCGAGTCGCAGAAAAAGCAAACACTATTAGCATCTACCAAATTGCGAATCGCAAATAGCGACTCACAAAATCAAATGTACGGAGTACACGCAAACTGCGACTATGCGCAAAACGGGCCATTTGCGCATGCAATTTACCACTAACTTGAAGCAGGTGATAACCAGTCCCAAACTATAAAAACAGGCCCAGAATGCACCAGAACCTTTCCAAAATGGCTGCCCTGTATGTGATAGCGAGGAGGATGCGGATACTTGCTGCTCTACAGAGGAGGCGGAGACAGGAGAGGATTTTCAGAGTCAGGCTGACATTGTTTGAGAAGACTGAGGAAGAGATATATGAACAGTACAGGCTGAGTAGCACGGTCTTCCTAGACCTCATAGACACCCTGAAGCCACATTTGGAAAGCAGAACCCAGCGCAGCAATGCAATCCCAACACATGTGCAGGTGTTGTGCTCCCTCCACCTATTGGCCACTGGTAGCTCCCAAGATGTAATTGCAGTGGCTGGAGGTGTGTCACAGAGTGCTCTTTCACGTTTCTTCCGCAATTTCCTAGATGCCCTGCTACACCACATACATCAACACATCTATCTGCCAAGGAATGATGAGGAACTTGAAAATACCAAATTGCAATTCTATAGAATAGCAAGATTCCCACAGGTCATAGGGTGCATAGATTGGACCCATGTGCCCATATGTCCACCATCACGCATAGAATATATATTCTGTAATAGGAAAAGCACACATTCACTCAACATCCAAGTTGTCTGTGACGCAAACCACACCATCACAGACATTGTAGCCAAATTTTCAGGAAGCACACATGACTCATACATCTTCAGACACAGTGGCATATACCAGAAATTAGAGTGAGGTGATTTTGATGAAGGATACCTACTAGGTAATGAATCCCCACACCCACAGTGAGATGTATTTGCACATAAATGTCTGTCTGCATGTTGTCTCAACTTCTTACATTTCCTCACAGGTGACAGTGCGTATGCCCTGAGTACCTGGATCCTCACACCGTACCTGTCTCCCTCCAACGCACATGAAAGGCAATACAACAGGGCACATAGACGCACCAGGTCAGTCATCGAGCGCACATTTGGCATACTAAAATCAAGATTCAGGTGTCTACACAAGAGTGGCGGTGCCTTGCAATATATGCCGGAGACAGCCTGCAAAATTGTGGCAAGCTGCGCAATTCTCCACAACATTGCATGCAGGTGTGGCCTGCCCATGGAGTTGTCAGATACAGACTCGGGGGATGAAGAGCCTGGACCCCTAGCCCACCAACCAAGTGAGGGAAGCTCAGCAGCAGAGCGGAGAAGGCGCAGGGACCACATAGCCAGACATTACTTTTCAAGGTACTTCATTTCATTCACAAATATGCACGAGAGATTCAAACTGTGTATTGCTATATGCCTTTAATTCAAGGTCATATTGACTGAGTCTATGGGACAACCTGTCCATCTCAGATAACGTTTACTACACAAATTATAAATGCAAAGTTGTTACTTCACCACAACAAAAAGTGAAAAGACCAAAACAAAAAAGAAAATGATCTTTTGCCCCTCTGTCCTGCATATGTGGATCTGGCAATTTGGAGCACAGAGTGCCGACTGCTGCTTCTCTGCTGGGTTGGGGCGGCTGGACACTTTACTGTCAGCAGTGTCTGTGCCTCCTCCTGTAGCTACCATGCTAGTTTGCATAGCCTCAACAGCAGCTGTGATCTGTTGTAGGCCCCTTGCTACATCGCCACTGTAGTGGCCCATTCAACCTGCAGTGCTAGGGTGCGTTTACTGTGCAGGCTTGTTGCAGTTGCCAGATGACTGATTGCCCTCGTCATGGATTGCATTTCATGTGACCTGCTGCGCTCCATCCTCCTGTTATGTGCCCTGTCCTCTTTAAGCTCTGCGCACAGCTGCACAATTGCATCAGTCATGGCATCAAATTTGCACTCCATACGGGCATGATTCTCAGACAGTTGTTTGGTGATTCTGTCAAATCCCCTGCTCAGCTTCATATTCATGAGCCTCATTTGCTTCTGTTGCAGGTGCTGAATTTTAAGCATTGATTCCTCCAGGCCAGAAAAAGGAGATTGATTAACTGCCATGGTGTTGGCAGGAGCGTGCCTATGGCTTTGGAGCAGCCTTTGGGAACGCTGGGTCAAACGTGGTACCCTGCCCCTTGTGCCCAGAGTGCGACGTTTGGTTGGCTGCTGCTGTGGTGCTGTTGTATCAAGCCCTTGTGCACTCCCCAAAGACAATGAACAACCGGGATCATCCAGCCCTTGGTCCATCTGGCCCTGCTCCTGCTCTGAATCAGAGTCTTCCTCCCTTGGTTCTCCTCCCAAGGATGTATCTATGTTGCAAAAGGAGAAATAAAGGAAATGTTTTGAGTCACTATCTCTGTGGTGGTACTATGTTCACAACTCATGTCAGTCCCTAACAGCAATGTTTGTGCCATGTACTACATTTCCCATGATGCACCAACTGTGACTTTTTTATCGTGTAGACGGAGCATGTAGATGCAGTTTGGCCTGTGTGTAGTGCATGCATGTGGGGTGCTGGCTTGAGTGGGACATAATATGGCATTCATTTCTCACTTACCTGTGGGTGGTGGAGGTTGGGATGTGTCCAGGCTTCCAATTCCCACTACTGACTCCGGCTCTAGGGTGGCTTCCACCATAGCCTCTGATGTGGAGGCTTCCGGGAGGCTGGATGGGCCACCTCCTGTTTGTTGAGCAGCACGCAGCCGTTCAGCCACCCTCTCCTTTGCCCTGGAACGGAGGTCATACCACCTCTTTTTTAAGTCATCGATTGACCTGTCAGCAACACTGAGGGCATTCACGCGCAGCTGCATGTCACGCCATATCTTTCGTTTGTCAGACTCTGGCACGGTATGAGAAGTCTGACCGAACAGCTGCTCGTGGTTGTTGCAGCACTCCTTGATGATTATGTCAATTTCTTTCTCAGAAAATTTAAGTTTGCGCAGCCTCTTCTTCCCTTCTTTCTCAGATGTCTGACTGGCCATCTTGCTGTGCTGTTCTCTCTGTGTCTCAGTGTTCTACTGAGCTGCTGCACCTTGCCATGTGCTTGTAATTTTGGTCAGGAATCTCCATAGACACCACTTCCTGGTTTGGCGTCCTTCAGATCTTCCAGGAAGGGATTTTTTTCAATTTTTATTCACACTTGCTATTTGCGCATGCAAAATGCATGCTTTCAACCACGTACGCTAATTGCGCATGCAAAATGCATGTTTTCAACCGCGGACGCTATCTGCGAGCGTTTAGCATATCACAATTTGCGAGTCGCAATTTTGCATTGAGAGTCACTTGCGAGTCGGTATTTAGGGTATGGTTGTGTAGGTACATTCAATTTAGCGAGTCGCAATTTGCGAGTCGCAATTTGGCGCAAATTGCGATTTGCAAAAACTTTTGGTCGTACATCTGCCCCAAAGACCTTGAAACTCCAAGGGCCAGATGTACGACCATTAAGTTTAGTGAGTCGCAAATTGCACAAAATGGCTGCTCGCAATTTGCAACTCGCTAACCTTAATGTACAACAGTGCCTCAGACACTGTTTGCGATTCCTAATGGGGTCGCAAATTGCATGCCTCATGAATATTAATGAGGCTGTCGCAATTTGCGACCCCATTGGGAATAGCTAGCACGCCCAGGGAAGGTGGCCTGCTGGGGTCAGCAGACCACTATGTCTGTGACTGCTTTTTTAATAAAGCAGTATTTTATTTTTTAAATGCAGCCCGTTTTCCTTAAAGGAAAACGGGATGCATTTAAAAATAAAAATGAAACTTTTCAGTTTAATTTTTTAGGGGCAGGCAGTGGTCCCTGGGACCACTGCCTGCTCTCAAAAAATATTTCCAAACCCATTCACCTGGGGACCCTTTTCCGTTTGCGAGTGGCTTACCACCCTTTTGTAAAGGGTGGTAAACTGCAAGTGTTTTACAACAGCAAATGCGGTCGCAAAACAATCATACATAGGTTTGAGACTCGCTATTAGGAAGGGACGCCCTTGGCACGGCCCTTCCTAATAGCGAGTCGCTAACCATATTTTGCGAGTCGCTAATAGGATAGCGACATGCAAAATAGGGTTAGTACACTGTGCAGACGTTTTTGCGGTCACAAAGGGGCCAAATTCCCCTTTGCGACTGCAAAAAACGGTCGTACATCAGCCCCCAAGATTTTCATTTACACCTCTGTTTAGACAGAAATTGCTCTTTTTTCTTTAGTAAATTCTGTAACTTATGAGGACGAAACACTCTTCTATTTCTCTATGATCTCTTGGCTGCTTTCATCAGGGGTGACCAAGTTCCTCATTTGTACTTTGTTTTTTTTCCTTGGCTGCATTTTTGCATTTCCCAAAATATATTGGATTCTCTGCTTACGCCTTACGCCACTCCAGTCTATTTTGAACTCCTCTCTGTGCCTCCTTTTCTGTTGTTCTCCCACCCTTCATATGCTTCCTTTCTGTGCCTATTCAATCAATCAATCATCTGCATAAAACAGTTAAAATACATAATACAGATATAGTGAACAAAACTCACATACAATGCACTTACAACAACCTTCCTATCATAGAAGACAGGGGCTAGCAGCATGATTAGTCAAGCATGGTATCTCTTGCTCCCACTACAGTTCTTAGAAAGCAGCACACTTTAAAAAATAGCATGAGTGTCTGATAATAATTGGAGAAACACCAGGGCCGGCCATGCTTGCCTAAAGTTAAGAGACTTCATTAACCGCTTCGACGCGGCCGGAATTCTCCCGCTGTGTGGGAGAATTCCATGCGTGTGTAATTCAGACGGCCCCCGGCCGTCCTCCGCGCACGCCCACCGTGACGTCGGACGGCCGGGGGCGTCCGACGCATGGAAGGGGTTAAAGGTTTAACGAACATTTTTCTCGGTCCTGTAAAATACTTACAAAACAACTTGAAGTGAAGGGTATCCTAAGGAGACTGATGGTCGCAGCCACAGGGACCCAAAGAGCCCGGGTGCTCCATCCCCTAGGCGATGCCAGAGGATGATGTATCATGTTGAATCAAAATCTGGCCAGTAAAAATCTGTTCCTATCTCTCCTTAAGCTAAGCAGGCATGGTTCCATGCAGCATACAGTTTTTAATAACAGATGCCCCTTAACCATGGGTTTCAATAGTTCAGTTTGTTCTCTAAATAGTGCCTTACGTTCAAGAAATGTAAATTTCACCCATTTTTCCTCTGCAGTACTCATGGTCTCTGGGCTACAGAATAAATCCTCTCTCTCTAGGCTACTAAAAGCACCCTTGATATAGGCAATCCATGGGATCTTAGTGGCATGATCCAAAGATAAGCAATCTTTCAGGATCATCTTATTCAGCTGAGAATCCCTACTCGTCCACACCTTAATCCAGCATATTAATGGCCTGAGAAAGATCTTATCAGCTATATTCTGGACTCCTAATTTCTGGTGTACCTATAGTGTTGGTGTGATATGGAGAACCTGGAACACCTGCCTTAAAAACAAATGTTCCACCAACTGAATGCTGGAAATTCTTCTGTATCCCCAAACCTCACTACTGTATAGTACTTTGGAAGCACACTTGGCCTGGTAAACCTCAATTAAGGCACTTGGTGGATGTGACCCCAATCTCTGTGCAAATCTATGGACGGTTGCAGATGCCCCGCTGAGTTCCATTTTCTTGCTTTCAACCAGTGGTTTCCAGTTACTATGATGATCAAACAACACTCGAAGGTACAAAAAAACTGGAACTTTGGCTAGTGTGTGCGAGGCCACCTTAAATGTTTTTGAAGGTGTACTCCTTGGACCCAAGATCATCACATACGATTTAGAAAAATTGACCGTGAGATCCAAGCTGGCCATATAATTAGTGAACTTGTCCGATAACAACTGTAAACCCACTGCTGTCCTTACAATCAGGGCCTCATCATCTGCTTATTTAGTAAATCTGGTAGCGGTCATCCTGGCCCTAGCACACAAGAGGGCTTGCTCCAAACCAATGGCATATAGCACGAACAGAAAGGGGGCAAGAATACATCACTGACGCACCCCTCTGATCATGGCAAAAGGTCAAGAACATGCCCCCCTCTGGGGATAACGAATAGAAGCTTTTGTATGGGCATGTAGGTCACTCAACAGGAGGACAATATCAGGATCTATCCCAGCGCAAGTAACAATTGTCAGAGTTTTCCACGATTGACCTTATCAAATGCGGAAGTTAAGACCATGAAGGCAAGGTGGATAGATTCAGACCTAGCCACAGTATACTTGCTGATGATCATATATATATTAAGGCATTGGTCTGTTGTTGATCTACCCTGCCGAAAACCATATTGGACATCAGAGATGATGCTATACTCATCCGCCCACCTCAACAGCCTATCAAGCACCACCCTGCCCATGACCTTTACCACAGCATCAATTAGGGAGAGAGGACTATAGCATTGGGGATTGTCCTTGGCCCCCTTCTTAAAGATAGGAACAATTATTGCTGGAGCCCATGATGATGGCAGACCCTCTATCACTGCAGCATTTAAAACCATTGTCAAAAAAGGGGTCCAGAGTTCAGTATTATCCAGAAACAAATCCAGAGCCCTGGTGCCTTATTACATGATAGGACTTGAGTACCCTTAGTCACCTCCTCAAGTGTAAAAATAATTTCTGGCCGTCCACAAATAGAAGCCCCCATGGCAACATCCACACCCACGGGCTCACCATTACAGATCTCCTCAAAGTGTGCCACCCACTGATCCTCAGTTATTTGATGTCATGAAACAGGATTAGCAAGACCTGCCAAAAAAAAGCACTATCCCTCACTTCACAGGCTTGTACTATATCATCACAGGTGCCCTCTCTTAAACTGGCCTTGCAGTTGGCAAGTTTCATTTTATAGGGTCTGTAGCAACCTCTAACAGTGTCCCTGTCTTTCGGGACCATTTTTAGAGCTGCCTTCAATTTCGACAAGCCCTTAGTGCAACTGCTGCCAAACCATTTGGTCTCACAGGACCTTTCCTGCCATAGGTGAGCCCTCAGTAATGTGGACACTTTATGTGAGATACCCTCAAAGGCACTTAAGATTGGCCCACTCAGGGCACCTGAATCCAAACAAGTGAAAAAATGCCCTCTACACTCAGAGAAAAGTCAATTATTGAACTGAGCGGGCTCAATTGGGGACCATGTAACATGCCTCCCCTGGTCTTTGTGGGAAAGCACGCCCTGTGTCACATGTGGGTTTCTAATACCGCTCACTATTCCATTCAGCGCCAGTGAGAGGGGATTGTGATCACTGAAAGCACTATGCACAATATTAAAATTATCAACGAGAGGGAACAGGGAGGCTGACACAAAAATAAAATCAATCATAGAGGCACATCCCCTGCCCCTACAGATGGGTAGAACACTGGGATAAGCAGTATTATAAAAATTAATTAACGTAAATGAAATATGGCCCTGTAAAATTACTTTCAGCCCTTGCATCAGCGGTGACCCCCATCTAAAGTCCTTGATTCTCCCACACAAGTGCAGAGAGACAAAAATGATCAAACCACCTTTGGCCCACCCCACCTCAGTGTCCATAAAATAGGTTTTATCACCTTCTAGAAAAAGTGATTAGATTCTTCCTATGGTTTCTGGTGGCAAATCATCTGGTATTTTCTTACAAAAGCAACCCAATTAGAGTTGTTGAACCTGGCTGACAACCCTGCAATGTTCCAGGATAACAAGCACAGCTGATTAGATTTAATGATCAAAACATCAGAAGAGGCCACAGCAGGAGCTATAACTAGCTGAGGGGCCACTTCAACTTGGACAGGTACAGGCTGGGGATCTCAGTTGCTGTAGTCCAGATTACGTAGTGCAGCAAATCTATTCACAGTCCCCAGGATCAGGACTGCTGGCAAGACAGGTATCTGTCCCAATAAGCTATCCTAGGACAACTCTGCGGGCAACTCTGCTTCCGTATGTTTGTGTGAACCATTTCAGGCTTGTAGAAGAAGCCAAGATGGAGGGCCAAGATGTTAGTTGGTTTGGTCGATTTGCAAGAGCCTACAGTTGCCAGGACATGAGCAGCAATGATGGGTTTATCAAAGTTGATTATCACACAGTACACATCCCATCTCTTCAAACCTTGCCCTATTTAGCTCACCCTTCTTAACATATTGATAGAGTCAAATATCCGCATCCCTGGTTTCGAATGCTTGTTTATCCAGTGCACCACCTTAGTTTTAAGCTGATCAAAGAATTCCACAGCAGGGTTCAACAAAGGTGGCACGTTCCCCAGAAGCACTACAAATGATGTAGTTTCCTGAGGTAAATTAATGACAGTTCCTGATATAAAATGAGAAACAGGGGCTGGTCTGTGAGGAACCGAATCTGACCGTGGGACTGGAATATGAGCAGGGACACAGGAGTCAGAGTTTGTGGTACTGGGAGTATTGGAAGAGGGGTCCAGCCTAACACCACTCACCAGCCCAGAGTGAGGAGGGGCCAAAGAGCACTTATTCAATGCGCCAGAATTTAGAGCACTGGGTGTGACAGGCAAACATCCCCCGCCCTTATTAATGGAGATCCGGAATTTAAGCCAGCTTCTCTTCAACTAGTAATTGCCTTGCACAAAAAGGGGCCATACGATCACTTAGGGTCTCAGTAAGCACTTTCGGCAAGGCTTCAGACAGAGTGTACCCTGTAGGAAAGGGAAACTCAAAATTCTCTGTTTGCATGTCCCCATTTCATCGGCAGATCCCGCTCCTGGGTGCAGGACCCTTTTTGCTCCAGTTTCCTGAAAGGGCTGAGACCAGTTTGGACGGACTCGGCAGTCAGATCTAATGAAGAACTCACCCTTTCAGGGAGGCTGGTTGATGCTGGGGCAGCAAGCAGTGAATCCTCCATTAGGCACTCCACCTTTGAATTATCTGCAACTCATGGGGTGAGATCTGCCGACCGATGTGTAGATCGAGCAGGGATAGACAACAGCTTATCCCCCGACAGGAATAATCATCTTTGTGTGAGCTTGATTTTCTTAGACACTACTCTCACTGCATGAGCCAGAAAACCATCAATAGTGGAAGGGCATGGTGCCACATGCAGGGACATGGGTTTCAAGGCAGGCACCTTTCTTTTCCACATGCTCTTTTAGATAAAGGAACCAACAGATGCACTTTCCTCTGAGATGATTACACTGAGTATCACTCCTGAGATGCTAGTGATGCCTTCCCCCTATACCGAGGGCTGATGGACCAGAAGTAATCTATAATGATCAAAGACCAGAACAGACAGGTGCTCCAGAAGGTGTGAGGCGATAACACAAAGTCAACAATCGTAGCATCCACAACAAGGCAAGCTGACAAAACAAATTAATACCTCCCGGGATAAGTCCAACGCATACCCACTGGATGATGGCCTGGGTCAATGAAATCCAGGGCCACAGCTCAGAGGGGTGGTCCAGCTCAATCTCTTACGGCTGATGACAGACGAAGACAAGACCAGTCTTTGCCTGGTCTTTGCCCGGTCTTCGCCCAGGGGCACGCCTAGGACGGCCCCATGTGCGTCCCACGCTGCAGTAAGCCATTGGCACTTATGAAGCACGTTGATTAAATCCTGGGCCCTCCTTAGCGCAAGGAAGTCTGGGGGACAAATTTCCACCACAGCGATGGCCACCAAGTCAATATAGGAAAAAGCGGGCAGGGAAACCACCTTTACACACTCCAGCACAGTTGGAATGCACTGGTGCTTATGAAGCGTGTTGATGAAATCCTGGCCCCTCATTAGCGCTGGGAAGGCTGGGGGATCAAGTTCCACCCCAGCGAGGGCCACCAAGTCAATAGGGGAAAAAGTGGGCAGGGAAGCTGCCTTTACACACTCCTTCATTCCTTCACCGGCTGGCCAGAGCCACTTGATTCGCACGGCAGTGGATGTGACTCATCTACATTCCTGCATTCAGAATCTGACTCAACCTACCCCTGATGGTTCTACAATGACACAGTTTTTTATTCTTGACTAGAATCCAACCCCTGGTGGATCGACCAATCGAAGCACTCATCAGATCTTTGATGGTTACTACTACTGGCTGTCCTACCTCGTCCTGAAGAAGACCCGATGTGACTTCAATTGAATCACGCACTTTCTTGGGTCGAAACGTCGACGTGCCTACACAATCTTTCCCCATTCTCTACACTCCATGTAATAGCAGAACCATGTATGGATTGGAGATTCAATGAAATAAGGATTGATGTCTACTGAATGAACATTTTATATACATTTTGTACAGCACTGTATATATGTTAATCACCCAAAGCACTTTGTCACTTCTAGATCATCTTATCACTGATTAGTTTATTGTTTGCGCTGCCCTTTTTTTAAAAACAAAATTGTTTTTTTTTGTGACAGCCTGACTAAGATATAACCCTAATTGTATACCAGAAAAATGAATTAATTTACGAATACAATTGATATTGATTACATCAATGTAGGTGTGTTTACCTTTTTTCTTTTTACTTATAAATGCTGTTAAAGTAATTATCTAACTCCTGACAGAACCTACCTTACCTTTGATTTTTCACGCTCCTGGGCTGTGGGAAGCTGCCGGCACTTATGAAGTGCATGGATGAAATCATGGCCCCTCCTGAGCACGGGGAAGGCTGGGGGCAAATTCCCACCTCAGCGAGGGCCACCAAGTCAATGTGGGAAAAAGTGGGCAGGGAAATCACCTTTACACACTCCTCCATGCCCATTTTTTTTTCTCTTTAACTTTTGCCTTCTCTTTTGAACCCTCTGTGGTACGTTTAAATGTTTCCATGGACTTGTTCCTCCTTCCCTGTCTTTATTCGTGCAGTTTATACCTCCGGCTATGAACTACGATCGGATTTCTAGGTTCAGATCGTTCCTTCCTGTCTTCTATGTATTCAAGCTCACTTTTCTCTGTTTTCGCGTCTAGTCCAGAAGCAATGACAATGTTTCTCCACTTCTGTCTCTCGCTCATTCTTTGTTGTTTCTGTTTTCCGTCTTCCTTCTCATAATCCTATGATTTTGTTTCCGTGTGTTTCCTTTGCTGTTCTGGCACAGTAGAATTTCTTGAAGTCTATTTTGTCAAAAGCAGTTCACAATTTAGGAAAATTAAAAGACCTGAAAAATAAATTGCATAATAAATCACAGTCAAGTGCGTCAATAAGATAAACGATAACAGTAAATTAAATATATTGCATCCTAAACATCGCTCATATTGAAATAAAGTTGTAATAGACAGTTATGTATTTTTTACACACCCTTCCATCAAAATATTCAGCCGCTCCATATGGACCGCATGAAATTATAGTATTGCCTCTATCACAATTTACGATGGATTCTTGATTTGGCTGGCGACAGCTGGTGAAATCTTTGTGTGGAAAACTAGCACAGACAAAGCCAACAGGTTTCGACTCCAAGAACCCAAACTGTTGGCTTTGTCAATGCTTGTTGTCAATCGCATGCAGGCACATCTGTCAAGACGAAAGTACATGCATGGTGGGCAACCTTGCAATCCATTTCACAATGGTCACGCATGCGCATGCATACGTCATGACATGACTTGTGCGTGTGCATGCATTATGATGAATGCAGGACACTTTTAATTTACTGTTTGAAAATGATAGACAACTAAGTTTGATTAATAAGCAAAAATGTTTACAAAAGTGAGGAAGCCAGCTGCCAAGCCCTCATAGAAAAATACATTATAATAATAATAATAATAGCATTTTAAAAATTAGCACAAGGAACTGAATGGCCTGAGGGACACGGAGTATTGCAGGGAAATAAAAGAAAGGACGTGGGAGGGGTGAAAAAGAAGAAAAAGTTGTAGATGCAAGGAAACACAGTCAATCCAATAGAATTCTCAATACAAAAAAAAATAAGCTGAAGTGTACAGAGAAAGGATCAAACTCATCCAAACAGATAACTGTGAGTTCAAAATGCTCCAGGTCTGAACAAACACAAGAATTGGGAGGAAATCCATAGAATCAAGAGCAGATACCGGAGATGGAAAACAACACTCTCCAATCTCTCCAATCATAAGCAAGGGCTGATCCACAGCCCACTCAAAGTATATGTTCATTATTTGAAATAATAGGTCTGCCTACAGACAGCTAATGCGGTCCTTAGTCAACACCTAAAAAGCGGAATTACTGGTAATCAGGCATTGTAATATCAATATTTGTAGTAATGACTAAATTATAAGGTTTATCAGGGCAAATCGGAATACCATGCTGTTCTCAATTCCAAAAATTACTGGTAATTTATGATAGTTATAATTGTAGAGCAGGAAAACTGCATCAGCAATCCTGACCACTTTAGGATAGGACCCATCTAGTCAATAAGTTGTTGAAAGAGGTAATCTGTTGCCTTCCACCATAAACTGATTTATATATTTTGCACTGTCCATTCCTAGATTCAACAGGTGATAAAAGGAGGTATACACCCTGTTTCATCTGTCTCATCCTGAGACAGGCTCATTTGTATTATAGTATATGTGCCCTAAGGATGGAACCATTTTTTTGAAACTTCGTTGGGTTAGTGCCCCTTTTAGCATTTTGATCTAGGACAATCCTTAGAGCAGACTTGTATTTCTAGCTTAGCCATGGGGGAGGCACTAAAGTTCTTTTAAATGGCTGGGCATGGCCTGGATGTTCTATAAACTATCCATCACAGAGAAAAAGTTAGATTTTTACTACGCCACGATCCTGACACTGGTTTGGCTACGTAGTATAGTGGTGAAGGAGAAAGGTCAACAACTTTATTTGGTAGATTGTGATGC
The DNA here is from genome assembly GCA_963921515.1 of Calotriton arnoldi. NCBI lineage: Eukaryota > Metazoa > Chordata > Amphibia > Caudata > Salamandridae > Calotriton > Calotriton arnoldi. The sequence continues at coordinate 678,666 of CAWUFW010003614.1, forward strand.
AGAGAAAGCTCTCTTTACTACATATATATTTCCCATATATGAAGAGAGACCTGACATAGGCCCCGCTTCATTCTGCACCATAATGCAGCTTATACAAAAATACTCAGGAGAACCAAAAAGAAACAGGAAACTCTTTGTCAGTATTTGGATTAATGAGTTCCTAAACTGTTCCTTTTGTGTCATTAGAGCAAAAGTGGTGTCATAATATAGGACAAAATTGTATTAAGGCCAAGGGGCCATCACATTCAAACCAGTGGCTTGCTTTATCATAGGTCCCCTGTCATACGTATGGAATCACTCCATCACAAGAGGGCACACCCATGTGCGGTGGAGCATAATAGAATCAATCTTTTTGTATGGCAGAGGAGGTCACACTGTCTTGAGGTGTCCTGATGTTCTGTGATAGATAAGAAAAGAGAAAAAAGGGACGGGTTCATTGAAACAACCTTGCAGTTGATGATCACAACTTTATTCTTGTCGCTAGTTGACAGGAAAAAAAACTAATAATTGTAGGGGAATAATTATACTCTGCTAAGATGTCGATATGCATCAGACTGCAATCATGCGTGCTTGGGAAATGCAAATCAACCCTATCACAGTTAAGTATTCTATATACTGAAGTAGTATTGATTGACATCCAAAGTGATCTGTTGTACCGCGATCTATAATGCCCCCATCCAACTGGGTATATAACATTTCCTAGGCAGGGGAGGGATCGGCTGAGCTATAGTCAGCTAGCCATAGAGGAGTCCCAGTATGTTCACATGAATGAGGCACAAAACCCAGACCTACGGGCATTTGTTTGAGGGATAAAACCAGTCAGGATAGGTTGTCAAAAATGTGTTTCATCATTTAAATATGACACCTTCTGGTTGAGAATAAAGAGCTTCACACACTTACACTGGCGTCCTGGCATCTTGAAAGGCCCCTAGAGCAACGTTTCTTTAGGCTTATTTCAATGAAACAACAGAACAAGCTGAAAAAGGAGGCAGGTTTAGTTTTGAAAACTTGCTTAGGGCTGGGTTAGGAGTTATAACAAATCACTAGGTAAAGTGCACAACAAGAAAAGCTTCCTACTACTAGCACTTCCGAAGACAACTTGACATGAAGAAAGAATAAAAGGGGAATAACCTGTTGCTGTATCTGTCTAAAGAAGTATCAAGGCCTTCAATCCTGTTTCCCCTTGTACTCAAACATTGAAAGTGCTTCTCTTGGACCAAAGCAGATGGTCTCCTGCAGTATCAGAAGGGAATAAAAGGCTAATGAAAGGTATATAAGAAGATGCACCATCAACTAGTTCAAATTAGGACCTTTGCAGAAAACCATCAATGGAGAATGTGGTTGAACACACCTCCTATTGCTGATTGAGGCATTGTGGTATCTTGGGGAAGAACAGTGGAATGTGGAGTCATGTAGATTCCACTAATTGTTGAACTATGGTTAGCAGAATGTTTACCTGGACAGTTGCTGTTGGGACACTGTTGGAGGTGGAGCTGTGGATTGAACTTTTATATGGAGTAAATTTATACCAACAAGATAGTGTCTATACTTCTCTCTATTGGATTACCATATTTTGGCACTGAGGAAAATACTTTGATTTACTTCTACGACTTAACATAGCGCAGATTATCTGCCTGCCACTTTTCTGCATGTCTGCATGAACAAAATCCCCACAAGATGAGTGAGATTAGAGGTGAGATCGAGTGACGTGAGATCAAGTGAAGTAAGGATTGACTATTCATCCAACGTCTTATACCTGGTGCCGGATTTTTGGTGATAATTGCCAAACTTGGAGTTGTTGACTGGAGCGTGAGCAAGCAGGTGCGCAAGGAGGTTATCTGAATAGCAGGAGCCATCTCTCTCGAGCCAGTAGCGTGTGAGTACAGCAGGAGCGCGAGCAAGCAGGAGCGTGAGACATCTGTTCTGCACATCACTGTACATCGCGCCTGTGGCTGTCACTGCACTGCATGTCACCTACGCATCATTACACATGTTACGCCGTGCTCGGCAGCCATCTTTTGTTTGGCATCAATCGGATTCTTGAGGTCCTCACTTTACATCGTACTTTATGCACCTCTTGCACATTATCATGCATGGGACACCACGCAAGGTGGCCATCTTTGGGGAAAGTATTGTTTGTGCATTTGTTGTGTCATGCGCGAACTCATTAACGGTGATTCACACACCAGCGAGTCTCTTTCAAACAGACAGCGGTGACTCGCACACCTTATGAAAGTATTTTATTGCGTAATTGCTTAGTGGTGATTGGCACATCAATAAAAGTCATTGCGAGCCCCCTTCAAATAAGACAGCTGTGATTCACACACCTTGGCTGTGGGAGATTTGATGGATTATTAGGTGCAGAGTGTTAACAGTCATTATCAAAGACCATGTAAGGTAATTTTATGGTTCAAGTGATGCAGTATATATAATCTATACAATTCATAATTTGGAATTAGAGAACTAAAGCTGTTGTTAGTATTAAGTGTTGTGAGTGTTAAGCCACCAAAATGCAAAACATTTTTACCCCACCATTTTTCTTATCTCCTAGCGAACCACGGATTAGGTGAGAAAATGTATTTTCAAGGTTTGCTAGAGTATGTGGACCTAGTTTCAGTGCAGAGAGGAAAGCATCATTCTTATTATGCTATTTAGGTCCGGAAGGACAAGAAATATTCGATCATCTTCCAGAATTGACAGGTGAAGAGCCTGATAGTTTGAATAAATGTGTAGTATGTTTAAAAAAAAATTGAATAGTAATTTTTTTGCCTGAAGTCTTGTCAATTTTAGAAAGATTTCCTTTTGGGAAACTGATGCATGTGAAAGGGTAGACAGTTGAAGAATATGTTATGGCATTAAGGAAGTTAGCTTCCTCATGTAAATTTGGAATTACTGTGGATGAGCACATAAAGGATTCATTCATGCTGTGATATGTTAATGATAAAGTCAGAAGAATTGTGGTCATGAGATGACCCGTCATTGGCAGAAATGATCAATTTAGCTAAGAGATTAGAACATAGCCTAGCATGTGGCGAAGTGATAACAAATAATTCTACTGAAAGTGGAACCAGCAGTGCAGTGTCTACAATAAGTAAGACATGAACTGGGGTGAACGAACCAGATGAAAAATAGTCAAAAGATCAAAGCAAAGTTAAGCAGTTCAAAGGGAATTGTTTTAGATGTGGGGCAGTAGGACATATGGCTAATCACAAGAAATGTCCAGGGTGGAACGCAACTTTCAAACTTTGTTTACGGAAGGGTCACATGAGCAAATGTTGTAGAAGTAAGAACAGTGATAGAGAAGTTAATGAAATAATGGATGATGAGGAAGAATGTGAAGAAAATAATATTGCAAACAAAGGGGCCCATTACGATACCCGGCGCAAATAATTCCGCCAGGCATGGAAGCGGCAAAAATCCGCCCGCACACACCGCCTGAACACCGACCACGCCATTACGATTACACAAACCGAATACCGCCATCGGCGGAAAAAGCACACAAAATACCGCCCGCCAACGTCCGAGTCGGAGACAAACCGCCCGCCACGGACGGAAACACGCACGACAACACAAAACCGCCCGCCCTCACGGCCGACACACCGCACGTGAAATTACGATCGCACCGACATGAGCGCGGAAAAACAACAAATATACCGCCCGCCAGCGCAAACAACGCCGATGAGAATCGACACGGCAGAAGCCATGGCGCCCACGTACCTGCACAGAAACCATCCGCACACAAAAGCAATAGCACACAACATGGCCAACAAGTCCACACAGCAAGGCACGCACAAATACACAAGCACAGTACATATCCCGAAAACACCCCCCGGACAAACAAAAAATACAAAGGCCAGAACCCCAGACACAACACACCTGAAAACAACAGACCATGAGGACACACCCACATAGGTGAGTACAAAAGCAGCACTCCCACAGACCACAACCCCTTGCTACATTGCAAACCAGAGAGGAGAGGAGAGGACACAGTGACACAGCAAGGACAGCAGCACACCACAGAAACGCACACATCACCACCACCACCACCACCACCACCACCACCAAACACCGGCACCACAAACCCCCTGCACATTACACAACACACACCGCACCAGCACCACAAACACCATGGCACCACAAAGAATGCCCAAGTTCACGCCCATGGAGCTGACGGTCATGGTCGACGAGATCATCAAGGTGCACCCACAAATCTGTGGGAACATGGTCCAACACACACCACTAGCCACCAGAAACAGAATGTGGAACCGGATCGTAGACCAGGTCAATGCAGTCGGGACCCTGCCCAGGAACAGAGTCGAAATTAACAAACGGTGGAATGACGTCAAGAGCCTGGTCAAGAAGAAGGAGGGCAAAAACAGAGAGCTGGCTGCCGTCACTGGCGGAGGGAATCCCGCGCTCTTCAAGACCTTCAAAGTGTGGGAGGAGAAGGTGCGAGTCATCATACATCCCGAGATCCTCGCCGGATTAGCAGGGGGAGTGGAGGCTGGTAAGTACAAACTAATGTATACCAGCACACCGCTATGTACTCACATGCACTACCACCATGCCACAGCTCCCAGGGACAAACACCCCCATGTCCAGCACACAATACACGACACACACATGCAACAGACACCACCACACACAGCCCAAACAGAACAACTGTAAGATGCGTGGGGACATGTGTACATTCAGCTAGCCACGTAACCACCAACAGGTCCCCAAATATGCCAGAAGCGCCACAACGAGCACCCACCACACCCATGTGTCCGCCACAGCTGCACAAACCGACAAGTAACAGGTAAGTGGCAGGAACACAAAGTGCAGTGGGTGGGACGGTGGACAGCACAAGTACAACACACACCAGGCCCCTAGTCCCACAGCACAGCAAGGAGGAGCATCCCCCACACCCCACAGCCACGTGTCAGCCACCGCAGTGCACAACGACAGCCGAAAGGCAGACATCACGGTCCACAGCAATCGGCGTCAGTGGGTGTCCAGCCACCCCCACGACCCACAACACCCCCCACCCCCACAGACCTGCAACATGGAGCACCCCCGCTTAGAGCCATGTGGCATCCAGTACAGTGCACGCACGAACAACCTGCAGGTGGGAAACTGGACAGGGCTGGATTACTGGAGGCATGAGGACCGGCACACGACCAACACATGGGACATGTCACGTAGCAGACGAAAACGCAGCACCGCCCACCGTCACGAACAAGTGAACAATGTGCACACGGACATGAACAACAGACTCACACCCCACATGACCCATCACAGACATAGCAACACCCAAGGAGCCACGTCTGCATACACAAGCCACACTGAAAATAGTACCACACGGCAGCCACTGTGCAACTCATCACACACAACCGAAACACCATTGAAGTCCTGTCCATGTAGCCCCTACTGCCTGTCAACCACACACCCCACAACTACGCCTATGTAAGACAAACAACACAAGACGCAACAGAGCGGAACAACAGAAATGCACACGAACACCACTGAACCCATCAAACACACAGACACACCATGCACATACAACATACCATCCATCCCATCCGTCAGCCCCAGTCTCATGAAAGGCATGTCATCCGCACAGCTGCCACACATACAGCAGTCACGCTAAGATACATGCCCATGACCAACCATGTGCCAGAAGTCAATGAAGCGCACGTCACACTGTGAGCAACAACACACAACATGGGCCACACCCCCCACGAGCACTGCAGTGATGCACATGGCACAGGGCAGCACGCACACCAAGGAGATGGGACAACTGCAATACGTTGGCTTTCACACACAACCATCACTCACTCATAACGATGCGTCCAATGCCATGTCCAGTAATCACAACAGACAGCAAATATGCAGGCCATGTCAAGCATGCACACACCTCAAACCATGCACTGTCATGCTGCCACAACACATGTCACGTTCAGCACCCATGGCTCACAGCATGTACCCCAAAAGCATATTCCCTCCCAAATGCGAATCTGGGTCATGGCCCCCATGTTGCCATATGCGTTCCTAAGCGTTCCATTTGAACCCCAAAAGCATATTCCCTCCCAAATGCGAATCTGGGGCATGGCCCCCATGTTGCCATATGCGTTCCTAAGCGTTCCATTTGAACCCCAAAAGCATATTCCCTCCCAAATGCGAATCTGGGGCATGGCCCCCATGTTGCCATATGCGTTCCTAAGCGTTCCATTTGAACCCCAAAAGCATATTCCCTCCCAAATGCGAATCTGGGGCATGGCCCCCATGTTGCCATATGCGTTCCTAAGCGTTCCATTTGAACCCCAAAAGCATATTCCCTCCCAAATGCGAATCTGGGGCATGGCCCCCATGTTGCCATATGCGTTCCTAAGCGTTCCATTTGAACCCCAAAAGCATATTCCCTCCCAAATGCGAATCTGGGGCATGGCCCCCATGTTGCCATATGCGTTCCTAAGCGTCCCATCTGAACACCAAAAGCAAAGTACAAACCAGACCCAGGATGGGCCAGGAGCCCGCATACACCAGAGTCACAATAAGTAGGGGCACAGCAACACACCCATCGGCATGGCCAATCCGTCCCATGCCACATGTGCACAGCACACAGTCCCATTGCCAAGCACACACAACTACAAATGCCACAGCCACACACACGCCTCCGGGAAACCCATGTACGAGATTGCACGAACTGCCAATGTCAGACGACAAATACATACTTCGCCAGGTGCAACACAATAACAAATCTCATTCTCTCCACAGGTGACGAACTGCCGGATGCTGGGGATGGAGACAGCAGCCAGCACAGCCAGCCCACAAGCCCCCAACGAGGACACACGGATGTGGAGGATCTCACCTCCTCTTCGGACACGGACCACCAAGCAGGCCCATCTGGTGTGGCAGGGCCCAGCCGCTCCCCAGGACCCCTCCTACCCACCAACCCATCATCCAGGGCTGCTGAACAGTCCCAGCCCCCTGCTGCCACTGTCGTTGCGGCCACACCCACGGTCATTGCGGCCACACCCACGGTCATTGCGGCCACTACCACTGCCGCAACCGCCACCATCGCCGCACCGACCACCACCGCCGCCACCACCACCACGTCTTCGCTGGCACCAGCCCCAGCGCAGGTGGTGGCCCGGCCGACTGGATCCACCCTGGGAGCCACAGCGAGGACCGTGGTGAGCAATGTGGCTAGTGGGCAGGCCGGTGGCAGCAGGACTGGTAGGAGGAGCAGGGTCAGGGAAACGCCAGCCTCCCCTGGGAGCCATGCCCTGCCTCAAATGGCCAGAGTCCTTGGGGCCTATGAGGAGGCCCAAGAACAATGGGTCAGGTCTGCTTCAGACACGCGGGAGGTGCTGGGGGTGCTGAGGTCCATGGACGCCCGTATAGGTCAACTCGTGGACCTCATGGGCCAGCTGGTGGTGGCGGTGAGGACACGGCCAGGGATAGCAGCTCCCCTCCGCCACCACCTGCCGGGGCGCAGGGTCGAGCAGCAGTGTCCAGTTCCCCTGCGTCCACAGCCAGTGAGCACACCTCAACCACCAGCATGTCGCAAGCAGGCACCCCCCTCGCAAACGTGGAAGGGGCCGTCCGAAGAGGAAACAGATCTCCCGGGAGGACTTCGCACGCTCCAGTCGCAAGTGAGGCAGCCAGCCAGCCGTCCGCCAGCCTTCCTTGACCAGCCACTGCATTGACTTGGACTACGATCCCACTCCACACAGCCATCTGGATGGCATGTGTGTGTTGGACTATGGACATAGAACCAGTGGGTACACCCTGAGCATCACGCAGCCATGACCGACAGCTCATTGTCACTGCACGCACCACTTTTGTCATCACCTTACACACAATCACATGTCACAGTTTGTAATAAATGCACCTTTTTCACTAACTGCTGTTTGTGCCCTGTGTTTTATTTGTACGGAATACAACGGCCACCTTGGGCGGAAAGGCACCTGATGCGTGGCATGGCAATGGAATCCGGAGGGCCTGTAGGGACCTAGGGGTGGGAGACAGAACAGGAGCACATTCAATGAGTGTGTCACACACCCATCACACAGTACATGTCAACAACTACAAGCAATGTACACACATCGCACAGAGCAATAGGGCACAATGCCACAGTCACCAACAGTGGCATACTACCCTGGCCATGGAGCGTTGACACACAGCACGTAGTGAACAAACGGCCACCCTGACACAGCACACACACACCTGCACAGATACAGCCACATCAGCCGTCGTACATGGACACTCACCGTCAAGTGAAGTAGCGGGCGATGAGCTGCTGCCGCACATTCCCAGCTTCCTCCTCTCCGCTGTCCTCCTCACTCGAGCTGTCCTGGTCTGCGGGCTGGGGCTCTGGTTGATCTCCGTCATCCACAATGAGGGGGATCTGCTTCCGAATGGCCAGATTGTGCAGCATGCAGCACGCCACCACTATCTGGCACACCTTCTGTGGGGAGTACGCCAGTGCACCCCCGGTGCGGTCCAGGCACCTGAACCTGGACTTGAGGAGGCCAAAGGTACGCTCGACCACACGTCTGGTCCTCCCATGTGCCTCATTGTATCGATCGTCTGCTGGGGTGCGAGGATTCCTCAATGGACTGAGCAGCCATGCCCCATTCGGATACGCAGAGTCACCTGGGTGTGAGGGACACAGAGAACCGTTGCTATTCCAACTGGACAGGGGACAGCATCGCACAACCAGCACGCTACACCACTCCACATACTCACCGACAATACAGCCACGATCCTGTTGCAGATTGGCCATCAGTCGTGGCAAGATGCTGTTGCGCATTATGTGTGCGTCATGGGCCGAGCCTGGGAACTTTGCACACACGTGGGTGATCACCATGTCCGCAAGGCACACCACTTGCACATTCAGGGAGTGCGTGTGCTTCCTGTTGCGGTACAGGTGCTCAGTGGCCTGTGGTGGAACAAGGCCAACATGTGTGCAGTCAATGGCTCCAACGACGTGTGGGATTCTGCCAAGGGCATAGAATGCACCCTTCACTGCCGCCAATTCACGGGCCCTGGGGAAGCGGATGTACCTGTTTCGGTACAGCATCATGGCTGCCAGTACATCCCTCAGCACCTTGCTGAACATGGGCTGGGACATCCCTCCTCCACTGCCCACTGTGTGCTGGAATGACCCAGTGGCGAAGAAATGCATGGCGGCCATCACCTTAGCCGTGGGGGTGACAGCAGTCGGATACACCCTGCGGGGACGGAGATGGGGTTCTAACATGGCACACAGTCGATGCAGGGTTGGCCTGTCCAGCCGAAACTTCCTAATAACCTCTGTATCGTCCATGTCCACCAGCAATTGGTATGGGCGGTCAATGTTCGGTCTCCGCCTAGGGACAATGGCAGAGGACACATGTCAAAGCAACACGACACATAGCAATTTCGCATACACATCACTGACATGACTGAGCAAGCACATGAGCCACAGCCCAGCTGTCAAGCTGGGACGGCACGGCCACAATACACTTACACAGGTCTCCCAACAATGGCAATGGCTAGTGACACATACCACTGCCATGTGCATGCACATGGGGATCTAGGCCCCAATGACTTGCGGGGCGTGCTGATGGGGACTGACTGCATATTCGTCAAGCGGCAACGCCACGGCAACATGAGTGTCTGCTGAGCATGGAACTGCTTCCGAGGCTGGATGAGTATGGCACACGACGACGACGACGATGTGGGCACAGGCTGAGCGGCCAAAACAAGTGGGACCTGTGGCACGAGGGGATATGAGACAGTAGTAGGTGTCAGCACTGCACCCTATGTACAGCACTGTACGGATCACACCTCCCGAAACATTGACAGGTGTCCACATTGACAGCCCCATGCCAAGACGGCTGTGTGCTTGCAGTCACACGTCACAGGTGAGAGGTTACATTGCACGTGCCAGGTGGCAGACGTACATAGTGGGAGCTGGCATGTGTGTGCATGTGTCTCCTGTTCAGGATCCACCAGATGGGCGCTGACTCTGTACTGACCATTGGACACAGCATGTTCCGTGGAAGGCTTGTGTGTGTGGGATGGTGGCACTGGATGTGCCTCCGTTGGGTGGGGGGCCATGCACAGGGCGGGTACGTCGATGATTGCGCATTGTTGGTCACGGTGGGTGCACCAACTAAGATGTGTTGCCCTGTGTTCAATTCCTATGTCCGCATGATGATGGACTGTGGATGTGGGCAGACTACACATTGGTCGATGTGCTGTCTATATGCATGTGCCTTCACACCAGGCACAGCTGCCCCTGCACATGTGACCCCTGCTGGACTCGCAGCTGGTTCTGTGGAGCTGATGCACCTTCTGTGCGTGGGGCGGACAGCTCTCCTCACTTCCCTCATTGCGCATGTCATGTCTTTGCCGCAGGTGACATGGATCATGGAGGGCCCACATGTACGCGTGGGTAGGCTACACATGATTGTTCACTGGTCGCCACCCCCAGTCAGTGTTTCGAATGGGAAGGTTGTCGTGCTGGTGGTATGTTCGATGTGGCGGATGGGCGGGCCTAGGTGCGGGCTTACATTCCGGACATGGGGGGGTAGTTGGATTGGCGACTAGTTGCAGTACACACGGGACACGTGTCTTCCTTTCCACATCTGGGTCATCCCTTGTACTAACTGACAGTGATACAGTCATCTTCGCCCCAGCCCTCATGTCCACCCCTCGCCCCCCAATATGCATGCTCACCTGCGAGGCTAGCGCTTGCACAGGCAGCCCCAAGCTCGCACCAGAGAGGGCAAGGAGTGTATGTGTGGGTCCAGTTGCACGAGTGGGCTGTCTCAGGGTATGATGTGTGGCAGGACGCCGTCCACCTGCGTGGTGCCCCAAATGGAGACCCGGCCTGCATGGACTATGCATCACAGTCTTCGCCTTCCGGATCCGCCACCTGCGACACCCAGTGGCTGTGGCTGCCCTTGCGGCCATGCCGCGTCCGTCTGTGACTGATGGCCCACACATTCACTCTTTGGCCTCTCTGGGGAGGGCTCGGGGGTGGTGGCGCACGCGCTTGCACTTAGTCGCAATGGCATGTGGCGTGGTTGGTATAATGGGCAATGGATGGGATGGTGCGAGCCACCTCCCGTGACGTCAGTGCTGCTCGTGCTGTGGTGCGTCCCCCTACACTTCCATTTGACTTGTGCCATGCTAGACGTTGAGGTTCTATTGCCTGCGTGATATGACCAGGAGGAGCGCGAGGAGACCTCTCACACACCATGCTCCACTGCCATCCCGTGCCCTGTATCGCCTGTGCGGATTGACTATGTTGGGGTTACACCTGGTCGACTGGGGCTGTGTGTGCCTTGTCAAGGGGCATGGCGGGCGCACAACAGGATCCAGCTTGTCCACAGAGGGTGGGCTGAGGTGCGCCTGGTACCGCTTTGTACGTGTGCCCGGCTGCTGTGCACACACGTGTTCACTCCCCCCGACAGGTGTCCTCTCACAATGCCTAGGGAAGCGGTGGTGTACTGTTCATGACCCCTCCCAACACGTCGTGCTCCAACTTGGCATGTGCGCATCTACCCGTCACACCCACCCACCTGAGCACTGCGTCCATACGACTTCACACGACACATGTGTGTCTTCCACAGTTGTGCTACTCATTTGCGTTGACATCCAATACCAGTGGACTACATGGTCATGTCACGACTGCCGTGTACTTCACATACTCTCATCCTCTCTCATTCGTACTTGTGAAATGAGTCAGCGGAGACAGTTTTGGTTTCAAACATTATATTGAGTCTTCTGTCCTCTGTGATGCAGTATAGTGGACACTACTGGCAGCGGAATACATGTTGAGGATATACTGAGCATGATTGCAAATGGGATAGGGAGTGGGGTTACATGTGATTGGCTGTTGCATGTGGGATGTGGGCTTCAGAGTGACATCTGCTTGGCCAAGGCTGTGCTAATGTACATTTACGTATAGCTGCGGAGCTGCGGACTTTGACACAGACGGTATACATGTAGCCTACCAGACCGCTTGGCATCATGGGCACAGTCCATCTCAGTTCCATGTGACAGGTTTGCTGCGGTTGTTCCTCATGCACGCGTGCATGTGAGATGACATCAGGGCATGTGCTTGCGTGCATGCAGCGGCGTGCCACTTGTTGTTGCACTGTGGTGGTTACTGGACATGTCACAGTCACTGGGGTCGTGTTGTTGTTGTATGCACTTGTCGTCCATGCAAAGGTCCTGGTATGGGATTCCCGGGGCGGGGGTGGGAGGGGTGCAGCACCCACAGACTCCAGGCGACCTATTCATGTCCACTGAGCGGTGTGTGTGTCCATGTGCGCTGGATCCATGTCGTGTCCTGGTTGTTCGTGCAGTTCCGTCCATGTGGGTGCGATACACAGAGCCCATGCCACTGCCTCCCACGATGCATGCGGTGTTCCTGGATGTGATGGGGAACAGTGTGCATGTCCCGGTCATATCCGATGTCATGGCGATGTCGTTGATGGTGTGGTTACAGTTGCCGGTCGTTTGGTATGGCTGTTGTGGTGGTGACTGGCCAGTCCGTGCTGAAGCTAAGCATGGGTGCGGGGTTGGACATCATAGGTCACTCGGGGAACCTGCGTTGTGGTCCGACGTATTTACAGGTTGTCAGGTATGCGATGCCGTCCAGCAGGGCTTCCATGTCATTGGTGGTGTACATGTTTGCCAGCCAATGTAGCGGATGGTGGCTGTCAAGGTGTTGTTCGTAAGTTGTCCCTTGGAGGACCATGATGGGGCATGCTGGGTGACATTCGATGTAGCTGTTATCGATGATCCGTCGTGTGGAGGCACAGTGGTCCCATTTCAGTGCGGGTGCGATGTTGGCCACATACGCCATGCCCCCATAGGCAGAGCAGGCCCTGTCGTGTGCGCCCAGAGGGAGGAGTAGTGGTAGCAGGTCCGCCTTCAGACATGCCGGGTTGGAGAGGCATATCTCGACGGGATGCTGGTAGGGACACCTCCGACAGTAGAAGACGGGCATGACGCAGCTGAACAATGTGATGCGGTAAGTCAGTCGGTAACTTACGTTCAGCAGGGACAGGAGATCGCATCCCAATGTATGGCACAGGTTGGTTTTGTACAGCTTGAGCTGTTCGGCGTAGTTGGGTAGGTGTGTTGCGGTTGCCATTTCGCAGCGGTTCGTTGAGGTGGCGTGCTCCGGCTGTGTGTGCAGTCTGCAATGTGCACGCTCCGGGGTTCCTGTGAGCTCTGTGTAGTCGTAGGGAGACAGGACTTGTGTTCTGTTGGCTTGTTTGGAGGACACGGGCCCTCTTCCCACATGCTTCTCAGACAGTTCAAGGTCAGTGCTGTGTGACTCCTTCCAATTAACTTGCATGTGGCCGACATGGGGGAGTGTTTTCTTCTTTCTTCCCCGTCCGTTGTGTGCTTCTGTGATATGCGCTATCTGCCCTGTGGTCGGTCTCCTCGGCATGCCTGTGTTGGTCTATTCTTGGACAATGGCTGTATTCACCGGCTTCTGTCGTAGGGCTGTGGTTTCGGTGTTGGAATGGAAGGTCATTCAGTGCTGTCTGCTCTCCCTTGTGTGGGCGGCAGGCTGCCTTTCCGCTCTGCGTTGGGCCTTGTGTGTGAATGTTATTCTTGGGCCACCTGTTGTCGGTCCCCGTGCTCTTTGGTGTTCCGTTTTATATGTCTTGTACATATGTGCAGGGTGGTATGGGTTTTTCAGTGTGGTACTGGCGTTCCTCTTCCCGAAGGGGCCCTGCTTCTCCTAGTTGGTGTTGCCGCCGCTGTGTGCTACGCCATGTTTGTTACACTGGGGTGTGTCCTGCTGTTGCGTGACTTCACTGACATGTGTGTGTCGGTTGTGTGGCGTTGGGTGTTGTCCGTGAATTGGGCGTTGGGGACATGTCTGTGGCAGGCCTGTCACGTGTCATGTGCGTTCGGGGTGGGGCTGATGTGTGTGCTGCTTGGTTGTGTCCCTGTGTCTGTGTGCGACGCATGCATGGCGCTGCGGTTGGCCTCTGCGTTGTGCGCATGTGTGGCGGCGTCATCGCCGCTTTGGGGCCGTGACGGGGTGGTTGGTTCCTGGTCCCAGGTGGTGTGTACACATGTGTTCCGCGATGTTAGGATTTGGCCTGTGTGTCATATGTGGATGCAATGGTGGATGTGTAGTGTACACGCGCTGGTGGGGGGTTGTCCGCTTTTTCCGCCCTTGCACTGTGTGCGCTGTTTGCGTGCACTTGTTGTGTGTGTGCCTACCTGCGTCTCCGCGGTACGTTGCGTCCTTGGTGGTGCATCAGCACAAGCATGGGAAGGGCCTGCAGTGCTGGATTCATGCTCGGGGTGCCGCTTCTTCGTTGTCCGTGCTCTGCGTCCGTGTTACCGCCTCTCTTTCACGTGCGGTGTCTCTTAGCCGTGGGAGCCGTTTGTTTGCGGCATCGTAATTTATGCGCCGGGCGGGACGTGTTTCGTCGGACGGTGTGTGTCAGTTGTGCTGCGCCGCTACGTGAACGGGCGCACTTTGATGGCGGACGGTGTTGCTGGCTTGCCGGCGGTGTTTGGCCTGCTTTTCGCATCGTAATTGGGCGGGCGTGTGGACTGCTGCGTGCCTGCGGTAACTGGTGCTTTTTGCATCCGCCAGCACGGCGGTTGTGCTTCCGCCCGCCATCGTAATGGGCCCCAAAGTGATGAGCCTCATTATTTTGTGATGGTACAGGGGCAGAAAGTTCATATGCTGTTTGACTCAGGTGCAAAACTGACAATCATTTCAAAAGAAGTATTTCAGAGTAATAATAAAAAGAAAGTATAACTGTTTAATCCAGATATAAGACCGACCAATTACAGGGCTGAGCCCATAAAGTTGCAAAGATATTTTGAGGGCATGTTGGAATACTTGGTAAGATTGGCTGCAGCAAGATCTATGTAAAAAGAACAATTGATGAACAGAATGTTGAATAATGTCAAACATTCACCCCAGTACAGAGATCTTGGCCTAAATCCATCGTTTTTTGCTCCCCATGCCATTCCAGTTTAAACCCTGGCTGGGTCCAAATTGGTGTGGCATGGTGAGCAAAAGAACGATGGATTAAACCCAGATCTTTGTGACTGGGGGTGAATGTTTGCATTGTTCAGCATTCCGTCCATCATTTGTCCCTTTCACAAGATCTATGTGGCAGCCAATGGTGATGCAGTGATAAGCTGCTTCCATCAATGTTGTTTAGGAACCATGTTGGATCCAATGCCGACCCACCAATTAGATTTATAGATGATGTGGATTCGAAAGTGGTCAAACATCATGATGATTGGGTATGTCATAAGTCTAATAAGCACAAACGTGTGTTTTGCAATACATTTCTGAAGTATTCTGTGATTATTTAGGTTGTTTAAAAGGATATGTACAAAAAATTAAAATCAGAGCTAATTCTAGTCCAGTGGTGAGCAGAATAAGGTAGGTTCCATTTGAAGTTAAGGAAGCAGTTCTCAAACAATTGGAGAACTTGGAAGCTGCAGGAGTGATTGAAAAGGTGGAGGGAACGGAATGATTGTCTCCAGTGGTAATAGCGTGGAAACAGAGTGGATATATCAGATTGTGTGTGGACCTGAGGGGTTTGAACAAGGCGCTGGTAGTGGACAGATTTCCCTTACCTGGGATTAATGATAAATGGTTTTCCACCCTAGTCTTATCCTCTGCCTATCACTAAATTAGGTTGCATGAGGATTGCATGGATCTCTGTATGTTTATTATGATTAATTGGACATATAGGTTTAGAAGGATGCCATTTGGCTTTGTATATGCAGCCTCCGATTTCCAAAGAGCAAAGGACAGTATGTTGGGAGATTTGTCAGGGGTGAAAATGTACCAGGACGATATTTTAATTTTTAGGGACACTTTTGAAGGACATGATAAAAGAGTTCTTGACGTGTTGGGAAGATTACGGGATAAAGGTTTAACCCTCAAAGTTGCTAAGTGTAAGTTTCATAGAAATCAACTTGACTTTCTTGGTGACACGTTGTCTAGGGAAGGGTTAAGACCCAAAAAGGAACTTGTGCAAAGCATTAGATTATTGTAGATGGCAGAAAAACAAGGAAGAGTTAGCATCTTTCTTTGGATTAGTGGCTTCTATAGTAAGTTTATTGAGAGGTTTTCAGAAAAGATGTTTGTGATGAAGCCTATTGTTAGACTTGGCACCATTGGCGTGGGTCTCCCTTCCATTTTTTGCTGTTGCCTCTTATGTTTTTGCTGGTTTTAGATGCTTTTGGGCACTGTGCCACTGCTGTTCAGTGCCACAGTGCAAGTGCTCCCTACTGTAAATTGATGTGTTGATTAGTGACTCCATGATTGGGTTATTTGATTTACTTGTCAGACCCTAGTACAGTGCACCATGGGTGCCCAGGGCTTGTAAATCAAATGCTGCTGGTGGGCTTGCAGCACTGGTTGTGCCACCCACAGAAGCAGCTTGTAAAGTGTGTCTCAGGCCTGCCATTGCAGAGCCTGTGTGCAGTCTGTGACTGCCATAGTCGACTTGGCAAGTGCACCCACTTGCCAGTCCCTAAACCTTCCCTTATCTTCATATCAGACACCCCTAAGGTAGGCCCAAGGGCAGGGTGCATTGTAAGTATAAGGTAGGACATGCCCTGGTGTGTGTGGCCTGTCCTAATAGTGAATTACAGCCATTTTCGTTTTCACTATTGCAAGGCTACCTGTTCCCCATAGGCCAGAATGGGCAGTTTGATTATTACACCTTATAATCCTAACTGACCCAGGGAACATGGTAGAAAAACGAATTTAGTATGCCTGAACTCAGAATGATAAAATACATCTTTTAGTGAAGTTGGTTTTAACATTCTGTGTTTGAAAATACCACTTTTAGAAAGTAGGTATTTTCTTGCCCAACCATCCAGCTGCCTCTGCTCAGGTTGTGTATTGTATGTCTGGGTTTGTGAGTGACAGGGGCTGGGGGATTCTGGGAGGCAGGGTGAGTCAGCACTAGGCTGAATAGGTCTGCATGAAGGAGGATGGGTGGGAGGAGTTGCACCTGGGTCTGAATAGGGCTGTGCCTGCCTTCCACAATGCTGGCTCCACCTCCTGCCGGGCGTCTGATGGCTCTGCCCCTCACTCTCAAAGGAAAGAAGGAGTCATGTCCACAAAGTGCTCCAAGACTGACCAGAACTGGTTTGGACTAGGCAAAGGCCTCTCTGCCTTCAGAGAACAAAGGAATTCTGTGTATAAATACTGGGGCCCAGACCCCATGAAATTAGATCACTTCTGGGAAATCAAGAAACCTGTTGCCAAGGAGAAGAACCGGAGAAGCTGAAGGAGGAGTACTGCCCCAGTGCTGTTTTGCTGATTGGGGTTGGCCTGCAGTGGTTGCTTTCTGCCAAGGACAGGAGAAAAGACTTTGCTGTGCTTATCATCTTGAAGAAGAGAATCTCCAAGGGCTTGAACTGAGCTTGCCTCCTGCCTGAAGTCACAGGGACACAAAGACTTAACCCCTTCTGTTTGCCTGCATCTAGAACTGCTGTTTTAGCTGCTAACAGAAGGAAATTGCAACACCGACGCCGGCGAGCGACGCCGTAACCTGCACCGAAGCCGTGGGCACCGCTCGTGAAGAGCACGACGCACCGCCCCGACTTGCACCATAGGCCCGACGCCTGCTGACGCCGTGCGACATTGACTCCGAAGCCATCACCGAGGCCGCTGCCTGCACCGGAGCCGAGGACACCGCTTGTGACGCTCACGACGCACCTCCCGACTCGCACCGCAGCCCCGACTTCACCGACGCCAGGGCTTCATCATCGCGGAGCCGATCCTCGACGTGGGTACCCCGAATCCATCGACACCGCACCATCGTAAGGAACCGACGCCTCGCCGCCATCCGTGACGTCACCTCCCCGACACAGAAAGGAACCGACGCCTCACCTCCCCTGCGCTGCAGTAAGGAACCGAGACATCACCTCCCCTGGGGTCGTAAGGAACCGACGCCACCGGCGCCAACGAAGCCTCACCTCCCCGACGCCGTGCACCGTCTTTTGTTTTCATCAAATTCCAGGTACTGTTCTTTGTGGGTCTGCTCGACTCCGGGCCCGACGCCGCGCACCTCGCGGTCTGCGCCGTACTTTGGGATTTCCACCGGTCACGACGTCGTGATAACTCCAAGGTGAGTTATTTGTTGCTACAAGCTTTATTTTGATTGACTACCCTATTTTTGAAGATAACGTGAACTGTCTCTATCATTTTAAGTCTATTTTAGATTACAGTATTGTGGATTTTTGCTATTGGGTCTTGTGTTAAGTCTATATAAAGATTACTTATTTTTACATACAACCTGTGTGGTGTCCATCTGTAGTGTTTTCACTGTATTACTGTACGTGTTCACAAATGCTTTACACACTGCCTCTGAGATAAGCCTGTCTGCTTGTGCCAAGCTACCAGGGGGTGAGCAGGGATTATTTTAGGAGTGTATCCCCCTTATCCTGACTAGAAGCAAGGGTCCCTATTTGGACAAAGGTGCAAACCATTGCCAACTAGAGACCCCCAGTTCTAACATTGGTGGTCAGCGGTGAGGATTTGGACTTGCATTTGTGATTCATATACAGTGATTGGTGTACACTACTAGTGAGTGCAGACCAATACGCGACCACATACATTTTGATAGGACTTTTTTCCTTGGAACCTTTATTTTTGTTGAGAACTGCCAATTTTCACAATGAGCAAAAAAGGATCCATTGCACCTGCAGATATTGAATTTGAAGATAGGGTTGATACCTACACTGTACCAGAGCTCAAAGCCGTTTGTAAAAAGTTTAAAATCTCTATGAGAGGCCTCACCAGGAAGGATGAGCTTCAAAAGGCGCTGAGGGCCTGGTTGGAAGCACGGAATGCCGGTGGGCAGCCCGAGGAGCCTGTGGAGGAGGCAGAGGATTTAGATGAGCGGCTTGAGGGGCCATTGGGCTTACCTGGGAGGAGAGTGCCTTCCAGGGAGGTCAGCAGTGTTTCTCAAAAGGGCCTGTCTCCAGAGGAGCTGGAGGACAGGGAGAAAAGCAGGATGCATGAAATGTAGATGGCCAAACTGAAACAGGGAAGCCATGATAGCCTTGAGCACAAGAAATTGGAGTTGGAAAGTAAGAGGTTGGCCATCGAAGAAAAGAAGATGCTTTTAGAGCATGAGAGAGTGGTGAGGGAGCTAGAGCTAAAGGTTAGGAGCCTAGAAATCACTCCCTCTGGTGGCAGCACACCTCCAGGGCCTGTAGAAGGAAGAGTGTACATCCCCAAGGAGGTTATTAAAGATTTCATGAAGGGGGAGGACATTGGGCAATGGTTTAAGGCATATGAGATCGCCATGACATCACACCGGGTCCCTGAGAAGGATTGGGGAGCGGGGTTGTGGGGCCGCTTTACAGGTGAGGGAAGGGAAACCTTGCTAGCCTTGCCCACAGAGGATCAGATGTCCTATGCCCACCTGAAGGAAGCTTTAGTGGCAAGGTATGGGATAACTCCAGAGCTTAATAGGCAGAAGTTTAGGAACTGCAAAAAGCTGGAGACTAGTACCTGGGTGGAGTATGCGTCTTATTTTTGCAGAGCATTGGATGGATGGGTGAAGGGTAGCAAAGTAAATGACTAGCAGGGGTTCTATGATTTAATTGCATGGGAGCACTTGTCCAGTAGTTGTTTTCCAGAGCTACGCCAGCACCTTGTTGACAGTAAGCTGACTAATCCTAGAAAGCTTGCTGAGGAGGCGGACCGCTGGGTCAGTACCCGGGTCCACAGGGTCTTGTGGGAGACTCCGCCAAAGGTGGGCAGGGTCCCCAGCAGAAGGGTGGTGGGGACAAGGGTAAACAGAAGGAGTTCCAAAAAGGGCCCCAAAGTAAACCCCAAGGGAACCAAGGTAAGGGTTCCCAGCCTCCCACTGAGAAAAGACCATGGGTCCCAACAGATAAGTCTGTTCAGAAGGGGCCCAAGGCATGTTTTATTTGTGGTCAGGTGGGTCACTTTGTAGGAAGTCCCAAGTGCCCCAATACCGTGACCACTGCACCCACTGGTGCACCACCCCGGCAGATGGCTAGTGTAGCCCTGGGAGAGGAGTTGGGTGCCCAAGGTGGGTGGGGTCCCGCAGAGATGTCCCTGGTCTCTTTAGGAGACAGTGAGATGGTCCCTAGGACCCAGCTGCCTGATAACACTAAAAAATACAGGCAGTGGGTGACCATCAATGGCCATAGGGTGGAGGCTCTGAGAGACACCGGGGCCAGTGTGACAGCTGTCAGTTGTCGGCTGGTGTCTGAGGAGCAGGTGGTCCCCAACGTATTCTACCCCGTAGTTGCCGCTGACAACTCAGAGAGCCACTGTAAGGTGGCCCAGGTTCCCTTTGAGTGGGGGGTCTCAGGTATCCTTCAAGTAGCTGTGAGGCCAGCCATGCCTGTTGACTGTCTGCTAGGCAATGATTTGGAGAGCTCCCTTGGGCGAAGGTGGAGCGGAGGTCTCATTTGGAGATGTTGGGTCTGCCAGAGTAGGCGTGTGTGACCACTCGGTCAATGGCAGCCGGTAAGGGTATTCAAGAGGACCTGGAGCCTGGAAGAATGGCCCAGGTGCCTGCCTTAAAGAGAGGAGGCAGGGGACACGGGAAACCGGCCCCCGAAGTTCCCACGGTCCAGGAGGAGGCAGACCTTGAGGGGGATGCCCTGGAACCTACAGGAGAACAAGTGGCTGAACTGGGGGACCTGCCTGAGCTGACCCATTGGCAGCAGGAAGGAGGCCCCTCCAGGGAAGAGTTCTGCGAGGAGCAGAAGAAGTGCCCTTCTCTTGAGGGCTTGCGGCAGCAGGCTGCAAGCCAGGCAGCAGGTGATCAGTCTGGATCACACTGGATCTACTGGGAGAATGGTCTCCTGTATAGTGAGCCTAAGGTTGCTGTGCCTGGGTCAGCCCGTGTGCTGGTGGTACCCCAGCGCTTCAGAGCCTTCCTACTGGGTCTGGCTCATGATGTGCCTTTAGCAGGACATTTGGGGCAAGACAAGACCTTCCAAAGGCTTGTCACCTACTTTCATTGACCCCAAATGCGCAAGAGTTCAGATACTCATTGCAGGACCTGTCAGACTTGCCAGGCAAGTGGTAAGAGTGGGAGGAAGCGCAAGGCTCCCCTCCAACCTTTCCCTGTTGTCAGCACCCCCTTTGAGAGGGTGGGTATTGACATTGTGGGGCCTCTGGATCCCAAGACAGCCATGGGCAACAGGTTCATCCTGGTCTTGGTGGACCATGCCACCCGGTACCCGGAAGCCATCCCTCTTCGGACAGTGACGGCCCCCATGGTGGGACGTGCACTGATGGGGATTTTCTCCCACGTGGGGTTCCCCAAGGAGGTGGTGTCTGACCGTGGTACCAACTTCATTTCCAATTATATGAAGTCCCTGTGGCAGGAGTGTGGTGTAACCTATAAGTTCACCACTCCTTACCACCCCCAAGGTAATGGGCTGGTTGAGAGATTCAACCGGACCCTTAAAGACATGATTATGGGTCTTGAAGAACCCATGAGGCGTAAGTGGGACGTCCTCTTGCCATGCCTGCTCTTTGCTTACAAAGAGGTGCCCCAGAAGTCCTTAGGGTTCAGTCCCTTTGAACTGCTGTACGGCCATCCTGTAAGAGGACCTCTGAGTCTGGTCAAGGAAGGCTGGGAGAAAGCTCCCAGGAAAACTCCCCAGGATGTATTTAGTTACATGCTGGCCTTCAGGAACCAGACTCGGCGTTTCAGACAACTCGCTGAGGCGAATCTGGAAGCCAGCCAGGAACAGATGAAACGTTGGCATGATCAGAATGCCACTCTGATCGAGTTTCAGCCTGGACAAAAGGTTTGGGTCATGGCCCCAGTGGAGCCCTGTGCACTCCAAGATAAGTGGACCGGACCATTTGAGGTGGTGGAGCGCAAGAGTGATGTCACTTACTTGGTGGACTTGCAGTCTCCCAGGAACCCCTTGCGGGTCCTGCATGTGAACCGCCTGAAACCCCACTTTGAGAGGTCTGAAGTGGGCATGCTCTTAGCAACAGATGCTGGGATGGAAGAAGAGACTGAACCTCTTCCTGACCTCCTGTATGCAAAAGAGCAAGATCGGTCAGTGGATGGTGTGAACCTCTCTTCCACCTCAGGGGGAGCAGCAGAATGACTGTCGCCAACTGTTGGGACAGTTTTCTGATCTGTTCTCCATGACTCCCAGTATCACTGAATGGTGCGTCCATGATGTGGACACTGGGGACAGTCCTCCTGAGAAGCACAAAACTTACAGAGTGACTGACAGGGTGAGAGCTTGCATCAAGGAGGAGGTCTCCAAGATGTTTGCCTTAGGGGTGATTGAGTCCTCTAACAGCCCTTGGGCCAGCCCAGTGGTCTTGGTCCCAAAGGCTGCCGTGCCTGGTGCCACACCCGAACTCCGGTTCTATGTGGACTACCGAGGACTCAATTCAGTCACCAGGACTGACGCGCACCCCATCCCCAGAGCTGATGAGCTCATTGATCGGTTGGGGGCTGCCCGGTACCTCAGCACGTTTGATCTAACGTCTGGGTACTGGCAGATCGCCTTAACTGACGGGGCCAAAGAGAGGTCAGCATTCTCCACACCAGATGGGCACTACCAGTTCCGGGTGATGCCCTTTGGGATGAAGAATGCTCCTGCCACCTTTCAGAGGTTGGTGAACCAGGTGTTGGCTGGGCTGGAGGATTTCAGTGCCGCCTACCTGGATGACATTGCAGTGTTCAGTGCCACTTGGGAGGAACATCTGCACCACCACTGGGAAGTGTTGAAGGCGCTGCGGAAGGCAGGCCTCACGATCAAGGTGAGTAAGTGCCAGATCGGGCAGGGTTCTGTGGTGTTCTTGGGACACCACGCGTGAGAGCAGGTTGCTGTTTTGGTCGGTTGTGTGCCCTACTCAGGACAACAAACTTGGATCTGGACGCAGATTGTCTACTGACTACTTTCTCTAATTTTGACCACTTAGTCGACGTCTATAATTTGTCCCTTTGGTGTTTATATGTTGCCAATTATACTTTGAAATTTTATTGGTATCTCTTATCCAGTTGTACTTTATTTGTGCCCTGAAGAAGTCAGCGGTTACTCCGTGTGACGAAACACGTGTTGGCTCGGCTAGTACCTGGCTCTTACCTATGTTGAAGTAACACATGAATGAAATAAAGAAGAACATTTACAGAATAAGAAGAAAATTTTCTGATCTTTGACTTCATGGATATTATGAATTACTGTGAATTGGATTTGCTCAGGATATAATTTTGTTGTTTGGGTTTATATGTGTGGACATTGTCTGCATATTTGGTGTTGGTGAATGGCCTTCATCTATATCCTTTGAGCATTATAATTGATCTTGTACTGCGATACACAACACAGCGCGACACTTTCCCAACCATTCCTTGTTTATTTGTGTTCTTGGGACACCAGGTTGGGAGCGGCCAGGTGGCGCCCCTACAGCCCAAGATTGATACCATCCTGGCTTGAGAACCCCCCAAAACCCAGACAGAGGTGAGAGCCTTTTTAGGACTCACCGGGTATTACAGGAGGTTTGTCAAGGGGTATGGCAACATTGTTGCACCCTTGACTGAGCTGACTTCCAGGAAGCAGCCCAGGAAAGTGAACTGGACTGATGCCTGCCAAAAGGCTTTTGATGCCCTGAAATCTGCCATGTGCACGGCGCCCGTACTTCAGGCACCCAACTTCTCAAGGGAATTCATTGTGCAGACAGATGCTTCAGAGGATGGTGTTGGGGCTGTGCTTTCACAGATGAATTAGGAGGGCCTAGACCAACCTGTAGCCTTTATTAGTAGGAGGTTACTCCCACGGGAACAGAGGTGGAGTGCGATTGAGCGTGAGGCATTTGCTGTGGTCTGGGCACTGAAGAAGTTGAGACCATACTTGTTTGGGACTCACTTCCGGGTTCAGACAGACCACAGGCCCCTCAGATGGTTAATGCAGATGAGGGGTGAAAATCCAAAACAGTTGAGGTGGTCCATTTCCCTACAGGGGATGGACTTCACGGTGGAACACCGCCCTGGTACAGAACACGCCAATGCTGATGGTCAGTCCAGATTTTTCCGCCTTAGTGATGAGAACTCCCAGGAGGGAGGGTAGTTCTCCCCACATTTCAGCTGGAGGGGACACGTGTTAGACTTGGCACCATTGGCGTGGGTCTCCCTTCCATTTTTTGCTGTTGCCTCTTATGTTTTTGCTGGTTTTAGATGCTTTTGGGCACTGTGCCACTGCTGTTCAGTGCCACAGTGCAAGTGCTCCCTACTGTAAATTGATGTGTTGATTAGTGACTCCATGATTGGGTTATTTGATTTACTTGTCAGACCCTAGTACAGAGTACCATGGGTGCCCAGGGCTTGTAAATCAAATGCTGCTGGTGGGCTTGCAGCACTGGTTGTGCCACCCACAGAAGCAGCTTGTAAAGTGTGTCAAAGGCCTGCCATTGCAGAGCCTGTGTGCAGTCTGTGACTGCCATGTCGACTTGGCAAGTGCACCCACTTGCCAGTCCCTAAACCTTCCCTTATCTTCATATCAGACACCCCTAAGGTAGGCCCAAGGGCAGGGTGCATTGTAAGTATAAGGTAGGACATGCCCTGGTGTGTGTGGCCTGTCCTAATAGTGAATTACAGCCATTTTTGTTTTTCACTATTGCAAGGCTACCTGTTCCCCATAGGCCAGAATGGGCAGTTTGATTATTACACCTTATAATCCTAACTGACCCAGGGAACATGGTAGAAAAACGAATTTAATATGCCTGAACTCATGAATGATAAAATACATCTTTTAGTGAAGTTGGTTTTAACATTCTGTGTTTGAAAATACCACTTTTAGAAAGTAGGTATTTTCTTGCCCAACCATCCAGCTGCCTCTGCTCAGGTTGTGTATTGTATGTCTGGGTTTGTGAGTGACAGGGGCTGGGGGATTCCGGGAGGCAGGGTGAGTCAGCACTAGGCTGAATAGGTCTGCCTGAAGGAGGATGGGTGGGAGGAGTTGCACCTGGGTCTGAATAGGGCTGTGCCTGCCTTCCACAATGCTGGCTCCACCTCCTGCCGGGCGTCTGATGGCTCTGCCCCTCACTCTCAAAGGAAAGAAGGAGTCATGTACACAAAGTGCTCCAAGACTGACCAGAACTGGTTTGGACTAGGCAAAGGCCTCTCTGCCTTCAGAGAACAAAGGATTTCTGTGTATAAATACTGGGGCCCAGACCCCATGAAATTAGATCACTTCTGGGAAATCAAGAAACCTGTTGCCAAGGAGAAGAACCGGAGAAGCTGAAGGAGGAGTACTGCCCCATTGCTGTTTTGCTGATTGGGGTTGGCCTGCAGTGGTTGCTTTCTGCCAAGGACAGGAGAAAAGACTTTGCTGTGCTTATCATCTTGAAGAAGAGAATCTCCAAGGGCTTGAACTGAGCTTGCCTCCTGCCTGAAGTCACAGGGACACAAAGACTTCACCCCTTCTGTTTGCCTGCATCTAGAACTGCTGTTTTAGCTGCTAACAGAAGGAAATTGCAACACCGACGCCGGCGAGCGACGCCGTAACCTGCACCGAAGCCGTGGCCACCGCTCGTGAAGAGCACAACGCACCGCCCCGACTTGCACCGTAGGCCCGACGCCTGCTGACGCCGTGCGACATCGACTCCGAAGCCGTCACCGAGGCCGCTGCCTGCACCGGAGCCGAGGACACCGCTCGTGACGCTCACGACGCACCGTCCCGACTCGCACCGCAGCCCCGACTTCACTGACGCCAGGGCTTCATCATCGCGGAGCCGATCCTCGACGTGGGTGACCCCCCGAATCCATCGACACCGCACCATCATAAGGAACCGACGCCTCGCCGCCATCCGTGACGTCACCTCCCCGACACAGTAAGGAACCGACACCTCACCTCCCCTGCGCTGCAGTAAGGAACCGAGACATCACCTCCCCTGGGGTTGTAAGGAACCGGCGCCAACGAAGCCTCACCTCCCCGACGCCGTGCACCGTCTTTGTTTTCATCGAAATCCAGGTACTGTTCTTTGTGGGTCTGCTCGACTCCGGGCCCGACGCCGCGCACCTCGCGGTCGGCGCCGTACTTTGGGATTTCCACCGGTCACGACGTCGTGATAACTCCAAGTGGAGTTATTTGTTGCTACAAGCTTTATTTTGATTGACTACCCTATTTTTGAAGATAACGTGAACTGTCTCTATCATTTTAAGTCTATTTTGGATTACAGTATTGTGGATTTTTGCTATTGGGTCTTGTGTTAAGTCTATATAAAGATTACTTATTTTTACATACAACCTGTGTGGTGTCCATCTGTAGTGTTTTCACTGTATTACTGTACGTGTTCACAAATGCTTTACACACTGCCTCTGAGATAAGCCTGTCTGCTCGTGCCAAGCTACCAGGGGGTGAGCAGGGGTTATTTTAGGAGTGTATCCCCCTTATCCTGACTAGAAGCAAGGGTCCCTATTTGGACAAAGGTGCAAACCATTGCCAACTAGAGACCCCCAGTTCTAACACCTATTAAGAAAGACTGTTGAGTTCAAGTGGGACAAGAAGCGTAGAGATGAGCTTTTACAGCTGAATGAAGAACTACAAAATGTTAAAAATACTGAAAATGTGATATGCACAGATGCTAGCATGAAAGGACTGGGTGCGACTTTCGCTCAGAGATGAGGTGAAGTTGAGAGAACTGTTAACATTTATTTCATGTGCCCTTAAACCAGCTGGGATCAGGTACTCAGTTATTGAAAGGAAAGCGCTTGCAGTCTTCTGCATAGTAAAGAAATTGAAAAAGTTTATATGGGGCAAGGAGTTTATAGTAAGAATGGACCATAAACCATTAAGGGAAGTTTTCATAAAAAAAAGGAGTGCCTAATATTTCTAGCAGAATTGCGTAGTGGGGAATGGCACTACAAGATTTTGATTTTCAGGTTATTCATATGCCTGGGAAGAGCAATGTAGTTGCAGATTGCTTGTCAAGAATGGTCAGTGTAAGTGATGTGGAAGGTGATAAGAAAGTAGATGATGATGAAAAGGTGTGTTGTGAGTGAAGGTGTTGTGGAAAGGGCAGAGTGGAAGAAGGAAGTTAGTGAAGATAAGGTGCTGAAGAATATGATAATGAAGATGGAAAAAGGTTGGGGAGAGAAGGGATTGATGGCTGAAGGGGTGAAGTCCTTTTGGAGTATTAAGGATAAGTTGTCATTGGGTGAAGGCTTAGTGTTCAGAGGAACAAGGTTAATTCCTCCTGACTCAATACGGAAAAAATTGGTTTGCATTGCTTGTGAGGGTCACCAAGGGATTTCTAGAACTAAGGAGCAGTTACGTTTGAGTTACTGGTGGCCGACAATGGATAAGGAGATAGAGCGAGAGTTGAGGGAGTGTATGGAATTTTATCTGAGTGACAAGATATGAATAACCAGAGAACAATCCATGGTGATGCGAGAACTTCCAATGATAGCATGGGATGAGATTGCTCTGGATAAAATCGCGACAATTGATTGGGGTAACACAAGGAAAGTTCATTATTGTGCTATCATATTTGTATTCCAGATGGCTGGAAGTTAAGGTAGTGAACGATATCAACTCTGAGAGAGTAGTTGAACATTTGTCTAAAGTGTTTGCATGAGAGGGTTTGCCGGGGTCTGAACTAACAGATAATGGTGTACAATTTGGATAGAGAGAAATGGATAAGTTCCTTAAAAAGAGAGCTATCAAGCATAAGAGGTCTGCTCTTTATCACTCAGAAACCAATGGCCCAGTGGAAAGGCTGAATTGAACAATTAAAGAGACTATACAGTTAGTGAAAAGTGCTGGGAAAGACTGGAAAAGGGAACTTATGAACTGGTTAGAAGCGTACAGACTAACTCCTCATGGAACCACTGGTAGTACTCCCTTTGAATTGTTCAGAGGGAGGAGGGCTAATTCCATATTGTCACCATCTTGGACAAAGGAATGCAAAGGGGTGGAGGAGCGTGGTGAAGATGAAGAGTAGAGTGAAGAGAAAATTAGAGGGAAAGTAATACTGACAAGAGGAAAGCAGTCAAGGCTGTGTGTCTTGAAATTGATGATATTGTGAAGGTCAAAGCCCCTGTCACTCATGAGCTGTTTTCAAGTATAGCAAGCAATTGAAGATCATGCAAGCATTTAAAAATGCTGTGAAAACATAGGAAGGACGCATTACGAACTTGAATAGAGTTGTGAAGGTCATTTAAGGATTTGGTAAGAAAATGAGTGAAGAAGTTGTGAAAGAGACAGAGCAGAAGCAACAAAGAGGATGGAACAGAAATGGGAAGAGTCCTGAAAGATTCAACGATTGATTTCATCATGTGTAAATGAATTGTTTAGTGTACAGCATTATGTTAATTTTGGGTTGTATGTTTCTTATGTTGCTACAGAAAGGGAGATGTGTGGCATCTTGGGGAAGAACAGTGACATGTGGAACCATGTAGATTCCACTAGTAGTTGATGTATGGTTAGTAGAATGTTACTTGGACAGTTAGTGTTGGGACACTGATGGTGGTGGAGCTGTGGATTTATCTTTTATAAGAAGTAAGCTTAAACCAACAACATACTGCTTCTACTTCTCTTTATTGGATTCCCATAGGCATTTGATCCAAAAAGGCTGCGTCAGCTGTCTGGGAGCTTTAGGAGTGACCAGTACTCGCATTTACCCATGCTATCTTAAAGACGCCCCATGATAAAGAGCTGAGGCTCGAAATGTACAGCGACTTCGAACGAAAATAGATTATAATCCATTGGAAATTAAGAAAGTAAAAATCATGAATCTTGTGTAAAACAAAAGATGGAAAGTAAATGATTAAAAATGAGCAATGAACTGAAAGAATGTTAACAAAGATTTTCTCATCAGTGTCTGGTAACAGCTTTCAAGAAACTGGACTTAAGTGCAGCTATTTGAAATTTATGGTGGTGAGCAGAGTGTAGCTGAGTCTCCAGCTTGACCTTTTTCAGGTAAAACTAGATAGTGGTTTTTAGAATGCAGTGGAGTAAATGTTATTTTCAAACAATGCAATATTCAATGGTGTAATTAATGTAATTAACAGTGACACAATACACAGTCTTAGTTTAGGAACCATGAGCTCTTGAGTTGTGACTCCCTCAATTAACTGTACTATGATTCTTTTATCAACTTTATGATTCCATCTATTGCTGTATTCATTGTAATTTTTCCTTCTTTCCCCACAGTACATTTACTGCCGTGATTAGCTCAATACTTGTAGGTTCCAATGTGACTAAGTTTCTGTATCATTTGATGCTTGCTAATTAAGGGCCCGATTTAGATTTTGGCAGATGGAGTAATATTTGTTGGCATGACTTTACATCTGCCAGGTGGAGATTACTCCGCTCATCAAATTTACAAATGACTGACAAGCTGGCAGTCATTTATATTGCACTGGCAGAAGCTGCAGTAACGGCGATTCCTGTCAATGCATTTTTCTGTTTGGTACAGGGCAGTTCAGCATGATGCAACCCTGCATGAAACATTTTTCTTTTTTTTCAAAAAGAAAATCCCGAAGTTGGATTTTCTTTTTGAAAATATAAAAAAGAAATACTCCCTCATTTCCCATGGCAGGGGGACCGTTATTTGCTTTTTACTGTCCCTCACCACCAAAGTTTACCTGGTGGTGACAGACAGTAAACAAGCATTTGCAATGCAATCGGTCTCGCCTTTGGGACCTTTTATGTGTTTAGCTATGCAGCACATTAGCCTGGGTGCTAAAACATCTACTTTTGTGTAAGTTTACAAGTTTTCAATTCTGCACTATTCACAAAATCATTTACGAGAAGTATCTTTACCAGTGCGGTGTCTCTGCACATAAAAAGACCTATCTTTTTATGTGCTGAGACTCTTCACTCATAAAGATACTACTCATAAATCCCTTTGTGGATAGCAAACAACTGTTAACTTACACATAAGTGTAAGTTTGCTTTTTTGAATTATGCTCTTTATGTCATTTGGTATAGGGTTCAAAGTGGGAGGTATTTCATTTTCCTGGGTAACCCCTTGCTGAGCAGAACATGCTGTCATGACTCAATCATGCTGGGGCAGGGGGTGGGGGGGTGGCTGGTTTGAATATTTTGGTTTCCAGTCCGGCCCTGGGCACTTATGCTGTGCTCCTTGAATCCTTGAAGACGTAGCTCTATTCTAAAATGCATGAATGAAAACGATATTTCTTAGCTTTTTTTGCCTTTTCATGTGCCGTGAAGACAGCAGTCACCGAGATTTTGTGAGGCGCTAACTGACAACATTTACACACTGATTCATAATGCTCGGGATATGTGAGACTTTCTCCAGTGTATTTTAGGACTGGAGGTAGAATAGTTGATTAGCCTTCCGGATTATTTTAATCCATTTTCCTCAGTGCGGTCCCTACAAAATGATGACTAGTATTAGTGTTAGGGCACCTGTGTAGTTCTTCACGCAGGACCTTGACAAGGGGGCAGAGTGTTATTAGGCGCCAGGTCCTTCTCTATCCAGGACCCAGTACCCCTCCTGTAAAATGTATTTGTAGATTTGTTATTGAAACCCAGGTTCAATAGGGTGAAAATACCATGTTTCTTTATGGGTGAGCATATTTTCTTTTTATACCCAGAAACAGTTTCTTGCAGTACCTGCAAATGCGAAAGCAGTGTCTAGATGACCCCACATTAAGCCTTTTCCTCAGGCCTCACAAGGAAAACCCTGGCGTTAGGAAGGGAACTTTTGTAAAGATACTGTCCACACTAAATACTATAGAATGGGTATTTATTCGCGACGCAACGACTGCAGGTTGTGTTCACTCACCACCAGCTAACCACTGGCCAGAGAGAGAACTCCAAGACATCACAATAGAAAAGAGCACTAGAACATGGAACCTGGGTTTAAAGATGTAAACGGCACAACCCAGACTTACCAGGTACAACACATCTCCTCCCCTTTACAAATCTCACAGCCAACAATGAATAAGAAAAACATACACTGACATTAAAATGAACATGTGATACAACATGAACCTTCTAAAAAATAATGCCGATTGTTACTAAAATAAAAGTGTTGCAGTAGGTGTAGTTTCCAATTTTACCAATGTCATCAGGAGCCCTTTACCCAGGGCTTGTGGGCTTGTATGTTGTCATTTCTGTAGCTTTTTTTACATTGCAAAAAAGGGAAACTACAAATCCTAGAATGCAAAGTGCTGTTAGTTTAACAATCAGAACTGCAAAACATGGCGCCACCTAGCAACTAAAACCGCATTAGGCTTCTAGTCCCTGTTCGTAATTTGCGATATTATTTTCAAGGGCCTCTTTACACATATAAAGGTCAGAGCTACCCTGAAAGGGGTGGAGCTTGAATGAAGCGAATCAGGTCCGCTTATGTTAGTTAACTCTTTACTGGCCAGCACTAGAAAAGGTCATTTTCCAAGGCACAGTAGGCAATCGGAAACAAGGAGCCCATGCACCTGTCGTGTGAGGGTTCGTAATAAACCTGGTAGCTTTACAGAAGAAACAAGACACTGGCGCGCAGATATGGCCTAATGCACAGCGTGTGGCCACGCGAGTAAATCTGGGCTAACTGCAAAATCCAGCTAAGAAAAGTAGGGGATTTCAGGGAATAATCCGAGGCCACGCTGCTGCAGAGCGTCTGATTTGGCATTTCGGAAGGTCGTGTAGTGCTGCTTACGCACAATGTTAGGAATAGGTGCTCAGCTCACGGAGCCACCAGCCATGCATGACAGGCTGCATTACCCCCGGACAAAACAGGGCCAACAAGACTTACGCTTAACGAGGCGCGTTTCCAACATTTGCTAGTGTAAGTAAAATGCCGTAGCATGGGGGGGTGGCCCCTGCGCGTGAGTGCGCATGTTGGGGGCATCGGGGGACACCGTATCAACACAAATCAACAAGCATTTCCAATGCAATAGGACTCGCATTTACGCGAGACCTATTGCATTGCATCACGGACAACGGGAGGGGGGGAGGCACGGACAACGAGAGTGCGGGCGGGGGAGGGCGGAGAAGCCACGGAAAAAGATAGTGCTCACAGTCTAAATAACACCTACCCTACGGTGTAACACTCGAAGTAAAGGGGCCAGTAGCCATGGGATGGTACAGATGACGACATGGCCATAATAAGGATGGACTAACAAGCCTCATAATCAAGCAGAAGACAGCATTTACAAGGACAAACACACAATCCAATGAAAAATATGGGCGGGGTAGTGGGCGGGGCTTCTCTTCCGTACTGAACTACCCCAGATCAACCCCAGAGCAGCGCTTGCACTCTGGCTCAGGGCTCGACCTAAAAAATGACTACATGTCCAATCATTCTCATTGGGTGGGAAGACATGTAGCCATTTCTCCTACAGCTCTTACTTTCTCGGGCCATTGGAGAGGTTTGGCTATGGCAATGAAGGAGGTGTCACTGTCATAGCCAAACCGAAGGTCTGCCTGCATTTCAGTTGGGTGGGCGGGCCTTCATATTGGCGGTATGTATACTCTGACGCCATTGCAATGGAGTATACATACCTCCAGCTTTTAAATAGAGCCCTACATTTTTATACTTCTGATATGGTGCTTAGTTTGCAACATGATTACACATACTAATTAACATATGATGGCACAGAGATGGCTCATGTGCCTCTTTCAAAAAGACAACACACATGTATGCATTACTACAACATGGAGACAGACTAAAGAATTCTGACTTAGTCGAAGACAAATATTCAATGGCCGGTGAGCTTCAATCCAGCACCTTCACTTTAGAAACAACTTCAATGCTTGCCATGATTTCATTTGTTTGCTCTTTTTCTCAAGTGTAGACATTACAACATGCCATTATAGCACAACACTTTCACTAACATCCCCAGTGACATGAAATGAAACGCCAGTTGTTCTACATAATTTGTATCAAGGCCATTCAATGACAATACGTTTGATTCACTTAGAGTTGCTATGTTGTATATACTATCTTAAAACAAGAGCAATTTCTACTTGATTAGTATGCAATTTTTTTATTTAATTCACTGTAGCAAGACATGTGTTGACCTTTCTATAGAC
The DNA here is from genome assembly GCA_963921515.1 of Calotriton arnoldi. Classification (NCBI taxonomy): domain Eukaryota; kingdom Metazoa; phylum Chordata; class Amphibia; order Caudata; family Salamandridae; genus Calotriton; species Calotriton arnoldi. The sequence goes on from CAWUFW010003614.1 coordinate 711,696, forward strand.
TTAATATGTTGCGCTGAACAAGCCCTATCGTGCACATGCCGGTTTGGGCAAATCTACTGGATTTCTTTCCTGATATTGATGTGTGAATTACTGACCAAGTACAGCTCTGAGGTATTCAATATCATATCATGATCATCATTAGCACATTGTTTCAAAGTGACCTCTTTTTGGATGGTTGCCCCCAGTTTTTTTTTGGGGGGGGGGAGAATTGACCTGCTGGTAATTTTGAACTCTAACACTGGAAGACTTCTATCCAGTTCCCTATGTATGTGCTCTACCCCTAAAACAAAGTCGAAACTGGCTTAAAATCTCATTTGGCATATTTAACTTTACTATAAGGCCATTTTATGTAATGTAAAAACAGCACACATGGTATGTAAAATTAACTGGGACATGTGAACTGAAGCGCAGTATTGTGCCATCCACTCAGTACCCCTGAAAACATGACACAAGCCTTCATTGGGTCCTGGCCCCCTGCAGTCTGCAAACTCTCATGTTTGCAGACTGGCCTATAAAACTAAACACTAATACAGGCCTAAAGATCCGCATTTAAGTATTGGATTAGAAACCCCTAAAATCACTTTATTGCCCATAAAGAAGGGTGCATAGTGACTAAAAGAGGTACATGTCTATGTTAATTTTAGCATGTACCTACAGTGAATAAATCAACAAAAGATACTTTCACTGTATTGAGTTTAGCTGTTCTCACAGGAAATAATTGTAAAACATATTAAATCACTATTTCTGCATAATATCTAGTGGGGAAAAGCTGTAGAAAAAGGTCCAGAACTTTTCCCGTTTGTAAAAATCCAATTCATTGGTAAAGCTGGATTTTTTCTAATTAGTAAAGCAATATAACTTTCAGAAAAGTTATATTTACTTGTCTGATCCACTATAGCCTAATTAGCCCTGGTGTGCAGGTGCTGGCCAGCCCTGCCCTGCCTGTATTAAGGAGCGACATTCCTTCCCAGAGCTGCACAATAGATCACTATGAATAAGATGCCGACTTTAGACATTTTGAACACAGCTGTTATATTTACACATACTATGCCTCAAACGGCTAAAGTAGCATTGCTGAAAAGTTTTGTTTGTGTAGAAATTGATCGAGCTCATGAAAATGTTATTTTACAAACATTGATGTCTACAAAAGAATGCAGATATAACAAGAATGCTTAAACTCCTGACCCTTGCATAGAAATGCTTTTCACAATGAAGTTAACAATTTATAAAGTATCACATGTTTTTATAGAATGTTTTCTTTTAGTTATATATTAAATATTACTTTTGATTAGAATTCATCTGTAGATGGGAAACTGTTCAACCACATATGTAGAATCAGCACAATTTAGATTTTGATCTCTTCAAATATCTTGTATTTCCTTTTCAGAATATTTCATTGTGAAAGATGTTTTCTTTTTATTAAAGAGATCTTTAAAACTTTACATAAGTCCATTGTGCAGCCTGCAGTTTTGAAAGGTTAGAAGGATACCAGTATACATGGAAGAAATCCGATAGTTAGACGGCTGCAACATGTTTAACATTGTGCAACAAATTTACCTATTCATTGAATAGACTATGGTTCCCTCGTTGATTGGATGGAAGAAGATGAACGGAGCAACTGTTGCCGATTTTCATAAAATGTGTTGTTTATATAAGTGCTTGTTTCTAGAATAGATTAGAACTTTCTTTGCCCAGACACCCTTTTTCCACTCGCTATTGCGACTTCCATTTACCCAGACCCTGAGCTAAGTTGTTCTGAGACTCTCTTGAGTTTTTGAACTCCCTTCATGGGACATTCTGCTCTAGATATTGATTATTTTGAATGTGTTGCAGCTGAAAGCTTTACGCTTGCTCTCACTCTGTTAGACCTGGCATCCTTGGCGTTGTTTCCCCTGTCTTTTTGCTTCTGCTTCCTGTATGTTTTGCTGTGTGCTGGATTTCGTTTTTGCTGGTCTAGATGCTTTGGGCACTTTGCCACTGCTGATCAGTGCCAAAGTGCAAGTGCTCCCTTTGTAAATTGTGTTTATGGATTGGTGTTTCCATGATTGGCTTTTTTGATTTACTAGTAAGTCCCTAGTACAGCGCACTGTGTGTGCCCAGGGCCCGTAAATCAAATGCTGCTAGTGGGCCTGCAGCACTGATTGTGCCACTCACACAAGCAGTCTTTCAAAGGGTTCTCAGACCTGCCACTGCAGTGTCTGTGTGCAGTTTTTACTGCCAAGTCGACCTGGCAAGTGTACCCACTTGCCAGGCCTTAGCCTTCCCTCACATATAAGACACCCCTAGGTTAGACCCAAGGTACCCCTATGGGCAGTGTGCAGTGTGGGGGGAAAGGTAGGACATGTACTAGTGTTTGTGTCATGTCCTGATAGTGAAATACTGAGCATTTCGTTTTTCACTATTGAAAACTATCTGTCCTATAGGGTAACATGGGAGTTTATTTGTAACATCTTACAAGTATAACTTTCCATTGAGAAAAGATAGGGAAATGGAGTTTAGGCTCTCTAGACTCAGAATTTAATACCACTTCTTTTAGTAAAGAGGTTTTCAAATTGTATGTTTGAAAATGGCACTTTTAGAAACTGGGCATTTTCTGTCTTAGTCATCCTGTGTGCCTCTGCTGCGTTGTGTATTGACTGTCTGGTTTTGGAGTGACAGGAGCTGGGGATGTGCATTCATTGTAGACAGCCACTGGGGTGGGGGGGGTTGAGGTGTGTCCTACCTTTCCTGGATGACTCAGAGCTGAGCTGAATAGACCTGAGCTGCATTTAGAGTAGTGGGAGGAGTTTTCCTTGCACCTGAATAGGCCTTGTCTCCTGTGCACAATGCTGTCTCCACCTCCTGCCAAGTAGCTGGACCAGAGAGACAGAACCGGTTTGGATTGAGCTGAGACACCTTCTACCACAAGAGAACAAAGGAAACTGCGGTATAAATATTGGGGACCAGACCCCAGAACTTTAGAATTCTTCGGGACTCAAGAGGATCCTCTGCCAAGGAGAAGAGCTGGAGAAACTGTAAGGAGGAGTACTGCCCCATTGCTGTGTGGATGCTTTGCTGGGCTGGAATGCAGTGGATGCCTCTGTCAAGGAGAGGGCAAAGACTGAACTGTGCTGTGTATCCTGCTTGAAGATGATCTCCAAGGGCTTGGTGTACAGCTTGCCTCCTGCTCTGAAGTCTCGGTGATACAAAGACTTCACTCCCTCTGTCCTCCTGCACCTGGAACTGAAGTTTCAGCTGCCACAGAGGGAAAAAGCACTTGTTTGAAGCAACACCCACCGTTTAGGATCCATGATGGAGGACTGTGGCAAGGTGATTGTCTACCGCCTTAAAAGTTGTTGTGGGTCAGGATGTAAGCGTCATTTGCATAAGACAGGCAATGGAGCACAGTTGGGCTAGAGTTGGTGGTTTGTTCCTCTCAAAAGGTTTACCTACCCATATAGAACAATTCTAGAGGTTGAACATATTCAGCAGGAAATCTTGGAAGCTGTAGCCAGGCAAGCCTACTCAAGGATCTATACTACATTTTCACAGTCCATCCGTAGCCTCAAACTCCACATTCAAAAGCTCTGGGCAACAGACACCATTAAAAAAGAGTGAAATCTCTAACTGTCTCAAATCAGTCAGAATGAGAAAGCAGATTTTATTGTCGATGTCAAGAGTCTTCTGTAGATTTTGAGGCTAAGCACTCCAATGGAGCGCGCTGAATAGCATTGTGCACCAGAAGCAAATCTCAAGGACACAGTTGCCATCTAACTGAAGCACAGTGAATAGCGAAGGGATAGAGGCAAATCACAAGTATATGATCACATCCTGAGAACCAGGTTGCAACAGTAAGCCTTTATCATGGATCAACACTTTTCCAGCACATCAGTTCCAACAAGGTAGTGTTATGATAATCAGGATAAATCCAACAGCCTCTAACAGATCCAAGTAAAGAACTATGGAGAAAACAGCATGTATGGAAAAAGTACCATGCAATGAAAGCAGACAGCCGAGTGGTTAGATGGACAGATAGTGCTTGCTACAGTTGTCTTGTGGAGCAGCAGTTCATGACTTTAAATCCCAGCAGGGCCAAGTCATCCTTTCTTCTTTTAATAGATATTGATAGATACATCTGTAGTATAATGTAAAAGAAATGCGGTCAAAAGTACACTGAAAACATGTTGGTATTATTTTATTATTTCTACTATTATTATTAGTGATAGTGGAAGAAAACAGTAGTATTAACAACAATAGTAATAATAATAACTAGAACAATAACAAAGCAATAATAATAAATATCAGGCAATTCAGTGAAGTGAATTCAAAGAATAAACTTTACACCCTCTAGATGATCGCAAATTCTGCAAAACCAAAGCCCCACAATTTAAAGCCAAGCACCAATAGTATCACAAAGTCTAGAAAGGAGACTAAAGTCACCACCCACCATTGGTCATCTCCCAAGCACATGCTGAGACAACAGGGCTAAGTTTAAATTTACCCTCAGAGCTACCAAAATCAGCTTAGTCAGTGCATTCTCAGCTACTAAACAAATATAAAAGATGTTCAAGAAAATGAACATTGATAGGGCCTGGATCTGTGAAAGATTTAGAAAGAGGTGTGTTAGTGGTCAGGTTACACTGCATCTTTGTGTTTGTAAAGTATCTGGGATCCAGCCTTTTCAGCTCTTTGTGCTGTTCTGTATTTAATGATATAGAAATATCTGTAAATATAAAAATGAAGGCCTGCAAGGGACTGTAGACCTTTAAATCTGCATTCGCATTGTCAAAGTGCTGGTAGTGCATCCACCACCCATTAAAGAGATAAGGTTTGTAATGCACATAAAACAGCATGCAGGGGTCCATGTAATTGTTGTCTTCTCTCACCTATGCTGAAGTGATTTTTGCATGGCAGAACCTACACCTCAAAACTTCCACTCTGAGAAAGGCAATCAAATTAAGAGGGCACTTGGAACTCTTTCACAGCATTCTGACCAATTTAGTGGTAGCTAACCATTGATACATTTCATTGCGAATTGCAATGAGGGTTGAGAAGGTTTTTTCCCACCTCCTTTTTATTGTATTTCTTAAGGACTCTCAGTGTTGACATTGTGAGTCAAAACATATTTATAAATAACAATCTCGTTCTAACTATGTTTGGTCATCTCCAAAATGGTTACCTCTTTACACAGTGTAGACTTTTCATGAGTGAGGACCATGTAATACTTTCGGCCCCTGAATCTAGGTAACACAATTATTGACAGCCCGTCCAGATGAGTTGGGGATTGTGTCTTTCACTTGGAAGAAACCACCTGCAAATGTTTCTGCCTACCTATATTTTAAGTCGTTGGTCAGTTGCTGCTGTACCAGGTTGAATTTGCCTTTAATCCTGACACTAGTTTAGCAGATTACAGCTCCATCTTCTACAAGGAGTTGATCAACCTAGCTCTATTCACCCAAATGAGTCTCATGATGGTCAATATTGAGAAAAAGCACCTGTGTCCAGTTAAGAACAGATTTTGCATGATTCCATGAGCCAGAGAACCATTATTTAAAAAAATCTTTAGGTTTGTGACACAAGGCCCGGAGAACATGAGAACCCCCCCACCCCGACTCATTTGCTTGAAGCCAAAATGAATTTATAGTGTTGATATCACATATCAGATATTGCACTGACAACAGAGTTAAATTTTTATCCAGAAAACATCTGTTGGAGCTGCCTGGATCCTAGTTTTAATTGATTTTAGATCCAGTTCTTGCCTAATGAGGGTCAAGAAGTTCCTTCGGAAAAGCTCAGAGCTATTTTGACCCCCTTTCATTTGACTTTTTTAATCCTGAATTGATTACGTTTAATGCATTAATTTAATAAACAAAAATCTTAAGTAATCACCATAAATGATTTGATATTGATATATTATTTTAAAATCATACCCCAGCAATGCATTGTGCACATAAGTGAATCAAGATAGATTCCCACGGCAAGTGTGTGGAATACCGTGCACAAATAGATAGACAGTTATCAGTTGCAAAGTGGAAAAGGTACTGCCATAGCCTGCGTCCATTTTCAGGTGCATGGCCTGGATCAACACCCCCACTACATTGCCTGACATTACATAGTCAAATATAAGTTATATACCACATTTTAAGATTAAGGGTTTTTTCATTAAAAATATCGTTGTTTAGTGGCAAGGGACATAGAGGCAGATTTACAAGAAAGTGGCGCATCTGTAGAGAAGCGTCACTTTCCCTGCGCCACCCTGAGAAACCCTTGCGCCACCAAGGATGCGCCATATTTACAATACAGCGCACCATGGCACAAGGATTGACAGATGCCTCAGAAATTCTGACGCATCTGTTGGCTCAAAAGTCACGCATTGCTGGAGTCGTGTCACAAGCACGACGCAACTCCAGCAATGCATGGGGAGGCCTATCCTCATTGTGCTGCGTCACTCCTTACGCATGCTCCAAGCAGGTGTAAGGTTTTGACGGAGTAGCGTCCTAGAAGTGGCGCAGGGAAATCTTGTAGATTTCACTGCGTCACTTCTACGAGGCTTTTTTTGTGTGGGAACGCCCACCCTGCATACATTATACCTGACGCAGGTATAATGTGACGCAGGGCTTTACAACGTGACGCATCTCCCTAGGTGCGTCACGTTGTAAATGGGCCGCATTTTTACGCTGCTGCTGCATCACAAAAAGTGACGCAACTGCGGCCCAAAAAATTAGCAAGGGGCTTGTAAATCTGCCCCATAGTATTGTACAACCTGGCCAAGACATAGTAAAGTAAACACTGTTCCTGTGACCTTCATTGACCTCACCCTTACCCCCCACGTTGATTAGTAGTTTCTTGGCACACGGTTTGTAATCATGGCTTCAGCTTTCCTTGATCTCCTTGGAATAATGCCTCCTCTTTCATGAAGATATTTTCTTGGGATGGAGAGCCTGTGTGAGACCTAATACAATGCAATACAGTCCCTTGGTTTTGTCTCACGAATAATCATGAGGTAGAATAGAGGCACTGTGCTATGAATGATGGGAAAACTGTCCATGACCGGAAATGTAACCGCATGCTGCGTGGTGACACCACCACGCTGTGAACAGCCACATTCTTCATACAACCCTAAATACCCTCACAAACAAACATTAGCCACAAATATACTGGCTGTGTGACATCTCAGTGCATCATTCATCTGACAACTATAAAATAGAGAAGAGGTTCGCTGAGGGGTTAACAAAAAGACAATAATATGTAAACAGGAACATTTCTTTTTTAAATACAGTTCTACCACAGAAGTAAAGAGAGAATTGCAAATGTAAGCTGTTTAACATGATGTGTAGTTAGAATTGCATTCCTCCGTATGATGGTCACCTTGACAGATCATGAGAAGAATTCTTCCTTATGAAAAATAGCACATCTTTGCTAATAATACTACTGACGCGATTTAAAAAGAATGACCGAGAGTGGTGATGCCAACGCTGACATGTAATATTGCTCTGAAAATGCTTACAAGCTGCATAATAAATTATAGGTCAAAGACAAAGAGAATGCTCTTCAGCAAGATGTATTGATCCACACTTAGAAAGAAAATTGAAACTGTTGTCCCTAGGGACCAGTGTCTTTCTTGTGTTCCTTATTGTGGCCAAGCAAAGAATTGAGTATGAATCGATTTTTCATGATCCAAAACTGTATATCCTGCACTGAATTATAAATACAAGTAACAAAAAATATTATGTGAAATAAAATGGTAAATAATATATGTTCGAAATGGACGCTCGGGGTTTATAAGCAGGTGCATATCGAAATAATGCAATAATCTTCATCTTTACGAGGCACATGTGTATGAACTCTCTCAGAAAATTAAATTACAGCATTTAATATAAGATTAAGGGCATATTAGCAAGACCGGCGATAAAATTATCGCCGTTTTTGCCGCTAAAACGGCGATAATTTTATCGCCGGTCTTGCTAATATGCCCCTAAGTGTTTATTAATCAAAGTCCTTTTTGACTTTACCGTTCCTTCCCTCCCCAAGTATTAAAACATGTGCCCTACGTATCACTAGGTGGACAATAATTTTGTTGGAGCGTTAAAACAGTACGTGGTTATATATATTTTCCTTTTTTAAATTATTCTACTCAAGTGTAATTTATTTCTCCAAACTTGATTGCGGCTCGATGCGAATGTACTTATCTTACATAAAATATATGAAAATGTAGGGTTCTCATCTCCTGTTTTAGAAAATGTAAATCAAACAAAACTAAACTATAAAATCCTAAATGTAAACAATACTAAAAATCAGTGCTCACTTCCAAGGCAGGACTGGGAATGCAACCCTGTCCTGGAAATTGGGTAGGGCCAGTCGCAGGGGGAAGGAGAAGTCACCCTTCTGTCTTTCGACAAAGCATTTATATAAGTTACCGATCCTGTTTCTATGGCTGATTGCTTCAACCAAAGTATTTTCGACTATTGCTACCTGGTGTAGATTTTCCTGCAAATAATCCCGAACCCGTAGGAACTTAAAAAAAATCAGTTTTGGGAGATGGTATTTCTCAGTTAGTGCAGAGTGCACAAATATAATCTTTATCATTGAAATCCCCTAAAATCGAAATCCCCTCTTGTCTCCATCTAGCCATCGTATTATCCCAGAAGATAGACGGTAATAACAATGACGTAGAGGTAGGTGTATAGTAACCAATTCTATCAATTTTGAAACTTCTGCGGGCCTGTTTCCAAACTTTAAAAGCTGCCCGGAGAACCTTAAAAAGTGTCTTCTTATAATAACTTGGTTCCACTATCCTAAACAAACACCTCTCGGCCTCTGAACCAAGCAGCATTTGATAAATAGAGGAGCCTCTGCCACATCACTAATCCCTTCACCAGTTAATAAAATCTGCATATTCTGCAAAAGGCATGCATAATAGTAAAAAGCTAAATTTGGGACTACCCAACCTCCCCGGTTTCTAGGCAATGTCATGAGTTTCATTGCCTTGCGAGGTTTCTTCTGGGCCCAGATAAACCTGCCACATATTCCCTGTAAATTCTGGAGCTGAACTCTACTAAGCTCTAATGGTACTGACCTGAAGTAATAGAGCACCTTGGGTAGTACATTCATTTTTAAAATGTTACATCTCCCGACCAGCGACAGATGTAAGCATTCAATTCTATCCAGCTCTCTTTTAATTCCAGCCAACATAGTGCCCCAATTCACCTCTTCCAGTTCGTCCAGACATACTCTGATTTTAATGCCTAAATACATTACTTCTATATATCCAAAAACAAGGGGTTTTGCCCTAGTCACCCCAACACATCTGGGCAAAAGCAAACAGAAGCAAAAACACAAAGGGAGGTGTGGGGATCGATCATAAAAATTATAAGGTAGGAAAAAAATGGTATTAATTCCTCCAAGTAGGACCCTAGTCCCCAGGTAATTACTTTGAAAAATACAAACACACGCAAACTTTCCACAATTTTTTCACGCCAATTTTTATGTCTTTTTTTAGATATTTTGACACAGTCAAAAACATTACACTTACAACATAAGAAACTCAATGTTCAAAAAGTATTACTAATCCCTTCCTACGCATCCATTCTAAACCAGGTTGCAACACAATACAAATATGTAGGCAATCCGAGGGGAGATAGTCCTTTACACACAAATATGAGGGATGCTTCCACCTCCACTTAGTCCATGTGTTGTGTGTATTTGTACACTAGTACATATCATTTTTAATCCGTTGGACTCCTCCTCTTCTTCTGGTCAAAGTGTTTCGGCCCACAGATTAGGGCCTCATCAGGACATGGGCAACAAAAGAAAGAAAAAGCACCTACAAATCAATTTTGCACAAATCAATATCTTGTATACTCTGAACTTCTTGTATGAAAAACCATATTACTCTCATGCATGAAAACATGCATGTCCTTAAAATCCATGTTAACATCTCACCCTAAACACCAATAAAAAAAAACAATATAAAAAATCGGGGGACAGAGCGTCGGAAAGATAGTATCACCTCAGTGTTCTGCATGCCAAGGCGTGCAAAGAAGACAAAAACACCCAGGGAACCCTCCTCCTCTGTGTCTAGCCATAACATTCATGCGGTCTCAAACTTTTAATATAACAACCGTGCTCTTAGCCGATGTGCTCTTCACAGTCTAGGTGTATCCCCTGTGAGAGATGGTCTACATTCAGGCTGTGGAGGTCTACTCACAGTGATGCCAAGAAAGAAAGGCAGGCGTGACTTCAAACTGCTCAGCTCAATACAACCTGAAAGGGCCAAATTACACACCCAATCAGGAGCCTGTATTGTACATCGTGTTGCTATTAAGCCCCTCCAGTGTATGACTACCTACAAGTACCTGGAAATACCTTTGCTGGCCACGCTGGCCTCTCAAAATATACAATAAGGTAATGCCACTTCAGCATTGGCGCTGCTATCTTGTCTGGTACAACATCGGCAAACGTCCGAATGGCGTTTCCGCTTTTCCCGTCCCCTCCGCTCTGTAACCAAGGAACATACTCATGACAATGGCGAGAATGGGGGAACATTTCAAATGCGTCCACGGTGCTTGTGTCACCAGCCGCATGTCTCGCCCATGGTGGGCAAGTCTTTACCTGGGATTTACTTCATTGCGGTCATTCTCTGGCAGAATCACCCGGGGGGGTTCACATCCGCTGTGCGGGCAACCACGTCCACGCCATGGAAATACAAATTCGGGCAGGACCCTTTTTAGGTCTCGCCTAGCGGTGCAGCGCATGCGCTGCTCGCTTTGCGAGGCATGCAGTATACACTATAGGTGAGGGAAGCCCCGCCCACTCCTCCGTCCACTTTTTCATTGGCTTGTAGCTTTTTCCTTTCTAAGTGCTGCCTTCTGATTGGTTTAGAGGCTGCTAGTCCCGCCTTATGACGGCCATGTCTCCTTCCACGGCTATTGGCCCCTTTACTGCGTGTTTCCTGAGCACTACTTTGTTCCCGTGCCACCCCTCCCGCTGTCCGAGCCTTCTCTCCTGCCCCCCCACTTCCATTGTTCATGCCTTATTATCGCCCGCCCACCCGCACTCCCGTTTGCAATATACGGATTTTTTTTTTTACTTGAGTGCCGAGTGTGTTTCCTGACCCAGATAAAAAATTTTTACTTGAGGCACGCGTGTCATATTCAAAAACTTCAAACGTTTTATCTCGTGCCCACGTTGCTGTGTTCGACATTGCGTGCACTTTATAGTGCCCCTGGGGCACAAGCAGGGACCTACTAGAGTGCTTTTTTAGCAGAACGCACTCTGCGGTCCCCCCGGGGCACAAGCAGGCATCCACTTCAGCGTGCCTTTCTTGCTGGGAAACCCGTGTACTGAGTCGTTTCCCAGAGACCGGCGTGTTTCCCAACTTAGGACTCGCACTGCACAGATGGTGTGCGGTGAGTCCTCCACGCCGCCTGCTGACATCACTGGCGCATTGAAGAAAAGGTATTTTATGTTCGTTTTATGTGTTTTTACATTGTGCTGCTCATTTAGAACTTCAATAATCAGCGGTTCCAAATCGCAGGGCCGTAATGCCTTTTGGCTCCAAAGCAGCTCTTTTCCCTGCCAGTGGCTCCCTGGCGCCCGCCTGTTGGTGCCAGCCATTATCCCCACCCTCGCTTTGGTACACTCCCAGTGCCAATCGCGCCCCTCCCTCGCTTTATTCCAGCAGCCACACTGCAAGCAGCAGACCGCAGGGCACAGCAGCAAACAGGAGGCGAGGGAAACTGACACACTTAAGTTATTATTGCACCTCACTTCCATCGGCCCTTCCACACAGTTTATAATTAAGAATTAAAAGTATTCTTTTCTAGCTGTTATCTAGAGGTTCCCGTCACACGGGAGCCTTCGCAGATCCCGCCTCTTTCAGTTGCCCCTCCCCGACAGCCAGCTACTCCAACCCAACTAAAATGCCCCTCCTAACTCTGCCCCTCCTAACTGTGAGACAATGATCTGCTATCTTTCTATGCTAAAACAGCCCTCATCCGAGCAATTGTTTGTGTCGGGCGACACTCTTAACTCTAGAAGCATACAGTGGGGGTGTGGTCAGCCCCACCCCTCCTCCATGTGTTCGATGGCCTCTCGTACCCTTCCCTGTCAGGGCTGGTAGCCACACCCCCCACATCTCCCGGTAGTGCTTCTGAGGTTTATCCATGCAGCTTCTTCAGCCCTCGTCACCCCAACGGCCCTACCTCCTTAATGAAACACACGTCACTAACATAGGGTTTGATAGCAGGAAAGCCGTGCTGGATAACATAATCGCCCACCATATACCCCGTCACAGTAATTCCGATCAATCCAGGGAGTGCACTGGTAGTGTTGTACACACCACAAGGGAAGCGTGCCTTCCTCCTTCGCAGCGCTGTAGCAAGAATGCAGAACAAGGAAAAAGAAAGTTCTGCCACGTGGGAGACATCTCCACTACAGTCGGGATCCTAGGATATACCCAGAACTGAGAATTTTTCAGTCTGATGTTAAACTTGATCAAATGTATTTCCCATGGGCTTAATTATGTGTTGCAGCTGTCCACGTGCACTTAGGCTATCCTTTCACAGGATATTAACTGAGAGAAACTCGATTGCCAAATAAGGTGTCTCGAGGCAGACGTAGTAGAAGAGAAGGTAATAGGAAGCTAATTAAATGGGCACATTGGCCATGTATTTGCCTGACATGATCCATTCTTAATAGATGTCAGTATAGTTTCTCTTCTCCCCCCTGTGCTTCTTCCTCCTCTGTGCTCGTGCTCCCTCCCTTGTTAGCTGTCTCCGCCTCCCCTCTATTGCTCTTTCCTCCGTGTCCCTGCCAAGCCCCTGCTCCATTGCTTTCATGGTTTCTCCCCCTCCCATGTTTTTTTATTCACAGTTTTAAGTAGCGCAAAACCAAAAGTTTCAGAGCGCTTTTACATTAGCACCAGTTACATTCATTTTTTTAGGCACAGGGAGATTACATTATTTGCCAAGAATCGTGAGGTGTTCTGCCGACCCTGAGACTCCAGCTTGGCTTCCCAGTCGGCAGCTCTGAAGGGCCAAATCCTCTCCTGTTATTTACACACGCTCTCTGCCCCCACCCCAGGGTGTGTAATTAGAATAAAGGCATCTGCCATGAAAACAAAGCACTCGGGCAGCAGGCAATGACAAAATGTGGTGAAAGGTTTCATGGGCGTTTTGTGACTTGCAAATATAATGTAAATGGAGAACTACTAAAGAAGGAACAAGGTCCATAAATTAAAACTCAAGAGTACACAGCATCTTCACCTTGATGGCCATGGACAGAAGTACTGCAGATTTGCTGCTAGCACATGGCAGCACTTCGCAACAGGTGTGGTGGAGATTTTTGCTCCAATTAAAATATTCCTCTTTAACAGGGACATTTTAAGGATTTTGGGGGCCCTGGGTCAAACGTATTTTGGGGACCCCTGTTTGTAACAGCTTTCAATTTATGTAACCAGTTTCAGCTCTTTTATGCCCTCTTAGGCCTGGTCACTGACAGTGCACAGGCGCACTCGTATTTTATTTGCAGTATTTGCGTAGCACAGATCTAGCCATGTAAAACAGTGGAGTGTATTAAACAGCATAGTGAGCGTGCAATATCATCGGTGTGCGATAAAAAATAATGATCAAATGTCTTTATTGAAACACTTTATTTTCAACATTTTGATTTGCCACCATCCTGTTTAAAAGTGCTTGTCAGCACCGCCACCTACTAGCAGCACCAGAGCAAAGTGCGTTAAAGAGGTTGCCCTAACTGTAAGCCCACGTCACACACACATGGACTTCTTTGTACACTTCAGCTTTTCTAATATTTCTCCATTTCTCTTTGTACCTGTCCGTAAAAGTCTCTGCCCTTGTTCCTCCGTTCACTTTATTTTATACAATGCATATCTCAGTCGGTCCTTGCATCTGTCTCTCTTAATCTCAGTGCCAGTTTCTCTTTTCTCTCCTTCGCTTCTTTTTTCTGTTTCGCTCTGCTTTGATTTGTTATTTTCTTCTCCTGTTTCTATTTGTTCGTCTCTATTTCCTGCTTTCTTTACTTCGTTAATCTATGGACATTTTTGCTTTCTTTAATTCTCTTTTTCCTCATTCTATCTTTATTGTGCCGTTTCTATTTTCCCCTGTATTTTCTTTTCACCCCAGTTCTCCCCCTTCCTCATTTTCGTTCCATCTGTTTCACTTTCTTCCTTTCTCCAGCATCCTTTCTGTTTCCATATTCTTTCCTCTTTCATTCCTTTGGTAAGTAAAAGACATTGTCATTTACAACGCCAAAACATCTAACTCTCACAAAAGCGAGACCAATTTGCATTGCAAATGCTTGTTTCTTTTTTCACTCGCATTACGTTCCGCGTCACAGTCACGCTGTAGACGAAAGCCTTTTGAAGAAAGAGCATGCGTCTGTAAGGGAGTGTGTATAAAGATCTAATACATCACATTCTCTCCAGGGGCCATCTCAAAAGGTACGCCTCTAGGAGTCCGGCAACTTTATTGAACCTGCTCGTGCCTCCGTATGAAAAGTATTGTTAACAAAGGAATGTACATCCTCCGAGGGCGCCTCTAGCAGTCAGGCAACCTGATTCAGCCTGCTCGTGCTTTCGGCAGACAATGCGTGTTGCGAGGGAATTAAACCACCACTGAGGTAAAAAAAAATGAACAGATATTATCGATTCGAACGTTTGTCACTACTAAAACAAACAGACATGACGAATTTCACATTAGAATAATTTCTCCAAATAATTAAAGCCATATAAAAACAGATACATCGTTTGTTGTTGCATACACAACATAGTCCACCATCCAACCTCCTTTTTACGGATCTGCAAAGCTATATGATGAAACAGTTATCAAACCCATATGGCAATGGCATGGGAGAGCTACAGCAATGCCCACATTTCATCATGTTCATTCAGACCCTGTGTGGCAGTCCTATATTTTTCAATCATTCGTGCTTCAAGTTTATTCAACTTTGTTTGTAGATTTGCCTTAGTCTTGTTTTGTACCACTAGCAATATCGACCACTGAATCTCATTTTCGTTGTGGCCCCGCTGTTGGTAATGTTGAACTAGAGGAGCACCTTGCGTTTCACATCTTATTCTGGATTTGTGTTGTAAGATGTGTGTTTTCACCGGTTGTGTGGTTTGTCCTATATAGAACAACACGCAGGGGCACTTGAGGCAATAAATTACATTCTTTGTATTGCAATTAGAAAAGTTTTTTTGGTGGTGTTCCTTGCCATTAATCATGACAGATTTGGACTCTTCTGTCATTAGGCATGCAGCACAATTATGACATTTAAAATGATCAGTTACAGGGGGGAGACCTAGCATTCCTCTGAAGTCTTTCTTTATTTCTCCGGGTCGTGTTGCTCTGACTACTTGTTGGCGGATATTTCTTCCTTTGCGGAAGGCAAACAGCGGCTGTGGGATATCTAGATGACTGATCATCCTCCTGTTCCGTTGTATAATCCTCTTCAGTTTGTTAGCTTTCGGATTATAAATCAACACACAGGTCAGTGAATTATCTTCAGGGCGAGTTTTGGGAACTAATAGCTCCTCCCTTGGTGTAAACCATGCTCTTTTCAGAGCGTTTCTGACAAGTTTTTTTGGGTATCCTCGTTCTACAAGTTTTACTTTTAGATTTTCTGCATTATCAAAGTAGTCTTGCTTGTTGGTACAGTTCAGTTCAAATACTTTATTCGGATAAAACCTTATCCATAAAAGCACATCAAACAACAATTTAAAAGCGCAAATACATAATCACAATAAAAATTCAATAATGTGGGGCATAAATACACAATATTTTAAAGCACGTGTGGCAAATTTGAGTAAAAGCTCATACATAAAGAAGACAAGGCTTATCAAGGGTTGCACATCGTTTTGCGGGCCCGCACAGCATTTCTCAGAAAAGTGCAGATGCGAAAGACTAAGGGGTCGACTCCGATCCTGGCCGGAAGCGCACCTAACAGTATTCGTCCGGAAAAAATACAAGCCGAATGCGTGTTTCCCGACCGAATCGTACACTCGTCCGGACGAACAAGTACGATGCGTATAACAACCCAGTTACCGAACGAGCCGTACTCACCCAATCCAGCTCCTGTTCCCCGCCCGAGCCGGATCCGTAAACGCCGATTCTAGCCGCACGGATGCAAATACACAGCACCTTCCGGCCGGACTAGTACGATGCGCATTCCGTACGCGCCGAACCCGTCGCTACGTCCGGCACGTTTGAGCATCCGGGCGAGCCGTACATAAGCTCCGTTGTGCGCCACAAGACGATCCACGGCTACGAGACGAACAAGCCAGCGACGAGTACGAGTCGAAGACACGAGAAACCCGAACGAGACGATCCAAGCATGAATCCCATTGCGCAGGTCCTACCTATACTCTACATCTATTACCAGGACCGGCACGGACGCATACAGCGCAGACGGTAAGTCAAACACCAACAAAACAAGCAAACTACACGTACCCCAAATATGTCACACACACATAGGGATGCACAAATGACGTACACAAGCAACAGCAGAACCATAGGGGTGGGATGGCCAACACCAATGCCATACACACCCAAAGGGGGATGGATGCCTACCACCAACATCACCCTACAACCACCCCTACTCATGGGTGGCTAGATGCCTGCCACCACCACCACCCCTACTCAGGGGGGGCTGGATGCCTACCACTACCACCACCCCTACTCAGGGGGGCATGGATGCCTGTCACTACTACCATACCCACCCTTAGGGGGCTGGATGCCTGCCACTACTACCACCCCTACTCAGGGGGGCCTGGATGCCTGTCACTACCACCACCCCTACTCGGGGGGCATGGATGCCTGTCACTACTACCATCCCCACCCTTAGGGGGATGGATGCCTGCCACTACCACCACCCCTATCCAGGGGGGGGCTGGATGCCTGTCACTACCACCACCCCTACTCAGGGGGGCATGAATGCCTGTCTCTACTACCATCCCCATCCTTAGGGGGATGGATGCCTGCCACTACCACCACCCCTACTCAGGGGGGCCTGGATGCCTGTCACTACTACCATACCCACCCTTAGGGGGCTGGATGCCTGCCACTACTACCACCCCTACTCAGGGGGGCCTGGATGCCTGTCACTACCACCACCCCTACTCGGGGGGGCATGGATGCCTGTCACTACTACCATCCCCACCTTTAGGGGGATGGATTCCTGCCACTACCACCACCCCTATCCAGGGGGGGCTGGGTGCCTGTCACTACTACCATCCCCATCCTTAGGGGGATGGATGCCTGCCACTACCACCACCACTATCCAGGGGGGCCTGGATGCCTGTCACTACTACCATACCCACCCTTAGGGGGCTGGATGACTGCCACTACCACCACCCCTATCCAGGGGGGGCTGGATGCCTGTCACTACTACCATCCCCACCCTTAGGGGGATGGATGCCTGCCACTACCACCACCCCTACTCAGGGGGGCCTGGATGCCTGTCACTACCACCACCCCTAATCATGGGTGCCTCGATGCCTGTCACTACTACCATCCCCACCCTTAGGGGGATGGATGCCTGCCACTACCACCACCCCTATCCAGGGGGGCTGGATGCCTGTCACTACTACCATCCCCATCCTTAGGGGATGGATGCCTGCCACTACCACCACCCCTACTCAGGGGGCCTGGATGCCTGTCACTACTACCATACCCACCCTTAGGGGGCTGGATGCCTGCCACTACTACCACCCCTACTCAGGGGGCCTGGATGCCTGTCACTACCACCACCCCTACTCGGGGGCATGGATGCCTGTCACTACTACCATCCCCACCCTTAGGGGGATGGATGCCTGCCACTACCACCACCCCTATCCAGGGGGGCTGGATGCCTGTCACTACTACCATCCCCATCCTTAGGGGGATGGATGTCTGCCACTACCACCACCACTATCCAGGGGGGCCTGGATGCCTGTCACTACTACCATACCCACCCTTAGGGGGCTGGATGCCTGCCACTGCTACCACCCCTACTCAGGGGGGCCTGGATGCCTGTCACTACCACCACCCCTAATCACGGGTGCCTGGATGCCTGCCACTACTACCATCCCCACCCTTAGGGGGATGGATGCCTGCCACTACCACCACCCCTATCCAGGGGGGGCTGGATGCCTGTCACTACTACCATCCCCATCCTTAGGGGGATGGATGCCTGCCACTACCACCACCACTATCCAGGGGGCCTGGATGCCTGTCACTACTACCATACCCACCCTTAGGGGGCTGGATGCCTGCCACTACTACCACCCCTACTCAGGGGGCCTGGATGCCTGCCACCACCACCACCCCTACTCAGGGGGCTGGATGCCTGTCACTACTACCATCCCCACTCATGGGGGATGGATGCCTACCACTAACACCACCCCTACTCATAGGACGGGTAATGCATGACACAACCAGCATACTCCCACATAAGGAATGACAGAAAATTACATCCCCCCCAACACCCTGACAAGCGTGTGTAGTCTGTGTCAGATGCCTACAAGACTGAACATGACATTGAACATACAATGTGACCCCCTATCACATGTGTCACACATAAATGTGTGTGGCCTCCACAATGCAAGCCGACCATGGCCACTGTGGCAATGGGCTCGAACACCCCATCACCACAGTGACCAAAAAGTAAGTGTGGGGTCCATAGCTGATGCACTTTTTGAACAGTGTGGCAATGGGGCCTAAAGCCCCATCACCACAGTGACCAAAAGGGAAGTGTGGTGTCCATAGCTGATGCACTTTTTGAACAGTGTGGCAATGGAGCCTAAAGCCCCATCACCACAGTGACCAAAAGGGAAGTGTGGTGTCCATAGCTGATGCACTTTTTGAACAGTGTGGCAATGGGGCCTAAAGCCCCATCACCACAGTGACCAAAAGGGAAGTGTGGTGTCCATAGCTGATGCACTTTTTGAACAGTGCACATTTTTGAACAGTGTGGCAATGGGGCCTAAAGCCCCATCACCACAGTGACCAAAAGGGAAGTGTGGTGTCCATAGCTGATGCACTTTTTGAACAGTGTGGCAATGGGGCCTAAAGCCCCATCACCACAGTGACCAAAAGGGAAGTGTGGTGTCCATAGCTGATGCACATTTTTGAACAGTGTGGCAATGGGGCCTAAAGCCCCATCACCACAGTGACCAAAAGGTAAGTATGGGGTCCATAGCTGATGCACCTTTTGAACAGTGTGGCAATGGGGCCGAAAGCACCATCACCACAGTGATCATAAGGTAAGTGTAGTCATGGTAAAAGCTGCCAAAGCCAAACTGCATGGATGAATCCTGGTCACACAACAACAAACACATCAGTGGCATAGTAGTGCTTGTGTCCCATAGCAACATAGATTGGTCGAGGCAAACAGTGCAGTGTCACTGAAACATCGTTTTGGCCATGTGCATACAAACATCACCCATGGGGTCCCACATTGTCAACATTCACAAATAACACAATGACAGAAGTGACCATCATAATGCTGACCCACATATCTGCACCAATGGACACACAAATGTAGATATCCTGTGGAGACTGTAGATGTGAGGTGAACAAATACCATACCATGGCAGCAATGGGACATACAAACCATGATTATTGTGCTGACTGATGACCTAGGAGTCCCAGGGACAGCAGGGGAAACCCACCAAACAACATACAGCCAATGGCACACTCAAGATATGCCAATGCAGTGGTGCTAAGGCACAAACACAAACAGGCAGACTCACACTGCATATCAAACACAACGGGTGATGGGGGGTGTGCCAGTGTCCCCAGGCAACCACACAACACATGAGGAGGCCTGAATTCCAACCACACAGATGTGTATACAGTGCCATACAAAAGTTACTCATGGATCGGATACCCCTATGTGGGCAATCAGGCATTGTTAGATGAGAGGGAGCCCAAATTACACATGTCACACAAGCTTGTAGGAACAGCAACTAACACAGCAAGAGACAGACCCACCACAGCACTACCCCCAGGGACCCCACATTGTGCTGATACTAGCCTGCATGATAATCCCACTGTGATGACAAAGGTAGATGTCGTTCACACTGTGAACCACAGCCATGTGTCCTGAGCAACAAACTACCATCACACCTACACAAGCTCTAATCAATCAGCACGGCCTGCCAGCCAAGGCAATATGGAGGTAGGGGTCTAGCCGTGCAACAACTCACATTTGCACACACTCAACACCACACACCCTGATCTCCACCAATGTGCAGCAGTGAAGCTCACATGGACTGGTGACATTGCACATGCACCCATGACAATACCAGGGGTGGTGGTGGGAACTAAGGTGCAGAAACCCATCACACATGGCCAGTCAACAAGACTCGTCAATGTCTGACACACAGCACAGTACGCTGTACATGGGCATGATGTGAAATCCACCACAATCAATGGGATCCTGGCCATAGTCACACACCAACGAAGAAGCCAAGGTGACACACTAAGAACACACGTACACAACTTCCAACATTGCAGCTCTGACCCTGAGTAGTGGCAGCAGTCACACACACAACGTGTCACAATCACTGAAAGCTACCACAAACTGTAAATCACATTACTTGTGTAAACAACAAGTGCCAAGGGGAATCCTGAATGTGTCCCATCTGCGTTTGACCACATCCCCAGCCCTGACAACAAAGACAACCTGGGATGACAACCTCATGAACATTAGTTTGCCATGCACCCACATCACGGAGAAACCAGGTCCAAGATGCTGGATGAACACAGAACAACTCAGCAAGCATCACAAACAGGAACATCCCTAGGGACACAGCCTGTGTAGGAAAAGGGAAGGGAACACGCACAGACATGCTTACACAACACACAACACAGGCCCACGCAATGTCACCGGATTACACACTGCCATGAGGGCACTCCACTCCTGTGGAAGGTCCGCTGTGCCAAACCTTGTCTGTGCACGACCCAAACATGTCAGCAGAACACTCCGTCAGTGAGTCAACAACTACAACACACAGAAGGCTCTGCTCACATCAGCCTGGGTACGGGAGTGTCACGTCAGTCATCTGCATACACCCAAAACACGTGTCAAGCAAGTTGCACTGTATACACAGATGAGTCCTTCGACATTGATGTGCAAAACTGCATGTCCAGTGGAGCTGGGCACACAGTCAGGGAAATTGGAACATTGAACAGTGGTAAGCCCACCAGATGTGCATCAGTGTAAGACAAAGATGTTCATTTACAAATGCTAAACGTACATCCCTGTGTCAAATGCTGAACATTACACCCTCAGACTGCAGCAAATGATGCCATAGATCCAGCCTACAACAGGACACATATCCCATGGACCACATGGAGTCCATCACAGCAACACTTCATTTTCCTGATATGAACACTATTACAACTGCAAATGCAGGATGCTACTCATCCACATCATGTACATCAAAAGAAAACCCACAATTAAACAAAAAGAGGCTTTATTCAGCAAATGTCAAGGAAAACTCTGAAGTCCAAAGGAAACTAAGGCCAATGGCCAGTCCAAAATCACAGTCCCAACAGGGTGATAAGTGACAACTGGTCACCCATTGCTTGCCTGCACTGGTACGGACAGGGGACATCCCCCTTGGAGGGGCATACAAGGGGCAGGCCACGCACCGCATGGACAGGATCAGGGGATGGCAGAGTGAGGCAGTGAAGGGGTGGTGGGTGCAGGAGTGTCACCGGCAACTGCAGTGGAGGTGTCTGACTCAGGGGGGCCGGCACCACTGTGGTACACAAGTCAGTTGGTGTGGGTGCTGCAACCACTGCAGTGGGCTGGTCTGATGTAGTGGACTGGGTCCCCACTGCAGTGCCCGAGTCAGACGGGGTGGTTGTGGACTCCACTGCAGTGCATGACTCCAAGGGAGTGGAAGGGTGGGCAGATGAGGTGGGCAGGACAGAGGGGGGACCCGGTCTCCACACCAGTGGCACTAACAGGCAGAGCGTCTGGGTTGGGGGTGGAAGAGCAAGTGGCAGGGGGGAGGGCCTAAGCAGTCTGGGGATGCGGTATCAGTGTGTGGGGGAACCTGGGGCAGGGTGTGGCGGGGGAACCTGTGGAGTGGTGGCCTGGGGGATGGAGGAGAGAGACTGGGTGGTGGAGCTGCGTGGTGGTGGTGGTGGGGTCTTGCTCTTCCTGGTCCGGGGGACTTCCGAATGGGGTCCTGTGTCTGCCTGCGCCTGGGGGAGGGTGTCCAGGGGCGAGGGGCACTCCCCTCTGTGTGGGTGGACTTCCTCTTCCCCCGGTATGCTGGATCAGCAGGATCGGAGGGGAAGAGGCCGAGGTCACACAGGAAGATCTGCTGTGTAGGTGGGGTAGCAGGTGAGGCAAGGGAAGGGGTCTTGGAGGGAGAGGATTTGGAGGACTGCGGAGTGACTGTGGATGCCTGTGTGTGTGTCTGTTCCCCATCCCCTGTGTGTGTGGTATCAGTCCCCTGAGGATGCTTGTGTGCACGTCTTGCCTTTCTCTTGGGTGTGTCTGTGCTGCTCGTGTCTGTGTGCTTGGGTGATTGTGCAGGTGTGCATGTGCTTTGGACAGGTAGGGTGGCAGGAAGTGTGGATGGGGCAGAGGTGGGAGGGGTGAGGGACTGTTGGAGGAGGGACACGGCTGCCATCAGGGAGAAGTCCATGGACTTATTGCTCCTCTGTAGGGCAGACATACCCATCGAGATGCCCTCCATGAACGACACCAGCTGTGTCAACAGAGTGGTGTGTGCATGGAGGACACTCAGCATTGCTGTCTGCCCTACATGGAGCTGCCAAAGGAGGTACACAGACTCCTCACTCAGGGCAGCATGGGACACAGGGGCAGGGGGTGCGGTGCCTGGCACGAAGGAGACACGCTCCCGAGCACAGGAGCCTCCACGGACCTCAGGAATGGGAGCCAATGGGAGGGCGGTGGTGGTGGTGGTGGTGGCGGGGCCAGACAGACTAGCTGGCCTTTGGTGGCTGCTGAGACCCGCCTCCACAAGGGAGTCATCCTCCGAGCTGCTGTGGTCCTCAGCTGAGGTGGATGGTGCTGAGGACTCCTCGGTGTGGCTCCCCTCGCCCTCTGTGCCACTGGGTCCCTCTGACCACTCGTCGGATGCTGACCCAGTCTGGCTCCGCTGCTCCTCCTGGTCCGTGGAGCTGTCCCCTCCTGTGGCCGTGGATGTATCTGCAAACAATTAGGGAAACAGACAAACATCAGTCACCTGCACTGACCGCACACACCACAGTAAGTACAGCACATCACAGAGCAAGCCCTGGCATCCTTAGTTGAACATTGCCTAAAGTCCTCACACAGATTCGGGGAAGCCAATTGTCAGTCTGATGGTCAACCATGGGACTCACACCCCTCCTGCCCTTGCACCCATCTGTCTGGTGCCTGTCTGATGGTAAGACCCCAGTGTGGACACATGCACCACCTACACAGTTGTTGGACATTGCAGGGAACACGGTGAAGTATGTGAACATGCACACATCACATCTCTTGCCACTGAGTCAGTGCAGGTGTCCAGAGAAAGGGATGGCCAGAGTCTAAATAGAAATGCATGTGATGCATACCAGCACCAGACACCATGATCCACCCATGTCCGGATAGTCAATGCCACAATGGGGTGCATGTTGCACATGTCACTCCCCTGCAGGATCAGTCTTAGGAAGTTTAATGCCATGACACAGGCATGCGTGCAAAGTCATACATCACTGTCTCCAGTCACATGGCCATGGCAGCCAGCCAACAACAGTCTGCACTGTGTCACAATCCTAGGACATGGGGAATGCAAGTTATGTAACTGACAAGTGCACATGTCCATCCCCCAAAAACAACATCATCTGAACTACTATTTGTCCACGTCATACCAATTGGACATATGGGGGACACGAAACACAACTCTCTGAACATGAGCACCTCACAGTGTGCTGTGAATGAAAAACAGCTGCCTGAAAGTCACAGTCGCATACACCTGTGTGCACAGTCAAGTGATCAGACACCTATAAGTCACAGAAGTATCGTCTCTCATGGTCACATCTCAGATGGCATGCTGAGCCCTAACCGACAAACATACCAGTAGTCCTGACAACGAAGCCACAGCACAATGACACAGAGGCAGACACCTGAGGGAACATGTCACTGATCACAACATGTCAGATGATCCACGGGAGTGGGAGTACAGAGTGTATTGTATGCCCTGGAGTAGGCATGACTGTCCAGCTCCACCTGTAAGAGGGATGAGTCCTGGACAGTAGGCAGGTGTCTAAGCATGTGTGACACACTTGATATACATACTCCTGAGGCCCAAACATTGTTCCCACCCACAGCATGGGGGTGTGCCAAATACCCCAGGGACATGTGGTGAATCAGATCAGCAAGTGGACCACATATCAAAGTTACACCCAGATTACATGTCAGGACTTGGGCATTGTGTGAGCAATTGACCCACCCATGAATCCCACAACATAGTCACCGGAACAAATGCTGTCCCCCACCTTGAGCAAAGCAAAATGCAATGACACAGTCCCCAAGTGACACAATTTCCTGACTGTAAGGGCCACACATATGCATATCAGATGAGGAGTGGGCATGTCACAATAGAGGGACATGGGTCCTGGACCACAAGACTGATGTACTGTGGAAGTTTAACCAGGCCAAAGGAGGGCACATAGCATGTCAGACAAAGTGCACAGTGCTGTCATGGACTCACCCCCTCCTTGCTGCTGTCTGGCCTTCAGCTGCCCATCCAGGTCAGGGAAGACCACCGCCAGGATCCTGAGCATGTGGGGGTCAGGGTCCGGTGTCCGCCCCTCCTGCGAGGAGGCGACAGCTTCAGCTGGACCCTTGCGATCCTCCGGGTCCAGCCTCGAAGGTCCTGCCACCTCTTCTGGCAGTTGCGGATCCGGCGCTTGTAGTCCCCCACGGATCTTACTGCCCGGGCGATGGCCAGCCAGATTTTCTGCTTCTGGTGGGCATCAACCTGTGAGGATGACAAAGTGAAAATGCCATTACTACACATGCAACATATCCGTGCATCACACAGTTGGATATACATGTCTCAATCACTGGGGCACATGATGTACACAGGCAGTGCAACGATGGCTATGAACAGTTTGCCAGCAGTTACTACATGGTATCATTGCATGGAAAGTAAACCTTGTTGGAATGCACTGTTACTGCACTGTACCTGTTCAGTGCATGTAACTACACACTTTGGGGGCTCAGAACTACTCAGTGAGCATGCTAGCCAGTGGTGTGCACACTGTAAGTCCTGCTAGTCAGACAACATGCAAAATTAGAAAGGCAGTGGACAGCACACTCACCTGCTCCCCTGGTGTCCCATACAGCTTGCTGTACTGTGGAAGGAGGCTGTCCAGCAGGGCCTGGTTCTCCTCAAGGCTGAAGGCTGGGGCTCTCTCCACCAGTACGTGCCATTGCAGTAGCCAGAGGATGCAGAGACAGCAGCAGTGTTGGTGGCAGATGTCGTCCTGGAGCATGTAGTGCAGGCAAGTGAGCTCTCAGGGGAACAGCCAGCATTATATGTGTGCTGCAGAGGCAGATACTGTCCCATGTGTCCAAAGTGATAGGTCCAAGTCGTTTGCATCTTCTGAATCTGACCAATCCATGGAATAGCAGCACTAATACACGCCCACAGCATCCTTCAAATCTTCAACTTCATGACACCCATGATTTTGCAACATTGTTGTGGCTGGCCAACTGAATTCACTGCATCAGACTCGTTGGAGCTTCGAAAACGCGTCCGTTGCCATGCCAGGCCCCAGACAATGCGTGCGCACCGATCTGTCCATTGCTGTACAACGCGTATTTCGGGATACAACGCGTACCCGCTCACAACAGATGCAATGGGCCGGCCGGGCACACCGATCGGTCCATTGCTGTACAACGCGTATTTCGGGATACAACGCGTACCCGCTCACAACAGATGCAATGGGCCGGCCGGGCACACAGATCGGTCCATTGCTGTACAACGCGTATTCCGGGATACAACAGATGCAATGGGCCGGCCGGGCACACCGATCGGTCCATTGCTGTACAACGCGTATTTCGGGATACAACAGATGCAATGGGCCGGCCGGGCACACCGATCGGTCCATTGCTGTACAACGCGTATTTCGGGATACAACGCGTACCCGCTCACAACAGATGCAATGGGCCGGCCGGGCACACCGATCGGTCCATTGCTGTACAACGCGTATTCCGGGATACAACAGATGCAATGGGCCGGCCGGGCACACCGATCGGTCCATTGCTGTACAACGCGTATTTCGGGATACAACGCGTACCCGCTCACAACAGATGCAATGGGCCGGCCGGGCACACCGATCGGTCCATTGCTGTACAACGCGTATTTCGGGATACAATAGATGCATTGGGCCAGCCGGGCACACCGATCGGTCCATTGCTTTACAACGCGTACCTGTACAGGTCAGTCGCATATGTCACCATGCTTGTCACTGGTGAACGTATGCCAGCCACATATACCTGCCAGAGACACAGGGGCACACCTACAACACCACACCCAGTCCACACTGTTTCCTAAGGCATGTAAGGCTGCATTACCTTTTCTGTGTATGGGGGTTAACATGTGGTTTCTGTGGTGGCACTTGTGGGCAGCCACACCCAGGCTGTGCATGTGTTAATGGGGACAGGGTCCTTTGTGTGTTGTGCACATGACCACTGTGATGTGCAACAGTTCATTTCGGAGCATGTGGCATGGTCACATTTCCAGGTTGTGTATGTGTGTGACATGTCACATACCCCCAGGGTCCCATGGGGGAAGGCATGTACGTCACAGGATGACCCATTGCCACAATAGTGATGTCCCTCCACAGTCTGTGTGCATGTTGTGTTTCCGATGTCTCTGATTCCATGTGCACGATGGGAGACAGTCTCCACATCAACGTTGTTTGTGCATGGACTTTGATGTTGTGCGTCACTGGCGTCCATGTCTGTCCTGCGGAGGCGACAGGGGCCACTACCTGTGGGAGTCATGTTTGTTTTTCTGACATGTACATGATACGCCATGTCATGCCAGTGTCCATGTGGCAAGACAGGGTCACTGGGAATCTACCTGTCAATGAGCTGTGATGCCTGTGGCGCATCTGTCCAGACATGTCACTGTGGTGTGTGTGTGGAACGTGACAGCAGGAAATGGGTACTGTGACACAGCCTAATGAGTTTCCCATAGCACAACCTGGTACCTGTTGTGCACACATGTTGTACTGAGAAGTTAGATGATGGGCATGTAGGTGTGAGTTATGTCCGAACAGAACGGCACACACATCAAGTACTTGTGTCTCGTAATGATGTATCATGTGAAATTGAGTATGGTGAATGGCACATATGTGGGGTGACTGACAATCTTTCTTTCTTCAACCTATGCACTGCAGGGCTCCAGCTGTCCATAGACCATTCCCTGACCTGGCAACGATGGTGGAACGTGACAGCATCCGACGGTACCGCTTCACCAGGCAGCTGATTGATGATTTGGCAGTGCGCTTGGCACCACATTTGCAACCTGGCCGGACGTACCCTACGGCGCTGACACCCAAGGTGAAGGTAATGGCAGCCCTACACTTCTTTGCCACTGGTACCTTTCAACACACTGTGGCGACTGCCGGTGGGATGTCACAGACTATGTTCAGCCGTGTGCTACGCGATGTTTTGGAGGCAATGTTGAGATGCCTGAACCAGTACATCTATTTCCCTACACGTCAACAACTCACTGACGTCAAGAGTGACTTCTATGCCCTGGGGAGGATGCCACATGTCATTGGCTCCATTGATGGGACACATGTGGCTTTGATACCACCACAGGCACATGAGCAGGCATACCGGAACCGTAAACATTACCATTCGATCAATGCTCTGGTGGTATGTCTTGCAGATATGAGCATCACACATGTGTGTGCCCGTTTCCCTGGTTCAGCACACGATGCCTACGTGATGAGGAGTAGTCGCATCCCGAGGATGATGGCACAGATGCAGAACCAGCGTGCCTGGCTTGTCGGTGTGTACTGACTTTGTACCATTGTGTGTGTTCTGATCTGTAGTATTCCACCCACTTTTCCAACTCAGATAATGTGCACTTGTCTGTCCGTAGGTGACTCCGGATACCCCAACATGCCGTGGTTGCTGACACACCTCAGGAACCCTGTGACACCAGCCCAGATGCGCTACAATGAGGCACATGGTCGGACCAGGAGAGTGATTGAGCAGACCTTTGGTCTCCTGAAGAGCCGCTTCCGCTGCCTGGACAAGACAGGAGGGGCCCTCCCATATGCCCCAGCAAAGGTGTGCAAGATTGTCATCGTCTGCTGCATGCTACACAACCTGGCAGTGCGGAAGGAGTTGCCTCTCATCCTGGATGACGATGACCAACGTCCGCCACCTGTGGAGGATCCTGGCCTGGACCACGATGCCAGTGATGATGATGATGATGGTGATGTCCGCACACAGCTCATCACCAACTTCTTCAGCTGAATGTGAGTATCCAGGGAGATGTAATGTGAATGATGTGAGTTTGCATGATATGTGTGGGTGGTGCTCTGGTGCTGTTTGAGTGTGGCCATGTGCTACTTGACTGGATGCGTGCAGCAATGTGTCCTTACAGGTAGTCTGTACTCCCCAACAGTTTTGACATGCTAACTTGGTTTTGTGTAGTTGTCTTGTGACATGTATTGGGCATGAGTATTGCAGTTCTGTCCTGTTCTTCAGTGGTTTTAACTGTGTGTCATGTCTGTCCTTCACAGGGTGCTTACTGAGTACTTTGGTCAACTTGGATCCCCCGACACCATGATTCAGCTTTCAGGGTGGCAGCAGTAGTTTGCCTACAAGTGATGTGCCACACACCCCTGGACTTCATATCTTCTGCACTTGTTGACTGTGTGGCCACTGCCACGTGGGTAAACCTTGCATTTGTAGTGGAAACAACATGTTGCAAATGTGTAATGAACCTGTGCTTCACTTTGGGATGTGCGTTGTCTGTGGTCACACATCTGACTGACATTTGCTTACTGCACCTGTGGGCTAGTTGACACAGACTCTGAATAGGTGTGGTGTCTGTGCATTCCACTGTATTTCCTGGCAACATCACTGTGGGCGATGAGTCCGATGGCCCTGGTGTCTCTGTGTTGTGTAGCCCTAGTGGTGTGTCTCCCTCATATGTGTCACGTCACCATGACTCACACGACGGTGTTGTACTTGCTGTAGCAGTTAGCATACACAGTGTAATTTAGCAGATCATCATCACCATAACAGTATCCACATTTGAATAACAACAGAGGCAAGTATGGTGTACTAGTGATTTTATTTACAGAAATGTGTGTGTGTATAGTGCACAGGATGGTGGGTGCTGTACATTGGGATTGTGATCCAAAGTTCCCAGATGAGTTGGAAGTCTTGGTAGCAGAAATGTCCTGAGTGAAGTCCACAGTCATATGATACATTAGTCCAACTTGAACTCCCCATGTCATGTGGGAGAGTAGTGTTGCATTCGACAGGGTGAAACGTTTGCACACAAAGGAGAATTTCCGGAACAGGTGTTGGCTTCCTGGGGGATGTACGTGGCCATCAACCTCTCAGTTTTCCTTCCTCGGACGACCCCTCTTCTTTGGGGGACCCTCACATGCAGGCTGCGGCGGTGCAGGGGAGTCTCCGCCAGAGTCCTCCTCCCTCCCTTGGCGGTGTCAGTTGTTGCAGCACCAAATGTTGTGGGCACACAGGGAGGTGTGGCCTTGTTGGTGCTAATCTGGCGGAGGCATGTCAATATGTCCCTATGCACCGCTGTGAGTTCTTGCAATGTGTCCCACTTGGACTCCATGCGAGACATGTGTGTCTCCACACGGGACATGTGGGAGTCCAAGCGGCCATGATGGGCAGCCTGCTGCTGTTGTATGTCCTTGAGGATCCCCACGACCTGTCTGACCTCTCCGGTGCTATCCTGGTACGCATCGGCGATGCGTGCCAGTTGTGGGTCATCATGCAGTCCAGACCCCTCTGCAAGCAGCGACCTATGTCTACCACCCCTCCCACCACCCCTGGCGACACGTGCAGGACCTGCGGTGGCACGCACAGGTGACCCAAGGCCCCCTTGGGGGTTGTTAGTGGTGTTGTCGTCCATTGCTCCACGCTGGGCCTGGGGCCCTGTGCTGTTGCCATCGGTGGTCCTTGGTCTGTCCGTGTCGGCGGGGGTGGTCTGTGTGTTGGCAGTTGTTGGAGGGGTGGGTGCAGGGGTGCAGGTGTTGGTCCAGCTGGTGCTGCATGATGACTCACACCGGAGGTGCCAGATAGGTCTTCGCCATCCGAGGAGGGCAGAGGCTGTTCCACACCAGTGAGCTCTGTGTCCCCCGGAGCCTGGGACAGGGACTCCTCCTCGCCTGCTGCTGTGTCCCCATCATCATCACCTGTATTTGGAAGAGACACACATTGTATGTTATGTTTCTACAGGCATCAATGGTTGACACACCTGACAGTTGTGACTGTACCTCTGGATGCGGGCATGTACATTGCATTGTCCTAAGTTGTCACAGTAAGAGGTTGATATTGGTGTAGCACATTGTCATGCATACCTGGGGCATTTCAATGTGAATGTTGAGGTGTGTGCATGGCCAGCATTTGTTGTATTTGGTGGACATCCGGCCATCCTTCTCCACCTAGCCCAGTTATCCCACCATGAAGCATGCCACCCTTGCAGTGGGTTCAGGTTGACTCTCAGGATGTCATTCAGTGGTGTCTTGCTGTTGGTTGTTGCACAGTTCCCAGCAGGGCCTTGTGCACCCCACAGCAGTACCCAGTGTCAGCCATCTTGTCAGTCCTTATCCACTCCCTGTGATGTGAGCATGGTTCAGAGTGGTGTTGATGGGCCAATTGTGAGGGTGAGCAGTATCTGTGACTACAACTCCCATCATGCTATTGCCTACACCTCCCTTCCCAGCATGCCCGTACTTCCTTCCTTTGGACTCTGCTTCCCTGTGGGGTAGTGTGCCTGTGCTGACAGGAAGGCTGACAGTGTTGTCCTTGCGTTTGTTTGGCTACAAGTCCCAAGAGTGTCCCTGTGCTTCACACAGCATTACCCAGGGTGGTGGTTCTTTGTGGGATCTTCATTTGTTATGTGAGGCATAGCATTCTCCCAGGTGGGTTATGTGGAGTTTGTGTTGAGGGGGTGTGTGAGGTGAGCTGCTTGTAACTATGGTCAGTGCTGTGAGTCCTCCTTCCCACCCAGCCAGATATCCCACCATGCAACGTGCTTGCATTGCAGGGAGTGCAAGTTGGCCTACAGGATGTCAGGCAGTGGTGTTGTGCTGTTTGTTGGTGCACAGTTCCCAGCAGGGCCTTGTGCTCCCCACAGCAGTACCCAGTGTCAGCCATCTTGTCAGTCCTCATCCACTCCCTGTGATGTGAGCATGGTTCAGAGTGGTGTTGATGGGCCAATTGTGAGGGTGAGCAGTATCTGTGACTACAACTCGCATCATGCTATTGCCTACACCCCCCCTTCCCAGCATGCCCGTACTTCCTTCCTTTGGACTCTGCTTCCCTGTGGGGTAGTGTGCCTGTGCTGACAGGAAGGCTGACAGTGTTGTCCTTGCGTTTGTTTGGCTACAAGTCCCAAGAGTGTCCCTGTGCTTCACACGGCATTACCCAGGGTGGTTGTTCTTTGTGGGATCTTCATTTGGTATGTGAGGCATTGCATTCTCCCAGGTGGGTTATGTGGAGTTTGAGTTGAGGGTGTGTGTGAGGTGAGCTGCTTGTAACTATGGTCAGTGCTGTGAGTCCTCCTTCCCACCCAGCCAGATATCCCACCATGCAACGTGCTTGCATTGCAGGGAGTGCAAGTTGGCTTTCAGGATGTCAGGCAGTGGTGTTGTGCTGTTTGTTGGTGCACAGTTCCCAGCAGGGCCTTGTGCTCCCCACAGCAGTACCCAGTGTCAGCCATCTTGTCAGTCCTTATCCACTCCCCGTGTTGTGAGCATGGTTCTGAGTGGTGTTGATGGTCCAAATGTGAGGCTGCCCATTATCTGTTACTACGAGTCCCATCATGCTCTTGGCTACACTGACTTCACCAGCATACACAGGATTCCTTCCTTTCTGTGAGCTTCCCTGTGAGGTGGTGTTCTAGTGGTGGCTAAATATCTGACAGTGTTTGTTGGTTAGATTTGTGCCACTGCCTAGCTCAATTTGGCATTGGATTTGTACATGTCATGACACAGTTACATATCACTATGAGATGGCATGTATTGTGTTTATCTGACTGACATACACTTTTTGGGATGATTATCTTTTGTTTGCTGTTGATTTGCTAGGGGTGCATGTTTTGACTGTCCCCTTGACAGTGATGTGTGTGTATTGGCACACAATATTGTGTATATTAGTTGTGTACTCACCAGGCTCTGGGATGTTTGTTAGTCCATATACGCTCACTGGTGGTAGGATGGCCCGCACCTTCTCCTCCCAGGGCCTGAGGTATACCTGTTTGGCAGGAGGGCCACTGCCGGTGTGCTGGCTCAGGAGGTAATCCTTCTTCAGTAGGTCCCTGACCCTCCTGCGCACATCATACCACCTGATCTGGATGTCTTCCTTTGTGCACAAACATGGTGATTGTGCGTTCACCCTGTCGACGATCCTCGCCCACATCTTGGTTTTCTGCGACATGGGGGTCTGTTGGACCAATGTGCCAAACAACTGTGGCTCTACCCTCAGGATCTCGTCTACCATGACTTCCAATTCACTATCTAGGAACTTTGGATTCTTCTTTAGGGGCATGGTGATGGGTGGTGGGGGTGATTGATGTGTGTGTGTGTGTGCAAGTGAGGCTGTGTGAGTGTAGGTTTTGCTGTGTGTGTGTGAGGGTGCTATTTGTTGAGGTGCTAATGGTGTGTGGCTTTTGTGTTGGAGGAGCTGTGTGTGTGTCTGTGTTTGCTGTGTGATGGTGTTCTCTGCTGGCAGGTCAGTGGAATTTGCAAAGGATCATGGTAGGGATTTGTGGCCTTTATGTAGGTGGAGTTGGGGGTGTGTCCTTGTTCCATTTTTTTCCACCCCCTGTATTTATTGGCTTTGTCATTGCTTGTTTGGCCCTCTTTTTTTGTATTTTTTCATTTGTGATTATTGTGCATGTTGGAGTCGTTCTTCTGACCCAGTAGGACGTTGCAGTTATCTCGTGCGCGCCTCTCCGAGTCGTTCCCGCTGTGTTTCAGCTCTGTTTTATATGCGGCGTACGCGTCGGTCGCGGTGTATTGTGTTTGTTCGGCTGTGTTTTGTATGCATGTCGGTCGTACGGCTAGGGCTCCGTGCGAATCGGTCTGCTTTTGCACCCATTGCATCGTACTGCGCGGGTCGGAGTTCGCGGGTACGTTTCGTTCGGGTTTCTTCCTGGTGCGTGTCGGTAGGTTCGATTCACGTGGTTTTCTGGCCGGATAGCTTGTTTCCGTCCGGGTCGGTCGTTCGCCTTTAGTTCCGTACGAGTCGGTCGTGATTCACATGCATTTCATCGTACTTCCCAGGTCGGGCAACGCCGGTACGTGTCGGTCGGACTATTATCCCGTACCGAGTCGGTCGGTATTTTTTCCGGCCCGAATCGGATTCGGCCCCTGACTCTTCGTCTACCAGTGTTAGTATACTCCTATATGCATCTACCAGACTGATGGGCGTGTTTTTCTTAAAAAACTGGATTAAAAGCCATTTGGCGTACTTTGTATAAAACTTACAAAAAAATAAAAAGTGTAAAATAGTTTGGCCACTCTGTCCATCACACGGACAAGGTAAAGAGTTCTTTTGAAATGTATACCACGATCTACATGACGGACATCGGAGGGAGCATGTACCAAGTCTCTGTATCTCCACTACAGAAATATTAACAAGGAAAGAGAAATATCTCGAAGTAAGGGGCATATTTTTTTACTGTTAATGATTCAAGAAGTTTTTATGATGAACAGCCTGACCTCATAATGGCCTCCAAAAAGGCGCCCAATGACTTAATCATTATTACTGGTCTGCCTGACCTTAGGAGGACGACTAGCAACTGAGTATTGGTAACAAAACCACCAATCCCAAGGCAATGAACCCTAACAAGATCTCCAGTTCAGACAGATATTTCCCAGCAACACCTTAACCGATGTTCTAGATGGAACTTTTGACGATGCCCCCTGGGCCGATACCTTAACTTGTCTTTATTTACCGCGGTGCCCGAGCAACCTTGGCTGATGCCTGGTGGAGCTGTCCTATGCAGCTATAGAGGAGTTTGGCTCTGGTTCACCCCTCGGCCGGCACCTACCCAGCCGGACATCGGACATTGTTTTCCTCGCCTACTCGTTGTGTTTACTACCTGCATTCCTTACCCCTGTTTACCTTTTCCCCCCTCTACCTTTTCACTCCCCATAAGACGTGTGTACGCGCTAGTAATAACTCACATTATGGTGTAATCTCATGTTTTTGTCCTCCTATGTCTATACTGGGCTATGTAATTTTGGAACCTGTAACTCGCTGATCCTCATGTAAAGCGCTCTGATACCTCCGGGTCTAGCCAGCGCTATATAAAACTTTGCAAATAAAGAGTTGAGATTTGCATTATACCCAAGAGGGAAACAAAGCAGACATTTTACAGTACCTGCCCTTAAGCGGACGAGAAGACCCCTCTCCCAGTAACTTATGGGCAGGGTAAGGTAGCTAGCTAAAGGGTGCACATTATGCTCAAAGGTCAAATAATTAAAAACAGACGATTTCTTGGATTCCCTCTCCAGCCTTTCCGTGCCATAGAGTGTGTAAAGTGCCCTCCTAAGGGCATTTTTGTGTACAGTCTCAGCTATATCTGGTTTTAGAAAGAGCCCGCCAAAGTTAACACTGCATAAGCTCTGGTTCACCCTGGCCAGCCACGGGATATCCAGCCCTTTCTCACAACTAATACAATCTCCTATGATCTCTCTTGTAAGGGACGCTGCCGGATTTTTCCATATGGCGAGCCAGAATAAGGCAGGGCGGGTCCTTATGAAATCCTCAATATAGTTTTGGTTGAGTTTTCTATGGCAAATGTACTGAGCAGAGGAGCTTGTTGGTACAATTTCTGTGGATTCTGAGAAATTGCCCATATGGCAAATTTTCTTTCAGACTTCTCGGGTGCCCACTAGTGAAATGCAGGAGTGTATTCCTGTTCGGCTTGGTGTATAGGCTCACCTCCAATATGCCTGCATTATTTGGAATCCATACATCCAGAAAATTGATTTTTTCACTACTATGTGCAACTGTGAAATTAAGATCGAATGTTCTGGCATTAAGCCATCCATGAAAAAGTTGCAAAGTCTCATGGTCGCCATCCCACAACATGAGGATGTCGTCGATATATCGGAACCATTTAACTATGTGTCTCTGGAAGGGATTCTCTTGGCTATAGAACCACTTTCTTTCAAAACAATCCATCACTAGATTCGCTATCTCAGGTGCGAAGCAACATCCCATTCCCACCCCTTTATTTGTAAAAAAAGGTTGTCCTTGAATGTAAAAAAGTTGTTCTTTAAACATAGAGTGGCTAATGCTGTAACAAAATCAGTCGGCACTAAATTTGGACGTTGTCTCTGATTTAAGGTGTCTTTCAGCACAATCAATGCCTCGTCTTGCGGAATATTAGTATATAACACTTCTATGTCAAAAGACACTAATAGCTGTTTCTCTGAGTCAAAATGTAGCTTCACTATTTTAGTGATAAGATCCATTGAATCTCTCACAAATGACCTAGTTTTTGTCACAAAATGTCTTAGAAAGGTTCCAATATACTTGGCCAAGGTCTCCAAAATTGAGCCACATGCTGAGATAATTGGTCTCCCTGGAGGATTCTCTATACTTTTATGGATCTTGGGCAAAACATAGATAGTTGGCATTCTCTCTGATATATAAGTCAAGAACTCATATTCTTGTTTGCAGATCCAGCCTTCTTCAAGCGCCTGTGTCGTGAGGTTCTTTATCTCCAACTTCAATCGCAAAGTAGGGTTATCCTCTATGCGTCTGTAATGCATGACGATGTCAAGCTGCCCCATTACCTCTGCGTCATAAGCTGCACTGTCCCAAATCACAATTCCCCCGCCCTTGTTGGCTGGTTTTATCACTATTAGGGGGTTTTGTGCCAACTTGGTCAAAGCTGCTGATTGTTCTCTAGAGCTGTTATGTTTGAAATAAAAAAATTTATCGTTTAAGGCATCTACCTCTCTAAGGACCTGGTCTTCAAATGCCAGAATTTGTGTTGGCATTACTGCACTTTTGGGGCAGAAGGTGGATTTGCATCTGAGGCCACTAACATTGTCACTATTGGAATCAGGGGTCTCGGAAAAGAAAGTTTTCAGCCTGACTTTGCTGTGGAATTGTAGAACTTCTGTTTCCATGTCAACCGGGTTAGGGACTGTCAAGGGAACAAAAGATAACCCTTTTTGCAAGATACTCATTTCTATGTCTGTAAGCTGGTATTTTGACAGATTATAAATCGGGATGCGTTCTTGTTCATTGGTATGGGAGGTATTTATAACTTCAGTCATCGTCTGTGCGTTCTCCTCCTGGTTCTGAAAAACGCCTGTTCCTGATTTTGGCCTCTCCATTCCCCAGTGTTTCCTCGCCCTCTGTTGGCGCCTTTGCCTAAAAAAGGTTGGGCTCTAGGGTATTGAAAATATGGTTGATAGAGCCCAGAGGCCCCTTGATCTAAGGCTGAAGATGTATCGGAAAAGGTAATGAATTTACTCCTAGAGCGTCCCCTGTATTGCAGGTTCAATGAATTGGGGTTATTGTTTTTCTAAAAATCGTCTTTCAGATAGGGGTATACTTGTTCGATACTGACATTTTTTATATCCCTAGTGCACGCTGCACAGACATAATATCGAGTTTTTATTTTCAGAGTACAAACATATCGAGTTGGAAATATCGAAGGGACTGAATATCGACATCAAGAATATCGGTGACCAGAATATCGACATGAAGGTAAGAAATATAGTATTTGTTAATATCGAAGTCAGTAATATCGCTTGTAAAAATATCGTTGTTAATAATATCGATGTTTATATTAGTGTTATGTATTTCAGTATGTATTTTAAATGTATGTGTTCTATATTTTTGTTTAAGTATTGTATTTTTTTTAAATATATGTATCAAGTTTTTAGAAGTTATTAATGTTTTTAAAAGTACATTTTGCGTTTTAGTTCCGTAGCGGGTTGTGGGTTTATAGGGGAATAGGGTGGGAAGTAATTTAATTATAGTAAATTTAATAATAATTTTTAGAAATTATTAATTATTTTTAATTAAATTTTGCGTTTTAGTTTCTGTAGCGGGTTGTGGGTTTATAGGGGAATAGGGTGGGAAGTAATTTAATTATAGTAAATTTAATAATAATTTTTAGAAAATATTAATTATTTTTTATAAAATGTATGTGTTTTTATTCCGTAGCGGGTTGTGGGTTTATAGGGGAATAGGGTGGGAAGTAATTTAAATATAATAAAGTAATAATTAATTTTTATTTATTGGTATTGATAATTAATTCATTGTTAATTAATTATTAATTGGTAATTAATTTTTATTAATTGATTAATTGATAATTATATTAATTGTGTTAATTTTTTTTAGGAGCGGGTTGTGGGTTTATAGGGGAATAGGGTGGGAAGTAATTTAATTTTAATAAAGTAATGATTAATTTTTATTTATTGGTATTGGTAATTAATTTATTGTTAATTAATTATTGATTGGTAATTAATTTTTAATAATTGATGAATTGATAATTATATTAATTGTGTTATTTTTTTTAGGAGCGGGTTGTGGGTTTATAGGGGAATAGAGTGGGAAGTAATTTAATTATAATGAAGTAATTATTAATTTTTTTGTTATTATTTATAAATAATTTATTATTAATTAATTA
This sequence comes from Calotriton arnoldi, assembly GCA_963921515.1. Lineage (NCBI taxonomy): Eukaryota > Metazoa > Chordata > Amphibia > Caudata > Salamandridae > Calotriton > Calotriton arnoldi. The sequence continues at coordinate 749,584 of CAWUFW010003614.1, forward strand.
TTAATTGGTTATTTAATAAAAAAAATTATTTAATTGTTAAGTATGTTAATTTTAACCCTCTGCTATCCAACACTTTCCCTACAGTTACACTCTCTGGAGTGGGAATAGCAAATTTTTACCCTTACGCTATTCAACACTTTCCCTACTGTTGCACTCACTGGAGTGGGAATAGTAATCTTTACCCCTATGCTATCCAACACTTTCCCTACTGTTGCACTCACTGTAGTGGGAATAGTAATTTTTACCCCTACGCTATCCAACACTTTCCCTACTGTTGCACTCACTGGAGTGGGAATAGTAATCTTTACCCCTATGCTATCCAACACTTTTCCTACTGTTGCACTCACTGGAGTCGGAATAGTAATTTTTACCCCTTCGCTATCCAACACTTTCCTTACTGTTGCACTCACTGGAGTGGGAATAGAAATTTTTACCCCTTCGCTATCCAACACTTTCCCTACTGTTGCACTCACTGGAGTGGGAATAGTAATTTTTACCCCTACGCTATCCAACACTTTCCCTACTGTTGCACTCTCTGGAGTGGGAATAGTAATTTTTACCCCTACGCTATCCAGCACTTTCCCTACTGTTGCACTCACTGGAGTGGGAATAGTAATTTTTACCCCTACGCTATCCAACACTTTCCCTACTGTTGCACTCACTGGAGTGGGAATAGTAATCTTTACCCCTATGCTATCCAACACTTTCCCTACTGTTGCACTCACTGGAGTCGGAATAGTAATTTTTACCCCTTCGCTATCCAACACTTTCCCTACTGTTGCACTCACTGGAGTGGGAATAGTAATTGTTACCCCTACGCTATCCAACACTTTCCCTACTGTTGCACTCTCTGGAGTAGGAATAGTAATTTTATCCTCTCCGCTATCCAATATTTTCTCTACTGTTTTAGTTAATGTAGTGTATAATGTATTTTAAAAAGATTAAAAATATTCTAATTTTTTAATTTGTTATATATATTTTTTATATTTTTATTTATATTATTGGTGTATGTGTATATATATGTATTTATAATTTTTATATGTTTTTTAACAATTTATGAGTTATAAAAATAATTATTTATAAATATTATTAAGTATATATATTATATTTTATACATATATATGTTTAATTTATTTTTACATTATATGTATTAGTTATCATTTTAAACATTTTAAAATAATTTTAACTATGTTTCTTTTAATTATATGTATTATTTACTTTATTTTACTTTTTTTTTAAACATTAAAAAAAACGATATTTTTAACAACGATATTTTTGACAACGATATTTTTTTCTCGATATTTTTGTACTTACCATTATGTAGAGAGGACTTCGATATTCTTGACATCGATATTTTTGTGTCGATATTTTTGTACCTCGATATTCTGACTGTCGATATTCTGCCAGTGATCCCCTAGTTACCTTTGCAGTCTTTTGGTTTGTCGTGTGTACCTTGAACTCTGCTAGGGTCTTCTCGACAGATTCAAGTAGTGATTTGGCATCACTTATAGTGGAGTCCCCACCGATTTCCTCTTCTAAAGCCTTGATTTCCTTTAGTTCCTCCTCATTAATCCTGAGGGCCGTTTCTATAGATAAAGCTATCCAGTCTCTGGAACATTTGGTTCCAACTCCGCTGAACTTTAGTATATATGTTTTGTCAAAAATGAAAATCACTGGAATATTTTTAACCTGGAGTCCAGCTGGGATGGTGTTGTTCTTCAGGTGTTCTAATAATACCTGTGCATGCAACTGGGTGTGTGTGTTCTTTTTCTTTAACTGTTTTAATCTCTCTATTTTGTCTACATTCAGGTTACTAGCCGAGGTTGTTGCTCCACTGAATAAAGATGGAATCCTTAAAAACTTGTTGATTTCGTCGTCTGTGTAACAAATTATATGTGGTTCTGTCATGTCTTATACAATAAAAAACTCCGAATTTTTCAAACCAATGTGGCAAGTGCTCACAGCAGAGTATCTAACACAAAGATATCACAACAGTGTTGTCTATGCAAAACATGTATGAAGAATATATGAAAAAAGTGGGGCTAAGTCCGTCTCTCACAGGGGATACACCTAGACTGTGAAGAGCACATTGGCTAAGAGCACGGTTGTTATATAAAAAGTTTGAGACCGTATGAATGTTATGGCTAGACACAGAGGAGGAGGGCTCCCTGGCTGTTTTTTGTCTTCTTAGCAGGCTTTGGCATGCAGAACACTGAGGTGATACTATCTTACCGACGCTCTGTCCCCCGATTTTTTATATTGTTTTTTTTATTGGTGTTTAGGGTGAGATGTTAACACGGATTTTAAGGACGTGCATGTTTTCATGCATGAGAGTAATATGGTTTTTCATACAAGAAGTTCAGAGTATACAAGATATTGATTTGTGCAAAATTGTTTTGTAGGTGCTTTTTCTTTCTTTTGTTGCCGATGTCCTGATGAGGCCCTAATGTGTGGGCCGAAATGCGTCGACCAGAAGAAGAGAAAGAGTCCAACGGATTAAAAATTATATGTAGTAGTGTACTTATACACACAACACACGGACTAAGTGGAGGTGGAAGCATCCCTCATATTTATGTCTAAAGACTATCTCCCCTCGGATTGCCTACATATTTGTATTGTGTTGCAACGGGGTTTACAATAGATGGGTAGGAAGGGATTAGTAATACTTTTTGAACATTGAGTTTCTTTTGTTGTACGTGTAATGTTTTTGGTTGTGTCAAAATATTTTAAAAAAGACAAAAATTGGTGTGAAGAAATTGTGGAAAGTTCGTGGATGGTTGTATTTTTCAGAGTAATTACCTGGGGACTAGGTTCCCACTTGGAGGAATTAATTAAAAAAAATTCCTACCTTGTAATTTTTATGATCGATCCCCACACATCCCTTTGTAAACATATTACTTCATCAGTAACTCTTGGATCATTAAAGTGAGCTTTGTTCATACAAATAATCTGGGTTTTTGCAATGTTTAATTTATACCCCGAGAATTGCCCAAACAAAGAAGCTAATCGCTCTATTTCAGGCATTGCTGCAGCTGGTTCCAGAGTAACAATGGCCACATTGTCTGCATAGGCAAACACTCTGTAATCTTCCTGCCTAAATTGAACTGATTTGATAATCATACTGCGCTCCGACATGACCAAAAAAGGATTAATATACATAGCAAACAATAAGGGAGAGCAAGGACATCCCTGTCTCATCCCTCTGGAAATAATGACTGGCTCAGATTCTAAATCCATCACACAAATTCGGGCTATAGGTGACCTATACATGACTCTTACCAAATTGATGAAACCCGGTCCGTAGATCAAGCGTCGAAGCACCAGCCATAAAAACTCCCAGGAAACACGGTCAAATGCCTTTTCGGCATTGAGAAGAACCAGCCCCAGTGGGGCCTGATGTACATTAGCCAAATCAAATAAGGTCACCACCCTGCTGATATGATTGACCGTGCCTCTTCCCGGAATAAAACCATGCTGACGAATTGAGACCAAAGGGGTGATTACACTGGCTAAACGAGTAGCCAGGATTTTTGCATAGATTTTATCGTCACAATTCAGCAGAGAGATAGGCCTATATGAACCCGGCAAAGTAGATGGTTTGCCTTTCTTTTTAAAGGTGACGATATTAGCAGAATCCCAAGACGATGGTGCCCGCCCCCTCTGAGCCTCCTGGAAGGTTAACTATATGTCTGTTTTCAATTCCTAAAAAAAAAACTTGTACAATTCTAAAGGTAGTTTATCGGGGCCAGATGCCTTACCTATCACTAATGACTTAATCGCTTCTTCCAACTTTTCCAATGTAATAGGGATATCTAATTTCTCTAAATCCTTACAACTGAGAGTCTTGCTAAACAAATCTTGCGACAATACCTCGGTGTTAGACTTAGCATCTTTTGGCGTGTTTCCCCTGTCTTTTTGCTTTCTGACCTCCCGGTTTTTGCTCTGTTTTTGCTGGTTTATTATCTCTGTACACTTTTTCACTGCTGTTCAGTGTTAAAGTGCAAGTGTTTCTGTTGTAAATTTTTATTATGGATTGGTGTTTCCATGATTGGCTGATTTAATTTACTAGTCAGTCCCTAGTACAGTGCACCGTGTGTGCCCAGGGCCTGTAAATCAAATGCTGCTAGTGGGCTTGCAGCACAGATTGTGCCACCCACACAAGCAGCCTGTAAATCTATCTCTGGCCTGCCATTGCAGAGCCTGTGTGCAGTCTGGCACTGCCTTGTCGACTTGACAAGTGCACCCACTTGCAAGGCCCTAATCTTCCCTTTTCTTACATGTGAGTCACCCCTAAGGTAGGCCCAAAGTACCCCTGTGGGCAAGGTGCAGTGTATGTGAAAGGTAGGACATGCACTGATGTGTGTGACATGTCCTGGTAGTGAATTACAGTGCATTTCTTTTTTCACTATTGAAAGGCTATCTGGCCCATAGGAAAGAATGGGAGTTAATTTATAACATCTTATAAAAATAACTTCCCATTGGGACCAGATAGGAAAATAAAGTTTAGTATGCCTGAACTCAGAATGTTAAAATGCATCTTTTAGTGAGGGTGATTTTTACATTCTGTGTTTGAAAATGCCACTTTTAGAAAGTAGGTATTTTCTTGCTTAGCCATCCAGTGTGCCTCTGCTAGGATGTGTATTGACTGTCTGGCTTTGGGATGACAGGGGCTGGGGAGGAGCAGTGGCTCCAGAGATTTCTAAATGGGTCAGGGATGGGCTGAATAGACCTGGGCTGCATTTAGAGTAGGGGGAGGAGATTTCCTTTCGCCTGAATGGGCCTGGTCTACCTCTGACAATGCTGCCTCCACCTCCTGCCAGGAAGGGGCACCAGAGAGGACAGAACTGGTTCTGGCTGGGCACAGACACTTTCTGCCCTCAGAGAACAAAGGAATTTGGGTTATAAAAAGTGAGGCCCAAAACCCCTAAACTTTAGAACTCTTTTGGAACCAAAAAGACTGCCAAGAAGAAGACCTGGAGAAGCTGTGAGGAGGGACTACCACTTTGCTGTGTGCTTTGCAGGGTTGGCCTGCAGTGGCTGCTTCTTTCTTGGGCAGTGAAAGGACTAGACTGAACTTTCTGCAATTTCTTTTTGTGAGTTTCTCCAAGGACTTGGGGTAGACCTTGACCCCTGTTCAAGAAGTCTCAGGAACAGCAAAGACTTCAAGTTCTTCTGCCATCAGCACTGGGGACTGTGTGTTTTGTGCTGCAACAGAAGAAAAAGCAACCCGATGCCGTCTACGACGCTGCTGCCGACTCCGTGTCCTGAAGGCACCGCAGAGGGCACAGCCGCAACGTCGCACCGGAACCCTGCTCTCACCGAAGATGCCACCTGACGCCGCCACCGAGCCGCTGCTTGCACCGCGACCTGTGGGCACCGCACTGCCTCGCTTCATGCCATCGCATTGGTATCCCTGGCGACGCCGCTTCATGCTGACATTGACACCGCTGCTTGCACCGTGGTTCGAGGGCACCGCTCATAAGTTACACAATGCACCGTCCTCATCCTGCACCGTAGCCTTGGCCTACCGACGCCGGCGCCATCGACTCCAGTTCTTCAGCCGACGACAGCACTTCAGCAACGACGCCGCTGCTGCTTGCACCGTGACCTGCCAGCACCGCGATGAGCACTGCATCACTTCGCACCGCAGCCCTGGTCTCAGCAACGCCGCTGGGCAACCGTCACTGGGCCGCTGCCTGCACCGTGACCAGAGGGCACCTCACGCCGCACTGCTGCACTTCGCACCACAGCACCCGATGCCAGCACTCCTGAATTTAACCGCGAGGAGTTCGATCTGCAATGCGTGTGACTTCAATGGCCCGACGACTCCTACACCGTCCTCCAGAACCGACGCCTGCAGACGCCGTGCTTTCAGAGCTCAACGAGAGGTCACCGACGCCCTGCATTTCTAAAGGTACAGTTTTGCAAGTCTTCCCGACACCGTAGCTGGACCGTGAGGCCGCGGTCAGCCAGAACTGTTTAGGATTTGTTGTTCACAACTCCGTGATAGCCCCAGACGGAGCTATCGACTTCAAGGAACTTAAGTTATTTTGATAACTGAAGATTTCTAAGTACTGTATTGTGGATTTTTATCGTTTTTGGTCTTGTCTTAAGTATATAAAAGTATTGGATATTTTTCTAAACTGGTGTGGTGTCCTTTTGTAGTGTTTTCACTGTATTACTGTTGGTTATGTGCAAATGCTTTACACACTGCTTCTAAGATAAGCCTGACTGCTCGTGCCAAGCTACCAAGGGGGTGAGCAGGGGTTATTTTAGGAGTGCAACTCCCTTATCCTGACTAGAAGGAAGGGTCCCTACTTGGACAGAGGTGCAAACCCTTACCAACTAGAGACCCCCATTTTTAACACTTGGTCGCAAGACTACCACCTCTGCCACCTTCTGCGTATAGATCCTGATAAAAGGATTTAACTACTGTAAGAATCTCGGAGGGTGTCTCAACCAAATTCCCCGTCGCATCTTCCACGGAGGCTATCCCTCGTTCCACCTCCTTGGACCTGACCCGCTTCACCAAACTCATAGCACTCCCTTCTATATACTTGATATTTGAGGGCAATCTCTTTAGACCATTGTGAGTTGATCCTGGCCCTACAGCGGGCCACTTCAGATTGTATCACAATAGTTAACACATTATCATGCAAACGCTGTACAAGTTTGCATTCAGCCCTTCTCTATGCATCAGAAGATTGTATTGTCTCTGTTTATAAATGTCAAAGCTCAGAATTTCCCCCCTGAGCCCTGCCTTTAAGGCATCCCATACTACAGCGTAGGCAGCAGAATTCCTATAATTTTCCAGAAATTGGGTAATACACTGCTTAATATGGCTAACAAACAAATCATCTACAAGTAATTTCCTATCAAAGGATAAAGATCTTCAGGGCTGAAAGAAGCCCTGGACCAGAACATCTATCTGTAAAGGACCATGATCGGACGTAAGTCTAGGATAAATCTGGATTTTAGCCTCCACTGCAGTTGTCCTAGATGTAAAAAATAATGAAGTCTGACCCACTTATTATGAGGATCGGCGAAATATGTAAAGCCAGGGTCAGGGTGTCTCATTATATACCAAACATCAATTAATCCGTGATCAGACAAAAGCTGCTGCAGTGCCCTGAATACCTTAGGCTTCCTCCCCTTATACTGCCGATCACCAGCTTGTAACTTCGTGCCATCTAGATGTATATTAAAATCACCACAAAGAACCAAAGGTGTAGGCCAGGATGCAAGTTCTATATTGAGAAAATCCAAAATCTGTGCCTCATCTATATTTGAACCATAAAAAGGAGCATATAACCAATTTAGTTGAGCCAGCAGCACATTCCCCAATCACCCAGCGCCCATATTTATCTGCCAGTATCCTACCGACTATACGTACATTTGACTTTGCCAAGATGGCCACCCCTCAGGTTGTGGTACCCTGTTGCGTGCTGACTAATACCATATAGCCCAGTTCTACCAACACCCCTGGCTTATCCCAGGGAATATGAGTCTCCTGTAAACACACCATGTTGGGTTGTATTACTCTCAGCTCCATTGCGGCTCTCTTTCTTTTAGCCCTATCATTCAAACCGGACACATTAAAAGAACAATTACACAACCTTGCAGCCATCAGCCTTCCCCTCTTCTGATCCAGAGGCGAATCTGTCCATCTGACACTTTCGAACTAGCTAATATGAAAAGCGGCAATATGAGGATCTGCACAAAAACGTCTTGCACCAATTTTCACCCAGCATGGCTTTTCTTTCCCCCGCACCTCCCCCCAATGCTGCCCACCTATGCAACCCCCGACCCCTACCTCAATGTCCCCCCACCCCCACTTCCCTGATGAACCCACCCGACCCATACCACCCCACCCTCCCTGTGAGGGCCCACCCAACTTCCGAGGCATAAGTACCCATGGGTCCGGTGTGATGGGCAGATTCCTCGCCCCCGATCCCTCCCCCACATCTCCTACTGAGTCTTTATAACACCCACTGCAGCCCTTAGATAATTATCCCATGACCAGGTCTGTCCCCATTTATTTAGCCTAAATTGTTTGCAGATACTCCTTGGCTTGTAGCTCAGAGGAGAATAACTGGGTTTGACCCTTACAAATAACCTTCAATTTTGCCGGGTTAAGGAGAAACACCTGGGCCTCTTTACCCTGTAATAATGGCATTAATTGCCGCAATTGCCATTGCTTCTCAACTGTCGCATGGCATAAATCAAGTCTAACAAAGAACTCATTCCCCTTTCCTGCCCTTTTCCTGTCTGGCCGTGCGAGATCATAAACAGCCTGTCGAGCTAAGAAATTATTTAGACAGATTAAAATTGCCCTGGGCTTAGATGCTGTCTGTCCTGGACGCTGGTGCTGTTTAAAGGGGAATGGATGAGCTCTCTGAACTTCCACAACCCAAGTTCATTGTGTAAGCTCCGGGAATGCTTCAATGAAAAGTTCTACAATGAATTTCCAAATGTCAGACCCTTCCATGCCATCGGGTATGCCAAGAACTCTGAAATTGTTTCTCCTAAGGCGATTCTCTAAATCAACCAGCTTCCATTGCGTGTCATCCTTTTGAGTCCTTAGAGTATCCGTAAGAGCTTTTTGGACTACCAGCTTGTCTTCCAGCATTGAAATTCGCGTCTCCGCCTCACTGATCTTCTCCGCGAATTCAAAACACGACTTAGCGACATGCCGAATAGAGTTCTGTAGTTTGCGGCATGCCCCTTGAGTTCTTTGGCTCTCCATCCATGTCTCATTTCTGTGCACCATAAATCTCTGATATATGATGGAGAGTGAGATCTCCTCAGTGGCCCCCAGTGGGCCTGGGGAAGTATGCTTAGTCTCAACACCCTCCTCACCCCCAAGACCAGAGGAGAATGAATAATCCCATGCGAGTGCCCCAGTGGCGTCTTTGGATTCTACCTCCAGCAATTCCCTCTTTTTCGGCACTGTGCGGGATTCGATGTCAATGTTCCCAGAAGTCTCATCTTCAAGGTGTAAACTACTCAAGTTACTCCCATTACCTCAAGATGACTCTCCACCTGCCCCACCCTCAGCGCCACAGGGGGTCTCATCCTCGGATGAATTAGAGGGGTCTGAAAGAGAAAAAAACGTATTGCCCGAATCGGTCTCCTTCAAAACCTCATACTTGTTGAAACTGCCAATGTGATCAGCCCAGCTCTGGTCCCAGTCTTAGAGCTAGATTTTTTAGACTTCTTCCCAGGTACTCTTAAGGGCGCATCCAGGGTTATGACTTCTCCAGCTGTTCAATGCCCGTGAGGATCGGGGGAATAGGGGTTAATCCCAAACTACCCCCACCTATGCCCCCGCCTTTCTCCAGAATCACTCCAGGCTCAGGCGCCTCCCCAGCATTCGGTAAATGGCCCCTATTGGCAAGGCTCACCTCACTGCTCTAGTCAGAGTTCTTATCCAGCAAGCGGGGCTCCGCATGCTGACTTCGCGGGGTACCTGCACCAGAAACTCGTACATCTGTGGTAGACGCCTCCCCATCCATCTCCACATGCTGGCTCCTTTTATTTTTCCCTGCTATAAACAGTGCGGAGATAATTTTCTCACCGTGGTCCACAGAGCCGGACTTCTCTGAGGCACTTCTCGAATTCATCGTAGTGCCACCCGCTCCTCGCAGCCCTCCGGCAGTACCTTTCGCCGACCCGGAAGACTCTGCCGGGCCGCAAGCTTTCGCACCTCTCGCGGGCTTGGGCGGAGTAGGGATCGCAGGGAAAACGCTCCATGTCCAGACAGACCAAGCATCAGCGTAAGCCACAAGAGGGATACCAATGAAGGCGGAGTGTCAGCAGCGATCGTAGAAGCGGATACATCACGTACGCGGTCCACATCATAGCCGTAGGGCACTCTCCAGCCACTCGGACAGGCAGGTAATTTTCAGCGTTGGGTTATGACATACCAGGGGGGTGTTGACTGGTAGGGAGAGAGAGAGAGCTTACTCGGCCGACGGTGCAGCCGCCATCTTGCCTCCTAGCCCCAGCCCTGCCCACTCCAAGCAAAAATAAGAAACATATTTAGTTGACACCTAGGAAATTGTGGTTTATTTAGGGACTAGAAGAGAACAGAAAAAGTACCAAGGCACATATCAAAAATATTTGAGATAAGCCAATACATCAGTCTCGAGATTACATTAAAGGAGTGTTAGAATAACGTCAGGAGTGCAAACATACCATACTTATATGCAATAAACAGAAGGGACTCAAAAATCTTACATTGGTCTTAATCAGCATTCCAGCCCTCATCATATTAATAGATGTGCATTCCACAACAATACTCACAGAAATCATGGGACAAAATCAAAATATATTCCACACATAAAATCATTGGTGTGTAAACAAAACATATAAATTACGCATAGCTACATCATGGAGAAGAACCGGCACCTCTGGAAGTGAATCTATCTTCAATCTCAATCGAAAGAAACATTGCCAAAGCCAATAGGTCTAGTAAATAAGCATACACAAAGTTCAACATACAAAATGCGACATGGTTCTGTGCAGCTTGCATCTTCTTTGCCTCTTAATCCTGGGCTCTGCTTTTAATTGACTGAAGCTTGTTGGGAAGGAGATGTCACAGAGACACAGCACATATAATGTGTATTTTTGGATGTGTGTGTTTGTACGTGCGAGCAGTATGGAGAATGGAGAAGTAAGCCCCACCGTGTGGTCAAGCATGAAGGACAATATCTTATTGGATGTATTATTATTGAGGTTTTTGGGTCTGTTTTCCTAATGTTACCAAGAATTTAATAATATCCACTGAAGCTACAATGTTTATTGGATGAAGGATAGGAGAGCGTAGGATGGTAAACTCAATTTTTATTATGAAGTGGTATAAGATGGTAATTGGGAAGATCAGAAGTGGAAATTTCAACTAATTTAAACCATGTTTAATGAGAAATGTCCTGTTTTGAAGTCCTCATTGGAAGATCATACAAAGATTGTTGCCTACGAGGGAAAGAATAAGTCAAGCCCTAAAATTTATATTCATCAACTACTCTGAAGTGAGTAACAGACATTACAATGGTACATTATAAAAGTATCTTGGTAACAAAACTGTTTTTCATACTATGTGCATCTCTTCAACATACCCTGTTTGGAGGGGAGGCACAAGGCGGATAGGAACTACTAGGCCCCAACCTGGTTGTTTCAGGTTGTTTACCACTAGTGTCCTGGGGCCAATCCTATTATAGCTGTACAGACTGGGCCAAGTAAATCTTTCGACGCGTGGCACTCAGAATAGTGAGGATGAGCAATCATAGGCTTCTACGGGAGGTAGTGTGGGGGGCAAGAGTCCAGAACTCAACACTCCATTAAAAGACACAATAACATAACTTCTAGCCCAGTGCTATCCTTTATGAAAAAAGAAAGCACCTTAATCAAACAGATGAACTAAATAACACACAATTAATGGAAGAGAAATGCTGGATTGAAACCCATTTTACGATAGACAGTGAGGCTCTTCACCGCCTATGCCCTGGTATCTTTGTGGCATTCTCCTTTCACTTCCTGCTATGGCTGACACCGCTTTCTGTAGTGCCCAATGTACTACAAGTTTCAGGCAAGGATTAGGCGCACAATCAGGAAGCTTAATTCCTCTTACACATGAATTGTACAACTTTAGTTCAAAGTCTCTTTCTCCCCTCTTGACAAAAAGTCTTATAGAATGTGACAGACCCGTCTGTGTGTTTAGTATTTTATACATTGTGTAGACTAAGCTCCATATTTGTATCTCTTGGCTTCTCTAGCAGTTCAGGCACCGTGGCAAGTGCAGACTGACTTCCACTCCCACAATTGTGTCTCTTCTTTGATGTAGGCCACGCACCTGCCTTACTTAGAACGAGGGCCTCCGAGGTGATCGGTGAGGCAAGCATGCACAGCAACACACAGCTTCAGTAGCGTAGATATTCATGGTGATGTTTTGGGCTGGCAATTACAGTTGATTGGGAGCTTCTTGCTTGACAATGATGCTTTTTTGGTTACAGCATTAGTAGTGGCAGCACCTTTCTTTCATCCCGCACCAATCTGCCAAGTGACACAAGTAGTTGTTCAATGCAGCTGATGTGGAAACTGCACAGAGCAACTGAGTGGTCTTCACAATACAGGTAATTCTTGACTTCGTGCTCTGAGGAAAGTCTGCTTTCTCTTGGTGCTCCTCATGTTGGGAAATTGCAGCTCTCCTCCTGGACAGTTTCTCCTCCTGCAGGACTAGGCTCACTCCTTCCCTCTCTCAGCAGGCAGACAGACTTCTAAGCACTTCATATAGACCCTCAGCTGCTCCAGCAGAAAGTCCAGACTGCAGGTGGTGTCCCACCTCTGGGAGACTGGCTATGAAGCAGGTACACAGCAGCTCTTCAAGTATTCTGTGGAGCAGTCCTTTCCTTGAATAATTTGGGACTGGAACAAAGTCAATTGGTTTGGATCCCAATCACTTGTATAGACATTTCACGGACTGGGGACATGCATTTACTATCTGAGGAATCAAAACTGATTTGTATTGGTTCTCTTTCAAATGTAATTCTCGGACTGTTCTACAGACTCAAACTTTGTGTGGTGTGATAGTTCTCACAGCAGGTAGCAATCAGAAGGTCTCTAAGCAGGAGTATCCAAAACAGGGGCACAATGAAGCGTGAGACCTCTGCATCTGGCTGTTGTCAGCCTTCCTGAAACAGTTCACAGAGACAGGCAAAAGGGCAGGCCCTGGCTAGAAACGTTCTCAACATGAACAGAAACTGCTGTCCTACCCTTCACCTGAAAATCTACCAAATGGCAACAATGCTTACGAAGAACGAATCTACAGTTATTTGCTAACAAGGTCCTCACTGAAATTCTAAAGGTAGCCCTTTCTCCAGCCTTTTGACTTCAGTGTCTGGGTCTCCATCCGTTAGTCACAGCAATGCAGGCAATACACTTCCTCTGTCTGGGGGAAGGTAACCCCATCATTATCTTGTGCCATGATAAACCATGGCATTCAAAATGCATCCTAGTGACCCCAATACTCAGTCTCACACATCTCTCAGAGCTCTACAACCATACTTGTGACATGCATGCACTGCACACGCATTCAACATGCACACAGGATGTCAGCGCCAGATTTATTGTTTCACATCAAAGCAAACCCTTACACAAGTGAGGTCAAAATACCACACTTGCATTTACATAGGAAAAATATCTGGTCATACAACAGATTAAAAAGCATGATACGCTGCCACCACTGCTCAATGTGATACACCCAGGTGGCTGCGCCATAAACAACTGACCTGACCGACCATGAGGTCAAACATAGTCCACAACAGAGGGCACAACGGATGCAACGGACGGACAGGGAGCTCCGCGTCCGGCACGAGGGGAGACGCGCAGAGGGAGGGAGTCCAGCGAAATCCCGAATGCGCCAAAGTCACTTTCAATGTGCACAAGTGCTCCCAGACCTACCAGCGGTGACGAGGGGGCCCCATAACGCTGATTCTTAACTCCGGAAAGCCTATTTGAATCCCGCCAGTGCTGCCTCAAGATCACACAAATGGCAGCCGCCTAAGTGCATCGACAACAGCGATCAGCCGCCGGCGCTTCTCCGCGGGGGACCAGCGAAGTCTCCCCAACTCAGCCACGAACCTGCGAGCGCCCTGTAACTCCGGACCTCCAAAGCGGTGAGTGAGCCCAGTAACAGCGAAGCGCCACGGACGGGCGGGAAGTTCCGCGACCGGCGCGAGGGGGACATGCGAAGGGGGGGCTGCTGTCCCCTGGAGAATTAGATCCATAGCGGAGGACCAGTGGGGGAGGCCCACGAGGCACAACTACGGGAGGTGTGCCCCTGAAGCTTTCGGACAAGGCCCCGCCGATCCCTGAATACACGCCTGCCCCTGCCTGACTCTAAGACGTTCTGAACTCTCTTTGCTACTTGCTTGGGACACCGGAAGCCGCATTTGTGACCTGGTGGGACCGGAGTCCCAGGCCACCCACGAACTGGGCAACCAACCACCTCTGCGCCATCCAGCTTGCTACCAGGGGACAACAAGTCCCAGCGTACTTTGCTGCCTTTCCAGGTGCAGCCTGTCAGGGAGCGGCACCATCCACCTGAGCGCATAAAGCGCTGCTCACTCTTCCGCGGCGCGGGACGCGCGCGGGCGAAGCCAGGGCCAAGGGCGGGCCCGTCACGCGCCCGCCAGCGACAGGAAGAGACAGGGCAGGGCCACTCCCCCTGGTCGGTTTGTTTGGAGATATAGCCATTGCAATGGGCAAGGTGCACTGAGCCCCAGAACTCTACTCAATTAATTGTGAATATCCTTTTGCAGTCCCAGGTTACCCAGAAGACATTGACTCTGTACTGGGAGAGGGCTATGACACCAATGAAGTTTTTCGCATGTACCGAGAGGGAGACATAGTGCTGGTGGCTTTATTTGGACATCACACCCTAGTTTATTCCCTCCCTTTCTTCTTTTAAAATTGCCTAGTGTGTGGTTGAGGATTTGCAAGAGGTTGGCTGAGGGGTTTTGGGGTCACAGCTCACTGTATTACATCGAGTGGCAGGGGTGGTCAAAAAGTGACAGCAGTAGGTCCAGTAGCTCCGTTCCTTCTGCACCATCCTCGGTCTCTCTTGGGCTGAGTGGAACTAGGGGCTGACCTGTAGTATCTCTGTAAAAGATATCTGAGTTAAAGGAGACATCCCAGGGACGGGGGAGAAAATGGGAAAGAAAGCAGTCCCAACGAGAGCTAAAACACCAATAGTATCTTCACTGCCCCAAACCTCGATAGATAAAATGCTGGAAGAGCTATAGGGGTAGTGAATACTGAAATTGAGCTAACTGAACGGCGCCTATCACTTACACCTGATTTAATTTTTCCACCCCCTGATATAACGTTGTTAGAACCACCACAAATCCATGAGGAGGCTCTGCGGTCGTCGTCCCCAACGCCGGTTGTACATAAGAAAGCAGTCCGTAAGAGTAAAAACACCACCAGTACTACCAAGGCCGCCAAGTATAAATCAACTACCGGGGCCGGCTTAAAAAAGAAGAATCTTAGTGAGGTAAACTCTGATAAACAGGAGGGGCGAGTAGATCAGCTAGCGAGCACAGATAACTCTGCAATAGTCGAGCCGGAAAAGACCTACCCAGTATGGGCTATGAATTTGGTGGTAGATCTCCAGAACAACTTAAGGGCCATTATTAAAGGCGAATTGGTCCCACTCATTGACGCTTAGAGAAACTGGAGGGAATGGTGGCGGTAAGGGATGTGAGACCAAGTGATACACAGCCCCAAATGTGTAATATGTCCAAAAAGGGGACTACCGTAGGGTGCCAGACGGACAGTAAAGGACTACAACTGTCAAATACCCGTAGAAATGAGTCCCTCTCTAAAAGTCCTGAACTTGGTCAGCAGAGCAAGCCAAAGGAACCAATAAATAGGCTGGACAAAAGAGAGCAGAAAGGGAATAGTAGCTCAGACCCCCAAATGCGTGAAGAAGGCCCCAGCCCACAAGATCAGGGCAGTAAAACAACAGTTAATAGGCAGCCAAACCAAAGGCCTAAACTCTGTACTATAAACCTCCCCCCGCCTGTTCGCCTTATGTAGTAATTCTAACAGGCACCCCGCAATTGTCACACAATGAAAAGGAGTCCCATTTAGAGTTGAGGAATAAGTGCCTGTTCTGGCTTACCAAGCACAAGTACCTCGAATACGCAAAAGCAAGGGAGATTATAATGTGCGTCGTGTCGAGTGGGTGGGGAATCGTAGGAAGGATGAGCCTGGAGATTGCATAGTCATACATTTTAGCAATCCAGACACTGTGGAGAACCTGCTCAGACCAACATCCAGATGTTACTATGCTCCTACCAGAATGAGCCTGAGATCGCTAGGGTTTTTCTACCCCCAAGACCTGCTGGGACAAAGAAGATATGTACCATCCATAAGACCGGTAAGGAACAAGGGACCATATTATGAGGGAAGCAGAGACACCTTTAGCGAGCCCCCCAATTCGGAATACCAGTCCACAACAGATATGATGTATTAGAGGAGGTAGACTGACTGGGGGAGGGCCCGACGCAGCTAGGGGACCCTGAACTGGTGAGGGAAATTGTAATGAGCAGAGATGAATGTAATCTAGTCCAATTAATAAGTAGCGGTGGATTAGATCACATACAACAGTTAGTCCCACAGGGAGTGAAGTTGCAATGCCCTGTGGCCTCTACTTTTAAAGATCTTGCTGTACAAGGGGGAACAGTGACTAAAGAAGAAAAAGGTACGGGGCTGACGGTCGGTGCGGGGCCCGTATGGATGATCCTATAGATCTCAGGGATAGTTATACTGTGGGTGCGATAGACGAACTAGATCAGGGCACCGGGTTGAAGATTCTGTCATGGAACTTAGCAGGGTTAAAGAATAAACTCCCATATCCGGATTGGGGGAATTTGTGGATAACTATGATATTTGTCTCTTTCAAGAGACGTGGGCGATAGAGAGTGTGCAGAGGGTGGGTTTTGCTACATTCAATACGCTGGCACTTAAGGGGACCTGGGGGAGACCCTCGGGTGGGCTGTTGATTTGGGTGGGTACGTACCTAGGATGCACAGCAGAAGCGCTGACAACTCCCTCTAGGGACATTCAGTGTGTACTCCTTTCTTTTCCATCTAAGCTAAAAATTGCCCTAGTTAATGTATATTCTCGCCCGGTAAACAATAGCCAAGAATCAGTTACCATTGATCAGTTAGGCCAATTCATACCGTCATTGGACCCAGGAATATGGGTAATCGTGGGAGGCGATTTCAACTGCCACTTTGAACCACTTACGGACACTGTTCACTCAGACCCTGCAGAAGAAGATCTACTGTGGTCCATCCCTGACCCACAGATTACCCCGATTAAAGTTTGGTCTCCTTTGGCATTGCAGCTAAACGCACTTACTCTGACCCTGTCACTAAGAGCCTGTAATGGGCGAACTAAATCAGATCAGCCGGGGCAGTTTACATTCAATAGACCAGGTCAATCCTCGCTCTTGGACTATATCATGGTAGAACCCAGATTTTGGAACAGGGTGTCAGATTTTTACATTACGCAGAGGGAGGATAGTGACCATAATGCGTTGAGCCTGATTTTAAAACCTTGCAAGCTGGGGATTGGTAATCAATCCCAAGGTCATACGATCGAGACCAGTCCATTGGTGGTAACAAACAACAGAAGGAAGGTCAGGTGGGACCGCATACAGGAATCTCCATTTAAAATAGCAAAAGTATATCAGTTAGCACTTCCAATGCTAATCAGGATGAGGGATTTTACGCTGGCGGAGGGGCGTAGTACAGATCAGGGCGAGGTAGGAAAAATCCACACGGAACTAACCCTGAAATTGGCGGACATCTTTTTTGCGATGGGGAGATGCAGGAAAAGTGTTGTTAACAAATGCTCCTGGTATAACGGGGATTGCCGTAAGGCAAAACAAGAGCTTCTGTTGGCAGTAAAAGAGCAGGATAGGCAGCGAGTAAAAGTAGCAAGGGCTAACTATAAACGGTCTATCCAGAAGAGTAAAAAGGAATGGGAGGAGGGGAGGTGGGAAGGCCTTAGGATAGCCCTTAAAGAGAAGGATATGAAATCTTTCTGGGCCATAGTGACATCGGGTGACAGGGAGGGGAGTCCGGCCGTTGTACCTAATATAGCTCCAGAAGCCTGGGAATCATACTTCGGGTCATTATATGCAATAAGGGGAGATGAGTATGATAGTGGAGACTTCAGTGTAATAGAGTGCATGCGATTTGAGGGAATGGAGTTTAGTGTGCTGGAGGTGAGCAATGCCATCTGCAAGCTTAGTTCTAATAAGGCGCCCGGACTAGATAAATTGCCAGGGGACCTCTTCCGGGATGAACCCAAGATCTGGGCCCCTTACTTTTCCGTCTTATTTAACGCAATTGTTAAGGGTATGGATCTTCCGGATACATGGCGTGGGGCCGAGATAGTGCCTATATTTAAGAAAGGATGCCCCCTTATTATAGGCCAATCAGCCTTATTGATATTTGACAGAAACTCTTTGGCCGAGTGCTCTTGGACCGTTTACAGGACTGGGTAGATCAAGAACAAATACTCAGTCCTTACCAGGCCGGCTTCAGATCCAAGATGTCAACCGTAGACCAGATATTTAGGCTACAGCTACTATTCTGGAAAACAGTTGTCTTAGAGGGTGGCAGCCTCTACTTAATATTCGTGGACCTGAAGTCGGCCTTTGACATGGTTGCGAGGGCGAAGCTTTGGAGGGTTCTGAGGGATCTTGGGATTCCCCGTACCTGCTTGAGATTATCATAAGACTTCATACGGACAATTTCGCGCAGGTTCGATGTGGGAAATTTGGTGAGCTATCTGCCCGGTTCCCTGTTCTCAATGGTGTCCGGCAGGGATGTGTCCTTGCTCCCACCTTGTTCTGCCTTTTTATAAACGGGCTTATTGATTTTCTAAGGAAAATTAAGGATAGTGATGTGCCAAAGCTAGCCACTGGAAGGGTTCCCGCATTGATGTTTGCGGACGACATGCTGTTACTTTCAAAAACCCCAATGGGTATCCAGCGGATTTTAGATGGGTTCGCAGAGTTTTGTGAGATGTGGGGACTGGAGATAAATCTAGCAAAAACCAAGTTTATGGTCTTTAACCCGCCCAAACTGAAGCGCTCCAACCCAGTTTTACATGGCACCCCTCTGGAGAGAGTGCAGACGTTTGAGTACCTAGGTGTTACTTTGGCTGAGTATTTTAACTGGGAGGCAGCAGTGGCAAAAGCCAGTCTGAGGTTAACACAGACCGGGGTGGCATACTGAAGCTACATAGAACCTCAGGCCTGAAACCCATTGCCCCGGCACTTGAAATCTATATTGCCCAAGCCAGAGGGGCTGCACTATATGGGGTGGAGCTGTGGGGTCACTGCCATGTACCTAATTTAATGAAGGCAGAAAACAATTTCATAAGGCAACTTATAGGCCTACCGAGCAGCACTCCACTTATCCCCCTTCGTATGGACCTGGGCATTAGGCCTCTGGATGACGAGATAGCATTGAGACCCCTTACGTTTTGGAGGCGATTATGGGTAACTCCCGAGCTGTCCGATATTAGGGCTGAGCTAAATGAGATATTGCCCCAGTGTCGCACCAAGAAAATTCCCTGGCTTTGTCATATAAAGGATCTTAACTTGAAACTAAAGAACCTAGATTTGTGGAGTTCTCCTGAAACTTCATGCACTCTGATCTCCAGATTGGAGCTAGTAAGACAATATAGAGAAATGAAACTCGCCCATATTCAAAATAGTTCTTTACATGGGCGTCTTACATCTGAGTTTTTGCTTATAAAAGATTCATATAATAAGGTACCCTTTTTGGATTTTATCCAACCCCCTGGGGCTAGGAAATTATATTTGCAATTTAGATTAGGGACTCTCCCAATCCATGCATACACGAGTAGATGGGCAAAAGATTCAAAGAAGGAATGCCTCGCATGTATTTATAAGGAGGAATCTGAAATCCATGTTCTTTTTCTTTGCCCTGCTTACCGGATACTGGCGCAAGCGCTGGTTAACACAACTTTGTAAAAATTTGGGTTTTAAGCAATGTACAGCGGCTCTGAGAATTTTAAAATATGATACGAGCCTACCAACTGTATTTGCGGTATCACGCTTTCTAAATAGCGTGTGGCATATCAGGCGAGTCGCTAAGATATAACTGTTTAGGAGGAATCAATTGTTTAGCTTCAGTTTGATGTCCGCTACTTTTATTATGTAAATCACACTGGTTTTAATCTTTGATAGTTTTAAGATGTTCTTATTCTTTTATATTTAGTTTCTCTTTAAAGATCCATGATTGTTGCTGCTATAGAGATGTTTGAAGCACAGCCTGTAAATATATTTGGACCTGTGTTTCTTTTTAAAAATAATGTAGTACTTTTATGGCCTAGTGCCGAAATAAAGTTTTACTGACTGACTGACTGACTGATACACCCAGGGCATGGACTGTAGTACCCTACTGACTGGAGGACAAGCTGATGTGCCCTCCAGGTCACTGGACCAGTCCTGGACCTCGGATTACCACAGGCAAACCTAGGCCTCTGTACACATGCTAAGTTAGCGTGATGCTAGGACGAAATAAAAATCAGGATACCAGTTGCACATAAAGTTAGTCCCTCAGGGCAAGGGAACACCCAATTACCATCAAGGGAACATTTCAGGCTCAACATGAACCTGGGTACATGTGTATTGTGATTGAACATAAAATGTATCTGCCAATGATGTTTACTTAACTTTTATTGTTTTTTTATTGTGACTATCCATGACTGTTATTTTTTGCCTAAGAAAAAAAGAGGATAAAAATACTTCCACATCTTTATTGTGCAGAAAGTCTATCCGGTATAGAAACAGTATAGACACATTTGTATTATACTATTCTTTACAATAAATGTGTGCATTGTCAGGAGTGACATTACACGTTTGCACATCTCTATTCCAAGCCAGCTTCCCTTGAGCTTTCAAGCAAAGCTACCACCAATGAAGACATGGCTAGAAATCTACATACTTGTGACCTACTTTTTGCGGTTTCCTTTTACCACAGATTTGCATTTTCAAAGCACTGTCAATCACAGGTGTCACTGTTATTCAACACAAGGCATGAACCCCAGGAGGATGTAAGGCTGAGCTAGTCCCGAGTTGCTTGTTTAGCTTAAACTGGCGGAGGTATCAGATAATCAGTTCCAGACAAAAGTCGAAAATTCCGATACATAAAAGTACATTATAATAATACAATCTAAAAAAACGATCAGAACATAACATAATGCAGTAGATGCGACAGCAGACCACAAAATGATACCGTACAATGGATTTAAAGTAATTTCAGATGACCTTTCTGTCCCATCTCAAGGCACATCGCTGACCATTACTTCAACAAGCAATAACAAATGTTTTTACATAATGAAATAATATCCCAAACTATGAGGGCTTGCTCTGCAGTGAGGCGTTGTATATAACTTAGCAAGCTCAATTTTTATATTACCTTATTGTATCAGCTTTTTAAAATGTTTTATGAAAGTATCCATTCCAAATTGCATTTACTTTTATGAGACTATAAAATTGTCCAATTAATTTGCACATTCTTCAACTGATTTATGCAAGTCATCAGCAGAAAAGAGCTGAGAAACAACTGATATACATGCCGAAATAAATTAATCAGATATGGATTCTGCAGTGCAGCAGGGAGAGACCATTTGAAATTGCTGTTTGTGTTTGTAAGGAGTATATTTATTATAATGCATTTATTTCTGAGGTCATGCATCCCAAATCACGAAATTTTTATGAAGCATTCTTCACCGTTTGAAAGTGCAATCAAAATGTAAAACACATGAACAAGGTTACTGGGTTCTTTTGTTTACATTCCTGATGAGTTTATGATTCAAACTATTCATTATTATTTCTTCTGCAGTATTAGCTGTACATGAATGTGTTCCTGGCTGTTTTCTAAGTTCACTTTCTCTCATTTGTTAATTCAATTCTGGTGAAACAATGCACCCTATTTATATAATATGATTAAACAGCCCATATGGTTTGGCACTGCACGCTGAAGTACTACCAAACCGATTTTAAATATCTTAACTATTGAGCTGAAAGGAAAAACAATTGAGGTTATAATTTTAATGATTTTTTTATTGACCATTTTCAGTTCCGAAAGACATTGCACACAAAATATGACACTGTCTCACTTGAGGTGTAGGCAACTGAAATTTGTAACTGAGAGACATATGGTCACCGAGTACTTACCGTTCGGCTACGAATTTGAGGGCAATAGAACTGAAAATAAAATGCAATGTTTGTGCAAGCAAATATACATTCATCCCAACACAATGCAATTTAATCAGTGGTTGGAAAAGCTCGGAACCAGCTAATTCACAGTAGAATCGTCAGAGTATGGGCAAGGCCAAACGTATAGGATAATTTATCTACACTAACATTTAAGTCGAACCAGGTATATTTTACAGAACTTTACTATTAAACATCCCGAAAAAAAGAATTGATTACAATTTCCATGAAAAATAACATTTTGTAAGCAGGGCTTGGCTCTTTAACATGAGCATGAGGTAGAGGAAACTGTGTGAACAGTAGCGGTCGGTGGTGGGAGTGCCGCCGGGCGCTGACATGGGGCGGGGGATGGGCAGGGTGGGGGTAGTAAACTACGGATTACGGGCGATTACAGGTAAGTACACATAAATAAATAAAACGAATTTCGTTTCTCGCGCTGCATCACATTTGGCGATGCAGCACAAATCTATCACACCGACTTCATTTCAAAATATAGCTATTACATCCTAGTTTAATGTCTGTTTTCCATTACCAAGTTGTTGTACCTTACATGGGTCTTTTATGCTCAACGGCATTTTGCTTGTATTGGTTTTAATAAGAAACTACAATAATGGCTGTCATATAACTGCTGACGAGTGCACTACGTTAACGCGCTGTGTTAGACGCTCCTTTCACGCTTTCAAGTTGTTGTACCCCATATGGGTTATGTTATGCTTAAACGGCTCTTTGTTTGCGGTGATTTCATTAGGAAACTACAACAATGGCTGTCACACTACTGCGGACGAGCGTACTACGTAAATGCGCTTTGTAGACGTTCCTTTCTTTCGTTCTTAAGACATGTACCATTAGGTAAGCGGCGTTTTTCTATGGCGGCCGCCTACACCGTGAGAGCGAATGCTGAAATCTGACCTGGACGGGGTAAGCTAAGTCTTAAACGCTGTATGCTTCATACACGCTGTGTTATAAAAGGACTGTTCAGTCATACTTCGTTTTATTTCAGGTTGGACCGATGCTCGCATAAACTTATAAGCTTGACACTTTGCCTTACGAAACGTTTATCATGACGTTTCCCTCAGCTACTTTACGTCGTTTTTAAAGTAAGTTTTGTGGACAGTTACATTTGTGATTAGGAACGGACCAGGGTTTCTATTTGATGGCTTGGGGTGTTATTTGTATAGTGCCATTTTCCAAACATGGAGCTTGCTTTAGGGAAAACGTGCTTTGGTCGTTTTTTCCTGGTTATATTAGTTATTTTTTGGTGTGTTCCTTTTTCCTTCGCTCCCTCATTCGTTCTGGTTTTTAGCGGCTTACTTTTAAGTCTCCTACTTAGCCTCTTGTGAATGCTGACCCCGTTATACTAATGACTTCGTTATGTGCTTAATTCACTTTAGAGGCACTTACTGTTTTAAGAGCGATGATGCTCTATTACTAGCTATATTTTGCTTTGTAAGAGAATCATGTGGTAAACTCACTTTTTATAACTTACATATGTCTTCACTTCTAGTGATTATTTGGTCTATCGCTGCCGTCTGGACCTATTTTGAAATTTGTATTCAAATTCTGACCACTGATACTATAAAACCAGATCGATCGCTAATATTCTTGCAACATACGAGTACCAATTTTAAGGTAACTGTAATGAATATCTTTCTCTTTTTCCCTTGGGTATTCATTTTAAATACAATCGGGTGTTTGCACGAGGTTACTTTGATTCAACTTATTTCGTCTATTTGTTGCACCATGGTGGTGGTATCTTTACGTCTTTTCACATTCTGGTCTTATATCTGAATCTGCGTACTTCTTTGACTAAGTATATGTGTTTTCAGACATCTTGTCAATACATCTACTTATAAATCTATGTTTATTACTTGGTTAATAATGGGATATTGAATCTTGGTTATTTGTTAAGCTCATTCCCCTTATGTTTGACGTTAAGCAATCTGTTATACCACTTTGTCAACAGCCTTGAAAAAGTCGTTTTACGACGAAACACGTGTTGGCTGTGTAATTTCAACATCTACGTGCCAGTATATTTACAACATCAACGTGTCAAGACTTTGGAAATTGTTTTTGATTTTTTTGTATTAAACATTTTACTGGTTGATTGTTCACCAGTTTGAATTTTCTTTGTGCTGTGCTCTGTTATCTAGAATTTTATAGAAAGATATGTTTGGAGGAATTGTGTATTTCTCCCCATATTGAGTAGCATTGGGGATGGCACGGTGCTTAACATTGAGCAGGCAAACAAACTTTTTCTGTGACTTATATATGCGAACTTTGCAGAGGTGCTGACTATTGCTCGATTGAGACCACTGCCATCATCCTTGTTCATTATGATAAAATTGGTATACACCTAATTGGCATATTTCATTTACTTATAAAGTCCCAAGTATACATTACTACATGTACCCATGGCCTGCAAATAGTAATTTAAAGTCCTCTCTAATGGTAAAGTCAGGTTTATAATTACTATTCTATAAATGCCACTTTTAGAAAGTTGGCAGTTTTCTGACTAAACCAAATGTGTGTGGGTCACATGAATGTTAACGACTCTCCTCTGGTGTAATGTGTATTCCTTCCTTACAAGGGACAAAATGGGCCTGGGAATGGGTCAGAGTGTTCTTCTCCTGAGCAGAATCACCTGGGTGGGAAGGTTGTATTCATCCTCTCCTGAGCTTCAAATGGTAGCCTGGAGGATGTGCACACCCCTTCATGACTTTTGAAGCTGCCTGCCCTGTTATTAGCAATTGCAGCTCACACCTGGGCCAGCCTGCCCTTTGTCCTCCAAGAGAGTCTGGAGCCAAACCCAGGGGAAGGGGAAGAACTGACCAGAACCAGTTTAGAGATAGACAAAGAGAGGGAACCCCACACATAGACTGGCACTCGGTATAAAAGTGGCATCCTCACAACCTCTCATCAAAACACTCCTGGACCTGTGAAAGATTCAGAAGAAAGAATGTCTGGCTGTCCTCAAACCCTGGAAACCTGAAGTGACTCCAAGGGCCATTTGGTTGACCTCCTTTTCGAGCTACAGGACAACAACAAGCTTCCAGAGGCCTCTTCTGCTTTGCAGATGACCAGACCCACCTGAACCTGACCTGGTCCTCTCTGCTGACCCCTCTAGGAGGAGTACTGACCTCCCAAGTGCTGTCCTCAAATTCCTGGACCATTGATTGAAGTCAGGGTGTACTCCTAACAGGGCAACTGCAGTTTTCACTGGGTATGAAGCAATGTGGCGCAGACTTACGCAGAATCTGGCATCACAACTCCTCACAGCTCCTGATCAGCGGCTTCACCAGACCAGATGCCCAGATGCAGCGCAGCGCTGACTAATGCAAGAACTCACATCGCACCTCTTGATCATGGATTCCCCGATCCAACACAGAATGACGAAGTGCCTCGCTTCGCAACACCTTGCAGCTTTCGATTGGCGGCTTCACTCGACTTGACGTAGCATGGCACATACCGATGCAGGACCTAGCATTGCAGCACCTCGCACATCCTGATCACGACTTCACCAGATATGGTGCAGAACAGCACAGAGCTACACAAAGGCCTCGCTTTTCAGCACAGTGCGACCTCCACAGCAAGTACAAAAGCTACATCTCCCAGCGGGCCTGTTATATTGTGTGTTTTCTCTAGTCGTTCCTCGCTGTATCTTGTCTGTCGTGGAAGGTGGGGTCCGTGACATAGGTGGGTTCCAGGGTGGTTGGGAGTTGGGGCTGCTGGAGTCTGGCTGTACAGATGCAGGTTTTCTCTGCTCTCATAAACTGGAAGTTACAGCTAATTGAAAGTATGTGTCTTCTGTCAAGAACTGAACACAACAGGGCCGCACCTGGTTCCATATCTAACCGTCACTCCATTGTGTTTGGCCTGAAATTCTGACTTCGACCAGAAACCCACATTTGGCGCTTTTTGTCTTTTTTGCTCTATTTTTACCTTAAAATTTGAAGACCTATCACTCCAGCTCTATTGATTGGAATTTTGTTTTTTTGGTGTCATTTTATTTATTAAAGTATTCTCCATTTCCCTAATTTGGCTTGGCATTTCTGTTGTGCGTTCACTTTATTACCGTTTGAGTGCTGCATAAATACTTTACAAATTGGCACTAAGTTAAGCCTGACAGCTTTAGTGTCAAGCTACCAGAGGGTACAACACAGGTTTATTTAATTACTTTTCTGGTTCATCCTGACATGGATCGTAGTAGCAACTCGAGTGGGGCTCTCACTCCGCTCAAACAATAAACCAATTTCTTACAGGGGTCATACTCGCAATGTCAGCTGCCATGAATCCCCACAAATTTGCCTCCTCATAGGTAAAATGGTTTCTGAGAGGAATTGTGTGTGACAACGCTAAAACAATGACACATTTCTGACAAAGAATACAAAGGTTTAAACCAAGTAAATTAAAAAGATAACAACCTAGGTGTCCATTACGATGTCGGGCGGATAAAAATCCGCCATCAACCACAGTGGCGAAAATCCGCCCGCCTACACCCTCTGAATACCGACCGAGCAATTACGATGCCGCGAACCGAAAACCGCCGGAGGCGGAAAATAAACAGAAAAACCGCCCGCCCATGTCCGAGTCCAAGTCCATCCGCCCGCCACGGACGGAAAGACGCACGAAAAGCCAAAACAGCCCGCCCTGACGACCGAGACACCGCCCGTTAAATTAGGATCGTACCAACATGAGCGCGGGAAATCCACAAATACACCGCCCGCCAGCGCAAACAACAGTGACGAAAATGGACACGGTGGAAGCCCTGGCGGCCACGTCCATGCACAGAAACCATCCGCTGGCGAAAACAAACACACACAACATGGCTAACAAGTCCACACAGCAACCCACGCACAAAAACCCAAACACAGTACACATCCCTGAAACACCCCCCCCGGACATACAAATCAACTACAAATCCCAGAACACCAGCCACAACACACCTGAAAACAACAGACCATCATGACACACCCACATAGGTAAGTACAAAACCAGCCCCTTCACAGACCACAACCCCTGCAACATTACAAACCGAGGACGAAAGCACACAACACAGCAAGACAGAAAGGACAGCAGCACACCACAGACACGCACCCATCACACCCATCACCACCACCACCACCACCAAACACCGGCAACACAAACCCCCTGCACATCACACACCACACACCGCACCAGCACCACAAACACCAAAACACACACCATGGCACCACACAGAATGCCCAAGTTCACTGCCACCGAGTTGACGGTCATGGTCGACGAGATCGTCAAGGTGCACCCACAAATCTATGGCAACCAGGTCCAACAGACACCACTATCCACCAGAAACCGGTTGTGGAGCAGGATCGTAGACCAGGTCAATGCAGTCGGGAACGTTCCACGCAACAGAGGAGAAATTAACAAAAGGTGGAACGACCTCAAAAGCTTGGTCAAGAAGAAGGAGACCAAAAATCGAGAGATGGCTGCCAGGACTGGCGGAGGGAATCCCGCGCTATTCAAGACCTTCAAGGCGTGGGAGGAGAAGGTGCGAGTCATCATACATCCGGAGATCCTCACCGGATTACCAGGGGGAGTGGAGGCTGGTAAGTACAAACAAACGTATACCAGCACACCGCTATGTAATCACATGCACTACCACCATGCCATAGCTCCTAGGGACAAACACCCCCATGTCCAGTACACAATACACAAGACATCACCCACACATGCAACAGACACTCACACACACTCAGCCCAAAGCTACCAACTAACAAAACCATGGGGGCATGTGTACAGTCAGCCAGCACCGCAACTTCCACCAGGTCCCCTTGTACTCCAGATGCGCCAGAATGAGCACTCCCCACACCCACATCCATGTGTCCGCCATAGCTGCACTGACCGACAAGTAACAGGTAAGTAGCCGGAACACAAAGACAGTGGGTCGGAGGGGGACAGCTGAAGTAAAACACCCACCAGGCCCCCACTACCACAGACCAGCAAGGTGGAGCACACCCCACATCCATGTGTCCGCCATAGCTGCACTGACCGACAAGTAACAGGTAAGTAGCCGGAACACAAAGACAGTGGGTCGGAGGGGGACAGCTGAAGTAAAACACCCACCAGGCCCCCACTACCACAGACCAGCAAGGTGGAGCACACCCCACATCCATGTGTCCGCCATAGCTGCACTGACCGACAAGTAACAGGTAAGTAGCCGGAACACAAAGACAGTGGGTCGGAGGGGGACAGCTGAAGTAAAACACCCACCAGGCCCCCACTCCCACAGACCAGCAAGGTGGAGCACCCCTCCCTCCCAGTACCATGTGGCATCCATTGCATTGCGCACTCAGAAACAACCTGTAGGTGGGAAACTGTACAGGGCGGGGCGTCTGTAGGCATGAGGACTGTACTACGACTGACACATGGGACATGTCACGTAGCAGAGGAACACGCAGCACTGCTCCCAGTCACAATCATGAGACCAATGTGCACACGGACATGTTCAACAGAGTCAAACCCCACATGATCTATCACAGATACAGCAACACCTAAGGAGCCACGTCTGCATGTACAAGTCCCACTGGAGCACAGACCCACACGGCAGGCACTGTGCCACCCATCACACACATCAGCAACACCATCGAAGTCCTGTCCATGTAGTCCTCACTGCCTGTCACCCACACATCGTACAACAACGCCCACGTAAGACAGACCGTACTAGAAGTAACAGCTTGGAACCACAATATTGCACACAAAGACAACCGGACCCATGAAACACACAGGCACACAATGCACATTCAACATATCATCCATCTCATCTCACAGCCACAATGTCATGAAAGGTATGACATCCGAACAGCTGGCCCTCATACAGTAGACATGCAAAGATACCTGCCCATGACAAATCAAGTGCCTGCAGTGACCGAAGCGCACGTCACACTGCGAATAACGACACACATAATATAGTCAACACCCCAAGAGCACAGCACTGATGCACATGTACCAGGGCAGCACGCACACAAAGGAATTGGCCCATCTGCAATACGTCGTGTGGCACACAACAAGCACGAACTCACAACATTGCTACCAATGTGATGTCCATGAATGATAACAGTCAGCAGATATTCCGGCCATGTGAGACAGACACACACCTTTGTCATTGCACTGTCACGTTGCCAGAACACATGTCACGTTCTGCACCCATTACCCACAGCATGTACCCCAAAAGCATATTTCAACCCAAGAGCGTTTAGGGGGCTGTACCCCCTTCTGGCATCAGCGTACCTAAGCGTTCCATCCCTCCCCCTAAACCATCGTTCAACCCAACATCGTCGATGGTCCTGGAGCACGCATACACACGAGCCACAAAATGTAGGAGCATAGCAACACACACCCATCGGCATTGCTAATCCGTCCCATGCCACATGTCCACATCACACAGACCCATTGCCTAGCCCACGCATACACACATCGTACATCCACACACACGCCACTGGGAAACCTGTGCACGACAGTGCACGAACTGTGAATGTCAGACAACCAATACATACTTTGCTAGGTGCAACACAATGACCCATCTCATCCTCCCCACAGGTGCCGAACTGCTGGATGCTGGAGAGGGTGACAGCAGCCAGCACAGCCAGTCAGCAAGCCCCCGACCCGGACTCACGGATGTAGAGGAGCTGGACACCTCTCCGGACACGGACCACCCAGCAGGCCCATCTGGAGTGGCAGGGCACAACCGCTCCCCAGGGCCCCTCCTGCCCACCAACCCATCACCCAGGGCTGACCAGTCACAGACCCCTGCTGCCACAGCCGTTGCGGCCACCACCACCGCCGCAACCACCACCACCGCCGCAACCACCACCACCACGCCATCCCTCGCCACAGCCCCTGCGCAAGGGTCGGCACGACCGTCGGGCTCCACCCTGGGAGCCAGAGCGAGGACCGTGGTGAGCAATGTGGCTTGTGGGCAGGTCGGTGGCAGCAGTACTGGTAGGAGGAGCAGGGCCAGGCCAACGCCAACTGTGCCTGGGAGCCAAGCCCTGCCGCCAATCGACAGAGTCCTTGGGGCCTATGAAGAGGCCCAAGGCGAATGGGCCAGGTCGGCAAGCGACACGCGGGAGGTCCTTGCGGTGTTGAGGTCCATGGACGCCCATATGGCCCAAATCGCGGCCCTCATGGGCCAGCTGGTGGTGGGGGAGGGCACAAGCAAGGCCAGCAACACCACCTCCGCCACCACCTGCTGTGGCGCAGGCTCGTGCAGCATCGCGTTCCCCTGCGTCCACAGCGAGTGAGCACTCCTCAACCACCACCAGCAGAACATCAACACCCCCCTACCAAACGTGGAAGGGGCCGTCCGAAGAGGAAACAGGTGTCCAGAGAGGACTTCGCCCGCACCAAACGCCAGTGAGTCAGCCAGCCACCTTGACCACCTACTGCATTGACTTGTAATACGATCCTACCCCACACTGCCATGTGAATGGCATGTGTCTGTTGGACTGTGGACATAGAACTTCATGGGTACACCTTGACCATCACGCAGCCATGACCGTCTACTCATTGTCACAGCATGCACCACATTTGACATCACCTTGCACACAATCACATGTCACCGCTGTTAATAAATACACCTTGATCACAATCGGCTTAATGTGTCCTGGGTTTATTCCACGATGTGCAATCGCCACCATGAGCAGAAATGCATCTGCTGTGTGGCATGTCGATGGGACAGGAGAGGCTGCAGGGACCTAGGGGTGAAAAACAGAACAAGAGTACATTCAATGAGTGTGTCACACACTCATCACACAGTACTTGTCACCAACTACAAGCAATGCACACACATCTCACAGAGCAACAGGGCACAATGCTACAGCCACTGTCAGTGGCATACCAACCTGGACATGGACCATTGACACACAGCCTGTAAATCTATCTCTGGCCTGCCATTGCAGAGCCTGTGTGCAGTCTGGCACTGCCTTGTCGACTTGACAAGTGCACCCACTTGCAAGGCCCTAATCTTCCCTTTTCTTACATGTGAGTCACCCCTAAGGTAGGCCCAAAGTACCCCTGTGGGCAAGGTGCAGTGTATGTGAAAGGTAGGACATGCACTGATGTGTGTGACATGTCCTGGTAGTGAATTACAGTGCATTTCTTTTTTCACTATTGAAAGGCTATCTGGCCCATAGGAAAGAATGGGAGTTAATTTATAACATCTTATAAAAATAACTTCCCATTGGGACCAGATAGGAAAATAAAGTTTAGTATGCCTGAACTCAGAATGTTAAAATGCATCTTTTAGTGAGGGTGATTTTTACATTCTGTGTTTGAAAATGCCACTTTTAGAAAGTAGGTATTTTCTTGCTTAGCCATCCAGTGTGCCTCTGCTAGGATGTGTATTGACTGTCTGGCTTTGGGATGACAGGGGCTGGGGAGGAGCAGTGGCTCCAGAGATTTCTAAATGGGTCAGGGATGGGCTGAATAGACCTGGGCTGCATTTAGAGTAGGGGAGGAGATTTCCTTTCGCCTGAATGGGCCTGGTCTACCTCTGACAATGCTGCCTCCACCTCCTGCCAGGAAGGGGCACCAGAGAGGACAGAACTGGTTCTGGCTGGGCACAGACACTTTCTGCCCTCAGAGAACAAAGGAATTTGGGTTATAAAAAGTGAGGCCCAAAACCCCTAAACTTTAGAACTCTTTTGGAACCAAAAAGACTGCCAAGAAGAAGACCTGGAGAAGCTGTGAGGAGGGACTACCACTTTGCTGTGTGCTTTGCAGGGTTGGCCTGCAGTGGCTGCTTCTTTCTTGGGCAGTGAAAGGACTAGACTGAACTTTCTGCAATTTCTTTTTGTGAGTTTCTCCAAGGACTTGGGGTAGACCTTGACCCCTGTTCAAGAAGTCTCAGGAACAGCAAAGACTTCAAGTTCTTCTGCCATCAGCACTGGGGACTGTGTGTTTTGTGCTGCAACAGAAGAAAAAGCAACCCGATGCCGTCTACGACGCTGCTGCCGACTCCGTGTCCTGAAGGCACCGCAGAGGGCACAGCCGCAACGTCGCACCGGAACCCTGCTCTCACCGAAGATGCCACCTGACGCCGCCACCGAGCCGCTGCTTGCACCGCGACCTGTGGGCACCGCACTGCCTCGCTTCATGCCATCGCATTGGTATCCCTGGCGACGCCGCTTCATGCTGACATTGACACCGCTGCTTGCACCGTGGTTCGAGGGCACCGCTCATAAGTTACACAATGCACCGTCCTCATCCTGCACCGTAGCCTTGGCCTACCGACGCCGGCGCCATCGACTCCAGTTCTTCAGCCGACGACAGCACTTCAGCAACGACGCCGCTGCTGCTTGCACCGTGACCTGCCAGCACCGCGATGAGCACTGCATCACTTCGCACCGCAGCCCTGGTCTCAGCAACGCCGCTGGGCAACCGTCACTGGGCCGCTGCCTGCACCGTGACCAGAGGGCACCTCACGCCGCACTGCTGCACTTCGCACCACAGCACCCGATGCCAGCACTCCTGAATTTAACCGCGAGGAGTTCGATCTGCAATGCGTGTGACTTCAATGGCCCGACGACTCCTACACCGTCCTCCAGAACCGACGCCTGCAGACGCCGTGCTTTCAGAGCTCAACGAGAGGTCACCGACGCCCTGCATTTCTAAAGGTACAGTTTTGCAAGTCTTCCCGACACCGTAGCTGGACCGTGAGGCCGCGGTCAGCCAGAACTGTTTAGGATTTGTTGTTCACAACTCCGTGATAGCCCCAGACGGAGCTATCGACTTCAAGGAACTTAAGTTATTTTGATAACTGAAGATTTCTAAGTACTGTATTGTGGATTTTTATCGTTTTTGGTCTTGTCTTAAGTATATAAAAGTATTGGATATTTTTCTAAACTGGTGTGGTGTCCTTTTGTAGTGTTTTCACTGTATTACTGTTGGTTATGTGCAAATGCTTTACACACTGCTTCTAAGATAAGCCTGACTGCTCGTGCCAAGCTACCAAGGGGTGAGCAGGGGTTATTTTAGGAGTGCAACTCCCTTATCCTGACTAGAAGGAAGGGTCCCTACTTGGACAGAGGTGCAAACCCTTACCAACTAGAGACCCTCATTTTTAACACTTGGTCGCAAGACTACCACCTCTGCCACCTTCTGCGTATAGATCCTGATAAAAGGATTTAACTACTGTAAGAATCTCGGAGGGTGTCTCAACCAAATTCCCCGTCGCATCTTCCACGGAGGCTATCCCTCGTTCCACCTCCTTGGACCTGACCCGCTTCACCAAACTCATAGCACTCCCTTCTATATACTTGATATTTGAGGGCAATCTCTTTAGACCATTGTGAGTTGATCCTGGCCCTACAGCGGGCCACTTCAGATTGTATCACAATAGTTAACACATTATCATGCAAACGCTGTACAAGTTTGCATTCAGCCCTTCTCTATGCATCAGAAGATTGTATTGTCTCTGTTTATAAATGTCAAAGCTCAGAATTTCCCCCCTGAGCCCTGCCTTTAAGGCATCCCATACTACAGCGTAGGCAGCAGAATTCCTATAATTTTCCAGAAATTGGGTAATACACTGCTTAATATGGCTAACAAACAAATCATCTACAAGTAATTTCCTATCAAAGGATAAAGATCTTCAGGGCTGAAAGAAGCCCTGGACCAGAACATCTATCTGTAAAGGACCATGATCGGACGTAAGTCTAGGATAAATCTGGATTTTAGCCTCCACTGCAGTTGTCCTAGATGTAAAAAATAATGAAGTCTGACCCACTTATTATGAGGATCGGCGAAATATGTAAAGCCAGGGTCAGGGTGTCTCATTATATACCAAACATCAATTAATCCGTGATCAGACAAAAGCTGCTGCAGTGCCCTGAATACCTTAGGCTTCCTCCCCTTATACTGCCGATCACCAGCTTGTAACTTCGTGCCATCTAGATGTATATTAAAATCACCACAAAGAACCAAAGGTGTAGGCCAGGATGCAAGTTCTATATTGAGAAAATCCAAAATCTGTGCCTCATCTATATTTGAACCATAAAAAGGAGCATATAACCAATTTAGTTGAGCCAGCAGCACATTCCCCAATCACCCAGCGCCCATATTTATCTGCCAGTATCCTACCGACTATACGTACATTTGACTTTGCCAAGATGGCCACCCCTCAGGTTGTGGTACCCTGTTGCGTGCTGACTAATACCATATAGCCCAGTTCTACCAACACCCCTGGCTTATCCCAGGGAATATGAGTCTCCTGTAAACACACCATGTTGGGTTGTATTACTCTCAGCTCCATTGCGGCTCTCTTTCTTTTAGCCCTATCATTCAAACCGGACACATTAAAAGAACAATTACACAACCTTGCAGCCATCAGCCTTCCCCTCTTCTGATCCAGAGGCGAATCTGTCCATCTGACACTTTCGAACTAGCTAATATGAAAAGCGGCAATATGAGGATCTGCACAAAAACGTCTTGCACCAATTTTCACCCAGCATGGCTTTTCTTTCCCCCCGCACCTCCCCCCCAATGCTGCCCACCTATGCAACCCCCGACCCCTACCTCAATGTCCCCCCACCCCCACTTCCCTGATGAACCCACCCGACCCATACCACCCCACCCTCCCTGTGAGGGCCCACCCAACTTCCGAGGCATAAGTACCCATGGGTCCGGTGTGATGGGCAGATTCCTCGCCCCCGATCCCTCCCCCACATCTCCTACTGAGTCTTTATAACACCCACTGCAGCCCTTAGATAATTATCCCATGACCAGGTCTGTCCCCATTTATTTAGCCTAAATTGTTTGCAGATACTCCTTGGCTTGTAGCTCAGAGGAGAATAACTGGGTTTGACCCTTACAAATAACCTTCAATTTTGCCGGGTTAAGGAGAAACACCTGGGCCTCTTTACCCTGTAATAATGGCATTAATTGCCGCAATTGCCATTGCTTCTCAACTGTCGCATGGCATAAATCAAGTCTAACAAAGAACTCATTCCCCTTTCCTGCCCTTTTCCTGTCTGGCCGTGCGAGATCATAAACAGCCTGTCGAGCTAAGAAATTATTTAGACAGATTAAAATTGCCCTGGGCTTAGATGCTGTCTGTCCTGGACGCTGGTGCTGTTTAAAGGGGAATGGATGAGCTCTCTGAACTTCCACAACCCAAGTTCATTGTGTAAGCTCCGGGAATGCTTCAATGAAAAGTTCTACAATGAATTTCCAAATGTCAGACCCTTCCATGCCATCGGGTATGCCAAGAACTCTGAAATTGTTTCTCCTAAGGCGATTCTCTAAATCAACCAGCTTCCATTGCGTGTCATCCTTTTGAGTCCTTAGAGTATCCGTAAGAGCTTTTTGGACTACCAGCTTGTCTTCCAGCATTGAAATTCGCGTCTCCGCCTCACTGATCTTCTCCGCGAATTCAAAACACGACTTAGCGACATGCCGAATAGAGTTCTGTAGTTTGCGGCATGCCCCTTGAGTTCTTTGGCTCTCCATCCATGTCTCATTTCTGTGCACCATAAATCTCTGATATATGATGGAGAGTGAGATCTCCTCAGTGGCCCCCAGTGGGCCTGGGGAAGTATGCTTAGTCTCAACACCCTCCTCACCCCCAAGACCAGAGGAGAATGAATAATCCCATGCGAGTGCCCCAGTGGCGTCTTTGGATTCTACCTCCAGCAATTCCCTCTTTTTCGGCACTGTGCGGGATTCGATGTCAATGTTCCCAGAAGTCTCATCTTCAAGGTGTAAACTACTCAAGTTACTCCCATTACCTCAAGATGACTCTCCACCTGCCCCACCCTCAGCGCCACAGGGGGTCTCATCCTCGGATGAATTAGAGGGGTCTGAAAGAGAAAAAAACGTATTGCCCGAATCGGTCTCCTTCAAAACCTCATACTTGTTGAAACTGCCAATGTGATCAGCCCAGCTCTGGTCCCAGTCTTAGAGCTAGATTTTTTAGACTTCTTCCCAGGTACTCTTAAGGGCGCATCCAGGGTTATGACTTCTCCAGCTGTTCAATGCCCGTGAGGATCGGGGGAATAGGGGTTAATCCCAAACTACCCCCACCTATGCCCCCGCCTTTCTCCAGAATCACTCCAGGCTCAGGCGCCTCCCCAGCATTCGGTAAATGGCCCCTATTGGCAAGGCTCACCTCACTGCTCTAGTCAGAGTTCTTATCCAGCAAGCGGGGCTCCGCATGCTGACTTCGCGGGGTACCTGCACCAGAAACTCGTACATCTGTGGTAGACGCCTCCCCATCCATCTCCACATGCTGGCTCCTTTTATTTTTCCCTGCTATAAACAGTGCGGAGATAATTTTCTCACCGTGGTCCACAGAGCCGGACTTCTCTGAGGCACTTCTCGAATTCATCGTAGTGCCACCCGCTCCTCGCAGCCCTCCGGCAGTACCTTTCGCCGACCCGGAAGACTCTGCCGGGCCGCAAGCTTTCGCACCTCTCGCGGGCTTGGGCGGAGTAGGGATCGCAGGGAAAAACGCTCCATGTCCAGACAGACCAAGCATCAGCGTAAGCCACAAGAGGGATACCAATGAAGGCGGAGTGTCAGCAGCGATCGTAGAAGCGGATACATCACGTACGCGGTCCACATCATAGCCGTAGGGCACTCTCCAGCCACTCGGACAGGCAGGTAATTTTCAGCGTTGGGTTATGACATACCAGGGGGGGGGTGTTGACTGGTAGGGAGAGAGAGAGAGCTTACTCGGCCGACGGTGCAGCCGCCATCTTGCCTCCTAGCCCCAGCCCTGCCCACTCCAAGCAAAAATAAGAAACATATTTAGTTGACACCTAGGAAATTGTGGTTTATTTAGGGACTAGAAGAGAACAGAAAAAGTACCAAGGCACATATCAAAAATATTTGAGATAAGCCAATACATCAGTCTCGAGATTACATTAAAGGAGTGTTAGAATAACGTCAGGAGTGCAAACATACCATACTTATATGCAATAAACAGAAGGGACTCAAAAATCTTACATTGGTCTTAATCAGCATTCCAGCCCTCATCATATTAATAGATGTGCATTCCACAACAATACTCACAGAAATCATGGGACAAAATCAAAATATATTCCACACATAAAATCATTGGTGTGTAAACAAAACATATAAATTACGCATAGCTACATCATGGAGAAGAACCGGCACCTCTGGAAGTGAATCTATCTTCAATCTCAATCGAAAGAAACATTGCCAAAGCCAATAGGTCTAGTAAATAAGCATACACAAAGTTCAACATACAAAATGCGACATGGTTCTGTGCAGCTTGCATCTTCTTTGCCTCTTAATCCTGGGCTCTGCTTTTAATTGACTGAAGCTTGTTGGGAAGGAGATGTCACAGAGACACAGCACATATAATGTGTATTTTTGGATGTGTGTGTTTGTACGTGCGAGCAGTATGGAGAATGGAGAAGTAAGCCCCACCGTGTGGTCAAGCATGAAGGACAATATCTTATTGGATGTATTATTATTGAGGTTTTTGGGTCTGTTTTCCTAATGTTACCAAGAATTTAATAATATCCACTGAAGCTACAATGTTTATTGGATGAAGGATAGGAGAGCGTAGGATGGTAAACTCAATTTTTATTATGAAGTGGTATAAGATGGTAATTGGGAAGATCAGAAGTGGAAATTTCAACTAATTTAAACCATGTTTAATGAGAAATGTCCTGTTTTGAAGTCCTCATTGGAAGATCATACAAAGATTGTTGCCTACGAGGGAAAGAATAAGTCAAGCCCTAAAATTTATATTCATCAACTACTCTGAAGTGAGTAACAGACATTACAATGGTACATTATAAAAGTATCTTGGTAACAAAACTGTTTTTCATACTATGTGCATCTCTTCAACATACCCTGTTTGGAGGGGAGGCACAAGGCGGATAGGAACTACTAGGCCCCAACCTGGTTGTTTCAGGTTGTTTACCACTAGTGTCCTGGGGCCAATCCTATTATAGCTGTACAGACTGGGCCAAGTAAATCTTTCGACGCGTGGCACTCAGAATAGTGAGGATGAGCAATCATAGGCTTCTACGGGAGGTAGTGTGGGGGCAAGAGTCCAGAACTCAACACTCCATTAAAAGACACAATAACATAACTTCTAGCCCAGTGCTATCCTTTATGAAAAAGAAAGCACCTTAATCAAACAGATGAACTAAATAACACACAATTAATGGAAGAGAAATGCTGGATTGAAACCCATTTTACGATAGACAGTGA
Source organism: Calotriton arnoldi (assembly GCA_963921515.1). Classification (NCBI taxonomy): domain Eukaryota; kingdom Metazoa; phylum Chordata; class Amphibia; order Caudata; family Salamandridae; genus Calotriton; species Calotriton arnoldi. The sequence goes on from CAWUFW010003614.1 coordinate 787,634, forward strand.
GGCTCTTCACCGCCTATGCCCTGGTATCTTTGTGGCATTCTCCTTTCACTTCCTGCTATGGCTGACACCGCTTTCTGTAGTGCCCAATGTACTACAAGTTTCAGGCAAGGATTAGGCGCACAATCAGGAAGCTTAATTCCTCTTACACATGAATTGTACAACTTTAGTTCAAAGTCTCTTTCTCCCCTCTTGACAAAAAGTCTTATAGAATGTGACAGACCCGTCTGTGTGTTTAGTATTTTATACATTGTGTAGACTAAGCTCCATATTTGTATCTCTTGGCTTCTCTAGCAGTTCAGGCACCGTGGCAAGTGCAGACTGACTTCCACTCCCACAATTGTGTCTCTTCTTTGATGTAGGCCACGCACCTGCCTTACTTAGAACGAGGGCCTCCGAGGTGATCGGTGAGGCAAGCATGCACAGCAACACACAGCTTCAGTAGCGTAGATATTCATGGTGATGTTTTGGGCTGGCAATTACAGTTGATTGGGAGCTTCTTGCTTGACAATGATGCTTTTTTTGGTTACAGCATTAGTAGTGGCAGCACCTTTCTTTCATCCCGCACCAATCTGCCAAGTGACACAAGTAGTTGTTCAATGCAGCTGATGTGGAAACTGCACAGAGCAACTGAGTGGTCTTCACAATACAGGTAATTCTTGACTTCGTGCTCTGAGGAAAGTCTGCTTTCTCTTGGTGCTCCTCATGTTGGGAAATTGCAGCTCTCCTCCTGGACAGTTTCTCCTCCTGCAGGACTAGGCTCACTCCTTCCCTCTCTCAGCAGGCAGACAGACTTCTAAGCACTTCATATAGACCCTCAGCTGCTCCAGCAGAAAGTCCAGACTGCAGGTGGTGTCCCACCTCTGGGAGACTGGCTATGAAGCAGGTACACAGCAGCTCTTCAAGTATTCTGTGGAGCAGTCCTTTCCTTGAATAATTTGGGACTGGAACAAAGTCAATTGGTTTGGATCCCAATCACTTGTATAGACATTTCACGGACTGGGGACATGCATTTACTATCTGAGGAATCAAAACTGATTTGTATTGGTTCTCTTTCAAATGTAATTCTCGGACTGTTCTACAGACTCAAACTTTGTGTGGTGTGATAGTTCTCACAGCAGGTAGCAATCAGAAGGTCTCTAAGCAGGAGTATCCAAAACAGGGGCACAATGAAGCGTGAGACCTCTGCATCTGGCTGTTGTCAGCCTTCCTGAAACAGTTCACAGAGACAGGCAAAAGGGCAGGCCCTGGCTAGAAACGTTCTCAACATGAACAGAAACTGCTGTCCTACCCTTCACCTGAAAATCTACCAAATGGCAACAATGCTTACGAAGAACGAATCTACAGTTATTTGCTAACAAGGTCCTCACTGAAATTCTAAAGGTAGCCCTTTCTCCAGCCTTTTGACTTCAGTGTCTGGGTCTCCATCCGTTAGTCACAGCAATGCAGGCAATACACTTCCTCTGTCTGGGGGAAGGTAACCCCATCATTATCTTGTGCCATGATAAACCATGGCATTCAAAATGCATCCTAGTGACCCCAATACTCAGTCTCACACATCTCTCAGAGCTCTACAACCATACTTGTGACATGCATGCACTGCACACGCATTCAACATGCACACAGGATGTCAGCGCCAGATTTATTGTTTCACATCAAAGCAAACCCTTACACAAGTGAGGTCAAAATACCACACTTGCATTTACATAGGAAAAATATCTGGTCATACAACAGATTAAAAAGCATGATACGCTGCCACCACTGCTCAATGTGATACACCCAGGTGGCTGCGCCATAAACAACTGACCTGACCGACCATGAGGTCAAACATAGTCCACAACAGAGGGCACAACGGATGCAACGGACGGACAGGGAGCTCCGCGTCCGGCACGAGGGGAGACGCGCAGAGGGAGGGAGTCCAGCGAAATCCCGAATGCGCCAAAGTCACTTTCAATGTGCACAAGTGCTCCCAGACCTACCAGCGGTGACGAGGGGGCCCCATAACGCTGATTCTTAACTCCGGAAAGCCTATTTGAATCCCGCCAGTGCTGCCTCAAGATCACACAAATGGCAGCCGCCTAAGTGCATCGACAACAGCGATCAGCCGCCGGCGCTTCTCCGCGGGGGACCAGCGAAGTCTCCCCAACTCAGCCACGAACCTGCGAGCGCCCTGTAACTCCGGACCTCCAAAGCGGTGAGTGAGCCCAGTAACAGCGAAGCGCCACGGACGGGCGGGAAGTTCCGCGACCGGCGCGAGGGGGACATGCGAAGGGGGGGCTGCTGTCCCCTGGAGAATTAGATCCATAGCGGAGGACCAGTGGGGGAGGCCCACGAGGCACAACTACGGGAGGTGTGCCCCTGAAGCTTTCGGACAAGGCCCCGCCGATCCCTGAATACACGCCTGCCCCTGCCTGACTCTAAGACGTTCTGAACTCTCTTTGCTACTTGCTTGGGACACCGGAAGCCGCATTTGTGACCTGGTGGGACCGGAGTCCCAGGCCACCCACGAACTGGGCAACCAACCACCTCTGCGCCATCCAGCTTGCTACCAGGGGACAACAAGTCCCAGCGTACTTTGCTGCCTTTCCAGGTGCAGCCTGTCAGGGAGCGGCACCATCCACCTGAGCGCATAAAGCGCTGCTCACTCTTCCGCGGCGCGGGACGCGCGCGGGCGAAGCCAGGGCCAAGGGCGGGCCCGTCACGCGCCCGCCAGCGACAGGAAGAGACAGGGCAGGGCCACTCCCCCTGGTCGGTTTGTTTGGAGATATAGCCATTGCAATGGGCAAGGTGCACTGAGCCCCAGAACTCTACTCAATTAATTGTGAATATCCTTTTGCAGTCCCAGGTTACCCAGAAGACATTGACTCTGTACTGGGAGAGGGCTATGACACCAATGAAGTTTTTCGCATGTACCGAGAGGGAGACATAGTGCTGGTGGCTTTATTTGGACATCACACCCTAGTTTATTCCCTCCCTTTCTTCTTTTAAAATTGCCTAGTGTGTGGTTGAGGATTTGCAAGAGGTTGGCTGAGGGGTTTTGGGGTCACAGCTCACTGTATTACATCGAGTGGCAGGGGTGGTCAAAAAGTGACAGCAGTAGGTCCAGTAGCTCCGTTCCTTCTGCACCATCCTCGGTCTCTCTTGGGCTGAGTGGAACTAGGGGCTGACCTGTAGTATCTCTGTAAAAGATATCTGAGTTAAAGGAGACATCCCAGGGACGGGGAGAAAATGGGAAAGAAAGCAGTCCCAACGAGAGCTAAAACACCAATAGTATCTTCACTGCCCCAAACCTCGATAGATAAAATGCTGGAAGAGCTATAGGGGTAGTGAATACTGAAATTGAGCTAACTGAACGGCGCCTATCACTTACACCTGATTTAATTTTTCCACCCCCTGATATAACGTTGTTAGAACCACCACAAATCCATGAGGAGGCTCTGCGGTCGTCGTCCCCAACGCCGGTTGTACATAAGAAAGCAGTCCGTAAGAGTAAAAACACCACCAGTACTACCAAGGCCGCCAAGTATAAATCAACTACCGGGGCCGGCTTAAAAAAGAAGAATCTTAGTGAGGTAAACTCTGATAAACAGGAGGGGCGAGTAGATCAGCTAGCGAGCACAGATAACTCTGCAATAGTCGAGCCGGAAAAGACCTACCCAGTATGGGCTATGAATTTGGTGGTAGATCTCCAGAACAACTTAAGGGCCATTATTAAAGGCGAATTGGTCCCACTCATTGACGCTTAGAGAAACTGGAGGGAATGGTGGCGGTAAGGGATGTGAGACCAAGTGATACACAGCCCCAAATGTGTAATATGTCCAAAAAGGGGACTACCGTAGGGTGCCAGACGGACAGTAAAGGACTACAACTGTCAAATACCCGTAGAAATGAGTCCCTCTCTAAAAGTCCTGAACTTGGTCAGCAGAGCAAGCCAAAGGAACCAATAAATAGGCTGGACAAAAGAGAGCAGAAAGGGAATAGTAGCTCAGACCCCCAAATGCGTGAAGAAGGCCCCAGCCCACAAGATCAGGGCAGTAAAACAACAGTTAATAGGCAGCCAAACCAAAGGCCTAAACTCTGTACTATAAACCTCCCCCCGCCTGTTCGCCTTATGTAGTAATTCTAACAGGCACCCCGCAATTGTCACACAATGAAAAGGAGTCCCATTTAGAGTTGAGGAATAAGTGCCTGTTCTGGCTTACCAAGCACAAGTACCTCGAATACGCAAAAGCAAGGGAGATTATAATGTGCGTCGTGTCGAGTGGGTGGGGAATCGTAGGAAGGATGAGCCTGGAGATTGCATAGTCATACATTTTAGCAATCCAGACACTGTGGAGAACCTGCTCAGACCAACATCCAGATGTTACTATGCTCCTACCAGAATGAGCCTGAGATCGCTAGGGTTTTTCTACCCCCAAGACCTGCTGGGACAAAGAAGATATGTACCATCCATAAGACCGGTAAGGAACAAGGGACCATATTATGAGGGAAGCAGAGACACCTTTAGCGAGCCCCCCAATTCGGAATACCAGTCCACAACAGATATGATGTATTAGAGGAGGTAGACTGACTGGGGGAGGGCCCGACGCAGCTAGGGGACCCTGAACTGGTGAGGGAAATTGTAATGAGCAGAGATGAATGTAATCTAGTCCAATTAATAAGTAGCGGTGGATTAGATCACATACAACAGTTAGTCCCACAGGGAGTGAAGTTGCAATGCCCTGTGGCCTCTACTTTTAAAGATCTTGCTGTACAAGGGGGAACAGTGACTAAAGAAGAAAAAGGTACGGGGGCTGACGGTCGGTGCGGGGCCCGTATGGATGATCCTATAGATCTCAGGGATAGTTATACTGTGGGTGCGATAGACGAACTAGATCAGGGCACCGGGTTGAAGATTCTGTCATGGAACTTAGCAGGGTTAAAGAATAAACTCCCATATCCGGATTGGGGGGAATTTGTGGATAACTATGATATTTGTCTCTTTCAAGAGACGTGGGCGATAGAGAGTGTGCAGAGGGTGGGTTTTGCTACATTCAATACGCTGGCACTTAAGGGGACCTGGGGGAGACCCTCGGGTGGGCTGTTGATTTGGGTGGGTACGTACCTAGGATGCACAGCAGAAGCGCTGACAACTCCCTCTAGGGACATTCAGTGTGTACTCCTTTCTTTTCCATCTAAGCTAAAAATTGCCCTAGTTAATGTATATTCTCGCCCGGTAAACAATAGCCAAGAATCAGTTACCATTGATCAGTTAGGCCAATTCATACCGTCATTGGACCCAGGAATATGGGTAATCGTGGGAGGCGATTTCAACTGCCACTTTGAACCACTTACGGACACTGTTCACTCAGACCCTGCAGAAGAAGATCTACTGTGGTCCATCCCTGACCCACAGATTACCCCGATTAAAGTTTGGTCTCCTTTGGCATTGCAGCTAAACGCACTTACTCTGACCCTGTCACTAAGAGCCTGTAATGGGCGAACTAAATCAGATCAGCCGGGGCAGTTTACATTCAATAGACCAGGTCAATCCTCGCTCTTGGACTATATCATGGTAGAACCCAGATTTTGGAACAGGGTGTCAGATTTTTACATTACGCAGAGGGAGGATAGTGACCATAATGCGTTGAGCCTGATTTTAAAACCTTGCAAGCTGGGGATTGGTAATCAATCCCAAGGTCATACGATCGAGACCAGTCCATTGGTGGTAACAAACAACAGAAGGAAGGTCAGGTGGGACCGCATACAGGAATCTCCATTTAAAATAGCAAAAGTATATCAGTTAGCACTTCCAATGCTAATCAGGATGAGGGATTTTACGCTGGCGGAGGGGCGTAGTACAGATCAGGGCGAGGTAGGAAAAATCCACACGGAACTAACCCTGAAATTGGCGGACATCTTTTTTGCGATGGGGAGATGCAGGAAAAGTGTTGTTAACAAATGCTCCTGGTATAACGGGGATTGCCGTAAGGCAAAACAAGAGCTTCTGTTGGCAGTAAAAGAGCAGGATAGGCAGCGAGTAAAAGTAGCAAGGGCTAACTATAAACGGTCTATCCAGAAGAGTAAAAAGGAATGGGAGGAGGGGAGGTGGGAAGGCCTTAGGATAGCCCTTAAAGAGAAGGATATGAAATCTTTCTGGGCCATAGTGACATCGGGTGACAGGGAGGGAGTCCGGCCGTTGTACCTAATATAGCTCCAGAAGCCTGGGAATCATACTTCGGGTCATTATATGCAATAAGGGGAGATGAGTATGATAGTGGAGACTTCAGTGTAATAGAGTGCATGCGATTTGAGGGAATGGAGTTTAGTGTGCTGGAGGTGAGCAATGCCATCTGCAAGCTTAGTTCTAATAAGGCGCCCGGACTAGATAAATTGCCAGGGGACCTCTTCCGGGATGAACCCAAGATCTGGGCCCCTTACTTTTCCGTCTTATTTAACGCAATTGTTAAGGGTATGGATCTTCCGGATACATGGCGTGGGGCCGAGATAGTGCCTATATTTAAGAAAGGATGCCCCCTTATTATAGGCCAATCAGCCTTATTGATATTTGACAGAAACTCTTTGGCCGAGTGCTCTTGGACCGTTTACAGGACTGGGTAGATCAAGAACAAATACTCAGTCCTTACCAGGCCGGCTTCAGATCCAAGATGTCAACCGTAGACCAGATATTTAGGCTACAGCTACTATTCTGGAAAACAGTTGTCTTAGAGGGTGGCAGCCTCTACTTAATATTCGTGGACCTGAAGTCGGCCTTTGACATGGTTGCGAGGGCGAAGCTTTGGAGGGTTCTGAGGGATCTTGGGATTCCCCGTACCTGCTTGAGATTATCATAAGACTTCATACGGACAATTTCGCGCAGGTTCGATGTGGGAAATTTGGTGAGCTATCTGCCCGGTTCCCTGTTCTCAATGGTGTCCGGCAGGGATGTGTCCTTGCTCCCACCTTGTTCTGCCTTTTTATAAACGGGCTTATTGATTTTCTAAGGAAAATTAAGGATAGTGATGTGCCAAAGCTAGCCACTGGAAGGGTTCCCGCATTGATGTTTGCGGACGACATGCTGTTACTTTCAAAAACCCCAATGGGTATCCAGCGGATTTTAGATGGGTTCGCAGAGTTTTGTGAGATGTGGGGACTGGAGATAAATCTAGCAAAAACCAAGTTTATGGTCTTTAACCCGCCCAAACTGAAGCGCTCCAACCCAGTTTTACATGGCACCCCTCTGGAGAGAGTGCAGACGTTTGAGTACCTAGGTGTTACTTTGGCTGAGTATTTTAACTGGGAGGCAGCAGTGGCAAAAGCCAGTCTGAGGTTAACACAGACCGGGGTGGCATACTGAAGCTACATAGAACCTCAGGCCTGAAACCCATTGCCCCGGCACTTGAAATCTATATTGCCCAAGCCAGAGGGGCTGCACTATATGGGGTGGAGCTGTGGGGTCACTGCCATGTACCTAATTTAATGAAGGCAGAAAACAATTTCATAAGGCAACTTATAGGCCTACCGAGCAGCACTCCACTTATCCCCCTTCGTATGGACCTGGGCATTAGGCCTCTGGATGACGAGATAGCATTGAGACCCCTTACGTTTTGGAGGCGATTATGGGTAACTCCCGAGCTGTCCGATATTAGGGCTGAGCTAAATGAGATATTGCCCCAGTGTCGCACCAAGAAAATTCCCTGGCTTTGTCATATAAAGGATCTTAACTTGAAACTAAAGAACCTAGATTTGTGGAGTTCTCCTGAAACTTCATGCACTCTGATCTCCAGATTGGAGCTAGTAAGACAATATAGAGAAATGAAACTCGCCCATATTCAAAATAGTTCTTTACATGGGCGTCTTACATCTGAGTTTTTGCTTATAAAAGATTCATATAATAAGGTACCCTTTTTGGATTTTATCCAACCCCCTGGGGCTAGGAAATTATATTTGCAATTTAGATTAGGGACTCTCCCAATCCATGCATACACGAGTAGATGGGCAAAAGATTCAAAGAAGGAATGCCTCGCATGTATTTATAAGGAGGAATCTGAAATCCATGTTCTTTTTCTTTGCCCTGCTTACCGGATACGGCGCAAGCGCTGGTTAACACAACTTTGTAAAAATTTGGGTTTTAAGCAATGTACAGCGGCTCTGAGAATTTTAAAATATGATACGAGCCTACCAACTGTATTTGCGGTATCACGCTTTCTAAATAGCGTGTGGCATATCAGGCGAGTCGCTAAGATATAACTGTTTAGGAGGAATCAATTGTTTAGCTTCAGTTTGATGTCCGCTACTTTTATTATGTAAATCACACTGGTTTTAATCTTTGATAGTTTTAAGATGTTCTTATTCTTTTATATTTAGTTTCTCTTTAAAGATCCATGATTGTTGCTGCTATAGAGATGTTTGAAGCACAGCCTGTAAATATATTTGGACCTGTGTTTCTTTTTAAAAATAATGTAGTACTTTTATGGCCTAGTGCCGAAATAAAGTTTTACTGACTGACTGACTGACTGATACACCCAGGGCATGGACTGTAGTACCCTACTGACTGGAGGACAAGCTGATGTGCCCTCCAGGTCACTGGACCAGTCCTGGACCTCGGATTACCACAGGCAAACCTAGGCCTCTGTACACATGCTAAGTTAGCGTGATGCTAGGACGAAATAAAAATCAGGATACCAGTTGCACATAAAGTTAGTCCCTCAGGGCAAGGGAACACCCAATTACCATCAAGGGAACATTTCAGGCTCAACATGAACCTGGGTACATGTGTATTGTGATTGAACATAAAATGTATCTGCCAATGATGTTTACTTAACTTTTATTGTTTTTTTATTGTGACTATCCATGACTGTTATTTTTTGCCTAAGAAAAAAAGAGGATAAAAAATACTTCCACATCTTTATTGTGCAGAAAGTCTATCCGGTATAGAAACAGTATAGACACATTTGTATTATACTATTCTTTACAATAAATGTGTGCATTGTCAGGAGTGACATTACACGTTTGCACATCTCTATTCCAAGCCAGCTTCCCTTGAGCTTTCAAGCAAAGCTACCACCAATGAAGACATGGCTAGAAATCTACATACTTGTGACCTACTTTTTGCGGTTTCCTTTTACCACAGATTTGCATTTTCAAAGCACTGTCAATCACAGGTGTCACTGTTATTCAACACAAGGCATGAACCCCAGGAGGATGTAAGGCTGAGCTAGTCCCGAGTTGCTTGTTTAGCTTAAACTGGCGGAGGTATCAGATAATCAGTTCCAGACAAAAGTCGAAAATTCCGATACATAAAAGTACATTATAATAATACAATCTAAAAAAACGATCAGAACATAACATAATGCAGTAGATGCGACAGCAGACCACAAAATGATACCGTACAATGGATTTAAAGTAATTTCAGATGACCTTTCTGTCCCATCTCAAGGCACATCGCTGACCATTACTTCAACAAGCAATAACAAATGTTTTTACATAATGAAATAATATCCCAAACTATGAGGGCTTGCTCTGCAGTGAGGCGTTGTATATAACTTAGCAAGCTCAATTTTTATATTACCTTATTGTATCAGCTTTTTAAAATGTTTTATGAAAGTATCCATTCCAAATTGCATTTACTTTTATGAGACTATAAAATTGTCCAATTAATTTGCACATTCTTCAACTGATTTATGCAAGTCATCAGCAGAAAAGAGCTGAGAAACAACTGATATACATGCCGAAATAAATTAATCAGATATGGATTCTGCAGTGCAGCAGGGAGAGACCATTTGAAATTGCTGTTTGTGTTTGTAAGGAGTATATTTATTATAATGCATTTATTTCTGAGGTCATGCATCCCAAATCACGAAATTTTTATGAAGCATTCTTCACCGTTTGAAAGTGCAATCAAAATGTAAAACACATGAACAAGGTTACTGGGTTCTTTTGTTTACATTCCTGATGAGTTTATGATTCAAACTATTCATTATTATTTCTTCTGCAGTATTAGCTGTACATGAATGTGTTCCTGGCTGTTTTCTAAGTTCACTTTCTCTCATTTGTTAATTCAATTCTGGTGAAACAATGCACCCTATTTATATAATATGATTAAACAGCCCATATGGTTTGGCACTGCACGCTGAAGTACTACCAAACCGATTTTAAATATCTTAACTATTGAGCTGAAAGGAAAAACAATTGAGGTTATAATTTTAATGATTTTTTTATTGACCATTTTCAGTTCCGAAAGACATTGCACACAAAATATGACACTGTCTCACTTGAGGTGTAGGCAACTGAAATTTGTAACTGAGAGACATATGGTCACCGAGTACTTACCGTTCGGCTACGAATTTGAGGGCAATAGAACTGAAAATAAAATGCAATGTTTGTGCAAGCAAATATACATTCATCCCAACACAATGCAATTTAATCAGTGGTTGGAAAAGCTCGGAACCAGCTAATTCACAGTAGAATCGTCAGAGTATGGGCAAGGCCAAACGTATAGGATAATTTATCTACACTAACATTTAAGTCGAACCAGGTATATTTTACAGAACTTTACTATTAAACATCCCGAAAAAAAGAATTGATTACAATTTCCATGAAAAATAACATTTTGTAAGCAGGGCTTGGCTCTTTAACATGAGCATGAGGTAGAGGAAACTGTGTGAACAGTAGCGGTCGGTGGTGGGAGTGCCGCCGGGCGCTGACATGGGGCGGGGGATGGGCAGGGTGGGGGTAGTAAACTACGGATTACGGGCGATTACAGGTAAGTACACATAAATAAATAAAACGAATTTCGTTTCTCGCGCTGCATCACATTTGGCGATGCAGCACAAATCTATCACACCGACTTCATTTCAAAATATAGCTATTACATCCTAGTTTAATGTCTGTTTTCCATTACCAAGTTGTTGTACCTTACATGGGTCTTTTATGCTCAACGGCATTTTGCTTGTATTGGTTTTAATAAGAAACTACAATAATGGCTGTCATATAACTGCTGACGAGTGCACTACGTTAACGCGCTGTGTTAGACGCTCCTTTCACGCTTTCAAGTTGTTGTACCCCATATGGGTTATGTTATGCTTAAACGGCTCTTTGTTTGCGGTGATTTCATTAGGAAACTACAACAATGGCTGTCACACTACTGCGGACGAGCGTACTACGTAAATGCGCTTTGTAGACGTTCCTTTCTTTCGTTCTTAAGACATGTACCATTAGGTAAGCAGCGTTTTTCTATGGCGGCCGCCTACACCGTGAGAGCGAATGCTGAAATCTGACCTGGACGGGGTAAGCTAAGTCTTAAACGCTGTATGCTTCATACACGCTGTGTTATAAAAGGACTGTTCAGTCATACTTCGTTTTATTTCAGGTTGGACCGATGCTCGCATAAACTTATAAGCTTGACACTTTGCCTTACGAAACGTTTATCATGACGTTTCCCTCAGCTACTTTACGTCGTTTTTAAAGTAAGTTTTGTGGACAGTTACATTTGTGATTAGGAACGGACCAGGGTTTCTATTTGATGGCTTGGGGTGTTATTTGTATAGTGCCATTTTCCAAACATGGAGCTTGCTTTAGGGAAAACGTGCTTTGGTCGTTTTTTCCTGGTTATATTAGTTATTTTTTGGTGTGTTCCTTTTTCCTTCGCTCCCTCATTCGTTCTGGTTTTTAGCGGCTTACTTTTAAGTCTCCTACTTAGCCTCTTGTGAATGCTGACCCCGTTATACTAATGACTTCGTTATGTGCTTAATTCACTTTAGAGGCACTTACTGTTTTAAGAGCGATGATGCTCTATTACTAGCTATATTTTGCTTTGTAAGAGAATCATGTGGTAAACTCACTTTTTATAACTTACATATGTCTTCACTTCTAGTGATTATTTGGTCTATCGCTGCCGTCTGGACCTATTTTGAAATTTGTATTCAAATTCTGACCACTGATACTATAAAACCAGATCGATCGCTAATATTCTTGCAACATACGAGTACCAATTTTAAGGTAACTGTAATGAATATCTTTCTCTTTTTCCCTTGGGTATTCATTTTAAATACAATCGGGTGTTTGCACGAGGTTACTTTGATTCAACTTATTTCGTCTATTTGTTGCACCATGGTGGTGGTATCTTTACGTCTTTTCACATTCTGGTCTTATATCTGAATCTGCGTACTTCTTTGACTAAGTATATGTGTTTTCAGACATCTTGTCAATACATCTACTTATAAATCTATGTTTATTACTTGGTTAATAATGGGATATTGAATCTTGGTTATTTGTTAAGCTCATTCCCCCTTATGTTTGACGTTAAGCAATCTGTTATACCACTTTGTCAACAGCCTTGAAAAAGTCGTTTTACGACGAAACACGTGTTGGCTGTGTAATTTCAACATCTACGTGCCAGTATATTTACAACATCAACGTGTCAAGACTTTGGAAATTGTTTTTGATTTTTTTGTATTAAACATTTTACTGGTTGATTGTTCACCAGTTTGAATTTTCTTTGTGCTGTGCTCTGTTATCTAGAATTTTATAGAAAGATATGTTTGGAGGAATTGTGTATTTCTCCCCATATTGAGTAGCATTGGGGATGGCACGGTGCTTAACATTGAGCAGGCAAACAAACTTTTTCTGTGACTTATATATGCGAACTTTGCAGAGGTGCTGACTATTGCTCGATTGAGACCACTGCCATCATCCTTGTTCATTATGATAAAATTGGTATACACCTAATTGGCATATTTCATTTACTTATAAAGTCCCAAGTATACATTACTACATGTACCCATGGCCTGCAAATAGTAATTTAAAGTCCTCTCTAATGGTAAAGTCAGGTTTATAATTACTATTCTATAAATGCCACTTTTAGAAAGTTGGCAGTTTTCTGACTAAACCAAATGTGTGTGGGTCACATGAATGTTAACGACTCTCCTCTGGTGTAATGTGTATTCCTTCCTTACAAGGGACAAAATGGGCCTGGGAATGGGTCAGAGTGTTCTTCTCCTGAGCAGAATCACCTGGGTGGGAAGGTTGTATTCATCCTCTCCTGAGCTTCAAATGGTAGCCTGGAGGATGTGCACACCCCTTCATGACTTTTGAAGCTGCCTGCCCTGTTATTAGCAATTGCAGCTCACACCTGGGCCAGCCTGCCCTTTGTCCTCCAAGAGAGTCTGGAGCCAAACCCAGGGGAAGGGGAAGAACTGACCAGAACCAGTTTAGAGATAGACAAAGAGAGGGAACCCCACACATAGACTGGCACTCGGTATAAAAGTGGCATCCTCACAACCTCTCATCAAAACACTCCTGGACCTGTGAAAGATTCAGAAGAAAGAATGTCTGGCTGTCCTCAAACCCTGGAAACCTGAAGTGACTCCAAGGGCCATTTGGTTGACCTCCTTTTCGAGCTACAGGACAACAACAAGCTTCCAGAGGCCTCTTCTGCTTTGCAGATGACCAGACCCACCTGAACCTGACCTGGTCCTCTCTGCTGACCCCTCTAGGAGGAGTACTGACCTCCCAAGTGCTGTCCTCAAATTCCTGGACCATTGATTGAAGTCAGGGTGTACTCCTAACAGGGCAACTGCAGTTTTCACTGGGTATGAAGCAATGTGGCGCAGACTTACGCAGAATCTGGCATCACAACTCCTCACAGCTCCTGATCAGCGGCTTCACCAGACCAGATGCCCAGATGCAGCGCAGCGCTGACTAATGCAAGAACTCACATCGCACCTCTTGATCATGGATTCCCCGATCCAACACAGAATGACGAAGTGCCTCGCTTCGCAACACCTTGCAGCTTTCGATTGGCGGCTTCACTCGACTTGACGTAGCATGGCACATACCGATGCAGGACCTAGCATTGCAGCACCTCGCACATCCTGATCACGACTTCACCAGATATGGTGCAGAACAGCACAGAGCTACACAAAGGCCTCGCTTTTCAGCACAGTGCGACCTCCACAGCAAGTACAAAAGCTACATCTCCCAGCGGGCCTGTTATATTGTGTGTTTTCTCTAGTCGTTCCTCGCTGTATCTTGTCTGTCGTGGAAGGTGGGGTCCGTGACATAGGTGGGTTCCAGGGTGGTTGGGAGTTGGGGCTGCTGGAGTCTGGCTGTACAGATGCAGGTTTTCTCTGCTCTCATAAACTGGAAGTTACAGCTAATTGAAAGTATGTGTCTTCTGTCAAGAACTGAACACAACAGGGCCGCACCTGGTTCCATATCTAACCGTCACTCCATTGTGTTTGGCCTGAAATTCTGACTTCGACCAGAAACCCACATTTGGCGCTTTTTGTCTTTTTTTGCTCTATTTTTACCTTAAAATTTGAAGACCTATCACTCCAGCTCTATTGATTGGAATTTTGTTTTTTTGGTGTCATTTTATTTATTAAAGTATTCTCCATTTCCCTAATTTGGCTTGGCATTTCTGTTGTGCGTTCACTTTATTACCGTTTGAGTGCTGCATAAATACTTTACAAATTGGCACTAAGTTAAGCCTGACAGCTTTAGTGTCAAGCTACCAGAGGGTACAACACAGGTTTATTTAATTACTTTTCTGGTTCATCCTGACATGGATCGTAGTAGCAACTCGAGTGGGGCTCTCACTCCGCTCAAACAATAAACCAATTTCTTACAGGGGTCATACTCGCAATGTCAGCTGCCATGAATCCCCACAAATTTGCCTCCTCATAGGTAAAATGGTTTCTGAGAGGAATTGTGTGTGACAACGCTAAAACAATGACACATTTCTGACAAAGAATACAAAGGTTTAAACCAAGTAAATTAAAAAGATAACAACCTAGGTGTCCATTACGATGTCGGGCGGATAAAAATCCGCCATCAACCACAGTGGCGAAAATCCGCCCGCCTACACCCTCTGAATACCGACCGAGCAATTACGATGCCGCGAACCGAAAACCGCCGGAGGCGGAAAATAAACAGAAAAAACCGCCCGCCCATGTCCGAGTCCAAGTCCATCCGCCCGCCACGGACGGAAAGACGCACGAAAAGCCAAAACAGCCCGCCCTGACGACCGAGACACCGCCCGTTAAATTAGGATCGTACCAACATGAGCGCGGGAAATCCACAAATACACCGCCCGCCAGCGCAAACAACAGTGACGAAAATGGACACGGTGGAAGCCCTGGCGGCCACGTCCATGCACAGAAACCATCCGCTGACGAAAACAAACACACACAACATGGCTAACAAGTCCACACAGCAACCCACGCACAAAAACCCAAACACAGTACACATCCCTGAAACACCCCCCCCCGGACATACAAATCAACTACAAATCCCAGAACACCAGCCACAACACACCTGAAAACAACAGACCATCATGACACACCCACATAGGTAAGTACAAAACCAGCCCCTTCACAGACCACAACCCCCTGCAACATTACAAACCGAGGACGAAAGCACACAACACAGCAAGACAGAAAGGACAGCAGCACACCACAGACACGCACCCATCACACCCATCACCACCACCACCACCACCAAACACCGGCAACACAAACCCCCTGCACATCACACACCACACACCGCACCAGCACCACAAACACCAAAACACACACCATGGCACCACACAGAATGCCCAAGTTCACTGCCACCGAGTTGACGGTCATGGTCGACGAGATCGTCAAGGTGCACCCACAAATCTATGGCAACCAGGTCCAACAGACACCACTATCCACCAGAAACCGGTTGTGGAGCAGGATCGTAGACCAGGTCAATGCAGTCGGGAACGTTCCACGCAACAGAGGAGAAATTAACAAAAGGTGGAACGACCTCAAAAGCTTGGTCAAGAAGAAGGAGACCAAAAATCGAGAGATGGCTGCCAGGACTGGCGGAGGGAATCCCGCGCTATTCAAGACCTTCAAGGCGTGGGAGGAGAAGGTGCGAGTCATCATACATCCGGAGATCCTCACCGGATTACCAGGGGGAGTGGAGGCTGGTAAGTACAAACAAACGTATACCAGCACACCGCTATGTAATCACATGCACTACCACCATGCCATAGCTCCTAGGGACAAACACCCCCATGTCCAGTACACAATACACAAGACATCACCCACACATGCAACAGACACTCACACACACTCAGCCCAAAGCTACCAACTAACAAAACCATGGGGGCATGTGTACAGTCAGCCAGCACCGCAACTTCCACCAGGTCCCCTTGTACTCCAGATGCGCCAGAATGAGCACTCCCCACACCCACATCCATGTGTCCGCCATAGCTGCACTGACCGACAAGTAACAGGTAAGTAGCCGGAACACAAAGACAGTGGGTCGGAGGGGGACAGCTGAAGTAAAACACCCACCAGGCCCCCACTACCACAGACCAGCAAGGTGGAGCACACCCCACATCCATGTGTCCGCCATAGCTGCACTGACCGACAAGTAACAGGTAAGTAGCCGGAACACAAAGACAGTGGGTCGGAGGGGGACAGCTGAAGTAAAACACCCACCAGGCCCCCACTACCACAGACCAGCAAGGTGGAGCACACCCCACATCCATGTGTCCGCCATAGCTGCACTGACCGACAAGTAACAGGTAAGTAGCCGGAACACAAAGACAGTGGGTCGGAGGGGGACAGCTGAAGTAAAACACCCACCAGGCCCCCACTCCCACAGACCAGCAAGGTGGAGCACCCCTCCCTCCCAGTACCATGTGGCATCCATTGCATTGCGCACTCAGAAACAACCTGTAGGTGGGAAACTGTACAGGGCGGGGCGTCTGTAGGCATGAGGACTGTACTACGACTGACACATGGGACATGTCACGTAGCAGAGGAACACGCAGCACTGCTCCCAGTCACAATCATGAGACCAATGTGCACACGGACATGTTCAACAGAGTCAAACCCCACATGATCTATCACAGATACAGCAACACCTAAGGAGCCACGTCTGCATGTACAAGTCCCACTGGAGCACAGACCCACACGGCAGGCACTGTGCCACCCATCACACACATCAGCAACACCATCGAAGTCCTGTCCATGTAGTCCTCACTGCCTGTCACCCACACATCGTACAACAACGCCCACGTAAGACAGACCGTACTAGAAGTAACAGCTTGGAACCACAATATTGCACACAAAGACAACCGGACCCATGAAACACACAGGCACACAATGCACATTCAACATATCATCCATCTCATCTCACAGCCACAATGTCATGAAAGGTATGACATCCGAACAGCTGGCCCTCATACAGTAGACATGCAAAGATACCTGCCCATGACAAATCAAGTGCCTGCAGTGACCGAAGCGCACGTCACACTGCGAATAACGACACACATAATATAGTCAACACCCCAAGAGCACAGCACTGATGCACATGTACCAGGGCAGCACGCACACAAAGGAATTGGCCCATCTGCAATACGTCGTGTGGCACACAACAAGCACGAACTCACAACATTGCTACCAATGTGATGTCCATGAATGATAACAGTCAGCAGATATTCCGGCCATGTGAGACAGACACACACCTTTGTCATATGCACTGTCACGTTGCCAGAACACATGTCACGTTCTGCACCCATTACCCACAGCATGTACCCCAAAAGCATATTTCAACCCAAGAGCGTTTAGGGGCTGTACCCCCTTCTGGCATCAGCGTACCTAAGCGTTCCATCCCTCCCCCTAAACCATCGTTCAACCCAACATCGTCGATGGTCCTGGAGCACGCATACACACGAGCCACAAAATGTAGGAGCATAGCAACACACACCCATCGGCATTGCTAATCCGTCCCATGCCACATGTCCACATCACACAGACCCATTGCCTAGCCCACGCATACACACATCGTACATCCACACACACGCCACTGGGAAACCTGTGCACGACAGTGCACGAACTGTGAATGTCAGACAACCAATACATACTTTGCTAGGTGCAACACAATGACCCATCTCATCCTCCCCACAGGTGCCGAACTGCTGGATGCTGGAGAGGGTGACAGCAGCCAGCACAGCCAGTCAGCAAGCCCCCGACCCGGACTCACGGATGTAGAGGAGCTGGACACCTCTCCGGACACGGACCACCCAGCAGGCCCATCTGGAGTGGCAGGGCACAACCGCTCCCCAGGGCCCCTCCTGCCCACCAACCCATCACCCAGGGCTGCTGACCAGTCACAGACCCCTGCTGCCACAGCCGTTGCGGCCACCACCACCGCCGCAACCACCACCACCGCCGCAACCACCACCACCACGCCATCCCTCGCCACAGCCCCTGCGCAAGGGTCGGCACGACCGTCGGGCTCCACCCTGGGAGCCAGAGCGAGGACCGTGGTGAGCAATGTGGCTTGTGGGCAGGTCGGTGGCAGCAGTACTGGTAGGAGGAGCAGGGCCAGGCCAACGCCAACTGTGCCTGGGAGCCAAGCCCTGCCGCCAATCGACAGAGTCCTTGGGGCCTATGAAGAGGCCCAAGGCGAATGGGCCAGGTCGGCAAGCGACACGCGGGAGGTCCTTGCGGTGTTGAGGTCCATGGACGCCCATATGGCCCAAATCGCGGCCCTCATGGGCCAGCTGGTGGTGGGGGGAGGGCACAAGCAAGGCCAGCAACACCACCTCCGCCACCACCTGCTGTGGCGCAGGCTCGTGCAGCATCGCGTTCCCCTGCGTCCACAGCGAGTGAGCACTCCTCAACCACCACCAGCAGAACATCAACACCCCCCTACCAAACGTGGAAGGGGCCGTCCGAAGAGGAAACAGGTGTCCAGAGAGGACTTCGCCCGCACCAAACGCCAGTGAGTCAGCCAGCCACCTTGACCACCTACTGCATTGACTTGTAATACGATCCTACCCCACACTGCCATGTGAATGGCATGTGTCTGTTGGACTGTGGACATAGAACTTCATGGGTACACCTTGACCATCACGCAGCCATGACCGTCTACTCATTGTCACAGCATGCACCACATTTGACATCACCTTGCACACAATCACATGTCACCGCTGTTAATAAATACACCTTGATCACAATCGGCTTAATGTGTCCTGGGTTTATTCCACGATGTGCAATCGCCACCATGAGCAGAAATGCATCTGCTGTGTGGCATGTCGATGGGACAGGAGAGGCTGCAGGGACCTAGGGGTGAAAAACAGAACAAGAGTACATTCAATGAGTGTGTCACACACTCATCACACAGTACTTGTCACCAACTACAAGCAATGCACACACATCTCACAGAGCAACAGGGCACAATGCTACAGCCACTGTCAGTGGCATACCAACCTGGACATGGACCATTGACACACAGCACTCAGTGAACAAAAGGCCCCCGTAACAGAGCACACATACACCTGCACAACTACAGCTACATCAGCCGTCGTACATGGTCACTCACCGTCAAGTGAAGTAGCGGGCGATGAGCTGCTGACGCACATTCACAGCTTCATCCTCTCCACTGTCCTCTTCACTGGAGCTGTCCTGGTCTGCAGGCTGGGGCCCTGGTTGATCTCCGTCATCCACAATTAGGGGGATCTGCTTGCGGATCGCCAGATTGTGCAGCATGCAGCAAGCCACAATTATCTGGCACACCTTCTGTGGGGAGTATGCCAGTGCGCCCCCGGTGCGGTCCAGGCATCTGAACCTGGACTTGAGGAGGCCAAAGGTCCGCTCAACCACACGTCTGGTCCTCCCATGTGCCTCATTGTAGCGGACATCTGCTGGGCTCCCAGGACGTCGTAATGGGCTGAGCAGCCAGGGTCCATTCGGGTAAGCAGAGTCACCTGGGTGTGAGGGACACAGAGAACCGTTGCAATTCCAACTGGACACAAGACAGCATCGCACAGCCAGCACGCTACACTACTCCACATACTCACCAACAATCCAGCCACGGTCCGGTTGCAGATTGGTCATCAGACGTGGTAGGATGCTGTTGCGCATGATGTGCGCGTCATGGGCCGATCCTGGGAATTTCGCACACACGTGTGTGATCACCATGTCCGCAAGGCACACCACTTGCACATTCAGGGAGTGCGTGTGCTTCCGGTTGCGGTAGAGGTGCTCGGTGGCCTGTGGTGCAACAAGGCCAACATGGGTGCAGTCTATTGCACCAACGACGTGGGGGATTCGTCCAAGAGCATAGAATGCACCCTTCACTGCCGCCAATTCACGAGCCCTGGGGAAGCGGATGTATCTGTTCCTGTACAGCATCATGGCTGACAGTACATCCCTGAGCACCATGCTGAACATGGGTTGGGACATCCCACCTCCACTGCCCACTGTGTGCTGGAATGACCCAGTGGCGAAGAAATGCAGTGCAGCCATCACCTTAGCCGTGGGGGTGAATGCTGTTGGATACACCCTGCGAGGACGGAGGTGGGGTTCCAACAAGACACATAGACGATGCAGGGTGGGTCGGTCCAGACGATATTTGCGGATGACCTCCACATCCACCATGTCTGACAGCAATTGGTAGGGGCGATGAATGTTTGGTCTCCGCCTAGGAAAGATGGAAGTGAACACATGTCAAAGCAACACGCCACATGGCATATTCACATACACAAAACATAAATGACTGAGCAGGCAATTGAATGACAGAACGGCTGACAAGTAGGGACAGCACAGCCACAATACACTTACACAGGTCCCCTACCAATAGCAATGGGCAGTGACACACACCATTGCTATGAGCATGCACATGGGGAGTTAGGCCTTAACAACTTGTAAGGCATGCTGATGGTAACAGACTGCATATTCGGTAAGCTGCAACACCACGGCAACATGACTAGCTGCTGTGCATCACACTGCTTCCGAGGCTGGGTGTGTAGGGCACACACCAACAACGCTATGGACACAGGCTGAGCGGCCAAAACAATTGGGACCTGTGGCACGAGGGGATATGAGACAGTCATTGATGTCCCTACTGCACCCTAAGTACAGCACTGTACGGATCACACCTCCAGAAACATTGACAGGTGTACACATTGACAGCCCCATGCCAACACGGCTGTGTGCTTGCAACTACACATCACAAGTGACACGTAACATTGCACGTGCCAAGTGGCAGATGTACATAGTGAAAGATGGCATGTGTGTGCATATGCATATCCCATGCTCCCATGCCAATGTGTACATGATGATGTTCCTACATACATGTGGAGGCTGAGCACTGGCCGTCCCTGCCTATGCACACAGCATGTTGTGGCCCTGTCCATTGTGGACCTGCACCCACACGCAAATCATGGCCACACCTGCAGATGCATTGCGCACATTATACTGTGTGGTGCACATGGCATCAGCGGACTGTACCCGGCATGGGCCAGGCCCTTACGGCCAACTCCAATGACCCTCGCGGTTGCACCCTGCGTGTTCCACTGTGGAGGTAGGCGTCCATGGCCAGCTGGGAGCAGGCCAACGTCTGCAATTGAAGCTGCCAGACATGGTACACGAATCGCAGCAGCTTGTACCCACTGAAACGGCCCCAGGGGGTAATATGTGTGTGTGAGTGGGACAGGCATAACCACAGCTACCTGGCACTGCAGCCTGGCACCCCTCGACGACACCTGCTGCTGCCACCACTCCACCTACACGTGGATGACGCTGAGGACATGTCC
The DNA here is from genome assembly GCA_963921515.1 of Calotriton arnoldi. NCBI lineage: Eukaryota > Metazoa > Chordata > Amphibia > Caudata > Salamandridae > Calotriton > Calotriton arnoldi. The sequence goes on from CAWUFW010003614.1 coordinate 809,193, forward strand.
AGGTCCACTCACCAGCGAGGAGCTGGAGAACCTGGATTCCGTGCTCCACGCACACTGCACATGGCTATTCCTTGCGAAAGTTGTGTGTGAGAGACAACTGCAGTGTGTGTGGGTGTGCATGTGGGGGACACACATGTCGTTGCTCCTCAGCACTATGAGTCAGAGCCTGTGGAGTACAGACATGCACTGCTCACCATGCTGGCTGCAGGTGGCATGGGTATGTGAGCTCTCGGGCGCTTTGACCTGTCTGTCCCTCCCGAGTGGTGGTACATGGCAACTTCATGTCAGACATCCAGTGACACAGACAATTGGCAATGCAGGTCTCAGTGCACTTGTTGGTCGTGTGGAAGTCAGGCTGGGGCCATGCTGCCCTTCTCAGTCCCAGCAGGCCTGGCCTGCACATTGACTGCACAATGCCAGTAGGTGCCGACACAGACTGCCTAGTGGGTTACATGTGTCTCCTGTTCAGGACCCCCGGATGAGCGCTTACTCTGCACTGTCGATTGGACACACCATGACTCGTGATAGGGATGTGTGTGAGAGATAGTGGCACTGAATGTGACCTTCGTTGCGGGGTGGGCCATGCACAGGGCGAGTACGCTGATGGTTGCGCAGTGTTGGTCACAGTGGGTACACCCACACAGATGTGTTGCCTTGTGATCTTTTTCTAGGTCAGCCTGACAATGGACAGTAGATGTGGGCAGGCTACACATTGCTCGATGTGCTGTCTATGTGCATGTGCATTCACACCAGGCACAACTGCCCCTGCACATGTGACCCCTGCTGCACTCAGTGCTGGGTCTGTTGAGCTGATGCACCGTCTGTGCGTGGGGCAGACAGCTCTGCTCACTTCCGTCATTGCCCATGACATCACTTTGCCGCAGGTGACATGGATCATGGAGGGCCCACATGTACGCGTGGGTGGACTACACAAGACTGTCCAATGGTTGTCACCCCCAGTCAGTGCTTCGAATGGGAAGTATGTGGTGCTGGTACTCATTTTGATGTGTCGAGTGTGCGGGGCTAGGTGCGGGGCTACATGCAAGACATGGGAAGGTCATCGGCTTATCTACTAGTTGCAATACACACGAGACATGTCTTTTTCTGACCACATCAGGGGCATTCCTTAAACTAACTGAAAGTCAAACAGTTATCTTTTACACTGTCCTCATGGCCTCCCCTCGCTCACACCAATATGCATTTGCACATGAGAAGCTAGCGCATGCACAAGCAGCTCCAAGCTCGCCCCAGAGAGGCCAAGGAGTGTATGTGTGGGTCCAGTTGTACAAGTGGTCTGTCTCACGGTATAATTAGTGGCGGGACGCCGTCCACATGCGTGGTGCCCCGACTCGAGACCCGGGCAACATTGACAATGCATGACAGGCTCCGCAGTCCGGATACACCACCTGCAACACACAGAGGCTGTAGCTGCCCTAGCGGGCCAGTCCGCGTCCAACTGGAGCTCATGGCCCCACACATTCACTCTTTGGCCTCTCTGGGGCGAGCTTGGAGCTGCTTGTGCACGCGCTGGCTTCTCTGTTGCAATGGCATGTAACGTGTGTGGGTGTGTTGTCAATGGGTGGGATGGTGCGAGCCACCTTCCGTGACGTCACTGCTGCTTGTGATGTGTGCGTCCCCCCACTACTTCCATTTGACTTGTGCCATACTACACATTGTGGATGTGTTGCCTGCGTGATGTGACAAGGATGAGCGTGCCATGACCTCTCACCCACCATGCTCTACTGCCATCCCGTGCCCTGGATTGCCTGTGCAAGTGGACAATGTTGGGGATACACCAGGTCGACAGGGGATGTGAGTGCCTTGGCAAGGGCCTGGCGGACGCGCAGCAGTATCCGGCATGTCCACGGAGGGTGGGCTGACGTCTACACTTGATGCTGCATTGTTCGTGTGCCCGCCTGTTGTGCACACACGAGTTCACATTCGTCACCAGACAGGTGGTCTTTACAGATTCCCAGGAGTGCGCCAATGTACTGTTCCTGAGTCCTCCCAACACAGCGTGTTTCAACATTGCATGTGCGCACCTACCCATCACACCCACCCACCTGAGCCATGCGTAACTCCCGCTTCACATGACACATGTGTGTCTCCCACAGTTGTGCTACTCATTTGCGTTGACATCCAATGACAGTGGACTACATGGTCATCTCACGACTGCCGTGTACTTCACACACTCTCATCCTCTCTCATTAGTACTTGTGAAATGAATCAGCAGAGACACATTGTTGCTTCAAGCCATGTATTGGGACTTATGTCCTCTGTGATGCAGTATAGTGAACACTACTGGCAGCGAAGTGCATGTGGAGGATATACTCAGCATGATTACACATAGCATAGGGTGTAGGGGTACAGTGATTAGTTGTTGACTGTGGGATGTGGGCTTCAGAGTTACAACTGCTTAGCCGTTGGTGTGCTAATGTACATTTGCTAATTACTGTGGTGCTGCTGACTGACACAGACAGTATACATTTAGCCTACCAGTCCGCTTGTCATCATGGGCACAGTGCATCTCAGTTCCATGTTACAGGTTTGCTGCTATAGTTACTCATACACACGTGCGTGGAGGTGACATCAGGGCATGGGCTTACGTGCATGCAACGGCGTCCCACTTGTTGTTGCGATGTGGTGGGTACTGGCCATGTCACAGTCACTGGGCTCATGTTGTTGGTGGATGCACTTGGTGTCCATGCAAAGGTCCTGGCACGGACGTTCAGAGGGAGGTGTGGTGACAGCTCTCACATACTACAGCAGGACGATTGCTGTCCACTGACCGGTGCATATGTTCATGGGCGCAGGATCCATATCATGGCATGGTTGTACGTGCAGTTCTGTCCATGTGGTTGCCATACACAAATCCCATGCCTCTGCCTCCCCCTGTTCATGCAGAGTTACTGGATGTGATGAGGAACAGGGTGCATTTCCCAAATAGTATCAGATGTCATGGCAGTGTAGTTGTTGTTGTGGTGTCAGTTGCAGGTTGCATGGTATAGTAGTTGTACTGGTAACTGCCTAGTCCGTGCGTAAGCCAAGCATGGGTACGGTGTGGGACATCATTGCTCAATTGGGGGTCTGGCGACGGGGCCCGACGAATTGACAGGTTGTCAGGAATGCAATACCTTCCAGCAGGGCTTCCATGGCATTGGTGGTGGACATGGTTGCCATCCAATGTAGCGGATGGTGGCTGTCAAGGTGTTGGTCGTGAGTTGTCCCTTGTAGGAGCATGATGGGACATGTTGGATGGCATTCGATGTAACTGTAATCCATTATCCGTCGTGTGGAGGCACAGTGGTCCCATTGCAGTGTGGGTCCGATAGTCGCAACATACGCCATGCCCCCATAGGCTGAACAGACCCTGTCGTGGGCGTCCAGGGGTTGAATAGTTGTAGCAGGTCCGCCCTTGGACATGCCGGGTTGGAGAGACATAACTCCACAGGATAGTAGAAGGGACACCTCCGACAGTAGAAGACGGGGATGACGCAGCTGAACAATGCGATGCAGTAAGTTAGTCGGTAACTTACGTTCAGCAAGGCCAGATTGTCACATCCCAATATCTGTATCAGGTTATGTTTGTACAGCTTGATCTGTCCGGCGTAGTTGGGTAGGTGTGGTGCAAGTGCCATTTTGCTGCAGGGCGCTGTGGTGGCGTGCTCCGGCTGTCTGTGCAGTCTGCAGAGTGCAACCTCCGATGTTGCTGGGAATTCTGTAATGGTCGTAGGGAGGCAGGACTTGTGTTATGTTGGCTTGTGCGGAGGACACGGGCCCTCATCCCACATGCTTCTCTGAATGGTCAAGGTCAGTGGTGTCTGACTCCTTCCAGATAACTTGCATGTGAACCACATGGGGGAGTGTTATCATTTCTTCTTTCCGTTCTGAATGTTCTTTGGTGTTATGCGCTATCTGCCCTGTGGCCGCTTCCCTCTGCATGCCTGTGTTGGGCTTTGTTTGGTGCAATGACTGTTGTCTCCGGCTTGTTTAGTCGGGATGTGGTTTCACAGTGGGAATGGAAGGTCATTCGGTGCTGTCTCCTCTCCCGTGTGTGGGCAGCAGGCTGCGTTTCCGCTATACGTTGGGCCTTGTGTTATAATTGGTCCCACCTGTTGTCTATCCCCGGTATCTTTGATGTTACGTATTGCATGTCTTGTTATTGGGTGCAGGGTGGCATCGGTGTTTCTGTGTGGTACTGGCGTACCTTTTCCCGACGGGGTCCATATTCTGATGGGTGATGTTGCCTCCGCTGTGTGCTTCGCCGTGTTTTGCACACAGGGGTGTGTCCTAATGTGGCGTGACGTCACTGACATGTTCGGGTCAGTTGTGTGACATCAGGTTGGCAACAGTGAATTGCCGGTTGGGGACATGACTGTGGCAGGGCTGTCACGTGACATGTGCGTTCTGGGTGGTGCTGGTGTGTGTGGTGTTTTGTTGTGACCCTGTGTTTGTGTGCGGCGCATGCATTGCGCTGCCGTTGGCCTCTGTGTTGTGCGCATGTGTGGGTGCAGTGGTGGATGTGTCGTGTCCACGCAGGGATTGTAGGGGCGGGGGGGCCATATACAGTTTTCCCGCCCTTGCGCTGTGTGCGCTGTTTGCGTGCCCCTGTTGTGTGTCTGCCTACCTGCGTCGCCGCGGTGCGTTGACTCCTGGGTGCTGCATCAGGTAGAGCATGGGGAGGGCCTGCAGTGCTGGATTCATGCTCAGGGGGTCCGCCTCTTTGCTATCCGTACTGTGCGTTCGGTTTTCCGCCTTGCTTTCACGTGCGGTGTCTCTTAGCCGGGGGTACTGTTTGGTTCTGGCATCGTAATTTGTACGCCGGGCGGTACGTGATTTCGTCGGGCGTTGTGTCTCCATTAGGCCGCGCCGCTCCGTGGACGGGCGCACTTTAATGGCGGAGGGCGTAGCTGGCTTACGGGCGGTGTTTGGCTGTCTTTTCGCATCCTAATTGGGCGGGCGTGTGTGCTGTGGCGGGCGGACGGTAACTGGTGCTTTTTGCATCCGCCAGCACGGCGGTGGTGCTTCCGCCCGCCATCCTAATGGGCCCCCTAGTAGTTAAAATGACAAAAGAATTGACAAAAATCTGCTGTAGCAAACAGTTATGTTTAATGGCACTAATCATCTTTGGAAAATAGAAAAATGTGAAAGATTTGTTTCTGGGTACTGAATGACGCTATGGATTCCTAGCATCATGTTCAAAAGGATGAAGAGTGTTTTTAGGTGAGATGTTTTTAAAAAGAAACGTTCTGCTACCTTTTAGCAAACTGAATGTTATTGCTAATAAATACCATGGTATAAAGTTTAAAGGGTTCTTATTGTCACAAATGGTTCCTCAGACACAAGTCCACAGCTTCAATTGAAGGGGCTTCTACAACTCCAGTGGAAATCCAAAGCAAAATATACATTTACAAATGGTTTGTCAAATAGATACCACTTTAGGAGGACTTGCACCCATGACTTTCTTCACTCCACAGACACTGATGAGAAGTTTCACAGGTGCAGGCAGATAAGATGTCTGATTACAGATGAGTCACCACTGCTGTCTCCAGGAGCTTCTGTCCTATGCAGCTGCAAAACAAAATTCCCCACTGGTATAGTCTAGATCCCATGTCCTTGGGGTCGGGAAGCAGGAAGCTCCCCTATATTATGTCTATGGAGCTAATTTCTTACTGTCCTAGAGATTCCAGGTACCCAGACATCCAAGACAATACTAAGGACACAATTTTCTCCAAGGGCATTGTCAGGAAGATATGAATTTTTCAAGCTGCTAGTTCTCTCCCGATACTGGGTCAGCATGGCAATGAAATGAGTGAAACAGGTCTCCGATTGGCAAAGATGAGATAATCAAACTAAAACTCCCATGCTGTCTGAATTTCAGGATTTCCAGCAAAGATACTGACTTCCTGTTCTGGGATATACTTTCAGGCAAGCATTCCCACCACAACATTGAGACAGAATGATAGCAGACTAGTACCTTTCAGTGCATCTCCACCTCTCCAGAAACCACAATGGAGATATTGCTCACTTTTCAAAATTAATACAAATATGAACTCTACTTCCCAGGCCCAGAATATCCTTCCTTCCATAATATAGGTCACGTCACAATTCAGAGGAAGGATACACTTCAAAAAGAAACTAAGGGGGCCATTATGATGTCGGGCGATCCGCCCGACATCTTTCCCCGCCCGCCCTCCATTTACCCCCCGCCACATTACAATGGCGGGGGTACAGCGGCAGACGGAAAGACCGTCCGCTGCTTTTCCGCAGGCAGGCAATCGTTACGATTGCCTTCCGTGCGGTCCTGGGCCATAATATTGTGGTGGTGCCTAGCAGGCATCGCCCGCCATATTACGATGTGTGCGGATTTGTGCCTTTTCATGGCGGCAATGCTGCCATGGAAAGGCATGCGGTCTTTGGCTTTGGGGGCCCGTTGCGGGCCCCCGGGGTGTTGGGGGGGTCGGGGGTGCACTTGCGAGGTACCCATGGTACCCCCCTTCATTGGCATGCACAAGGTGGCAGGCACCGCGCGGTGCCTGTCATGTCGTACCTGTCAATGCACAACATGCAACTTTTACATTGCGGCGGGTGCTGCTTACAGCACCGCCCGCCGCAATGTAAAATATGCGGGATGCGACCGCCAGGGTGGCAGTCGCATCCTAATGGGCCTAGCGGGACCGCAGCACCTCTGGCGGTCGGTTCCGTTTACCGTTACGGTGGCGGGCGGACAAACGTAATGGGGCCCTTGGTGTTGCGATTGCCCTTTCGCAGTAAGTTGAGACCTGGATGTATGGGAGCAGGTTTATTTCCCATCCTGAATCCCGGCTGTGAGTTTGCCTAATAAATATGGATTAGTGGAATAACGTTCACTATGTTCTGTAAATGTAAAGTTTGTAAAAATAGTTATCAATAGGGGTTTTATCTACATTGTACCTCTGTTGTGGCCTTCACTCTTATACTCCATAATTGAACTTCATCCATCTGTTCAAAATGTTTGGGCACAATTATATATTTTAATTTTCAAGGCATAGCACAAGTAGTTGGGCATGATAAGCAACCTCAGCACTCCACGATCAAATACAAGAAGCTTAAAGTAAAACAAGATGGGGAAGATCAGCTAACCTATGGATTTCTCAAACAAGCTCTTACCCCAGACAAATAGATATCGAAAATATTAGCATATATAAATCATGTAATGAACATGTGTTTTAGACACCACTGGAGTTAACGTGCTTTAATGCCTAGACCTTACACCTACTGTATTGGCCAGCCCAATTGTTTTGTTTTATAAAGTTACCAGAATGTACGCAATTAATTTCATATGCAACAATAAGTTGCAACATTCATAAACAAAATGTAGGGGGCACACATCTCTCAATTAAGGCAAAATATAAAATGGTGAAAAGTAAGAGTAACTCACTTCGAGCCTTTCTAGAGGGAAGTTAATAACCAAGACCAGGTCACAATGAGCAGTTTTCATAAAAAAAGAAATACAATTCTGTACATTAATTCCTACAACAAAGTATTCACGAAATGAAATTAATTTACAAGAATATGCCTCAGTTTAAGCCTAAACCGGATAAATATCTAGGGGATATTCTGGTAAAAGCTGATTTGTTATCATCAAGATAAACATAATTTTGAGTTACAACATCAAAGCAGAATACATTTGATGGAGTGCTAGAAACAAGGGTGATATGTGATCACACAAAGATTATGCACAGAGATGTTACTTGGCTTACTGCCTTTGCATTACCATTGAGCCAGAAAGTCATTTAAAGGCAACCTTGTCAACTTTAAAGCTTATGCACTGAAAGGCTAATGATTGCTTCTGTATGTTAGGGTGTTACCTGTGCAATCGATTCTTTGAAATGTTCATAGGACTGACATCATTGTTTGTGCACACATTATTGATGTCTAGCAGTTTTATCAGCGTTTTTTTCAACAACAGCACACTGTGACTGTATTTAAATGAGTTTGCAGTTTATTTATGGAACAGCCAGATCTGATTAATCAGTGTGGGTATTGGCAGCTGTGCTTGTTATATGATAAGCTGTTGATCAACTATATTAATACATCAGTATTTACGGTATAGAGTCATAATATCGATGTTTAAATATCGATATGCCATACTATCGATGTTTAAATATCGATGTGACATAATATCGACCTTCGAGAATATTGTCGACTAGAATATCGACATGCAGGTAAGAAATATCGTTTTTGTTAATATCGAAGTTAGTAATATCGTTAGTAAAAATATCGTTGTTAATAATATCGAAATTTATTTTGGTGTTTTGTATTTTAGTATATGTGTTAAAAGTATAGCTTATTTTTTTAATGTATGTTTGAAATTTTTAGAAGTAATTAATTTTATGTTAAGTAATCTTTGCGTATTTTAGTTCCGTAGCGGGTTGTGGGTTTATAGGGGAATAGGGTGGGAAGTAATTTAATTAAAATTAATTAATTAATAACGTAAATTAATTAATATTTTTGTATTTAATAATTTATATTGTTAATTGTGTTACTTAATTTGTTATTAATTAGTTATTAATTGGTTATTAATAATTAATTGGTAAATATGTTAATTGTGTTATTTTTTTTAGGAGCGGGTTGTGGGTTTATAGGGGAGTAGGGTGGAAAATAATTTAATTATAATTAATTAATTAATAATTTTATTAATTAATATTCATGTATTTAATATTTTATGTTGTTAATTGTGTTAAATATTGCGTTATTAATTAGTTATTAATTGGATATTAATTATTAATAATTAATTGGTAAATATCTTAATTGTGTTATTTTTATTCATTACTATTTGTGTATTTAATCTTTCATATTGTTAATTGTGATAAATAATTTGTTATTTATTAATTATTCATTGGTTATTAATTATTAATTATTGATTGGTAAGTATGTAAATTGTGTCAATTTTTTATGAGTGAGTTGTGTATTTAGAGGGGAGTAGTGTGGCAAGTAATTCAAAAATTAATATAATTTGAAATGTTTTCAGATCATATTTATTTATTGTTATTTTATAGTCTTAATAGTATGAATTAATTTATTACTCATTGTTTTTAATTTTTTTGTTTATTGTTATTAGTTAATTAATTAATTGTTAAGCAAATATGTTAATTGTGTCATGTTTTACAATAGTGGTGGTGTTATTTATAGGGGTATTTGGTGAGAGGTAGATTATTTTTTATTATTTAAGTATTTGTTAATTAATGTTTATTATTTTGCTGGAGTGGGAATTGTAAATTATTCACCTCCGCTATCCAACACTTTCCATATTTTTGTAATTGTTGGAGTGGGAATAGTAATTTTATCCCCTCCACTATCCAACACTTTCCCTACTGTTGCACTCTGTGGAGTGGGAATAGTAAATTAGTCCCCTCTGCTATCCAACACTTTCCCTACTATTGCACTTGCTGGAGTGGGAATAGTAAATTATTCCCCTCCGCTATCCAACACTTTCCCTACTGTTGCATTCGTTGGAGTGGGAATAGTAATTTTATCCCCTATGCTATCCAACACTTTCCCTACTGTTGCACTCTGTGGAGTGGGAATAGTAAATTATTCCCCTCCGCTATCCAACATTTTCCCTACTGTTGCACTTGCTGGAGTGGGAATAGTAATTTTATCCCCTCCACTATCCAACAGTTTCCCTACTGTTGCATTAGTTGGAGTGGGAATAGTAATTTTATCCCCTCCGCTATCCAACACCTTCCCTACTGTTGCAGTTGCTGGAGTGGGAATAGTAAATTATTCCCCTCTGCTATCCAACACTTTCCCTACTGTTGCATTCCCTGGAGTGGGAATAGTAAATTATTCCCATCCGCTATACAACACTTTACCTACTGTTGCACTTGCTGGAGTGGGAATAGTAAATTATTCCCCTCCGCTATCCAACACTTTCCCTACTGTTGCATTCGTTGGAGTGGTAATAGTAATTTTATCCCCTACGCTGTCCAACACTTTCCCTGCTGTTGCACTCTGTGGAGTGGGAATAGTAAATTATTCCCCTCCGCTATCCAACATTTTCCCTACTGTTGCACTTGCTGGAGTGGGAATAGTAATTTTATCCCCTCCACTATCCAACAGTTTCCCTACTGTTGCATTAGTTGGAGTGGGAATAGTAATTTTATCCCCTCCGCTATCCAACACTTTCCCTACTGTTGCAGTTGCCGGAGAGGGAATAGTAAATTATTCCCCTCTGCTATTCAACACTTTCTCTACTGTTGCATTCCCTGGAGTGGGAATAGTAAATTATTCCCATCCGCTATCCAACACTTTCCCTACTGTTGCACTTGCTGGAGTGGGAATAGTAAACTATTCCCCTCCGCTATCCAACACTTTCCCTACTGTTGCACTCGCTGGAGTGGGAATAGTAATTTTATCTCCTCCGCTATCCAACACTTTCCCTACTGTTGCACTTGCTGGAGTGGGAATAGTAAATTATACCCCTCCGCTATCCAACACTTTCCGTACTGTTGCAGTTTCTGGAGTGGGAATAGTAAATTATACCCCTCCGCTATCCAACACTTTCCCTACTGTTGCACTTGCTGGAGTGGGAATAGTAAATTATACCCCTCCGCTATCCAACACTTTCCCTACTGTTGCACTTGCTGGAGTGGGAATAGTAAATTATTCCTCTCCGCTATCCAACATTTTCCCTACTGTTGCACTCCTTGGAGCGGGAATAGTAATTTTATGCCCTACGCTATCCAATATTTTCTCTACTGTTTTAGTTAATGTAGTGTAAAATGTTGTTTTAAAGATAAATATATATTTTAATATTTTATTTTATTATATATATATATATATATATATATATTAATTTTTATATTTATCTTACATGTTTATGTATATATATATGTATTTATAATTTTTATTGTGTTTCTAATGTTTTATAATTTAATAAAATAATTATTTATTAATATTATTAAGTAAATATATATATAATTTTTTGGATATATGTATGTTTAATTTATTTTTATATTACATTTATTTTTTATAATTTTTAACATTTTTTAATAATTCTATGTTTTTATTAATTATATTTATTATTTAATTTATTTAATATTATTTTTAAGAAATTTTTAAAAAACGATATTTTGTACAACGATATATTAAACAACGATATTTTGGTTTCGATATTTTTGTACTTACCTTTGTAGAGATAGAATGTCGATATTCTGTCCATCGATATTCTTGACACGATATTCTGGTAGGTCGATATTGTTGTCATCGATATTATGTCAGTGATCCAGTATTTACACATGTATTGTCCAGGGTTTCACTCATTACCTGTTTATGGTGCTGGTATTATGTTTTGATTTCCATTCAGTTTCCTTCCTTTGCCCCATGCATTAGAAAAAACATATATATATATATATAAATATATATATATATATATATATATATATATATTATCTACTGGCGGTCGCCAGTAGATAGTTATAGTTAGGACCTATTTTCCATAGGAAATCCGCGACATTCTATTTAAAATAACCCTTGCGTCGGTTGACGAATCTTCGCGAAATTTTCAAACTTTATGGCCCGCTCCTGTCCGCTCCTACCCTGAAAGTCTCAGGGTGATTCGTCAAGCGGGGGCCGAGAAAAAAGGGGGGTCCCAAAACGTGTTTTCCCCATTCATTTTCCCATAGGAAACTTTAGACACGGCTACAGCCCGAACTGCTGAACGGAATTACACCAAATTTGGCAAAGAGGTAGTTCTTGGTTCAGAAAGAACCCTTTTTGTTAAATGGTGTAAATCCGGTCAGTAGTTGCGGAGAAATTAAAAAAATAAGAGTCAAAAAATCAATTTCCCATAGGAAACTTTAGACACTCTGCAAACGCGCCCCCTGGCGCGTTTGCAGATGGGGAAGTAATTCCCCTTGAATACTGGGGGTCCCTGGGGGCCAACTAGCCCACCAGGAACCTCCAGTATGCGCCAGGGGCTGCGTTGCAGAGAGGTGTACAGAGGCCATGCCCCTTTATACACCTCTCTGCAACGCAGCTCTGTGGCGCTTTTGGAGGTACATGGTGGGCTAGTTGGCCCCCAGGAACCCTCAGGATTCAAGGGGCGAAGGGAGGGGCGGGCTTCAGGTGACATGTGTGCAAACAGGCCCGTGGCGCGCTTTAAGATGGGGAATTAAATCCCCTTCAATCCTGAGGGTCCCTGGGGGCCAACTAGCCCAACAGGTACATCCAGAAAGCGCCACAGAGCTGCGTTGCAGAGAGGTGTAAAGGGGTGTGGCCTCTCTACACGTCTCTGCAACGCAGCCCTCTGGCGCATACTGGAGGTTCCTGGTGGGCTAGTTGGCCCCTAGGGACCCTCATGATTCAAGGGACTTAATCCCCCAACTTAAAACGCGCCACGGGGCGCGTTTACACAGATGTCACCTCAGGCCCCGCCCCCAACCTTCACCATTGTGCAAATATTCCTCTAAAATCTGCCGAACTACGAATTCGGATTTACTCACCTGTTATCAGGAGAGACCTCAGTGCTGAATCTTTCAGCCCAGTACTAATCCTGAAAAGTAATTTTAACCGTACTTACCAGTAACTTGAATTTCCTTCCATAGGATATCATTGCCTGCTTTTTGCTGAAAAAGTTTCTAAGTGTTGATTTTTGAAACATACAAATATTCCTCTAAAATCAGCCGAAATACAAATTCCGATTTACTCACCTGTTATCAGGAGAGACCTCAGTGCTGTATCTTTCAGCCCAGTACTGGTCCTGAAAAGTAATTTTAACCGTACTTACCAGTAACTTGAATTTCCTTCCATAGGCTAACATTGACTGGTTTCACTTGGAAATTCTTCTAAGTGTGGAGTTTTGGAACTTTAAAATATTCCTCTAAAATCAGCCGAAATACGAATTCCGATTTACTCACCTGTTATCAGGAGAGACCTCAGTGCTGCATCTTTTAGCCCAGCACTGACCCTGAAAAGTAATTTTAACCGTACTTACAAGTAACTTATATTTTCTTCCATAGGAATCCATTGTCTGGTTTTCAGCTGAAAAGTTTCAAAGTGTCGATTTTCACAAACTACAAATATTCCTTAAAAATCGCCTGTATGACTTAAACGCATTCTTTCAACTGTTTACAGGAGATGCACCAGTGCTGGATCCAGGATCCAACACTGAGTAAGAAAAAGTAACGATAACAGTTTTTACCTGCTAAGTGAATTTCCTTCCATAGGATAACATTGGTGATTCTATGAGAAAATGTTTCTAAGTGACAACTTTTAAAATACAATAATATTCCTTAAAAATCACTACTGTAACCAAAACGCTTTTACTCAACTGTTTACAGGAGATGTCCCAGGACTGAATCTAGGATCCAGTCCTGTGGTTAGAAAAGTAATCCATAAAGTAACTAATTGCATTTAACTAGAAATTCACATTGAGCTGAATGTTGCATTGTGTTTGAAAATGTGTTGCCCATTGCAACAACTGTAACTACTGTACTTAAAAGTCTATTGCCTATGTGCAAAGTATTTAAACTAAAGTAATTCATTCTGAGAAAGTATTTTTTGTAATGTATAATGTAATTACAATGTAATTAAAAAAATAAAATATGTAAAAAAAAAATGTTTCTAAAAATGTAGTAAATCAGTATGAAAAAAATAAATATAACAATTAATACATTTAAAAATTGTCATTTACAAAACCTTTGAAATTCACTGAAAAAACCGTAGGTTTCAGACATGTTATAGTTAGGAATTAGCATTTAAAAAACCTTTGCAATTCACTGAAAAAACCATAGGTTTCAGACACGTTATAGTTAGAAATTAGCATTTAAAAAACCTTTGAAATTCACTGAAAAAACCATAGGTTTCAGGCACGTTATAGTTAGAAATTTGCGTTTAAAAAACCTTAGAAATTCACTGAAAAAACCATAAAGTTTTAGGGACAGTTATAGTTAGTTGGACATTGCACTCGTACAAAACCCGTGAAATTCCCCGTTATAGTTAGTTCAGGTAACTATAACTAGCGCCCCGCAATGCACTGCTGATGACGTCACATATTACATCACTCATGACATGGTCAGTGACATCACTGATGACATCACTGATGACATCTCAAATGACATCACTGATGACATCACTGATGACATCATCCATGTGAGAATTTAATGCATCTTCTCACACCCTAATATAAGTTTTGAAACACCCACTCTAAATTACAGACTGCCATTCTCAAAACCATACACTCTCCAATACCAATAAGTACATACCCACTCACTGATTCTTAGGTCTACACACACACACATCTACTCACTCACCCGTACAGTCACTCATACTTACAGTCACTCAGTACAGGACTATCATATGCACTCATACACCTATATAAACACTCACACAACGCAACTCATCCATAGAGGTATTCACACACCTAGTCAGTCATGCAAATAATTAATCACACTCCTATTTACTCACCTATACAGTTATACACACCAGCTCACTTACTCATAAAAATACTAGCACATTCTTACGCTCCTATGCAATCACTGATGCAAGCACACACTCATCCATATAGCCACTCTCACAATCACACACTCTCACTTATAGCCATTTATATACTCCAACACACATATATACTGCCTTTCACATATGTAGTTACTCACACATGTACCACTGAGATATACATTCAATCACTAACACACCCATACACACACTCACCCACCCATACAGTCCATCACAGATGCACTCTTGAAACCATGCACACAGTGAATCACCCACTCACACATCTATGCACAGAGTCACACACACCCCACCCACACAAACACTGAGGCACCCATACAGATACTCAGAGAACCAATCCATAACCCATATAGACACTCATTTAGCTAGTCAGAAACCCATGCAGTTGCTTACACAACAACAGACAGACGGATACAGACATTCACACAGTTTAGTCACTCACCCATGCATCCAGTAAGATACGTTTAATCACTCACTTATAGACTCAGTCACGCACCTACTAAATCATCCATTCAGGCGCTTCTACATCCACTCATTCTTCAATACGCCTTTCCCTAAATATATTAAACATATTTAAACTTTACAGAAACACACAGTCACTGGATGATGTCATCAGTGATGTCATCAGTGATGTCATTTGAGATGTCATCAGTGATGTCATCAGTGATGTCACTGACCATGTCATGAGTGATGTAATATGTGACGTCATCAGCAGTGCATTGCGGGGGCGCGAGTTATAGTTACCTGAACTAACTATAACGGGGAATTTCACGGGTTTTGTACGAGTGCAATGTCCAACTAACTATAACTGTCCCTAAAACCTTATGGTTTTTTCAGTGAATTTCTAAGGTTTTTTAAATGCAAATTTCTAACTATAACGTGCCTGAAACCTATGGTTTTTTCAGTGAATATATATATATATATATATATATATATATATATATATATATAATTATTTTTTTATTTGTACAAGGATGCGATGCACACCAAATTCCAGGATTTAAAGCTTATTTATTTAGCTTCCTCTGGCTCCAACCAACGCGCTTCAGCCCAACAAGGCCTTTGTCACGGTTAGTGAGTCCCTCATTTGTTTCACTATTTATACCATTCACATATAGCCCACGATGAGGCATTGTGGGAAACGTAGTGCTTGTTAGTATTATACATGAATATTTACAATATACACAAAGTTGTAAGTTTCAAGGTGTAATCCATTGCTTTACATACAGTGATTTATCATTGCAAAAATCGAAATTGTACATTATTATGTGTTTAGTACATCACTAAAGTCTTTTCTCTCTTTCGATTAGACCATAGTTTATAATCATTTTTTAGCCCGTTTTTTTGCTGCTTGAATGCAGTTCCATTTTAGGGATTAGTTCCCTTGTCACAGTATTATATCATATTTTGGGACTAGTTCTATGTTCCAGGAAGTTCAAATGAATTCAGGTGTTTCAATCCAAATGTACAAATAACTCCTCATCATTGTTGATCCCATGAGGGTCTTGGTTCTTAATCTGATTATGTACCTCGATTCAGTTTGGCGTAATTTCTTGATCCTGTCACCACCCCTTTCATGGTTTTGTATGGCGTGAATTCCAGAGAAACGCATTGCTCTCCAATCACTGTTTTGACATACCATCATATGTTTCGCTGTCGCATAAGAGATGTCTTTATTTTTTACCGCCCTGATATGTTCAAGGATTCTTTTTTTGAGCATACATATCGTACTTCCTATGTATTGCATGCCACAGTTGCATTGGATGACGTATATTACAAACTTTGTTGTGCAGGTGATGGTTTGTTTGATCTCAATTGTTTTGCCTTGGAAGTCCAGTATCTTTTTTCGATTTTCTCCAATTTTACATGCCTTACACGTGGTACACTTTACAAATCCCTGTTGTTGTTTGTTTAACCAATTCAATGATGTTTCCTGTTGAAATGACTTTGTACAATTAAGTCCTTTATTGATTTTGTTTTCCTATATGTTATCATAGGTTGCGGTCCAATTAGGGAACCAATATCTGGATCATTGGCTATCAAATGCCAATACTTTTTAATATTTTTTCTGATGAAACCACTTTCTTTGCTATATGTTAGGATACATCTTGGGGGTTTCTGCTGTTCATCTTCTATTGGCATTTTCTCCTTTTTGGTAATCAGAGTTTCAGTCCTTGTTTTCTTTTGTATTTTTTGTCTGCCCTTGCGTAATGTGGTTTCATTGTATCCTCGTGATCTCAATCTTAAAGATGTTTCCTTTATTTTCTCTCTTGCGTCATTTTCTTTTGAGCAGTTTCATTTCATTCTAGTAAATTCTCCGTAAGGGATGCTTTCTAGAAGAGACTTGGGGTGAAAGCTTCTCCCATGTAATATGCTGTTAGTCGACGTTTCCTTGCGGTACAAGGTGGAATGAATTTGGTCACCCTCAATGTATATCCAGGTGTCAAGAAATGCAATGCCTTGGGTACTCGTGTTACATGTAAACCTTAAGCCTAAGGTGTTATCATTCAATGTGTCAAAGTATTCCATAAAGTTTTTTCCTGAACCATTCCAAATAATAAACAAGTCATCAATAAATCTGACCCATAAAATTATACTACTTACATGGTCTTGATTTTGCGTGTTCCAGGCTATCTCTTTTTCCCACCAGCCCATCACAATATTCGCGTAGTTGGGCGAAAAAGAAATGCCCATGGCAGTTCCACACTCTTGCCGGTATAGGTCATGATTGAAGAGAAAGACGTTATTCGTTAGACATAGTTCTATCATTGTCAACAGTATTTGTGTGCTCCAATTCTGATATACTTCGTTGTTGTAAAAAGTAAGCACATGCCTTCAAACCTATATTGTGCTGAATTGATGTGTAGAGCGAGACCACGTCTATTGTAGCCATCATGTAATCTGGATTCCAGTTTATTCCAGTCAAAATTCTTAAAAAATCTCCTGTATCGCGTATGTAGGAATTTAAACTTTGTGCGATAGGGGCCAGAAAGTGATCAACATACTCCGATATCCTCTCATACAGGGAATTGCATGAGGAGACAATTGGTCTCCCTGGTGGCTGTTTTAGTGACTTGTGTATTTTTGGTAAAAAATAAATTGTGGGTATTGTTGGTAAATCATTGGTCAGAAATTGTAATTCCTCCAGATCCAATAGGTTTGCTTGATGCCAAGTTTTTAATTTCACATTAAGCTGTATTGTCATTTCATTGATAGGATTCCTCTGAAGCTTGGTATATTTGGAAGTATCATTTAATTGCCTATATGCCTCATTTTTATATGCTTCTATGTCCTGTATAACAATATTTCCGCCTTTATCCGCAGGCTTGATTACCAGTGTTTTATTCTCTATTAGATCTTTTAATGCTTTCCTTTCTCCACAGGTCAGATTTTCTTTTCTATTAGGATGTGTAACTTTTTCAGTTTTTATCCAATTCCTCTGTGATTGCTTCTGAGAAAAGGTCGAATTAGTTGCCAGGTGACATACCTGGGCAGAACCTAGATTTTCTCTTTAGGCCATTGCGGGGATGCTTGGTGGTTTCTATTTGTAGGTCTTGAACAATTTCCTGTTCTGTGACTTCTCCTTCGTCTAGATTGAACATTAATTCCAACATGTTTTGCAAGTCTGGTATTTGATCTATTGTTAGTGCAATGGTATCCTTCTCTGTATTCTCTGGTGATTGTATTGTGACATTTCCAAACTTTTTTCGAGGCATGAATTTTGGCAGGCTTCAATTTCCTTACATATTTGTATAAGTCTATTTTTGTTTGGGTGTAGTCGAAGTGGTTTTCCGGACAGAAGGACAATCCTTTATTCAATAACGTTATTTCTTCATGTGTTAAATTGTGTTTTGATAAATTTACAATGGGATTTTCCTCTATCACTTCTTCAAGCTGAGCAGTGGGCATTTTCTTTTTCCGTTTCCCTCGTCTTGTTTTTCTTGATTTTTTGAGGTTTCTATTTCTCCTCTGCCTCTGCCACGTCCTCGATATGTCCCTCTCCCCCTTCCTTTTCCCCTTTGTATTGATTGATCGATGTGCATTATCCTCAGTTCGTCTAAAAATGTTGGCTTGGCAGTAATTGTATCCACCATAGTTTGCTCTCCCTCGCTTATGTCTGATTCACGTAAGGGTTCCCCCATGCTTCTATATTTATTTGGTTGGTAATTTCTTTTAATCGCATCAAATCTTTTGGCAAAAGTTAGTATTTTTCCATGTGTATAATCTGCCTCATCTCTTTTAAACTTCCTTTGCGTGCGTTGCTCAATATCAGTCTCATATTTCTCTAGACGTGATTCCATATCTTTGCGCATTTTAGTTACGTCTTCTTTGTTTGTTGAGGCTTTAATTTATTTTTCCAAGTCTTCTATATTTTTTATTATTTCATCAAGGTCTATTTTGGCGTGCTTGATAAGAATCCTCATCATGTTCATAGAACACTCCATATTATTTTGTCCCCATTCTTCAAGCAGCGCCATTTTGGTGTCTGGATGTGTTGGCATAGTAAATATACGTAGCCCCCTTTGGACTCTCTTTACCTCTATGTATTTTTCCAAGGTTATCATTTCCCAACTTTTATTTATTTCCTTCTTGTAGAGCCTTTCAACTTGAAACATTAGCTGTTTTAAGGATTGCCCCTGACTTTCCCTTGAATTCTTTTCTCCTGTCGTTTCTGCTTCTGTTGACTCCCCAGATTGAAACATGGAAACTGCTTTCAATGCGCGTTTAGCTTTCCGCGCTTCCAATTCTGTAAGTTAAATATTCAACTTGCAAACTTCAACTGTTTATCTCACTTGTGCCAGATGATTTATTTTTCGCTACAACGTTACTAATTGCTTGATCTGGAAAGGCTCGAGCTGTCAAACAGATCGTTTACGGGACTGTTTCCCTGAACGATATCAGTATTTTAACAGCTCTAGAGCCGTCTCGTGGCTTGCATTCCTTCTGCGTGTGAATTCCCTCACCTCCGAGCAGACTCCGGTTCTACTGGCGTCCTCCGACCCCAGGTCCTGGCGCTCACACTCGGGGGCGAAAATTCCTCTCCTCGTGGTTGCTGCAAAGCTCACGGGCGCCTACATATACCACAGGCCTGTAATAATAGCCGCTTGAGGAAAGAATACTGGAACACAAGTACAAATAGCATGATACCCATCAAACAATTCTTGACATGTAGCACCACTTTCGTGGTATATGTACTCGAATGCCCATGCCAACTCGGGTATGTAGGCAGTACGACGCACATGGCTAAAAAGAGAATCCTCGAGCACATGAGGGCTATCACCAATAGGGATAAACAGTACCCGATTGCACGACACTTTGAGACGCACCATTTCTCAGACAGCACCAAACTTTCATTCTATGTGATAGAACAGGTGGTTGTAACAGGAGGGGAGGGAATCGTACTCTCAGACTAAGACAACGGGAGTCCAGACATATCATAGGGATGGGCACCCGTTACCCCGAAGGACATAATATGGATGAGGAAATGGCAATACATCTACAGTAATGTTCCAGTAGTGAACTTAATATGAACTGGCTAAGCACAGGATGACATCCCTTGTTTGTACATTAGTATAGTGAACAATGTTCAGTAACTTAGTTATGTGTACTACAACGTTGCTGGTATTTTTCTGCTTCTCATTATATTGTGAATATCCTTCACTTGTATATACACTGATACTGACTCTTGTTTTTAACACATCTTTTACAGGAGGGAAGGAAGGGACCATGTCTTGTGCCTGTGACAACGGGATCCCTACCCTTTTCTTCATTACACCATTCCGCTGCCATCCAGTCCGCAGATAAGACTTTTTGCACTTTTTATATTCACAATGTAAATAATTGTATGTACACTGTTAGTTGAAGTCACAGGGGTTGTTGGCACAAGAACAAGTCTACATTTTCCTTGATAGTTTGTATCTTACATTCTTTAAGCTACTGCGTTTTATCGTGTGAGTGAACGGTCCTATTTCTAGACCGAAAACGGATCAGAAATGTTTTCCTGCCACACACCACTAGGGCGGTTACGCTCCATAGTATATTGTATTCCCACTAAGAAGGGGATGCTACATCGCTGGGGTACTACCCAGTCTATGCAGTAATGGGTTTTTGGGTCATACATATGACCGGACTTTGGGTACCAGCATGCATCGGTCTGGGCACTGCGCGGCGCCTTACATAAGCTTAAGATCACTGCCGAGTTAATTTTGCACATTCCAAGTATGAATCAATGGAGGCGCGCACACCTTTTTAGACACTGATCAGTTGAGGCACCAGTAACATGCGATACGCATGGTAGAAGGCACGATTTCTGCAAGTAGAAACCGCACTAGTAGTTCTACGTGTCTCTCCCAACAGGGTTCTATTTTCACTTGGGTACTTCCAACTATGCTTTCATATGTTATTTTGTGCATTTCAATATAGCGACTCTAGAGACCTATGTATATTACAAAATGGCAACCATGTATGCTGAATCTCTCTCTTGTGTATAGTCCTTTGTTAATGTTTACTACCCACCCAGAAATGTATGTAAGACATTGTTACTTGTCACTCCGTTGTGTGATCAAGACCCTACGGGGTTGAAACGCGTCACGGAGGGTTTGTGGTGTGAATAAACCCCCTTTACTTTACCTTGGATTGTTGGTTGGTTTTTGCGTAAGCCTGAGAGAGCGAGTGGGACTCCGTGCTTTTGGATATATAAATACATATATATATATATATATATATATATATATATATATATATATATATATATATATATATATTTAGTCACCAAGCAAGTAACACGCTGCACTCTCCCAGATATTGTAAAGATTTATTGAAGCCAGTAACACTCCTTCTCCACCTACGCGTTTCGACCAGCAGGTCTTGATCACGGTGTCTAGCGTTAGTCCCTCCACGCTTTCCACTATTTATACCAAAAACCCAGTGAACAATTTATGATGCATGCTGGGAATGGTAGTTCACTTAAAAAAATAGCATCTATATGCATGCCAACATTAAAATGTTAAATCATTATGTGATATCTGACAATTGCATTAATCTTATAAAATAATTAAGACGATTATACCAAATTATACAAATATATAAAGCAGTATCGGTTTTCTGAAGGGATACATGTGACATGGATTCACATTAGTATGATCATAAATATGATCAAATGGAATTAGTCTTAGTGACTAAAACACGCTTTCGCGCTAACATTACACAATTGGCTCAGTGTCCACAATTAGACCATTATAACTAATTATGCATGTCTGCATCTCTCTCCATTATGTATCCTTCGCGATCTTTCTTTGTATATAGGCTCAGTGCCCCAATAACTGCAAGACATTTCATATCTTATATTGGTCAAAGGTCTAAAGGTCTTTTACAGATTTGATGTTTTGGTTACTTTTTATGATATTTCATTTTAAGTAATATTTCTCTTCTTATGATTCCAGTACAGATACCATGGTATCCTTACAGATGTATGTATAATTCTTCATCCCCGTTAAGTCCCATCGGGGATTTGGTCTTAAATCTTATTATTAGCCTAGATTCCAGGCGTCTTAGTTTTAGAGTTCTATTCCCACCTCTCTCATGGATGGGTACCGTTGCCAAACCACTGTATGTCATGTCCTGCCATGTTTTTCTCTCATGCGTTGTCATATGTTTTGCCATGGCATATGTCAAGTCTCTGTTCTGTATGGCCCGTATGTGTTCTAGGATGCGTTTATTTAAGGGGCATATCGTGCTACCAATGTAGCGTTTCCCACAATGGCATTCCAACATATACACCACATAAGTTGTTTTGCATGTTATGGTATCGTTGATGTTGAAGGTTTTACCTTGTGGATCCTTGATTGTTTTTATACTTCTCCCAATTTTACAGGCCTTACATTGGCTGCATTTCTTAAATCCCCTTTGCATACCTTGTAACCACATACTTGACTGATTCATTTCAAAGTGGCTTCTGACCAATTTATCAGACAACGATGGTGCCTTTCTGTAGGTTATTTGCGGTTGATCACCCAACTCTTTGCCGATGTCTGGATCTTTACTTAGGATGTTCCAGTATTTTTTTAGGGATTTGCGAATTTTAAAACTCTCTTTGCTGTATGTCATTATCATTCTTATAGGTTCATTTTGTTGCGTCTCCGTATTCACATCATTTTTGTTGATCAATGTTTCAGCCCTAGTAAGGCACCTGGCTTTCATTTCTCCCCGTTTGATATCATTATATCGATAACCTCTTTGTAAAAACCGTTTTTTTGTATCTTTGAATTTAAGATTCATCTCTTTTCTGTTTGAGCAGTTTCTCTTCATCCTGATAAATTCACCGTATGGTATATTTCTTTTTAGTGTCTCTGGGTGGAAGCTCTTGCCGTGTAGCACACTATTAGTTGCCGTGCTTTTCCGGTAGACAGTTGTTTCTATTTGATCTGCTTTTACATATACTTTGGTATCCAAGAATACAATTTCACTTGAGCTGATATTATAGGTGAATTTCAGGCCAACATTATTGTTGTTCAATATGTTGAAGAACTCTACAAACTCATTCTCGGTTCCATTCCAAAGGAGGAAGAGGTCATCTATAAAACGCAGCCATAATGCCACTTTGGCTACGTGATGGTCATTTTCTTCTCTCCAAGCTATGGTCTTCTCCCACCAGCCCATTACTAGGTTGGCGTAGCTTGGAGAGAAGGAAACTCCCATGGCAGTTCCGCAACATTGGGAGTACATGTTCTTATTAAAAAGGAATACATTGTTCCTTAAACACAGTTCTATCATTTCAATGACCATCTGGCAGTGTTGAAGTTGTTCTATGGGTTTTTGTTTCAAGAAATATTTGATCGCTTTTATGCCTATGTTGTGATCAATAGACGTGTAAAGAGACACTACGTCAATGGTTACCAGCATGTAATCCTTACACCATCCGGTGTTCATAAGCATTCTCAGGAAGTCCCCAGTATCCTTGATGTATGATGTTAAGGTTGGGACCATTGGGGCCAGAAAGTAATCCACATATGTGGAGATGTTTTCATATAGGGACCCACAGCTGGAAATAATGGGTCTCCCTGGTGGCTTTGTTAGCGTTTTATGTACCTTCGGGAGGAAATAGATGGTTGGTATTATCGGATCATTATTACTCAAATATTGTACCTCCTGATCATTTAGTAAACCCTTCTCCTGCCAGTTCTTAAGCTTGGTATTTAGGTCTTTAACCATGTCATTTATAGGATTTCTCTTGAGCTTTTCATAGTTATTGATGTCATTTAGTTGTCGCATAGCTTCCGTAGTGTAATCATCCTTGTTTAAAATAACTATGTTCCCTCCCTTGTCGGCGGGTTTTATCTCTATTAGAGTATTATTCATAAGTGATTCCAACGCTGCGCGTTCCTGCTTACTGAGATTTTCTTTGTTATCTCCATGTTTAACATTGCTCATTTTTTCCAATTCCATGGTTACTAACTCATAAAAGGTATCTATCTTATTCCCAGGATGTAATGCTGGGCAGAATTTAGATTTATTTTTAAATTTTGTGATCAGGTGTTTGTCCGTTCTTATACCCATCTCCTGTAGCAGTTGTGTGTCAGGGATGTTCTCCTCATTTATTTCGTTTGCTAGGCTGTACGCTGTTCTTAAATTCGAGATTTCTCCAATTGTAAACTCTTGTGTTGGTTCTTCTATTGAATTGTCGCTCATTTCCACATTTGCTACACTTTGTCTCTCTTGTCTACTGAAGTACTTGGCCAGCTTTAATTTCCGTACGTATTTGTAAAGATCTATTTTAGTTTCTACAATGTCAAAATGTTTTTCCGGACAGAATGTAAGTCCTTTATTTAAAAGGCTTTCTTCAGCTCTTGTTAAGACATGTTTGGAGAGATTGATGATTAAATATGGTTCCTTTGACTTCTCATCCTCTACGTCTTGGTCATCCGATTGCGAAGATGGTATCCTTTGTTTTTTCCTGAGCTTCTTCTGGTTTTGCGTCGTTTGATTTTGTTGTTGACTGGCCTCTCCCCCTTCCTCTTCCTCGTTTCGTACCCCGTCCTCCTCCCCTTCCTCTTGGCATTTGTTGATCCAGATACACTAATTTCATTTCGTCTAAAAAGTGGTACGTTTCCCTGGTAGTGTTGGGCCCTCTCCTTCACTAAAGTCTGTGTCTGACTCGCTTCCTGTGTTATTAGGGGATTCTTGTGGTAGCTTTTTGTTAACACTCAAATGTTGCTTTAATGTTTCAAATCTTTTTGCAAATGTTAATATTGTACCACAATCATAGTCATGTTCATCCCTTCTGAACTTACGTTCTTTGCGTTCTTCAACATCACTTTCGTGTTTGTCAAGGTTGCGTTCCATTTCCTTCCTTAATTTCTTGGATTCGTCCCCTTGTTCAGAAGTCAAAATACGAGCCTCAAGCTCGGCTATGTTTTTGTGCAAATCTTGCACATCCATTTTGGCGTATTTGACTATTATGAGCATCATATTATGCGAACACTGCATATTATTTCTGCCCCATTCTTCCAGCATTTCTGGTTTAGTGTCGGGGTGGTTGGGTAGGGTAAAAATCCGAAGGCCTCTGGGTACTCTTTCACATTCTATGTATTTTTCAAGCGTGAGAATTTCCCAGCTCTTAGTTATTTCCTTTTTAATAGTCTCTCCAATTGGATATACATTTGTTTTAATGTCGCTTCTCCTGTACCGGTTAATTTAGCATCCTCTCTTCCAAGGCTTAAAGATTTATTGCCTTTTGAAACATTAATTCCGCCCTTTGGGCACGTTTCACTGCTCTCTCCTCCATGGTTCTCACTGAACAAACCTAATGATAGTCAGATATACACAGTCAATATACGTGTCCCCGACTCTGATTGAAAGTAGGACTTTGCAGTATCAAAGGAGTTATTGCATATATTCAAATGGCTTCTATCAATTGTAATCTTTCTTATCTGGGCAGTGTTTCTTCGCGGGAACTACCGGTCGCACTGCGTGTGCTGCTCGTAGTTCCCTACCACTCGCTGCGACTCTCCTGTGTGTGCCTGTGCGTAGGACCTGCTTCGCGCTCTCACCTCTTTTTTTCCTTCCTTTTTGGAGATGGCGCTGCAGTCACAGGAAGCGTCTCCTCTCTCCTTACGATCCTAATGTAGCGTAGGCTCACACACTGAGCATTTCCCCTTTATAGATCCTCTTCAAAGTTGAACCGGAAAGATCGCGAAGGATACATAATGGAGAGAGATGCAGACATGCATAATTAGTTATAATGGTCTAATTGTGGACACTGAGCCAATTGTGTAATGGTAGCGCGAAAGCGTGTTTTAG
The DNA here is from genome assembly GCA_963921515.1 of Calotriton arnoldi. Taxonomy (NCBI): domain Eukaryota; kingdom Metazoa; phylum Chordata; class Amphibia; order Caudata; family Salamandridae; genus Calotriton; species Calotriton arnoldi. The sequence continues at coordinate 834,987 of CAWUFW010003614.1, forward strand.
TCACTAAGACTAATTCCATTTGATCATATTTATGATCATACTAATGTGAATCCATGTCACATGTATCCCTTCAGAAAACCGATACTGCTTTATATATTTGTATAATTTGGTATAATCGTCTTAATTATTTTATAAGATTAATGCAATTGTCAGATATCACATAATGATTTAACATTTTAATGTTGGCATGCATATAGATGCTATTTTTTTAAGTGAACTACCATTCCCAGCATGCATCATAATTTGTTCACTGGGTTTTTGGTATAAATAGTGGAAAGCGTGGAGGGACTAACGCTAGACACCGTGATCAAGACCTGCTGGTCGAAACGCGTAGGTGGAGAAGGAGTGTTACTGGCTTCAATAAATCTTTACAATATCTGGGAGAGTGCAGCGTGTTACTTGCTTGGTGACTAATTGTTTTTCGGGGCAAGTCCGGCCCCGCCACGCGCACCAGCTGTGAAAAGTGCGCCCTTCGTTCTTGGACTGCTTTGTTGAGAATATATATATATATATATATATATATATCGAACCATTCTCCCCATTCAGAAGAGAGAGAGCTGCACTTTCAAAGCTGGCTGTCAGTAACTTTTTAATTTATTTAAAGAACAGCAAGGCAGTCCTGACGCGTTTCGGTCCAAAGTGACCTTTTTCAAAGGTAAGACATGGCACTTCATAACACTGGTGACGTCCACAAACAATTGCCTCAATTTATTTTTAGCCCTCTAGTGGACACCAATAGGCTTTAAATGGCATGCTGGAACATGCAGTTCGTCAGACAGTGTTCATTAATGTCCCTCTAGTGGGCAGTGCTGTTTTGTTGCCATTCCATTTTTGATATGTTTTAAAAATTTCTAATTATCAGCTCACTATTGCTTCAAACACAGTCCCATTTTCAATGCTGTTGAAGAACCATACCGGAGAAAGTCTTCGGTGGCAGCCTCTTGCCCTTTACCACTTTCACGAGCCACACAGATGGTTCCAGAGTGGGCAATTAAGGCGCTCTTGCTGGTGGTGCGTCGCTCTACGGCAGAACCAAGCCATTGAATATCGAACCATTCTCCCCATTCAAAAGAGAGAGAGACGCACTCTCAGAGCTGGCTGTCAGTAACTTTTTAATTTATTTAAAGAACAGCAAGGCAGTCCTGACGCGTTTCGGTCCAAAGTGACCTTTTTCAAAGGTAAGCCGCGGCACTTCTTAACACTGGTGACGTCCACAAACAATTGCCTCAATTTATTTTTAGCCCTCTAGTGGATACCAATAGGCTTTAAATGGCATGCTGGAACATGTAGTTCATCAGACAGTGTTCATTGAGTCCCTCCAGTATATATATATATATTATTGATAAATCCAATTGGTTACAGACCAATAAAGGGTTTTACAAGTGCAAATCCTGTAAGGCTTGTCTCCATGGGATTAATACAAAAACGTACAAAACCCCTTCAGTGATAAGGAATATAGGATCCTGAAACTCCTAACATGCAAAACAGAATATGCAGTATATGTACTGAAATGTCCGTGTGAGTTTCTGTACATAGGTAGCACAAAGTTATCTGTCAATAAACGCATCTTGCAACATCTACGTGCTATATCCAACCAAGACAACACATATCCTGTGGCGCGACATTTTAGGGAGTATCACAACAGCAATAATGAGGGTCTCAAGTACTATGTGGTGGATGCAATCCCACCTAGTAGAAGGGGAGGAGATAGGGAATCTAAACTGCGTAGATTAGAGACAAGATATATTCTCCAGTTTGATTCCAAAACCCCAGGGGATTGAACGCCACGGAGGATTTGCACACATGTTTGGGTTAGATGACAACGTGTATATTTTATCTATTTACGGGTTGAATGCTTATGGTATATATTTTTATGTGATGGGAGCTCCTTTTAACCTCTACACTTTTCTACTCTGTATTACCTTTTTAGATATTTACATGGGTCTTTTATGTACAGTGATAAGGTATCTTATATTTGGTTGTTATGCATTTTTATATTTATGAATTTATATTTATATATTTATATCTATTACATATTTATATGCAAAGAAGTGTGACAATTACAAACCTGTACATAACTGTGAATTAGCATGACTGGAATTTACATTGTATAAAGGTTAAACTGGAGAGAATAGATGGGAGGGAGATATTGGGGTCGTATCACATAATTTATTCCATATATTCAAACAAGACATTTCTAGACACCATTGAGGATTGGTGATGGAGCAGTATAACCCTCCATGTGGACCCAGATATGGATCTAATTATTTAATATCTGCCTCAGGTTGCTCTGTAACTACAATAAGGATCAATCAATATAGTAACTATCGTTGCACATTTTATTTCCTAATTTTAACAGACACAGAGTTTAGGTCAAATTCATCACGGAGGATAGTTTTTATATGCACATTTGTAGGCTTTATTGACATATATAAACATTACTACATGCACGTGGCGTTAGGAAATGGGATTTAACCCGAAACACAACAATTAATTGTTCCAATAGGTGTCACCTAACATGCATGAGAATATTATGGTAATAGCCTAAAACCATGAGTGAGTTAATGGGGGTCCTTTTTAACAAATTTCGGGATTCCCAGTTGTGGACAAACATATCAGGTCTTGCTTTTATGGAGTGAGACAGACTAAACAAGTACAAAGCATTTATGCCAATATTATTTGAATTTGATTTTGGCGGCAGGTCAGCATTATTATGCACAAAAATCTTTTTGTAAATTTGATGTTATTTCTACTGCTGTCTTTATCCTCATGTCCTTTTATACATTTTATATTGATTTTACGATATATTAATGTTTTAACTTGCGGTTGGTTTTTAACTTAACCCATGGATTGTCAACGAACTACAAATTTTTCTATGTCTATGGGCACCATTTACACGTGATTGTTGGTTAATTGCACTGGTCACTTTAAAAGCGGAAGTCGAATATGAATACAATGTCATTTGAAAAAGGCTCGGACGAGCCGAAACGTTATGGCGGCATTGAAGATTAAATAATGTATTTGCACTTACAAATTTGGTCCGTGTCCGTTGTTGCAGGGAAGAACCTTTTAGTTCAACGCGGAAAGCAGTGATATATATATATATATATACACAAAAGAAAAGCAGAGAACTCTGGGTTGTTCCCGAGTTTATGTGGAGAGCAGCTCCTGTGTAGAGCACCCTCAACACCAGCGACACTCTAAATTTGCTCAACTCAAATGTCTGCTTTTCTATCAAAATCTTTAAGCTTTATATATATATATATATATATATTATCTACTGGCGGTCGCCAGTAGATAGTTATAGTTACAACCTATTATCCATAGGAAATCCGCGACATTCTATTTGAAATAACTCTCTTGCCGGTTGACGTATCTTCGCGAAATTTTCAAACTTTGTGGCCCGCTCCGGTCCGCTCCTACCCTGAAAGTCTCGGGGGGATTCGTCAAGCGGGGGCCGAGAAAAAGGGGGGTCCCAAAACGCGTTTTCCCCATGCACTTTTCCATAGGAAACTTTAGACACGGCTACAGCCCGAACTGCTGAACGGAATTACACCAAATTTGGCAAAGAGGTAGTTCTTGGTTCAGAAAGAACCCTTTTGTTAAATGGTGTAAATCCGTTCAGTAGTTGCTGAGAAAATGAAAAGTAAAAAGTTAGTGATATCTATGGCCGAGTAGGGTCCGCGTGCCCTCAGCGCACCCTGCGCGCACCGTCCCGATCACGAGCTGCATGTTAATTGGCTGTCAGCTGGCTGTCAACATTCTGATTCAGGAAATGTTGGCAGCCATTTTGTCCCTCGGTAGAACCGAGGGACAGAAACAAGTGCGCAAAGCGCACAAAGGGGGCAGGGTAGAAACACCCTGACCCCCTAGGTTTGCTCAGGGGGTCCCACAAGGACCCCCTGGGCAAAAATAAGATTAAAAAAAAATTAAAAAATCGGCAGGATGCGCTCAGGGTGCGCGAATCCTGCCGAAAAAAAAAAAATCGAAGCACGGTCTCCCGCGCTTCGATGTTAATTGGCCCCCGGGTGGCCCAAGTCCCAGGGGCATGGTGGGGGGGGATAATTTAATGTGTGGGGGGCCTCAAAGGGCCCCCCAAACCCCTGGGAACGCCACCCCCGGGGCTTTTTTAAAAATGGTGCGGGAGGGCTCTGAGCCCTCCGCAGCCCCGGGGACCACCACCTCCCCGGGGCTTTTTTTTTACATTATAAAACCTGTGTGGGGGGGCTCCAGCCCCCCACACGCCCGGGACCGCCACCTCCCCGGGGCACTAAACATTTTAATATGGGGGTCCGTTACGGACCCCAGAGCCCCGGGGACCACCACCTCCCCGGGGCTGTGTACTGAATGGGAGGGGGGCCGCGCGGCCCCCTCCTGGAGCCCTTGATGGCCCTGGGGACCACCACCCCCAGGGCCGGCTCCTGCAGTGTCCCAGGGTGCCTACCCCGGGACACTGTAGTTTGCTATGGCAGGACGGGAGCCTCGCGGCTCCGGTCCTGCCATAGCAAACTGCTTTGGATATTTGAAGAGAGAGCAGGGAAACCTGCTCTCTCTTCCAATATCCAAAGCGATTGCTTTTCCACATACGGAGCAGCATGTCAGCTGCTCCCCATGTGGAACAGCAATGTCGGCTCCCAAGGGACGTGGGGAGCCGGCGGGACTGTGGGGGGATTGGGGACCCCCCCACAGTCCCCAACGGAGAGGGCCAGCCCCGGGGGATGGGGTCCCCGGGGCAAGTAGTGGCCCGGGAGGGGGGCCACGCGGCCCCCCTCCCCAAAAAAGAGAAAAAAAATTTTTTTTTTTAAAATGGAAAGGCCGGCCCCGGGAGATGGGGTCCCCGGGGCCTTAAAATGGCCAGAGGAGGGGGGCCACGCTGCCCCCCTCAAAAAAATAAATATAGAGGCCATGCCCCGGGGGATGGGGTCCCCGGGGCAAATACAGGCCCAGGGAAGGGGGGCCACGCGGCCCCCTTCCCGTTTTTTTTTTTTTTTGGTAATTTAAAAAAAGGGGTAAGGCCCTGGGGGATGGGGTCCCCAGGGCCCAAAAAGAGACAAAAAAAAAAAAAACGATCGGGCCCGCAGAGGGGGAACAAATTCACCTTGAATACTGGGGGTCCCTGGGGGCCAACTAGCCCACCAGGAACCTCCAGTATGCGCCAGGGGGCTGCCTTGCAGAGACGTGTAGAGAGGCCACACCCCTTTTTACACCTCTCTGCAACGCAGCTCTGTGGCACTTTTTGGAGGTATATGGTGGGCTAGTTGGACTCCGGGGACCCTCAGGATTCAAGGGGACTTAATCCCCCAACTTAAAACGCGCCACGGGGCGCGTTTGCACAGTGGTGAAGGGAGGGGGCGGGCTTCAGGTGACATGTGTGCAAACAGGCCCCGTGGCGCGTTTTAAGATGGGGAATTAAATCCCTTCAATCCTGAGGGTCCCTGGGGGCCAACTAGCCCAACAGGTACATCAGAATGCGCCACAGAGCTGCGTTGCAGAGAGGTGTAAAAGGGTGTGGCCTCTCTACACGTCTCTGCAACGCAGCCCCTGGCGCATATTGGAGGTTCCTGGTGGTCTAGTTGGCCCCTAGGGACCCTCAGGATTCAAGGGGACTTAATCCCCCAACTTAAAACGCGCCACGGGGCGCGTTTGCAAAGATGTCACCTCAGGCCCCGCCCCCTCCCTTCACCATTGTGCAAATATTCCTCTAAAATCAGCCGAAATAGGAATTCCGATTTACTCACCTGTTATAAGGAGAGACCTCAGTGCTGTATCTTTCAGCCCAGTACTGGTCCTGAAAAGTAATTTTAACCGTACTTACCAGTAACTTGAATTTCCTTCCATAGGCTAACATTGACTGGTTTCACTTGGAAATTCTTCTAAGTGTGGAGTTTTGGAACTTTAAAATATTCCTCTAAAATCAGCCGAAATACGAATTCCGATTTACTCACCTGTTATCAGGAGAGACCTCAGTGCTGCATCTTTCAGCCCAGTACTGGTCCTGAAAAGTAATTTTAACCGTACTTACCGGTAACTTGAATTTCCTTCATAGGCTAACATTGACTGGTTTCACTTGGAAATTCTTCTAAGTGTGGAGTTTTGGAACTTTAAAATATTCCTCTAAAATCAGCCGAAATACGAATTCCGATTTACTCACCTGTTATCAGGAGAGACCTCAGTGCTGCATCTTTCAGCCCAGTACTGATCCTGAAAAGTAATTTTAACCGTACTTACCGGTAACTTGAATTTCCTTCATAGGCTAACATTGACTGGTTTCACTTGGAAATTCTTCTAAGTGTGGAGTTTTGGAACTTTAAAATATTCCTCTAAAATCAGCCGAAATACGAATTCCGATTTACTCACCTGTTATCAGGAGAGACCTCAGTGCTGCATCTTTAAGCCCAGTACTGATCCTGAAAAGTAATTTTAACCGTACTTACCGGTAACTTGAATTTCCTTTATAGGCTAACATTGACTGGTTTCACTTGGAAATTCTTCTAAGTGTGGAGTTTTGGAACTTTAAAATATTCCTCTAAAATCAGCCGAAATACGAATTCCGATTTACTCACCTGTTATCAGGAGAGACCTCAGTGCTGCATCTTTCAGCCCAGTACTGATCCTGAAAAGTAATTTTAACCGTACTTACCGGTAACTTGAATTTCCTTCCATAGGCTAACATTGACTGGTTTCACTTGGAAATTCTTCTAAGTGTGGAGTTTTGGAACTTTAAAATATTCCTCTAAAATCAGCCGAAATACGAATTCCGATTTACTCACCTGTTATCAGGAGAGACCTCAGTGCTGCATGTTTCAGCCCAGTACTGATCCTCAAAAGTAATTTTAACCGTACTTACCGGTAACTTGAATTTCCATCATAGGCTAACATTGACTGGTTTTCAGCAAAAAGTTTCAAAGTGTTGATTTTCACAAACTACAAATATTCCTTAAAAATCGCCTGTATGACTTAAACGCATTCTTTCAACTGTTTACAGGAGATGCACCAGTGCTGGATCCAGGATCCAACACTGAGTAAGAAAAAGTAACGATAACAGTTTTTACCTGCTAAGTGAATTTCCTTCCATAGGATAACATTGGTGATTCTATGAGAAAAAGTTTCTAAGTGTCAACTTTTAAAATACAATAATATTCCTTAAAAATCACGACTGTAACCAAAACGCTTTTACTCAACTGTTTACAGGAGATGTACCAGGACTGAATCTAGGATCCAGTCCTGTGGTTAGAAAAGTAATCCATAAAGTAACTAATTGCATTTAACTAGAAATTCACATTGAGCTGAATGTTGCATTGTGTTTGAAAATGTGTTGCCCATTGCAACAACTGTAACTACTGTACTTAAAAGTCTATTGCCTATCTGCAAAGTATTTAAACTAAAGTAATTCATTAAGAGAAAGTATTTTTTGTAATGTAATGTATAATGTAATTACAATGTAATTTAAAAAATAAAATATGTAAAAAAAATTGTTTCTAAAAATGTAGTAAATCAGTATGAAAAAATTAATATAACAATTAATACATTTAAAAATTGTCATTTACAAAACCTTTGAAATTCACTAAAAAAAACGTAGGTTTCAGGCACGTTATAGTTAGAAATTAGCATTTAAAAAACCTTTGAACTTCACTGAAAAAACCATAGGTTTCAGACACGTTATAGTTACAAATTAGCATTTAAAAAACCTTTGAAATTCACTGAAAAAACCATAGGTTTCAGACACGTTATAGTTACAAATTAGCATTTAAAAACCTTTGAAATTCACTGAAAAAACCATAGGTTTTAGGGACAGTTATAGTTACTTGGACATTGCACTCGTACAAAACCCGTGAAATTCCCCCGTTATAGTTAGTTCAGCTAACTATAACTCGCGCCCCGCAATGCACTGCTGATGACGTCACATATTACATCACTCATGACATGGTCAGTGACATCACTGATGACATCACTGATGACATCTCAAATGACATCACTGATGACATCATCCACGTGATAATCTGATGCACCTCCTCACACCCTAATATAACCTTTGATACACCCACTCTAAATTACAGACTGCCATTCGCAAAACCATAGACACTCCAACACCAATAACTACATACCCACTCACTGATTCTTAGGTCTACACACACACATCCACTCACTCACCCGTACAGTCACTCATACTTACGGTCACTCAGTACAGGACTATCATATGCACTCATACTCCTATATAGACACTCAAACACCGCCACTCATCCATAGAGGTACTCACACACCTAGTCAGTCATGCAAATAATTAAACACACTACCATTTACTCACCTATACAGTTATACACACACCACCCCACTTACTCATACAAATACTAGCACATTCTTACGCTCTTATACAATCACTGATACAAGCACACACTCATCCATACAGCCACTATCACAATCAGTCACTCTCGCTTATAGCTATTTATATACTCCAACACACATATATACTGCCTTTCACATATGTAGTTACTCACACATGTACCACTGGGACATACATTCACTCACTAACACACTCTTACACACACTTACCCACCCATAAAGTCTATCACAGATGCACTCTTGAAACCATCCACCCAGTGAATCACCCACTCACACATCTATGCACAGAGTCGCACACACCCCTCCCACACAAACACTCAGGCACCCATACAGATACTCACAGAAGCATTCAATAACTCAAATAGACACTCATGTAGCTATTCACAAACACATGCAGCCACTTACACAGCAACAGACAGACGGATACAGACATTCACCCAGTTTAGTCACTAACCCATGCATTCAGTACGATACGTTAAATCACTCACTTATACAGTCAGTCACGCACCTACTAAATCATCCATACAGACACTTACACACCCACTCATTCTTCAATACGTCTTTTCCTATATATATTAAAAATATTTAAACTTTAGAGACACACACAGTCACTGGATGATGTCATCAGTGATGTCATTTGAGATGTCATCAGTGATGTCATCAGTGATGTCACTGACCATGTCATGAGTGATGTAATATGTGACGTCATCAGCAGTGCATTGCGGGGCGCGAGTTATAGTTAGCTGAACTAACTATAACGGGGGAATTTCACGGGTTTTGTACGAGTGCAATGTCCAAGTAACTATAACTGTCCCTAAAACCTATGGTTTTTTCAGTGAATTTCAAAGGTTTTTTAAATGCTAATTTGTAACTATAACGTGTCTGAAACCTATGGTTTTTTCAGTGAATATATATATATATATATATATATATATATATATATATATATACACTAAGTAATTACATTTGTTTGGAATTAAGGGCCTGATTTATAGTTTAGCAGGGAGACCTGCATCACAAACGTGACTATCCCGTTCAACTTATTAAAAATGCCATAGGATATAATGCATCTGTAATAAGGTGGATGGGATATCCGTCACTAAGGTGACCGAGTATCCCATCTGCCAAACTCTAAATCAGGCCCTTAGGGCCCATGCACAGAACTACAATTCACGTCGTAAATCTTTACATGTTTATCACGACATCCTGGCATGTGCATTTTCATAAAGTTCACAAAGAATCTATTATTTATTTATAATTCTAAAGATAGGTATATGAACAATCCTTCCTTTTATTTCTTATTTCACTTTTACTATGTGCATGTTCGGATTTAAGTATGTAGGACTGTGCATGACTAATAACAATTTGAAACTTACATGCCGAAATACTATTCATGCTTGAAAGAAAATGTCTACGATACATACATGCCTATAGCACAATATAAGGAATTGTAAAACTAGCAAGGAAAATATCTATGTTTAAGAGGCTACACCATATGGCAAGAAAGCAAACCTGTAGGTACAGGTACACTTCATGACAACGAGGCGTGCTTGATGGAGATAAGGTTCACGGGATGGCAATAAGGCACAGCTTTACGTTACGCTAAAGAGTTGCACTGGCTTCCAGTGGAGCAACGCTCCAAGTTTAAAGCCGGTTGTATTCTTTTTAAAGCCTTGCATGGGACCGGCCCTAAGTACATTTCATCAAAAATTCACAAGTACATCCCCCACCGTACTTTAAGATCTATGCACATGAACTACTTAGAGGTCCCAGTTTGTAGACGCAAAAGAACAGGAGGCTCACGCTTCTCAATATTAGGACCCAAACTCTGGAACGCCCTTCCACCCCCATTGAGACTTGAGTCAGACCTCTTTCATTTTAGGAAGATGTTGAAGACCTGGCTCTTCACCCAAGCTTACAGTTAGACCAGGACCATCCGTACCAGTAACTCCTTTAGGAAAGTAACTCCTCCAGCACCAAGAAGCCGTTGGTGAACGAGCGCCATAAAAGTTCCTATTAACATAACATAACATAACAATACATACACAAACATGTATTAGATGGTGTTACCCTTGGGGCCTCTTTCACTGCTATTGCACTATCCGAGTAAGGGCTGAGGAACAGGAATTTCACCTAAGAGGAGGCAGACATATTTGTTTGAAACATGGCGGACCACTCTTGCAAACTGAATTAGACTCTGTGGCAGCATCCTACAGATCTTATGGATGTCATGGTGTGAAATGATGTAGCATGAGGGAATTCAAGAATAAATAGTTGTACAAGAAGCAGTGTGTAAAGGAACACACTGTCGTTCAGGTGACAACTGCTTTGCCATGTGTTCACCCATGTGTGAGCAAAACTGTCCCCCAATATTTAAGACATCCCAAATTTCAGGAACCCCAAAATTCTACCTTATTCAGTTCTCCCATGGGAACTAATTGAGCAAAAAGGCACCACCCCGTCATCAATTCAGCAAAGTAGCAAAAACAAGTAACTGGGACAAGTCAATATTGAGTTCTAGATAAGGGAAGAGGTAAAGGGTTTTATAACACAAATCTGAAAAACAAGCGATACAGAATAATTGCCATAAAGGCTCAATTGCAGAGTTCTATCAAACCGTCAAAAATCTGGGTCATTCTAAGTCCCAAATGAGCAGCAAATCAGAAAAGGGCCTGACAGCATCCCTATTAGAACAGGAAAGTCTTCAGGCTCACCACACATACAGGGGTTCTTATACACAATTCTTGCATTACAAATTTGTTAAAACAGCAAATCATTACGGTATGATCGTAAGTATCAATTCTTTAGAATATGGGAAATGTGAACATCATGAGGTTAACACATAAGCACTATCCCATTTCTAGAAAGCATCCAGCATCTTCCGTGCTACTGACATCTGGACATGTTCGAACAAAAAATGCAACATTTCAAGCATATCATTTCACGCAAATGAATAGGACCCGTCTACGCAGCGGAACTACAACAGAAAGACCTTTGAGTATCAGGAACCCTAGAAAAATTTATTGAAAGCTTTGTATTTATAACTGTAGAAAAAAAACATTACATCAGCTGTCTTTGCTCTGCAGAGCTTATGAGGAGAAAAAATGTGCAGAGGGACAAGATGGGAAGGGGTGAATACAGGAGTGAATGACAGAAACTGCATTCATTTTATCCAAGCTCGTGTTTTCGCGTAAATGTGGCATAACTAAATCATATTAAGAAACACACTTCCATGCATCAAATTAAACTTATATTAACTGTAATCATGTTAACTCATCATTTGCATATTGGATCCAACATAAAATTATTTCTATTTATGATTATTTATTGTGCAAAATATAGGCTTGAAAAATGCTTCCACACCACATATTTCTACTTCAAACACCCCAGTGAACAACAGGGTACCACCACCATCTATCTCTCAGCAGCATGGCTTATGCCCTCCTTCAACCACATTGTTACTGTCAGGGCCTGGCAGACTTCAAGTATAGTAGGAGCTGTGACACGTGCCAACTGGGTTACATTGGTGCACTGGGAAACAGCAGATTGCATGGGCACGAAGTGTATCCCACCCATAGTGTATGCATCTGTGCCTCAGACACACTGACATGAGGGCCAGGAGCACTGGATGGAGAGAGTCAGCAATGTACTTTGCCTTCTTTAGCTCAACAGCTGCAGAGCAGTGATAGATAGAGCCTTGCACCCTGATCACCACTAGACAACTGTGTCCCCAAGCCTTGTATAGAGCCAAGTAATGCTCTATACAAAAGCTCAGGTACCACGAGAAGAGAGACCGTTTTAGATAGGACAGTGCAAATAACCTGGCTGTGCTTTCCAGGCATTGCTTCCCAATAAGGTTTCATGGTTAGCAGCACCTCTACACGAGGATTCCTCTGAGCTAAAAAGAGCAAATTCTGGTGAGTCTCAGTGTAAGCAGCATGGTTAAGTGATAGGTGCACAGTAAGATTACAAAGTAAGGAGATCTCTGTTTCGAGTAAAACCTCATAATAAGGTGCCCCTTTTTCATCAACTCCTGATAACCCACTGTAACCCTCACTACCAAACCCTAGTTATGCAATCGAACCTGGCATTATTTCTCAAAATCAACTTATGCTCTGGTATCTTGTGACCACACAAAAATCCTCCCACACCACCTTTTTGTAGCCCAACTCATATGTATGAGGCAGGTCAATGCAGCAATGATAAAAATGGTATCACTCGTCCCCCGTATAGCATCATCATCATGCACTTGCTGAAGCAATTGGTTTTGGTGCCAAAAGCTCCAAGCAGGACACAGCTGGATTACATAGCCAACTAGGGTGCTTTGCACAGGGATAGATTTGCTGCCTCACCCAGTCCAAGTTTTTAACATCAGATTTAGTCACATTTTTGGTTCTTAAAATCCTCAGGTGGAGCAAGGCTCAAAGGTGTGGCAAGCAAAGACTCCATGAGGATTGATATATTTTTTGCAACCTACCACTGAACCTATTTTCAGTGTGACAAAAAGGTCTGAGCAAGTCAAGCCTGTTCTCCCTCCAGTCATGGCTCCTGCGTGGTCCAGTCTTCAGTGGTCTGCAGGGCCCTCTTGGAAACAGGTGTCATTCTGCTTTTTGTTTCCGTGGAGAAGGCAAACAGGCAGTCAGTCAACTGGCCTTGGAGAGCAATTCCAGTCCCTGGTTCTGTGCAGGAGTGAAGTGTCCTTGCATTTTTCTTCTCACCACAAAACCTTCTTCTTCGCATGTAGTCTTTCTATTCCAGAAATATTCTGAAGTGGTGTTGGGCACAGGGTCAAGACTGATTTGCATATGGCTGGGTTCAAACTGGAATGGCATGGTGAGCAAAAAAATGATGGATATAGGCCCAGATCTCTGTACTGGGGTGAATGTATGACATTGTTCTGCATTCTGTCCATCAATTGTTGTTTTTGTATTTGTCACCCCGAGTGGGACAGGTATGACCAGACGTGGGTCCCGTGCTCTCCATGCCACTGGAGTCAAGCTATCCTGGCTGATGAGGGGTGAAACCCCGAAACCGGTCCTAGGATGCTTGTTTCCAGTCCAGGGAGGACCTGACCTGGCAGTTGGGCTGGACTGTTCCCATTGGGTACAGGGTCAAGACTGATTTGCATATGGCTGTGTTCAAACTGGAATGGCATGGTGAGCAAAAAAACGATGGATTTAGGCCCAGATCTCTGTACTGGGGTGAATGTATGACATTGTTCTGCATTCTGTCCATCAATTGTTGTTTTTGCATTTGTCACCCCGAGTGGGACGGGTATGCCCAGACGTGGGTCCCGTGCTCTCCATGTCACTGGAGTCAAGCTATCCTGGCTGATGAGGGGTGAAACCCCAAAACCGGTCCTAGGATGCTTGTTTCCAGTCCAGGGAGGACCTGGCCTGGCAGTTCGGGCTGGACTGTTCCCAATGGGCACAGGGTCAAGACTGATTTGCATATGGCTGGGTTCAAACTGGAATGGCATGGTGAGCAAAAAAACAATGGATTAAGGCCCAGATCTCTGTACTGTGGTGAATGTATGACATTGTTCTGCATTCTGTCCATCAATTGTTGTTTTTGCATTTGTCACCCCGAGTGGGACGGGTATGCCCAGACATGGGTCCTGTGCTCTCCATGCCACTGGAGTCAAGCTATCCTGGCTGATGAGGGGTGAAACCCCGAAACCGGTCCTAGGATGCTTGTTTCCAGTCCAGGGAGGACCTGGCCTGGCAGTTCGGACTGGACTGTTCCCATTGGGCACAGGGTCAAGACTGATTTGCATATGGCTGGGTTCAAACTGGAATGGTATGGTGAGCAAAAAAACGATGGATTTAGGCCCAGATCTCTGTACTGGGGTGAATGTATGACATTGTTCTGCATTCTGTCCATCAATTGTTGTTTTTGCGTTGGTGAGGTACCAGTCAGATCCTGTGAACTACTCCATGATCAGAGAGTTTTTCTTAGCCAGTCCTATTTACTTTCTTACCCTTTGCCAACCTACTTTTGTAGCACTACCCCTTTGCTTTACTACAAAAATTTCAAGAAGCCCTAAATGCAAAATATCTACCCTCTTCTTCAATTAGGAAGGTCCCCGGCTGTCCTTATAGCACTCCCCTATTTAGATGAGGTCTCCCGACCCTGTCGGCACGTAGAACTGCTTACCCTGCTAGGACTGGAGCTAGAGAATTTAAGAGGGCACTAGCAATACATGGTAGCAGATCCTGTCAGCCCCAGTTAGCACATCCAAGTTAAATGCCGTAGTGTAAAAGCTGTCCTTTGATCTGCCAACTGCTTTTATTCTCCTTCCAGATGGCTAATTGCTGTTAAGTGAGTGATTGTTGACAACACCCCTGTCTTCCAGGGCCCAGAGGCCAGGCTATTGTCATTTGGAGAGCAGGATTGTTTACTCCAGCCAGGATTTTATATTGACTTCTGGAGGTGATATGAGTGGCATGGTGATTCTAACCCAGTTTTGACTCAGGCAGAAAAAGTACCTTTGCATAAAATTATAAAATCTGGTTTCACCATTAAATAGAATTTTTAAAACTGAAAGGAAAATAACTTATTCTTCCTAGGTGAAAATAGAAAAAAGGGTTTTAATTTTACCTCGGCCTCGAGCACCTAGCTAAACCTACACAGTGAAAAAAGCATGTGGTCATTGTGAGGGTGATCCTTTTTTACATTATAGCGCTAAGATCTGAGTGATATTTTATTCTATAGGTCTCCTTACAAGTTAAATCCCTTTTTCTTCTCATAAGCACTGAAGTGCTTTGGAACTGAAGTCCAGCCGCAGCACAGTGATATCTATTGTACCATTTTTCATTCATCAGATTTTATCTTATTAATTGATGCATGTTTGCTAAAGAATGAAAAATACTTATAAGCTGAGGCTTGCTTGATGGCTCTAGGTATTGAATATTTTTAGACAACCACACACTATATATTCCTATGACTGAAGAGTCTGATTGACGTACTGCTATGTGACTTTCGGAAATCAGCCATTGGGGGAAAAACATTATAGATGAAACATTGTCACCTATTGCAATTTGTTTCTTCTTATCTTCATTAGTTTTTTATGTCAATGATTAGATTCTTTGAGAAATACATGAGCGATGTTCATAATTCCAAATTCTCAGGGTTCCAAATTTCACCTGCTATTAGAAATGTATAGATTTCTGGGTTCACCCCTGACTTTCCTGCGCTTAAATCACAAACTGCATTTAAGTAGAAACAGCAAAAGAAGGAAAAACCCTGTGTGTTGCTCAAAGTTGGAAAGAGTGTGACCTTAGCACAGCAATTCATTTGTTGATGTCAGTTTTAGGAAAAAAATGCACTTTCTCGGAGTGCTCTTCTCTAATTTTCACAAAATAACCCTAAATTTTGCTACATTTTGCCTATTTTCTTGATTCCCTCCAGGTGACTCTATAAACCCTGGGGACCTTTAGAATACCCAAATTAGGCAAATTATGGGGACATAAGGACGCAAATTAGGCCTAGATACATTTTGTGGAAAGGAAAAGTTAAGGAAGCTTAAAGCGTGAACTGCCCCAAACATCAAGCAAGCATTGGCAATGCCAACAGGTGTGATTTATGAATGAAAGTGCCTCTTGTGTCACTGATGAGTTTATTCAATCAACAAGTCATCATGTATGTACTCTTTCACTCATCTTTGCACTTATACAACCAATCCTCCATCCACTGACTCATTCTTGCATTCACCCTCCGACCTAATAGCAATAAAATACACACAAATTCAACATTTGGGATGGTATACATTCATCATGGCTGTCCTCCGCCCATCTGTGCTGCTGTCAGAGAAAGACGAACACCATAAATTATCTAGCTATCTAGGACACTTTTACATTACAATGTCATGTGTGTTCCCTAAAAATTCAAGCTCAGGCAGCTGGATAAATAAAGAAAATTATCATGCTGTGGGAAGGCAAGCACTTTTTTTGTGGAAGCACACAACTTCTCCCCAATCAAAACATGTACTCCTGGCTCTTAACATGAGGGCGGAGTCAAAGCCCCTCTCTAGTGATGCTCACATATTTGACTGGCGATAGTTGTGCTGTCAAACCAGGCCTTAAAAAGAGCTCAACACTGGGGGGAAAAGCCTCAGCACTTTAGGAGGTTACAGATATCCTCACAAGGAGCTGTTTAATGAGGTCAAGTTGGGTAAACACCGCTGGCCTTATAATATTCAGTTCAATGATACCGGCACATCATTACCTAAATAGAAATGGTTTTAAGTAAATTGAAATAGTCTTCTGATTAAAAAACGGCCAGCCACTCAGTACTTTATGCAGTTAGTCAAGCAATTATCTGCCACAGCATGTTTCAGGAAATGTACGGCTTAGCCAGTTGATGAGGGATAATAATGTCCTTTCAATCATTAAAAGTCTGACATAATGGTAGGAGCGCCTGAAATGAAAATGATTAACACATAAACAAATTAAATTGAACATGCTTTGCAATCTAATGTACCGAAAATTTTCCGAATGGACTTTAGTGCACTTCAGGTACTCAAGAATAAGATTGAAGGGGCTATGCACCTTGTTGCATCTAGCGAAAATGTGCATGCAAATAAAATGGTAAACAATGGCAATATGACCACTTGCCATGTCTAAATGTGAGGCAAAGTTCTATTTTAATTTTATATAATTGTAGCCAAATGTTGCCTAATGACGTCACAACAGTTTTGGCCAATCGAAAATGTCAAGTGGCTGTTTAAGATAACGTCTCCCTGTTTCAATATCTGCATTGCTTGCTAAAATAAATACAGAAAATATTAATTTAAACAAAGTAGCATGATATGACTCAGAATATTGCTGCCATGCAAACGCCAAGTAAAATAGGGCAAACTACACAAAACAGCTCAATGTCAACACTGCAGTTACCATATTTAGCAAAACACAAAATGTATAATCTGTCAACTGCGGCTGACAAAATGTTTTCTTTATGAAAAAATAATCAAATGATTTTTACATAGCATGCCGGAATGAGATACATAAGGTCGGTCAAATTCATTGCTGAGGTTATTATGCAGTGTGGCATAGGAGAGGTGCAATGATTTATTTGCTTAAAATGTGGCCCCCGGAGCTCCATCACTGCATGGGACCGAATCCACCTTCCAAATACTCTTCATTGCTATAGTCTGCCAGTGAGTATGCCTCAATGATGGTGGGTTAGCCTCAAAGACTAAATTCTTGTAGCTTCTTGTGAATATATCATAACTATAGATTCTGGAAAACATTTGTCCAGAGGTAACTGACTAAAGCCTTTTTAATGGTCGTATTTGTATAAATATTTGAAAAACTTTGATGTGTAAGCAAAGAAGATAAAGCAAAATACTAAGCCTGGCCGGAGTTCCCGGAGTTCTGCTACGCGGAACTCCGCAAAGTGCAAAAAAAACTCTGCCGCGCTACGCGGAGCTCCGCAAGCGGCGGAGTGCGTTGGATAAATGCTGTTCGTGGTGATTTCCAGTGCCAGGTGCTTGTCTGCACTGTGCAATCATCGCGAACGGCACCATGCACAGCACAAGCGGGCGCTGCTTCCTTTCTGCCGCTCAAGTAGATTTTTACTCTAGCGGCAGCTTTCTCAACGCGAGCGGACAGTTTCTCAACGCGAGCGGACACGAGCATACGCGACCACTCGCAATGAGAAATCTGACCACCTGCGTTGAGAAATCGCGGAGGGACGTTGATTTTCCACACTCGCGCTCGCCAACTTGATGTTGACGATCGCAAACGAGGAAAAATCTCGCCGGGAGGTGGATTTTCCTCGCTCGCGCTCGCCAACTTGACGTTGACGAACGCGAGCAAGGGAAAAAACTCTGCTCAGCTATGCATAGCAGAGTTTTTCGGAACTCCGCAAGCTCAGAGTAATGCGGAGTGCGGAAATCTCCGCAATCTCCGCGAGCGGAACGGAGTTCACTGCCTAGACTTACAAAATACTTGCAAGAATTATGCTCTATGGAGGCGATATTCCACTCATAACAACACTCACAGACAGATTATATCAATTCAAAAACAACTTAGACAAAGGATGTTGACATTACTCTATGTACACAATTAAGTGACATACATGACTGAGCTCTCCTCATTCATCAAGTGAACAAAGTCTCAAAGATTGGGGTCCACCTCCTGCATTGTTTGATGTTCTCCCCTTCTAAATTCTCCTCCTGAAAATTACTTCAGTGCTATTGGAACATTGAAAAAACTACATCTCCCAGGTGACAGCTGGGCTTACCCATGAGGAGGCGAAGGTGGTTGTACCCTCCCAACTTGGCGATTTAGCACCTTGAGGATTCTTGCTGCGCAGGACCTGCTATTATAAAGTTGAAAGGAGTACCTCTCCAGGTGACAGCTGGGCTTACCACAAGTGGGCAGAGGTAGTAGCACCTCCCAACTTGGATATTTAGCGCACTGAGGATTCCCATTGCGTGGAATGTGCCCGGGTGATCTTTGATGAATGCCCTGTATTAAAAAAAATTAACTTTTGATAAAATATAGATTTGCTGTCCTCCAGAAGAGGCTGCAGAATATAGAGCAGGCTGTGGTGGACTTATCCAACAGATTATCTACTCATCATTTAAGTAATACCTGTCCAAATGTATAGGTTGCTAAGGTGCGATCAGTAGAGATTAGGAATGCTCCTACTCTGGTATTTGTTCTACCTGTGATATCAGTTCTGGAATGAAGGTGGTTGAGGGTACAGGTCGTTTTAGAGGGGGTGCTTGTTGTCTTCACTATAACTGACGGAGGTCAAGCTGGTTGAATTATCCAGGGCTGTCGACTGCTGGCCCTTTATTTCTTTCACGAGAAGGGCTGGTGGCTGCTGACAGATCAGTAACTAGGGATAATACCTCTCAAAAGTAAATTGACATCCACCATGAGAGTGAACCACAGACCTCGTCAGACTTAACTTTGCCTTGTCAAAGCAGTTTGACTTTTGGACTTACAACCTCAGAGCCATGCTTGGGCCTGGCGATCAATCTCCCGCCAGAGGCAAAACCTTTTATAGTTGTGTTAGGGAATGTTCCACCCTTGAAGAAGTGGGTAAAGAAAGATTACTTTCAGCTGAAAAACAAGGTTTTTCATTGCCTGGGCAGGTGTTTAGGAGCGGGTGGTCAAGTGGCAAAGAACATTATTATGGTTAGGAGAGTGAGTTGGATTGGACTGGGTCCTAAAAGTTTTGAGGGAGATTGTGATATCATCAATTTTAATCATTCAGTACTGGCCCCACACTTGGTGCCTTCTTCCTCAGTAATTAACCTGAATCAGAAGTTCTCAAAGCCAGTTTTATTGAATGCGTTAACCTATAATAGGTTTGAGCCTTTAAGCTCTTTGGCTGCTAATAATTGACAATTCCCCTCTAGTGTCACTGTACATTGTCTGGACCCCAGTCCTCCTTGTGACATGGTGAATGGAGTTATGGCTCAGAAGTGTATCATATTGTGAGTTCGAGAATAGCTATCACATAAGCTTTGGGTAGACTATTTCATTCTTTGGGCTCAAGTGTCTCCAAGATACCTGGGATGTATCTAATACCTTCATACTGGATGGGTTCAGTCCATTTTAAGTTCCAACAGTCCTTTCTTCTGGCCGAGCTAGAGGAGGATTAATGCTGCTTAAGTCTCTTTCTATTGTGGGCCGCTTGCTAGACATGATCACTGGATCTCCTAATCTGCATGCAGTGGAATTCCGTACTCCTAACGGTATCTGTCTGTTGATTGTAAATGTTTACAAATCAAATTGTCCAGCTAGTAAAATAGAACATTTATTATTTTTACATACTTTCTTGGGCGAATACAGAGATAAAATCTCTAATCTCATCTCTTATCACCTTATGGGAGATTTTAACATACTCTTATTTAAGGGCACCTCTCAAAAGCAGTATGGCCAGGGTATTTGTTTGATTGGTAGCGGTTTCACATAAAACGCACAGGACAAGGGGGATTTTTAGATTCTGTAAACCATGAATTTAATATTTTACTTCTATTCGAAAAGATAGGTTCCTACCCCGAGTTCCCTATTTCTGCGACCTTCACATGGCAAGGAAATACCTCAGTAATAGATTTTATATTTGTGTCCACGTCTCTAGGTAATCTTGAGTAGTCAATCCAAATACCAAGTCTTTCTTTTAGTGATCACAATCCCATTTTGTGCACCTTACATTGGCCTAAAATCATGGGACTTCATCACCAGGGTAGGGGCATTCTTGAGACTACTGACAGGGACCGACATTTGAAGTGGGCAAAGATAGAAATGGATGATTTTCAGGTTGAATTCTTTTCCACCAAGACTTTAGAATTTAAGATTCGCCTTAGTGAGGATTCTTCTGATTTTGATATCCTTAATTCTTTCTTTTGTCTTGGTCTCTGTGGAGATTGCTGATCTTTTGACAGTTTCAGGCACTCATTTGAATGTTCCAATCCAAGGTGTTTTGATAATACGTGCTCTAAAGTACACCAGGTGCTAATAAAAGCACATAAGGTCTCTCCTAGAGACCGAGAGCTGGTTTTGTTTTGAAGGCATAATTATAAGGCTGAGGTTAAAAATACACAAAAAACCCTCAAGGATGAAACCTGTATACAGCTTCAAGCCAGTTGTTGAACCTATAGTTCTGTATTTTGGGAAATTAATAATAGGCCTCTCTTCTCCCATTTTGATGAGCGCTCACTGTCTAATCACATTTCCACAGATCTTTAGGTCAATTACTTTTGGGCTTTGTTTAATGGTCCGGCTTTCAATGATCATTCTCTTGGCTCCTTGATACCGATGGTGGGGGTCTCAAATATTTTGTTTTCCCTTGCTAAGGTGTATGAGATCTCCCAGTTGTCTAAGAGTAAAGCTCCAGGTCCTGATGAGATCCAGGCAGACCTATTTGTTTCTGAACTCCAGGGCTAGATGCCTTTTTATAAATCAGGGTATTAATGCTTCAGTAAAAGGGAGCCACCCACAATCTTGGTTAAGATTGGTGGTAGAGGCTGTATTTAAGAAAGGTGATAGGTCTAACCCAGGCTGTTTTAGAAGGATTTCTTTAGTCTATTCTGTTATGAAAGTTATAGACTCACGATGTGGGCTGATGAAAATGGTGTTCTTGCAGATATTCATAATGATTTTAGACATGGTTTGGCGACAACTGACCAATGCCTTCATTTGAATCAATTGATAAACAAGTATGTTGAATGCAAGTCGGGTTATATCTACATCGCTTTTATAGACCTTACCTCGGCCCTCGACTGTGTGAACTGGGACAAGCTTTGGTCCATTCTTCTGCCCATGGGTATCGACCAAGATATTGTTTTATTCTTGCTAGAGTTACACATAAGTCTGTCTGCCGAGGCAAGGTACAATACTGATGGTGTGCATACTGATTCTTTTCCTATTAGGAGAGGAGTCAGGCACAGGAGTATCTCAGACCCATTTTTATTTACCTTATGTATCAACTAGTTGGAATCTGGTTTACTGAAGGGTAGAGTTGATTTCTCTAGGGAGGGAGGTCGCTTCATTCCTGCATTACTATATGCGGAGGACAAAGTGCTACTGACTAGAACCACTATTGGACTTTAGCGGCAGTTGGATAGTTTTGTTAAGTTTATGGATTCTTTGGGGTTGATGACAAATTATTCTAAATCCTATGTGAAGATGGCTGGGCTGAAATCAACAAAGTCTAAACAATTTAGAGTGTCAGGTAGAACTCTCTCTAGGGTGGATGCCTTTCCATATTTAGGTATTTTATTTGATGCTTTGGGCATATGGGCCCATTTCTAAACTGCTACAAAGAAATATCTATCACGGGGTTTTCGGCTTTACCAAGAAGCCAAGGAATAAGCCGGTTAAGGCTATGATCCAGATTTACCATGCAAAGTGTGTATCTGCTTTGGCTTATAGAAGCAATATTTGGAGGTATAAGCATCTTCATTCCCTACAGGTTATGAAAAATAATTTTACCCGATAATTCTTGAGTTTGCCAAACACCATCTAACCATATATTACATATCAGGAGCAAGGATTACCTTATCTCTCTGATGTTCTGGCTCTGCACCCTTTGATTAAGTGGATCTCGATATGGTCTAAAACTAAGCCTGACCTTAATAGGGCAATTATTCAGGACTGTGTTAAATTCAAACAGAGCTATGGACATTACTTTGTTTGAATACTTAAAGATACTGTTTACCACATAGGACATCTGGAAATGTTTAGTTGCCCTGTCTCCCCTTATAGAGAAAGACACTGAGTGGCATTTTTTTCCTTTAGAGAGATGGAAAGACAAGGTAGTGAATTATCAAAAGCATCTGTTCGGACGAAGGTTTGTCTTGTTAAAAATTGTGCCATTTACTTTAGCAACAAATAGCGGCCATCACTATTTGTTAATAAGGCTACTGTTGATTCTGTGAAACTGTTTTTTTAGTGGTGCCCAAAGGTTGGAATTCTGTTAAGAATCTTGGTTCTTGTGGTTGCGACTCTACTTAGGCTGCCTTGTCTATCTTTTATTGAGTCTCTTTTGAAAAATGTAGGCAGGTATGTTCCACTTTGCATGTGGTTTTTCTTTTACAACTGTCGGACAATTAGTATATATTTCTTTCGATTGTATGTTTTTCAAAGGAGGGGATCAAGACAAGGCAAAGGATAGACGTTCCATGAATATTTTTATGATATATTGGCTATTGTTTTTATTATGATGTAATTTCACATTATATGGTTTTTTAACCTTGGAGAGTGATGGATTGTATAGTGATATTTAGTTATTTTTGGATATGAAATGGTGTACTACATTTTTATAGTTTTCATTGATATGATGAGCTGCTTTTTATGGATTTTTTAGAATCCAAAATAAAGGTTTATCATGATAATGATGATACTTCAGTATTTGCTGTGGTGTCATCATGTAGAGATTAGTGCAACACTCTGTACGTGAATCTCCAAAACAAGATATTAGGCCAGAATCACAATGGGCCAAGAGGAAATAACAATCTCACAGCTACCATTAGGCTTCAGGAATAAAACTGAAGTTCTTTTGAACAGTTGAAAATTCCTTCATTTGCCAAGCTGCAGACAACTTAGTCAAAGTTGTACACTTAAACCTACCACCCAAGCACTTGAGATCTGTTCCGGGAATCTACTGTCTTCTTGCTCATTGAGATTCAAAGGAAAGACTTCACATGGGCAAAGTTCTACCTTGTGAAATTCCTGCCTCTTCACATAAAATGCGAGGAAAACGTAATATGGTCTCGAAAACGATTAAAGCCACCTCTTCCTTTCAGACTACGCCCTAGGTATACTTAAACAGACTGAGAAGATTCAGTCTTAGCTGCTTGCTTGAACTGCACTAGCTCTTGCAAATTAGACAATCAGATGCCTAAGATAAGAACCCCTCCTATGGACACCCGATCAACTGTTTTCTTTTTGTTTTTTTGTCACAAATGCTACTGTGGAGCTGCATTTTTTTAAGTGGACTTTGCAGTTCATTCCATGACTCAGCAGTGGACCTATGGATAAACCATAGTACTGTTGCATCTTCTGTACCTTGCCTATTTCCCTGTACCCATTCATAGGATTCAGAAGCAGCATAAAAATAGCAAACATCGCTCACAAAGACCCCAACAAAATTATTAGGATAGATATTTTCAGTAGAATGAGGTAAGTGGAAGATTAAGAATGAATGCTTTGTGAAAAGAATAATTGTATTTCAACTCTATCAAGATAGAGAGAAATAAACTCATATGAGGGTTTTCTGTGCCTACACTGTTTCACAATGTCAAATGTTTACAATGACTTCTTAAATTCCACTCCAATTTTTTTCTGTGTAGGAAATCCTCCTTTTCTGCATGGTCATCCCGATTTTCTGCCTTTTGCTCGAACCTATTTTATTGCTGGTTTTTCAACTCTGCTCACTGGGGCACTGCTATACAGTGGCAAGTGTATGTGCCGAGACCCTTAAAACATGAAGAATTTGACTAATCCTTGACTGATGTATTCATCTTTTATATAAGGCCATCATATATGGTGCGAAAATACACCCATGACATGAAAAGTTAACTGTTACCTGTAGACTGCAGCATTTATTTGGTCCACTAGTGTGCCTAAAAAAAAACATGGCTCCAGGACTGCCTTGCAGCTGCATTGTAAAATCTGCAGTGCAACCTGTTAAAATAACCCTATTTGTCAGGTAATAAAAGTCTCTTTTAAATATTGGTAACTTACCCCTGTGTAGCCCTTGAAGCCCACAAAGTAGTGTTTGTGGTATTTAAAAGTGGGACATAATGAGAATTAATATTACCATATCCATCATAGGCTGTTGATGCAGTAGCACAAAGTTCAGATCTCGCTTTGCCGGTCATCGCTGTGGTCACTATAGCTCAGATGAGACATTAGGGGAGCTTCGCGTTGGTGGTCAGCAAGATCTTGCGTGAACGGGCCATTTACAGTCACGAGGACTCCAAAACATCTGGATTTCTCCCTTTTCTTCTTGGTGTAGCTCAACCGATGCAACATCAAGGGTCAAGACCTGGGAGACATCTCTTTGGGCTCAGGAACTCACACCAGCAGATGCCAGCAGGGCTCAGGCAGGTCCCTGTAGCTCATAACAGAAGGCCAGTCAGCTGACCCTTGGAATAACTTTAGCCTGGGATCAAGGATGCAGGTCCATTCTTTCTTCTCAGACTACTGGAAAGGCCTCAAGCAGCAGGGTCGTCCTCTCTGGTAGCAGGGCGGTCCTTCTGCAGAATGCAGACATCCAGGAGGGTACTTAGGAGTGGATCTGAGGGTCCTATTATACCTTGTGCCCTCATTGAAGTGGGAGAAGCTTCTGGAGTTTTCCCCTTACAGAAGAGTCTGGAATTTCCTCCCTTCATGCCCTGGTCCCAGTCTGTCTGGAGGCACAACAGGCTAGGGTGAACTCCTTTGTCAGTGCGCTAGGCCAGTGCCTTTGAAGTGCAAGTGTAGTAGATGACAGTTCCGCCCCTCCCAATTCAAGCTATGATGGCCCTTAATGCCAACATCCAGAACTTCATTGTTATATTATCTGAGTAGCCAACTATACCTAGTCATGTGACCCAGTAACAGGCTGCAGGCATCAAATGGTAGGACAAGCAAATGCCTACTTCCTAGAAATGGCATTTTCATAATTGTTCATTAAAATCTGACTTTATCATTAAAGAGGGTTTTAAATTACTATTTCTTAGACACCAAACATGATCTTCCTTCCTGCTCTCACACAAAAGTTATCACTTATTAATGCAATAAGGTAACCTAATGTTATCATATAGGAGAGGTAGGCCCCACAGTGGTTAAAAACAGATTCTGGAGTTTTTCACTTCCAGAACATGTAAAATTCAAAAGTACATTTCCAACTTTTTTAAATACAATGCACCCTACCCCATGGGCTCTACCCTTGGGGTGACTTATATGTATTAAAAAGAAAGTTTTAGATCAGGCAAAAGGTTTATTTTGCCAGGTCGAAATGACCGTTTAAAACTACATACACAGGCTGCAATGGCAGGCCTGGGACATTTTTTTTTTTTTATAGGATAATTAAGTGGGTGGCCCAATGAGTTCTGTGAGCACACTAGTAGCATTTATTTTGTAGGTCCTTAGTAGATGTAGCACTACTTTGCTAGTGGTTTATAGGTAAATTAAAAATGCCAATTGGGTGTAAGCCAATTTTAGCATGATTAAAGGTGCGAGCACCTGCATTCTAGCACAAGTTAGCGAGGTAAAGTGAACAGAGTCCTAAAAGCCAGGCTCAGAATACAGGAGGAGGGGAAGTCAAAAAGCTTGGAGGTGACCCTGCATAGAGGGCTAAGTCCAATAGGGTGGAACCAAGTCCATTGTGCATGGCAAGGACATGAGTTGTAGTTACCTCAGGGCACGAGTTATAGTTACTTGAAATAACCCTAACTATAACAGCTGAATTTCTATGGATTTGTGGGTGTAAAATCTGAACCTAGCTATAACGTCCCAGTAACCTTTGGCTCTTTAGTGAATATATATATATGAATGGTGGTCGCCAGTAGGTAGTTATTGTTTGGACCTAGTTTCCATAGGAAAAGCATTTTTTGACTTGCCTATAACTTTGGTGTCATTTGACCAATCTTCATAACACTTTCCAAATAGGTGTCAAAGTAGGTTCTTTGTATCATGGAAAGTTTGGGGTTCATCTGTGCAGTGGGGACCGAGAAATAGGGGCACAAAATAAGGCTGCATTTGTAATGTTAATTGCCATCAGAATGCTTTGTCGAACCTACAGTCCAAACCACTGGATGGAATTACACCAAATTTGGCAGAAAGGTAGATGTTGTGACGCACATTATGCTTTTTGTTATTGGGTGCAAATCCGTTCAGTAGTTTTTGAGAAATTAATGCCGAGCAATATAGTGATATCTCTTGCCGTGGATGTTTGGCGGGGATTTAGCTATGGTTGCAGATATTTTGCAACGATGTCGTGGTAGATCGCGAATGAACGCGCCAACGGGAATGCTGTGATTGGCTGGGCTCAACCTCAACAGAAAGTTCCGGCTGCCATTTTATCGATCGGTAACAGTTCCCGGGGCTGAAAATTTGTGTCAAAGCTAACAAAAGGGGTCAGGGTAGAGATACTCTGACCCCATGTTTGAGAAATGGGGGTGTTAGTGACACAAGTTTTGTGTCCAAAATAGATTTTTTTAATCATGTGCGATATTCGCAACATATCCGTGACTGTCAGCCTGGCCCCCCATGTACTGTTGCAGGGTAGTCACAACTGATGCGGCGGCAACGTGAATATTGGGGAAAATATAACACAAAAATATCTATATCTAAATACACACCCCACTGGTCACAGTTCTAGACTCATGTACCTACTCACATATCTACTCAGACACTGATTCGCCCATCCACATGCCCACTCAGACACTAATGCACCCACTCACAGACTCACTCAGAAACCCATGTGTGTACTCAGATAAGCATTTAGAGGCTCATGCACTGACGTACAGATGTACTTAGGGACTCATGCGTCCATCACATACATAGTCAAAGACTTATATCCCACTCCGACACTCATACACTGACTCAGAGCCACATTGAGTAACTTATGCCTTCACTCACACACCCACTGATAGACAAGACCTACTCAGACACATATGCACCCACTCATAGATCCACTCACAGACTCATGTACTCAATCACATCCCCACTCAGACACTCACACACCCACTCAAATACCCAGTCATAGACTTATACACTCATTCACAAAACAAACTCAAAGACTCATGCGCCCATTCATATACCCACTCAGAGACTTATGCACACACTTATAGAGCTAGTGAAGGACCCACGCAGCCAGTCACAGACTCACTTGAAGACTTATGCACCCACTCACATAACCCAGTGAATCATTAATATACACTGTTATAGAGATATTGAGAGACTGATAAATATTTTTATAGTTATTATGATAGTGATTTATCTAGTGTTATGGTTAGAATGAATTATATAGTTGTAATTTTTGAATGGCATGGTGGCTATTGAATTCCTGCTTTTGCTTTGCGTTATCGCTATGTCTTCGTGGTGATCACCGGTACCAACATCATCACGGGTCCCGGCATCACAGTGAAAGCAAAAAATAGGTTTTAGAGATGGTTTTTATAGAAATCCACTACAACAACATGAGTTTGGACTGTACAATAATAAGCACGTAGTGCCAAAAATACTATAAAATGAGTGCATATATGTGTTTTATCAGTCTGTAAAATAGGCACGATCATCGCAAGTACTGATGTCATCGCGAGACAATACAGTAATAAACCCCCAGTGTGTAAAATACTGTAAAATGTGTGCATATATGTGTTTTACACTTTATGGAAAAGGTGTGATCATCGCGGTTAACTACGTCGTTGCAACACCCTGAATAACCGCAAAATCTGAAAATTGGTTTTAAAGATGTTTTTTAAAGAAATTTAGTACAAAAGCATGAGTTTAAACACGTATTATAAAGAAGCATGTATATAGTAATATGTGTAGTGCAATGTTTAGAATACATTTTTCTAGTTACTATTTTTGTATGTGATGGTGGCCGTTGAATGTCTGCTATTATTTTGCGATTTCGCTATGTATTTGCGACCATCGCGACGTCAACTAAAGATTCCCAAAAACTACAAAAAAGGATCTTTATAAAGAAAATTAACAATATTTTGGGTACTAGGTTTGGTCTGACAAGAGCCTTTGTGCTGATTGTGTGTATATGACAGCTACACATAAGACCGGGTACAGAGTTTCAGGTTACTTAGAAACACCCTGTTGCCTTCATCTGTAAAGCGCACTTCATCATTTCTAGAAATTCCATGCATGTAAAAACGCAAGTTGTTGTTATAGATTGAGCCCATGTTATGATCTCTGAGGAATGCAGAAACAGTTTTGATAACATGTTTCCTGGCTTTGTCAATCTCTGGACAGAATTGATATGACCACTTCCATTTCTGTCTTTGGCATATATTAGAGTACACCAAGACAGTGTGAGAGAAAAGCAACATCAGTTATGCAAAGGTATCTTTCATTAGGATTTCCAGCCCTACCCCAGTAAATGTGCCTAGGTCATTGCCAATACAGTGCACAATCATGAGGTGAGGAGGTCCACAATGGTTTTAACTAAAGCCAGCAACTGATGAAACTTGAACCCTCTTTGGCCAAATCAAGTAATCTAATCACCACATTTGGCAAACCCAAGTCCCTGTCAAAACCTCTCTTTTTTTCAGCATCTTTGGCCCAATAGACATAGCTGTGGCCAACAATCCACACTCTTAGCATTTTGAAGTGAAGGAGCAACAGCAGTCAGGAGAAGGCTGGAGCTGAATGGGGTAGTTTTCCAAATGAAAAGCAGTTAAAATGGAGGTGTTTTCTTAAAAAAATATATATATATTTGATTGGATGCTGTCAGCATGTAAGTGAATACAATTAGGTAGTGTGTTGGATGCATTATACAGAAGTCCTATTATTGGCTGTTGTTTAAAAAAAGAAATGTAATACAGACATGGAAATGCTTTTGAATCTGTGGAGTAAACCACACTTTCTGTATCTACTTTGGAAGTAGCATGTTCCTTTTAGAATGTGCTGTGAACATGGGACCTACTGGTTCCACTGGGTTGCTAGAAACACTGAGCCAAGAGGACATTGGGGGGAAGGGAGTTAAAGAGACAGAACAATTGTTGAGTTGAGGAGTTATAACACAATTTAAGTAATGATGAACTTTAATTTCCAATTCAGGACTATGTAATAAACTGTTGTGAAGTATTTAAATAAAAGAAACTGAAGATAAATATAGGTTTGGACTCCCGGTTTTTTGCTGTGATGATTGTGAAATCATCGCAAACACGCATAGACAGGAATCTCATTTTGAAAGAGAGGGAAAGGGTTAACAGATGCTAACCATTCACAAGTGGAGCTAGAATAGTCTAAAATGAAAGACATGATTTAGTTTGCGGCCTTTCTCATGATCATAGAGTAGAAGATTGAAGAGGTTGCCATTTTATGGTTGCTTTGTATGAGAGTGGTATACCATTCTTGTGCTTACTTTTTACAAATCTTAACAGTGTTAAAACTATCCAGAAAAGGTAATGCAACAATATAATCTACTAACTCAATTCACTGGTATGTATATAACTTTTTAATGAATTAAAAAACGTACATTTGAAAGGAAGATGTATATGGGAGTTTGATAAAAAAAGAGTATCACAGTGATATGAAAAAAATAGATCAGATGAACTGTATCTGGCAGAGGGTATGTGTTTAAGATGTTAGTCCTGTTGAAAGTTACAATGAGCAATGCCTTTAAAAATGACAATGTTTTAAATGTCTAAGTATCATGTGCAGAACAGACAGATCAATGTTATTTGCATTCTGGCAATTTTAGTACTTTTAGTCACATTATTAAACAGAAGTAGTGTAGTCATGAATAAAAGAAAAGAAAATGTGCTGCACCTGTATGTGAATTATAAAGTAGTAATACTTATTAGGTATATATTAGAAAGTGTTTGTCAATGTGGTTTTTAACTTATATGATCAGTTTGCTTATGCTTAGATGGTGAGATATGGTTTTTCTGGTTTCAGATAGTTACATGTACAATGAGACTCTTGAGTTGTAGAGAACTATATATTTTTGGAAAGATGGCCTGAAGGTGTATATCTATTATGACATCATATATGTGTTTACATGGTGATCTATGTTCTTTAAGACTGTTGAAAATGTCATGTATATGGTGAGGGTGGTGTTTTCATTAATCATGCTGTGTTTAAAATTGAGGAAGGTTAATAGTGCAGAATGTCTCTTGAGAGTTCTTGTGCTAGCTTCACTTGGTGTGTAACTTTTCTTCGAGAAATACTGAATGCATGTTTTAAAGACACAAGAAATATTTGAGAAATGATGTAGGTATGCCACTAAGAAAAAGGTTTTGTGCTTTGAAAAAGGGATAATTGTTGTTTTCAGTTTTAGAAACTTACTGATCCATGTGCACGCAGAGTAACAGAGCAATGTATGCTCCTAGAGAGCTATGTATCCAATTATATATCAAGTGTGATATCTAGACTTTACTCATACATAGCTTAGTAGAAAAGGATAGATACTCTAAAACCGGTAGTTTGATACTGACAGAAGGACGTAAACAATGAGTCACAGATATAGTCACAACTATTATGTATCCAACAGCAATCGAGATACCTTCATAGTAAGCCAGGCACTACTCAGTCACTCACCCAATCATCCTGCCACTACTTAGGCAGACATTGAATCACTCACACACTATCCACACACTTATTCAATTACCCAGGCATTACGCATGCACTCTTGCAATTTCGCAGGCACTAATTATGTAGTCATTGAACTATGCAAGCACAACCCATGCAATCATCCAAACACCCACTTACAACCCATGCACTCTTCGAAATGCTGAGGCACAACCCATTCACTCATCCAAACACTCAGGCACTACTCATGCAGTCATCTAAATATGCAGGGAGTACCATTGCAGTGAACCTATCACCCATCCAGTATCTATGCAGTCATTCAATTACTGAGGCAATACTCTTGCACTAATACAATCACCCCAGGAGTACACTTTCATCCATCCAATCATTCAAGCTTTAACAATGGACTCATGAAATCACTCAGACACTAGTCATGCAGCCATCTAATCCATCAGGCAAAACTGATGCACTCATTCAAATATCCAGGCACTACCAATGTACTTATCTAAACACCCAGGCACTACCTGTTCACTCAACCAAAAATACATGGGCAGCAGCCATGCACTCATCCAACCACTGAAACACTACTCAGGCACTCATCCAATCTGCTAGGTGCTATACATGCACTTAAATAATTATGTATGCACTATCCATGCACTCTATAAATTACCTATATACTATTGATGCACTCCTGCAATTATCCAGGCACTAGAGTTGCACTCATTTAATCATCCAACCACTATCTATGCATGTATTGAATTATTGAGGCATCAGTCATGCACTTATCTAATCATTCAGGCACTACTCATACACTCATCCAAACACCCAGATAGTAGTGATATACTCATGCAAACACACAGGCAGTAACTATGCAGATACGGAATGACCCATCGATTTCTCACATACTCACAGTATAACCTAGGCACTACCTAAGTACTCATTCAATCATCCAGGGACTATTGATGTACTCAACCACAAACACATGTATTTACAAGTTTTAGTGAGGAATATGTAGTCTTTTCAAACCATCTGGTAAATTATATATGCAACCTGTCACACATTCTTTGCATGTACTTGGAAGAATTAGTGAGCTATACGCTCTGATAGAGATTAATGAAATGAAATGAAATGAAATGAATGAAATGAAATGAAATGGAGATTTATAGAGCGCGAAACAATCACCCAAGGGTGTCAAGGCGCTAGCTCATCAGAGACAGAACTTAAACTAGGAGGTTCGCAGATATGTTAAAGATTAAACAGCCATGTCTTTAGTGATTTCCTAAAAGCTAACAGATGTGTTTCCTGTTTCAATCTTATTGGGAGAGAATTCCATAACTTAGCTGCGCCAAACAGAAAGCTTCTACCCCCAGGAGCATTTTTTTACCCTGGGAATAATCAGATCGTGGGCAGAGGATGAGCGGAGACAACGGACTGGAATGTAAGGTAATAGGTTCCTCTTAAAAAAACCTGGTCCTATATTCCGTGTGGTCTTAAAAACAATGCATAGAACCTTAAACTCTATACGTCTTTTTATAGGCAGCCAATGTAAATCCTTGAGCACCTTTGACACAGATTTGTGTCTAGGAATGTTCAGCAGCAGCCGAGCCGCAGCATTCTGTACAACCTGCAGTTTAGACAGGCATTTAATCCGAAGATTGATAAAAAGCCCGTTACAATAATCAGCTCTTGACAGAACGAGTGCGGAGACTACCAGTTTACGTAGCTCAACTAGAATAAATGGGAGGATCTTTCTCAAAAGTTTTAACGTGTAAAAAGAAAGAGAGGTAACCTGGTTAACATGGTTTTCAAATGAGAGTTTGGAATCAAAGATGACTCCCAAATTCTTAACCTTGGTCACTGTCGTAGGAAATGGCCCAAGCTCCAGGGGCCAAAGATCAGGTGACCAGAAATCAGTATGAGCACCAAAAAGTAAGACCTCCGTCTTACCAGAGTTAAGTTTCAGACAATTGGCAGCCATCCAGTCCCCAACCTGACGAAGGCAGGTATGGAACTGTTCCATATTGTTAGTGGGGGATCCTGACACTGAGACAATGATCTGCGTATCGTCAGCATAGGATACAGCCGAAAAGCCTAGGGACTTGATTAACTTCGCCAGTGGTGCCACATAAATGTTAAAAGAGTCGGGCTCAAGGACGATCCCTGTGGCACACCGCATGGAAGTGTAAAATTGGGAGATTTAAAATTTTCTAGGGCCACAAATTGTTCCCTGCCAGACAAGAATGATTCAAGAAGGGAAAATGCATTTCCTGTGACCCCAATTCCCCTCAAAACTTCTAAAAGTTTCTGATGGTTCACCGTATCAAATGCGGCGGAGAGGTCAAGCAGCACAAGTGCTGCACTGCCCCCAGCATCGACTGTCTGCCTAATCAGTTCAGATGATGTGATCACCGCCAGTTCGGTACTATGATATTTTCGAAACCCGAACTGAGTTTCATCGAGAAGGCCGTGCTTTTCAATGTAGTCTGATAAAGTATTATTCATGGCCTTCTCCACCATCTTTGCTGGCAGGGAAGTCTGGAAATTGGGCGGTAATTATTGGGATCAGTCTCATCAAGATTTGGCTTCTTCAAAAGGGGAAGCACAGATGCCAATTTCCAACTAGTAGGGAATAGACCAGAAGAGAACATTTGATTAAAAATGGGCAACAAATGAGAGGCAAAGATCTCTGGTAAAAGATGGAAGATCTTTGGAGGGCATGAATCCAGTGGAGAGCCTGATTTAGTGGATCTCAACAAATCAATTGTTGCTTCCCTTGTCAACATTGGAAAGGCAGATAGTTCAGGATGGTCCTTATATTCAGCGTGAGTACTGGGAATGAGTCCGGTAATCCCAGGTCTAGCAGCAGCCTCTAAAAAAGGAACCATTCCTAGATCCGCAGACTTGATGAGTCCATTATAGACCGCCTTAACTTTATCCTGGAAAAACGTAGCTACCCTGTCGCAGAATGCCTGAGTTTTAGGTGAATCATCCGCTACAGAGCAATTGGCTAATCGTTTAACCGTCGAAAAAGTTCCTTTGACGAGTTTTTTGCTGAAAGTATAGCTGTGGTAAAATAGCTGGTTTTCTCCTTATCAATAAGTTTTTATACTCAAGCAAAGCCGATTTATAGTTAGCTTTATCCTCCAAATCGTCTGAGGATCTCCACTTCCTTTCCAGACGGCGACATTTTTGTTTTTGTATCCTAAGCTGTTCTGAGTACCAAGGTTCGGTAGGTCTGAGACCTATGACTAGAGATGCATTTAACTGGTAGTACTTGGTCTATT
This sequence comes from Calotriton arnoldi, assembly GCA_963921515.1. Classification (NCBI taxonomy): domain Eukaryota; kingdom Metazoa; phylum Chordata; class Amphibia; order Caudata; family Salamandridae; genus Calotriton; species Calotriton arnoldi. Next base: position 869,329 of record CAWUFW010003614.1, read on the forward strand.
GACTTTATTAGCCAGTCCTCAAAAGCAGCAACCGCTTCATTTGAGTCTCCTAAGGGAGAAGGAGAATTTTGGGCTAATGCAGATTCAAACATACCCACTGGCAGCTTATTCCAGGGCCGGATCATTTTCCGTTGCCTATTTGTCGATTTCTTTGTCTGGGGTATTGTACCGGAAACGAAAACATAATAGCTTTATGGTCCGACCATATAATAGGCAATGGAGGAAGACATTGTAAATGATCATTACTGGTAAATATTCCATCCAGTAAATGGCCCCCATATGTGTAGTGCCAATCACCTGCTGAGTAAGGCCCATACTGTTTGCAATATCAATAAAGTGTACAGCATCACTATCCAGTGGATCCTCCAGGTGAATATTAAAATCACCTAGGAGTGTAAAGTCCGATGACTGGGATATAACATCCAGATAGGTACCAATATTCATCAGAAAGTTAGCCCGGGGCCTGGGGGTCGGTAGCATAATAAACCATTAAAAACGTAATGGTTACCTATCGTTAGTTTAAAAAGTAAGGATTCTAAGGTGGGCCCATTGTACTGAGAGGTAAAAACCCCTTTCCATGTGCTTGGGAACAGGACGGCCAGTCCTCCTCCTCTTTTACCTGCTCGGTCTTGCCTAAATAGTGTGTACCCTGAGGGAGTCGCCATTGCTAAGTCAGGACCTGCAGAGCTATCTCCCCAGGTTTCAGTAATAAAGGCCACATCAACATCATGTGTTTCAATAAGCAGAGCAAACTCAGACGCGTGTTTACACAATGACCGTGCATTGATAAGACAGCCTGACACTGATTTTGTCACATTCTTTACAGCGGATAGATGCTCCAGACTAAAAGATAATTGGGGTGGATCAGATAAATGGTGAGAATACCCACAGATGATACATTTAAAATGACTCAAACATGGATCAATATTAGTACCAGTTTTTCCGTCACACCTACCCTTTATGTTAAAGGCTCGTAGTTGTTCCCCAGTATAGGTGAATGTAGAGGCAGGATGGGGCTTAAAATTGGCAGCATCTCCGGCCCTAAGCCCGGGCCGAGCGCGGACGGGCGCAGACGGGCTTGCCTTTGGCGTGCCTTCGGCGCGCCGGTGGCGCGCCCGCTGCGCGCGTCCGCAAGGCGGCCGCTGCGCGGCCGCCATGCGGCCGTGCTTATATCCCCCCGGTAAAGCATCTCGGGCGGGGAGGCGCCCTGCTTACTTCCGGTCCAGGCAAGTGTCCCAATGGACAGGCGGAAGTGATAACACCACGCCGTCCGTCCCCGTTATCAGCCCAGTGAGGTGCAAGTTCACTGAAGCTGAAAGCGAGTGAATTTAAAACAGGTAAAAACAAATAAATTTCGTTTTCGTTTTAAAAGATGATAGAAGACTTCAAATTCAAAAGACACTGCGAATAATTCAAACACATTAAAAGGAACAATTAGCTCCTGGCCATGTAAGTACCGCTTTAGTGTCAGACAGTGCAACCCCCTGTATTTTCCCAAAGTTTCTAGGCAGACAATCACAGAAGTTAAATCAGCAAAATAAAACGAGCAAAAACGGACCTAGCGCCTTGCAAAGATATCACCAAATGAGCAGGTCTAGCGTCCGCTTGCAGCCGTGCTTATATCCCCCCGGTAAAGCATCTCGGGCGGGGAGGCGCCCTGCTTACTTCCGGTCCAGGCAAGTGTCCCAATGGACAGGCGGAAGTGATAACACCACGCCGTCCGTCCCCGTTATCAGCCCAGTGAGGTGCAAGTTCACTGAAGCTGAAAGAGAGTGAATTTAAAACAGGTAAAAACAAATAAATTTCGTTTTCGTTTTAAAAGATGACAGAGGACTTCAAATTCAAAAGACACTGCGAATAATTCAAACACATTAAAAGGAACAATTAGCTCCTGGCCATGTAAGTACCGCTTTAGTGTCAGACAGTGCAACCCCCTGTATTTTCCCAAAGTTTCTAGGCAGACAATCACAGAAGTTAAATCAGCAAAATAAAACGAGCAAAAACGGACCTAGCGTCCTGCAAAGATATCACCAAATGAGCAGGTCTAGCGTCCGCTTGCAGCCGTGCTTATATCCCCCGGTAAAGCATCTCGGGCGGGGAGGCGCCCTGCTTACTTCCGGTCCAGGCAAGTGTCCCAATGGACAGGCGGAAGTGATAACACCACGCCGTCCGTCCCGTTATCAGCCCAGTGAGGTGCAAGTTCACTGAAGCTGAAAGAGAGTGAATTTAAAACAGGTAAAAACAAATAAATTTCGTTTTCGTTTTAAAAGATGACAGAGGACTTCAAATTCAAAAGACACTGCGAATAATTCAAACACATTAAAAGGAACAATTAGCTCCTGGCCATGTAAGTACCGCTTTAGTGTCAGACAGTGCAACCCCCTGTATTTTCCCAAAGTTTCTAGGCAGACAATCACAGAAGTTAAATCAGCAAAATAAAACGAGCAAAAACGGACCTAGCGTCCTGCAAAGATATCACCAAATGAGCAGGTCTAGCGTCCGCTTGCAGCCGTGCTTATATCCCCCGGTAAAGCATCTCGGGCGGGGAGGCGCCCTGCTTACTTCCGGTCCAGGCAAGTGTCCCAATGGACAGGCGGAAGTGATAACACCACGCCGTCCGTCCCCGTTATCAGCCCAGTGAGGTGCAAGTTCACTGAAGCTGAAAGAGAGTGAATTTAAAACAGGTAAAAACAAATAAATTTCGTTTTCGTTTTAAAAGATGACAGAGGACTTCAAATTCAAAAGACACTGCGAATAATTCAAACACATTAAAAGGAACAATTAGCTCCTGGCCATGTAAGTACCGCTTTAGTGTCAGACAGTGCAACCCCTGTATTTTCCCAAAGTTTCTAGGCAGACAATCACAGAAGTTAAATCAGCAAAATAAAACGAGCAAAAACGGACCTAGCGTCCTGCAAAGATATCACCAAATGAGCAGGTCAGATTTTTATATGCACTGTTTCCCAAAATTTGAATCTGACACATCTAAGTAGAAAGTACTGAGATACTAAATACACAGTGACATCTTATATTGTGTTTTTGGATTTACAGTGTTGAGACACTGTATGTACTTCTACATGTTGGTTAATGTTAATTTCAAAGTTTATTACAGAATGGATAAGCTGGTTTTCACCATGTATAAGTCAGAACTGAGATATGGAGAAGCTGCATTGTAGGAGAGGGAACTATATTGTTAAAAGGTAACTAATAAATAAAGTTTTGTGTTTTGCTTTGGGTTTGATATATTGAAGTAAGTGCATTTGTTATATAGCTGGTACACTGTCAGAATATCGACACCTAAAATATCCCCATAACACAATATCGAGTTATAAATATCGATGTCAAAAATATCGACATCCTATATTCATAATGGCAAGTACAAAAATATCGAGAAAAAAAATATTGAATATCGATATATATATATATATATATACACATATATATATATTATCTACTGGCGGTCGCCAGTAGATAGTTATAGTTAGGACCTATTTTCCATAGGAAATTCGCAACATTCTATTTCCAATACCTTTGGCGCCGGTTGACGAATCTGCGTGAAATTTTCAAAACTTATGGCCCGCTCCGGTCCGCTCCTATCTTGAAAGTTTCGGGGTGATTCGGCAAGCGGGGGCCGAGAAAAAACTGCTGAATGGAATTACACCAAATTTGGCAAAGAGGTAGTTCTTGGTTCAGAAAGAACCCTTTTTGTTAAATGGTGTAAATCCGTTCAGTAGTTGCTGAGAAAATCAAAAGTAAAAACACATATATATCTATGGCAGCGGAGGATCCGCGCACCCTCCCGATCACGAGCTGTATGCTAATTGGCTGTCAACACTCCAAACCAGGAAGTGTTGGCAGCCATCTTGTGACTCGGTAGAACCGAGTCACAAGAAAACAGTAGAAACAAGTGTGCAAAACGCAAAAAGGGGGCAGGGTAGAAACACCCTGACCCCCTAGGCCTGCTTAGGGGTCCCACATGGACCCCAAGGCCCAAAAAATATATATATTTTTGTAAAAATCGGCGGGATGCGCTTAGGATGCGCGGATCCCGCCGTGAAAAAAAAAAGCGAAGCGCGGGCTCCCGCGCTTCGTTGTTATTTGGCCAAGTCCCGGGGGCATGCGGGGGTTTATTAACATATTTTGGGGGGCCTCTAAGGCCCCCCCAAAGCCCCGGGGACCGCCACCCCCCGGGCTTTGATTTTAAAATGGTGCGGGAGGGCACTCGGCCCTCCCGCAGCCCCGGGGACCGCCACCCCCCGGGGCTTTTTTTTTTTTAATTTAATTTCCTGTGTGGGGGGGCTCGAGCCCCCCCACATGCCCCGGGGACTGCCACCTCCCCGGGGCACTAAGAATTTTAAATTTGGGGTCCGTTTCGGATCCCCGAAGCCCCGGGGACCACCACCTCCCTGGGGCTTTGAACATGTTGGGAGGGGAGCCGCACGGCCCCCCTCCTGGAGCCTGTGATGGCCCTGGGGACCACCACCCCCAGGGCCAGCTCCTGCAGTGTCCCGGGTGCCTACCCCCGGGACACTGCTGTTTGCTATGACAGGGCGGGAGCCTCGCCGCTCCCGTCCTGTCATAGCAAACTTGCTTGAATTTTGGAAGAGAGAGCAGGAAACCTGCTCTCTCTTCCAAAATTCAGCAAGTTAGCTTTTCCACATGGGGAGCTGCATCTTAGCAGCTCCCCATGTGGAAAGCAATGCCGGCTCCCGAGGGACGCGGGGAGCCGGCGGGACCGTGGGGGATTGGGGACCCCCCCACGGTCCCCAACGGAGAGGGCCAGCCACGGGGGATTGGGTCCCCGGGGCTACAAGTGGCCCGGGAGGAGGGCCACACGGCCCCCTTCCCCAAAATGTATTTAAAAAAAATAAATAAGTGGCCCTGTGGTGTGTTTTAAGTTGGGGGATTAAGTCCCCTTGAATCCTGAGGGTCCCTGGGGTCCAACTAGCCCACCAGGTACCTCCAGTAAGTGCCACAGAGCTGCGTTGCAGAGAGGTGTAAAAGGGGCGTGGCCTCGGACCACCTCTCTGCAACGCAGGCCTGTGGTGCTTACTGGAAGTACCTGGTGGGCTAGTTGGGCCCCAGGGACCTCAGGATTCAAGGTGACCTAATCCTCAACTTAAAACGCGCCGCGGAGCGCGCGTTTCCACAGTGGTGAAGGGAGGGCGGGGCCTCAGGTGACATGTGCGCAAACACGCCCTGTGGTGCGTTTTAAGTTGGGGAATTAATTCCCCTTGAATCCTGAGGGACCCTGGAGGCCAACTAGCCCACCAGGTACCTTCAGTAAGCACAACAGAGTTGCGTTGCAGAGAGGTGAAAAAAGGTGCGTGGCCTCGGAACGCCTCTCTGCAACTCAGCTCTGTGGTCCTAACTGTAGGTACCTGGGGGGCTAGTTGGGCCCCAGGGACCCTCAGGATTCAAGGGGACTTAATCCCACAGCCTTAAAGCGCGCCACGGGGCGCGTTTGCACACATGTCACCTCAGGCACCCCTCCCTTCACCACTGTGCAAACGCGCCCTGTAGCGCGTTTTAAGAGGTAGTTTTAATCCCCCTGCCCTATTATGTACTAGGGACTTACAGAGGAGGTCATGCTAATCACAGGGGTACCCCAACGCATAGTGTTCCCTAGTGTATGTAGGTGTTTTCACTGTATTCTAAGTATCTTTTAGCATAGCACTGGCTCTGGTTAGTCAGAGTCAGTTACCACCAGTACACGTCTGAAAAAGTTGTGGGCACAGGATGATTTTGCAACAAGGCCTCTTTTTGCTCCTCTGTTGGTTCTTTCTGCACATCTTTTGCTTCTTCCTGCACTTTTCTTCGTCTTTGTGGACTTCTGTTGCTTCTTTCTGCATTTCTTTTGCTTCTTTCTGTGCGTTTTTCTTCTTTCTTCACATGTCCTACCTCTGTAGGCATAGTTAGAAACTAGCATTTAAAAACCTTTGAAATTCACTTAAAAAACCATAGGTTTCAGGCACGTTATAGTTAGAAATTAGCATTTAAAAAACCTTTGAAATTCACTGAAAAAACCATAGGTTTCAGACACGTTATAGTTAGAAATTAACATTTAAAAACCTTTGAAATTCACTGAAAAAACCATAGGTTTCAGACACGTTATAGTTAGAAACTAGCATTTAAAAACCTTTGAAATTCACTGAAAAAACCATAGGTTTTAGGGACAGTTATAGTTAGTTGGACATTTCACTCGTACAAAACCATAGAAATTCCCCCGTTATAGTTAGTTCAGCTAACTATATCTCGCGCCCCCACAACGCACTGCTGATGACGTCATATATTACATCACTCATGACATGGTCAGTGACATCACTGATGACATCACTGATGACATCTCAAATGACATCACCGATGACATCACTGATGACATCATCCATGTGATAATTTCATGCATCTTCTCACACCCTAATATAACTTTTGATACACCCACTCTAAATTACAGACTGCCATTCTCAAAACCATACACACTCCAATACCAATAACTACATACCCACTCACTGATTCTTAGGTCTCACACACACACATCTACTCACTCACCCGTACAGTCACTCATACTTACAGTCACTCAGTACAGGACTATCATATGCACTCATACACCTATATAAACACTCACACACCGCCACTCATCCATAGAGGTACTCACACACCTAGTCAGTCATGCAAAAATTAATCACACACCCATTTACTCACCTATACAGTTATACACACACCAGCTCACTTACTCATACAAATACTAGCACATTCTTACGCTCTTATACAATAACTGATACAAGCACACACGCATCCATACAGCCACTCTCACAATCACACACTCTCACTTATAGCCTTTTAAATACTCTAACACACATATATACTGCCTTTTACATATGTAGTTACTCGCACATGTACCACTGAGATATACATTCACTCACTAACACACCCATACACACACTCACCCACCCAAGCAGTCCATCACAGATGCACTCTTCAAATCATGCACCCAGTGAATCACCCACTCACACATCTATGTACAGAGTCACACACACCCCACCCACACAAACACTCAGGCACCCATACAGATACTCAGAAAACCAATCAACAACCCATATAGACACTCATGTAGCTATTCGCAATTCCATGCATCCACTTACACACCAACAGACAGATGGATACAGACATTCACACAGTTTAGTCACTAACCCATGCATTCAGTAAGATACGTTTAATCACTCACTTGTAGAGTCAGTCACGCACCTACTCAATCATCCATTCAGACACTTATACACCCACTCCTTCTTCAATACGCCTTTGCCTATATATATTAAACATATTTAAACTTTACAGAAACACACAGTCACTGGATGATGTCATCAGTGATGTCATCAGTGATGTCATTTGAGATGTCATCAGTGATGTCACTGACCATGTCATGAGTGATGTAATATGTGACGTCATCAGCAGTGCATTGCGGGCGCGAGTTATAGTTAGCTGAACTAACTATAACGGGGGAATTTCTATGGTTTTGTACGAGTGAAATGTCCAACTAACTATAACTGTCCCTTAAACCTATGGTTTTTTCAGTGAATATATATATATATTTATAAAACGATATTCAATATTTTTATAAATATATATATAAAACAAAATAATACAAATTAAATATATTAAATATTCAATTTTTTTTTAAATCAGTTTGAGTTAATATACATTTCAACAAATATAACAAATAAACTTAATTTGAAAAAGTTAAACACACATATATTATAATTAACATATATATATACTTTAAAACAATTAAAAAACTATTAATTTTAATTTATTTTATAATTTTTAAAATAGAATTTTTTACAAATAAATATATATATATATATATATATATATATATATATATATATGTATATATATATATATACATATACCAATAACATAAAATCTATTAACAAAACATTCTATTATAAATTAAAACATTAAACTATTTAAAAATGAATATATACCTTTAAAAATCTTTAAACTTAAATTTCCCACTCCAGTCGGTGCAATAGTAGGGAAACTGTTGGATATCGGAGGGGTAAAATCTACTATTCACACTTCAGTTAGTGCAACTGTGGGGAAAGTGTTGGATAGCGGAGGGGTAAAACTTACTATTCCGACTCCAATGAGTGCAACAGTAGGGAAAAGGCTGGATAGCGAGGGGTAAAAATTACTATTCCCACTCCAGTGAGTTCAACAGTAGGGAAAGTGTTGGATAGCAGAGGGATAAAAATGTACTATTCCCACTCCAGTCAGTGCAACATTAGAGAAAGTGTTGGATAGCGGAGGGGTAAAATTACTATTCCCACTGCAATAAGTGCAACAGTAGGGAAAGTGTTGGATAGCGTAGGGATAAAAATTACTATTCCCACTCCAGTGAGTTCAACAGTAGGGAAAGTCAGTTCAAAATTAAAAATAAACAAAATGTCAACAAAAAATATTTTATAAAACAAAATTAATTAAAAACAATATGTTAAAAATTAAAATGCAAATATATTTAATATTAAAAATAAAAAAATAAAAACATAATATGAAGTTAAATACATATCACAAATACTTACAATTATATTAAATAAAATAAACAAATAATTTTCAAACAAATAAATATTTTTATTTAGAAATTATTTATGAATAAAAACATTAATTATTATATTTTTGTTTATTTACTTCCTACCCTATAACACCACACAATTCACAACCCACATCTAAATTTTAAAAAAATGTACTTCCATAATTAACATAATTAATTATCAATTAAAGAAATATTAATTAAAAAACAAATTAAAACACATAAAAATTAATTATCATCCCACCCTTTACCCCTATAATCCCCACAACCCACACCTAAAATGCAACTGTAAAAAAATTAATTACACAATTAAAATTGTTTTTCAATTACAAAAACTAATAGTATTTTTTTTTTTTCATTTTCTCCAATTACAGTACAAGCGAATAGAAAATACAAGTGATCTTTATCTGCATAGCAGGATATCACATATATACATGGTGGCAAAATAAATCACATACAATTACTTCACAACTTAACCGTGTGCCACCTTGGTGATCTCGTTTCATTTGGGACCTGGCTGTACGGCCTACGTGCTAATATGGCATCTCTTCCCATCCTGCTATTACATCAGGTGTACCATTTTCCTGGTTCAAGGTTTAGCAAGTAATACACATTTTTGCAAACTCCCCACCCCCCTCCCCTGCTGACGGGCCGCTCCGGCATTTTGGAAACCTAAATCTATAAGGTTATAACTAAAACCTAGCTTGTAAGAAGCTGAAAGTGGGATGTCTGTCCAGGTGGGTGGGTACTTCGTGAATTGAGGGTAAATGGAGACCTGAATACCTCCCGAGCCCGGCAATCCCCGTATCTCAGCTGCAAGAGTGGAGGCTCCTATACAGGCAGGAGAGTAGTGGTGACGTGTGAAGACATTTACAGAGCTTCATGGAGTGAGGGTGTCGGCCGCTTTGAAAGCTTCCAGCAAGAGGTCCCAACTCATAGCGATCGGTTCCTTTCTTAGGCCTCTTTTTTCCTCACGTCGGATAGCTACGCTTTCAGCCAGCCCTCATTTTTCCACCTCTTCCTTCCAACTGAGCAGTGTTGGGGCCACGGGGGATTTCCACCTCCTAGTAATACCTCGCTTAGCAAGGAGCAAGGCCAGATCCGTGAATCTGGCTCACACTTTGTGCTCTTTTCGCCTTCTGTATAGACCTAGTATACTTGTCTCTACTGTGTGCCATCCCATGTCACCCACGACTTCCTTTAAGGTAGCAGTTATTCCACCCCAGTATCTCCCTAAGCTGGGGCAAGACCAAAGCATGTGTAACAGATCTGCGTCCTGCTCAGGACATCTACGGCAGGACGGCAGGATGACAGGAAAGATGGCATGTATTCTATGCGGAGTCAGGTACGCTCTCTGCGTTACCATATACTAGATGAATTTAAAACGGGTGTTGCTGGATACTAGTTTTGGGTATTCTAAAATCGTTACCCATTCTTTGTCTGTTAATGGTCTGCCTATGTCTTGTTCCCATTTAGTGCGTGTTGCAGTTAGTGGAGATGGACGGTGCGTGCGTGTGTCCCGGTAAAGCCAGCGGGTTAGATGGCTACCCGTCCCCATAAGGTACATCAGATGAACCAACCCGTGCGTATTTGGTTCTGCCCCATCAGGTGCCCAGTGTCTTTTAACATAACGCGTCAAACTCGCGTGAGTCAAGAACAGTGTCTCCGAGACCCCTCGCTCATTTGTGAAATCTGTATGTGTGAGTAACAGTTTGTCCCCAAATAAGTCCCCAACTGTTGTCATTCCGGCCTGCAACCAGGGTTCTAACTTGTGGGTGGTAAGTGTTCCTAGGTTGGTTGGAATGCCCAACAGTGGTATATTCGGGGCATATGCGGGGAGAATATTGGTGTAATTTAATGCCTGCTTCCAGTATGTGAGTGCAGTTCTAAGAAGTATTCCTGCAGTGTGCGGTATAGCACTACCCAGGGAGAGCAGTCTGTGCAACGTGCCCTGAGCCAGCATGCACTCTGAGTAAGCAATTTCCTGCAGATTCCGGCCTGCTAACCAATACTAGAGCCATTGCAATTGTGATGATAAGCAGTATGCATAAAAGTCCAGGGCCCCCATCCCCCAGTGTTGGATGGGAGTTGTAACTTCACTAAGCTCAAGCATCTGCGGCCCGTGCCCCATATTAAGCTGGCGAGGAGTGTTTTCAGTGTTGTAAAGACTGCTCTTGGGACTACCACTGGAAGGTTAGTAAAAAAGTAGAGTAAACGCCGGAGCACAACCATTTTGGAAATTGCTAATCTCCCTGCCACAGAGAGGGGCAGTGACGTCCAAAACGCGACCTGAGCCCTCAGGAAGCCAATAGCTCTATGCAGATTCCCCTCTATAAGATCTATTTTGGTTCTATAAATTTGTATCCCTAAGTATTTAAAGGTGTTGTGAGCAATTGTTATGTCACGGTTACCAAATGGTAAAGTCAGCTCTTCCGTGTTACCGAAGGGGAAGGCATAGGATTTTTCATAATTAATTGCCAGCCCTGCTATGTGTTCAAATTGTGTGAAGAGCTGCGCCGCAGTGTCCAAGTTATTTCACAGTTTCCTGGTGTATAGAAAAATGTCATCTGCGTAGAGTGATATAGCATGGTGGGCACCGTTTATGTTTATACCCCAGCCCGCCGAGGACACCCATAGTTTATAGGCCAATGGCTCAAGGGAAAGAGCAAACAATATGGGTGATAGGGGCATCCCTGTCTAGTGTCCCGTTGTATTTGATATGGTTATAATATAAACGACCCCGTGAGCAGCCTAGCTGTGGGAAGGTGATACCATTATTGGATCCAACGAGTGTAAGCAATTGGAATCCCAAATTTCTGTAGTGCTGCCAGCATGTAGTCCCAGCCCAATGTGTCGAATGCCTGAGTGATATCTAGTGTGATACATCGTGCTTCTGGGTCCTCCGCAGTACAGGCAAACATAATGTTGCACAGCCTGCATATATTCAAAGACGTAATTCATCCAGGGACGAAGCCGCCACATTGATCTATATGGACCAGCTTCGGTACAAGGGGCTGCAAGTGATTGACTAGTATTTTACTTAGAATCTTATACTCAGTATTTAACAAGGAGAGCGGTCATTATGCGGATAACTGAGTGTGATCCCTCCCGGGTTTGGGAAGGAAAGGGATTAGTGCTTGTATTGTAGAGGGGGGCAAGGTGCCTGTCTCGTAGGCCTCCTTATACAATTTCTTCAGCTGTGGAGCAAGTTGTTGCGTGTAAGTGGCAAAAAACTCCGCAGGCAGACCATCAAGGCCTGGGGTTTTGTTATTGGGGAGGGCCTTGATTGCAGCTTTTATTTCTGCTAGTGTTATAGGTTCAGCTAACACTGTTTTGTTCTCATCTGATACCTGTGGGAGTTCTTCTGTGTCTAGGAAGGCGTTAATCTCTAGGTGGGCAATCAGTGGTGGGGCTGTGTAAAGCATTTTGTAATGGTCATACAAAGGCTTTATTAATGGCTGTTTGTGTGAGAGCCCTGGTATGCTGTGGCAACCAAATTTCCATGATAGGCGCGGGGGCATTCCGAAGGATCCGGGCCAATAAAGTGCCTGGTCTGTCTGATTCTGCGTGCATTTTGTGTAAGTAAGTGCAGTGGTCTATTATACACAGTTGGTCCAGTAGTTCTGCTTATTTAATGCAGGCCTCCTGGAGGTCCGGTTTTGCTGTGGAGTCTCGGGCTGCCTTAGTTTCGAGTGTGTGCAAATTGTCTTCAATGTCCTGCAAGTCTCGGTGGACCTGTTGCCGGGCTCCAGAAGAGGTGCTAATAGCTGTGCCCTTGAGTACTACCTTAAATGCCTCCCACTCCAGACCCACAGAGGACGCTGTAACAGCATTTTCGGCGAAGTAGTGTGTGATGGTAGGCGCTAGTGCTACCTGATACACCCCATCTTCTACGTGGCCGGGATCGAGACGCCATGTAGGGACCGGGGCTGGGACACGCCCCCATATAAATGTGATCTCCAGTGCACTGTGATCCAATATTGTTTTGCCCACATAGGCCACTCGAGTGGTTTGCGTGAGGAGTGACTGACTACATAGTATATGATCAATTCGTGTTTGAAGATCATGTGTGGCGCAGTAAAATGAATATTCTCTCATTCCCTTGTTGTGGTTACGCCATATGTCCATCAGGGCCCATCCTCGTGCCCAGTTCTGCAATGTTTTGGAGTGGTGTATTGATTGGGCCCCACCTGGGGGGGATGGGATCTGTCTAAAACAGTGTTGACAACCGCATTAAGGTCGCCACCAAGTATCCAACAAACGTCTGTCCAATCTGCCAGTGCTGTGCTAACTCGGGCATAGAAAGGTTCCTGTTCTGAATTAGGGGCATATAAACTTCCTAGCACTATTGGAGTACCATCTAGTGTACCCTGAATCAGGACGTATTGGCCCTCCTTGTCTATCTGTTTCTCTTGTATTGCAAATGGGACGCCAGACGGTAACCAAATGGCCGCTCCTTGTGCAAAGGCAGAGTAGGTCGTACTATACAACTGGCCTCTCCATTTATTCTGTAGTTTGGTGCCCTCGAGCGCGGTTTGGTGTGTCTCTTGTAAGAACACTATTTGTGCGTTTCGCCGAATCAATTGAGTATGCACTCTGTGTCGGTTACGTGGTGATCTCATTCCCCTAATGTTCCATGTGATGCAGTTGTAATGTTGTAACGTAACCAACCTAGCCATTAAAGTGAATGAAGGCATACCAGTTAGCACGGAGCTTCTGTAAGTTACGGCCCATCAGCATCCCTGTTAAACACCCCAATATACGGTCCAACTGCGGAACTTGGTTCGACCAAACTAAAAGAACTATGCTTAATAACTCAACAGATTTAACACTTGCTACTGCATAGGGGGCCATGGCTAAATGTATCCCTGGGGAGCTTCCAATGCTCCTAAGAATAACCTCCCACAGTCCAAAATGGGGGTGCTAGCTCCCGCCCCCGGGGTCCCCCGCCCATGCCCTGAGTCAGTGTTCAAGTCTCTTGGGACATAAGAGAAAGCGAACATCCACACCCAGCTGTGGGATTGATATAGGTCCTCTGTCATGGACAGTGTTCACAGAGTGTTATCAAGATAGTCTTACCTCCCCGTGGGGAAACCAGGAGACGTCTCTCCCATCAGTAGTTGCATTACTTACAAACTGCACCTCAGGAAGCCCGCTACATTAATACCGGCTTGTCTATGCAGATTGACCCGACTTGGGTCGTTTTAGTTGAGGAGCTCGTTCACTGTATGTGATGACAGTGAGAAAAACAGCGGTGGGCTATGGTCCGGCTCCGATTGAGCTGTGTCTCCTGTAGATGACTCATCGTCCGTGACTATTCTCGTTTCTCTGAAGGTGGCAGCAGAAATGATGGCTCTCCTCTGTTCCTCCAGTGCCTGCGCGGGTGTTGGGGTTGCATCCTCCTCATATCGCTTGAGTTTAGAGCGTTGTCGCTGTGATTGTCGTCGCCTGGGTTGGGACTCCTCTGTTTTCCGATGGGCCGAATTGATAGGTAGGTCCGGGAAAGTGTGCTCAATCCATTCCCACGCTTCTGCTTGGGTATCAAAGAAGTTACTTTTTTGTTCATGTATGATTTTTAGTTCCGCCAGATATAAGAGTGCATATTTCAAATTTATTGCTTGCAGATGCTGCTTGACTCCATGATATTGCGCCCTTTGCTTCTGCACTTGGAGTGTATAATCAGGGAAAAAGGAAATGCGTGCATTGTCTTTTGTAATTGGTGCTTTTTCCCTCGCCACTAACAGTATCTGGTCACGGTCTCTGTAATTGGGGACCATGTGGGCTCTCTCTATGCAGAAAGTGTCAGTCAATCGCCCTGGTGGCATGAATGATTTGAGACAAGAGTCTACGTAGAGCGTCGCATTTTGACCTTCTGAGTTCTCTGGTAGGCCAATTATGTGCACGTTATTTCGACGTGACCGTCCTTCCGCATCTTCTACCCGTTCTTGTAAGTGGCGCAAGCTGATGTTGCATCCACTCCGGTTCGTTCGAGTGCTCCTTCTGCTTTGGAAGCAGTTCCTGTACTGCTGCTTTGTTGGCAGTCACCTTTTCAGCGCGTTTTTTGTGGTCATCCCGGATTATAGCAATATCTCCGGTGAGGGAGCCCAGTTGTTGCTCCATCAATGTGAATGACTGCCGGATTTCTTGCAAGATGAGGTCCAGTTTGTCAGGTTGTGCGCCCTCCGCAGTAAGAGGAACCATATCAGTGGATGTGGTGGTCGAGGCTGCGCTGGAGTCTTCTGTATCCTGATTCCTATCCCTCGTATGTCCCATTTTGTCTTTAGGTCGGTAATAGCGTCAGGTGCGAAGTTATGGAGTCGGTGCGTTCCTGTGGATATTGACCATGCAACGTCGCCTTTGTGACTTAAGTTGCCCCCTAATGAGACCCCGCCGGGAGGTCTGGCCCTTGTTTCACTTGCGGCTGGCTCACTTCAGTGGGAGTCTCTCTTGGTCCCCCCAAAATGGACGTTGTCGGTGCGGCTGGAGAAAGTACAAGGGCGTTTCGTGAATGTTGTCCTCGCCACAGTGATCAGCTGCCCGGGAGCCTCCCTGCTACCAGGGCCAGGCGCAAGGACCCTTCCCACTGTAGCCTCTTAACCTGCGCCGGATGTCCTCGGGCTGCGCTAGGCCTGCAGGGTGGGCCTCCGTGATGAGCAGCCTCTCCGCCCAGGAATGTGGGGTACAAGTGTCACAAGATCTCACTCTCTGAACACCGTTCAGGCCACGGCGATATATCCC
This sequence comes from Calotriton arnoldi, assembly GCA_963921515.1. Taxonomy (NCBI): domain Eukaryota; kingdom Metazoa; phylum Chordata; class Amphibia; order Caudata; family Salamandridae; genus Calotriton; species Calotriton arnoldi. The sequence goes on from CAWUFW010003614.1 coordinate 884,657, forward strand.
TGGTGTGAGCCAGTAACTCCGGTCGCATCAGGTGGGTCCAGCCATGCTGCGACACTCTTCGCGGCGCTTCGGCCGACCAGTCCCGGCGTGGGCCTCCGCAATCACTATGGAGGGCTGCCTGCCCTGCCCACAGCCAGATCCATTCAATGTGCATGAACCAGTTCCTGTTCTAGGTTTACAGCTGATGGCCTGCGCCGGCCTGCCCCATGCGCAGGTGGTGTTCCGCAGTGTCAGGAATTTAGGGGCCGCACGTCACCCAAAGTGGGTCCCCCCTGGGTCGCAACCGGCACTGGCAGATAAGTTGGGTGTGCAGCTAGGGGAGGACCCCACACACCAACACTAGACACGGTGGGCAGTCAGCAGCGTGTTCCTGCTACGGACGTTTTTGCAGCAGAAGCCGTCCCCGGACCGCAGTATCCAGGAATTGCAGCGTTCAGTGGGGACTCGCAACACTTCTCTTTGCCAGGATCATCCGGGGCCTGTGAGTCCGTCCCATTGGCCTTGCCCGTCGGGGCCGGTGTGGCAGTGGCCCCCAGCCATGCCACATGCCGGAGAATCAAGCAGGCCCCAATGCAGTGGTAGGGGCAGCCCGGACGGGTCTCCGCACTCCAGTGCCAAACAAGGTGGGCCGGCAGCAGCACAGTCCTATTATTGGCACCACGCAGGTGAGTCCAGTCTCAGTGTGCCGCCATCCAAGTCTCAGCATGCCGCCACCCAGTGCGCGCAGGATCTAGCAGGGGTCCGGGGCACTCCTCACTCCCCGGACCACCCAGGGGCAGTGATGTCTTCTTGGGGCCCTCCCCCATTGGGGTCACAGCAGGTCCGGCTTCGCCAGCGTTTCGCTCCGGAGGGCCTCACAGGCCACGGAGTTGTGTGGCAGCAGGCGCCCGCGACGTCCTCCGGGCCCGGGCGCTGCCAATTACAGCACGTCCCAGCTCACCTCGTTATATTCGCCGTCGAGTGCTTAGTGGGGCCACAGACATCCCCCGCTGCCGGCACAGTCAGGGAGAGGAAAGTCGAGTACTCCGGTTCCTCCCGCGATCAGGGAGCGGTGTGTCCTCCTCCGTCAGGAGAGGTCGGGAGCCGCCATTTTAAGCCAAGGCGAGCCGCCCCGCACTTCCCCCGCAGCGGAGTTAAACACCGGCTAGGTGTTACTCCGGGATGGATCGGTGCCGCAGGGTCTTCGTCGTCGTTTTCAGTACTTTTGGGGCACGGATGTCGCCCCAGTATAGATGTTATGGCGCAGACGGAGGACCCCGGGCCGGGAGCCCCACAACTACACAACCGCTATTTTTGGCAGTTGACCACGCCCTCAAACTAATAGTATTTAATAATTAATTATAAAGTAAGTAAAATGTATTTGCTCCCCACCCTTTACCCCTATAAAACCAAAACCCACACACAAAAAAATGTAAACAATTACCCTGATTAATTATCAATTAATTCATTAATATTAATTATCAACTAATTATTAATTAAAAATAAATTACTTCCCACCCTTCAACCCTATAAACCTCAAAACCCCCATCTAAAATTAATTACACAATTTCCATATTTAATTTTAAATTAATTAATATTAACTATCAACTAATTATTAATCAATTAAAAGTAAATAACTTCCCACCTTTTACCTTTATTAACCCAAAACCCATACCTCAAAAAAATATAATTAAACAATTAACAAAATTAATTATCAATTATTTGTTATTTATTATTAACTAATTATTAATTAATTAAAAATAAATTACTTCCTAACTTTACCCCTATAAACCACACAACCCACACCTAAACAAATTACACAATTACCATAATTAATTACCAATTAATTAATTAATTAATATTAATTAACACGCAATTAATAATTAATTAAAAATAAACTACTTCCCACCTTATACCCCTATAAACACCACAACCCACACATAAAATTTACAACAAAAAACACATTTAACACTATAAAATCTCAATTAAATAAATATTAATACAGAAAAAATTATCATTAATTTATTATAATTAAATTACTTCCCACCCTATTCCCCTATAAACCCACAACTTGCTACGGAACAAAAAAACACAAAATGTAATTAAAATAAAATTGATAACTGCTAAAAATGTAACACATATATTGAAAAACATAAACAATACTTATACTAAAAAATATATCACACTCATGTAAAATATATACTAAAATACATAACTCTAATTACAAAATCGATATTTTAAACAACTATATTTTTGCAAATGATATAACTGACTTCTATATTTTTTTAAACAATATTTCTTACCTTAAATTCAATGTTCTTGACCACGATATTCTTACTGTCGATATTTTTGTTTCACGATATTTACAACTCGATATTTGTGTAGGTTGACATTTCCAACTCAATATTTTGTCTAAATACCATATAGCTAGGTTCATCTGTAGATTTAAAACTGCAACAATACATAAAAACTGTTTTTGTATCATGTGTAAGTCAGCAGTAAAGTAGATGGTACGTTGGCCAGAATAAAAATTTAAATATACTTATTTTTCTTTTACTGAACAATATCTACATAACTACAGACAGTTAGAATGCCTACAAAAGCTTGGAGGAAAAAGCAACAGAAACAACTACAGTATCTCTACAGAACTGAGACACAAAAAGGGGACAATGCAAAAAAAGTGGTGAAAGAAAAAAAGGCTACTGGTAAGAGGACAAAGTCATTCCTTAAAAATATATGTGGACACCTGAAAAGATTACAAAATAATTAACATAGGAATAAGAGTGGACAATATCTATATATTAAAAGAATAGGAAAGAATGTGACAAAGATTGACACACTTTAACCAGGAGACAGAAACAGTTTAAGGAAATCAGAGCCAGGATGTTTCGTAGTAGAGTGTTTGTAAATCTACTGAGAAATATGAAAAAGTATAGAAGAAGGAGAGAGCACTGAAACAGAAAGAATAAGTTGAGGGAGTAGTTGATAAGGCCTTTGCTTTGAAGAGGAAGCATTTCATTTTGATTATAAATAGAATGAAAACTCTTGACAAAATGGTGTTGTACATGAGGAGACAGAACTAGAAGAAAAGATTAGTGAATAGAAGTAACTTTTGGACAGTTTTTAGTGGAGAATGGATACATACTTCAACTATAGAGCCTTTCTTTAATGAAGAACGCTATCTCCAGGATAACACATTAGTTCACGCTATTGATGAAAGAGGGCGATGTTATTAAATGAAAAAACGGCACTCCTATAGCGAAAGAGGTGATGGTATCTAGAAATGTAGAACAAGTTATTGCAGAAGAGGTACTTGGAAGGCGTAGTCAGGTCCTGTATACAAATGGAATTGTGGTAGTGTTTGTAGTATTCGACAGCAATACATTGATATACTAAGAAAATGTCTACATATCTTTCCAAGGCAAAAGTTTAAAACACAAAAAATACTTTACAAGGATTGGATCCTTACAAGGTTAGAAAGTATACAATATTGGAGGGACACTCACTTCCTTGTTTATCAAATAAAGTGTGCCAAAGCACCTTTCATCATTTCAGGATGTAAGCTGTACACCTCTCAACAATGCAAACTTTAGTTAGGAGGCTGTAGTATGTGAAAAGTCATGCTTTATGTTTAGGAAAAATGAATAGAGCACTTCTGGATGATACTGTGACAGAGGTATAAAATGTTTGTGATGATGTGCAGTTTTGTTTCTTTTGTCCAGAACAGGACTCTATGGAAAATAAAGAGTTGATAACAGGAGGAGTTGCAGAAAAGGACACAAGTATTATAGTTGATAGCTTTGAAAAAGAGATTACAAAATGTAACACAGTGTGCTCTTAAAAATCCAGAGTATGTTTGGATATGGTGTCGACACACTCTACAAGATTGAAACACAAACTGTTGACTTGTATTTAAAAAGTGAAAAAGAAAATAATGATAACTGAGAAAAGTTTGCTGTGTACTAATTTGTAGAGGAACCCTTTGTCTTGTCCACACAGCAAGTTATATGTGAGTACTGTTACAATAAATTAGAGGATACTAAAATGCCTGCTAGAGCTGTGCATAGCAAGTTTGTACTGGTTCCCATTCCAGAACCACTTCAAGGTTTAAGTGTTTATAAGTCAATTCTTATCGTCCTGTACTATACACCTGATAAAATTGTCAAATGGGCTGGGAACAGTTAGGGGGATAAGACTAAATGCCCTAAGTGCAGGTTTCTAGCAGCAGATATTCTTTAGATGTTTGCAGCCTGCCATGTGCTTCATGACATTTGGACAGGGGTGGCACTTTCTAGCACCAGTATTGGTACGGACATACAGTTTACAAACAAGGAGATTATGTTAGGCCACAGATCACATCTAGGCCTTAGGACGAATGAGGGTTGCCCCCAGAGGCAACTCTTATCTATTATTATCCACTCAGCCAGGCTATGTATTGCAAGAGCTTGTTTCTGTCATTTCCCCTCTCAAGGTAACAGAGTGGTAGGCTCTCCTCCAGCAAATCTATGATTTAGAACGTCCTCTGGTTAAATCTAGGGGGCATCAATCAATTAAAAACTTTGACCATATCTGGGTGAGTTTTAGCTGGGATCCTTTTAATAACACTAGTCTAAGAAATGTTACTTAACCTGATTAATTTTCTTTTTGGCCGAGTAAATTGCTTAGTCTCATGAATTTCATCCCAATTCATTTTCTAACCGGTCCTTTTTTATGTCTGTCTTTTAATACACTTTCTGATTTTGATATCTCCCCTTAGTCAATTAATTTGTCTTTCTATTTTTATATTAACGTTTTGTATACTGGTGTATTTTTGTATTAATACATGAAATAATGTACATGACACATTGCGATAGATTCACTGTTAAACCCTAGCCCTATTTAAGCTTATTATGCAAATGAAACCTCTATTTTTACTCTATGTAAGACCATTCTTGAAGAAAAAAATTAAATATTTAAAAAAAGAGTCAATTCTTATCCAATGTATACTTCCATTTCAGGCTATGAAGCCAAAGACAGGCAATATACCACCAACAGAGCTGCAGAAAGGTCTAAAAGGTAGAGTAGTTTACTGGATTACTAGTATTTTCTCAAAATGTTCAGCAGGATGCTCAAAAGTTTTTAATGGTATTGCTAGGACTATTAGAGGAATATCAATGAATTATTTTGTTTAACTTATAAATGAAACCATAACTGTAAACATTGTGAATTCATCTCTAGCACTGAAATTAATTCAGAATGACTCCTCTACTTGACATTACCAGATTGTAAAGCTGTGGCCTTTGAACAGTTAACCAAAAACGCCCATCAAGATATGACCTGTTCAAACTGCAGATCAGAAATTAGGTGCACATTGTTACTACAAAAGTATGGGAAATATGTCATAGTCATACTACAACGATGCATAGTGGCTGGTACTGAACTAGAAACTGAAATTACAAACTTTGTAGCTGGACAAATTTCCATTTCAAAAAGAAGTTTCAGAACCATAGCAATCATATTTCATGAAGGAGTTAATATACCCTCTATACCCTACACAATATATTTAAGATGTCAAAGAGGATGGACAAAGTGCAATGACATAGAAATGTCAATCAAATCAATACTACGTAAAAAGTTACCAAACTTATATCTGCTATTTCTAGAACCAAAGTTGTAAAGACAATTTAGAATAACAAAGTGTGGTATTGTGTTAACATGTATATGAATTATGAGTTCCTGAGACATTATTCGGCCTATTAGGGGTATTGTCTACGGCAAGTTGTTGGAAATGAAAGACTCTTTTTAACTGGAGGAAAGGGATTTATAAAACATTACAGGCCTACATTCTGTTACTACAGATAAAAACTAAATGGAGGTACTATAATACTAGCAGCCTTAAGTTGCATCTAAGAAGTCTTTTCTCCACTTCACCATTGTATCTTGTTTTGGTTGCGTAATGTTCAAAATGAAATACTAATACATTTTTCTTTGTTTGCATTTTTTCGCAGCACTTGAACTGCTGCAATAAAAAACGGAAAACAATTAACAAGTATGGTTTTTCACATTCTGCAAAATTATATCCATAGACTGATCCCCGGCTGTTACGATGGTGTTATAGTTCATGCAGAAGATAGCAAACCTCTGTAGTTCTTGTGACATTTCACTGCATCTTCTCTCCACTTAAGTTGGAACTTTGTCGTCAGGAGCAGGGGCTGGAGGTCTGGAGACAGAAGATCCCTCTCCTTTTTTTTCTCTGTGCAATTTTAAGTTGCTTCTTCTGGCATGTTTTCAAGTGGTACAACATGCTTGTTGTACCACATGAATATTTTTTTACTGTATCCTGAGATAATGTCTTCAAATGTATGCTGCACTTCTCTAATTTAGTTGTGGTCTTCGATTTACCAGATGGAATAATGAAAAAATCCAAAGATATGCTTGTTTCTTCATTGCTGCTTCTTCATCAGAAGACTGTTCATGTGCAACTGAGTCCTCCTGGTGTTCAACAACTTCAACCAGTTGTAGGTCTTCCTCTGGTTCTTCTGATGCCATTTTATTTTTATAGAAATAGCCCAAAAAAGTTTTAAACCAGCACAATTTTCAAAATCAGTTTGGGTGAGAATGGGTATTTGGTAGTTATGTACTATTTGCGAGTAAAGTTGTGGAAAGTTATTTTTTTAACCTGTTACGTTTTACAAATGTGTTGTTAAAATAAAGTTAAACCAATATGTTACTAACGGCCAGACTCAAACTTTGTGTAAAATATGTCTAAATATCTGTTTTCCACATTGTCATTTGTGACTACTGACGTCACTGCGACCTCCGGCGTTGCTGTGAAGAAGGAAAATGCATTTTTGATGTAGCTTTTTCAACGAATGAATACAAATGGGAAAAATAAATTAGTATCTTACTAAACAGCTACACTGAAACTTTATGTAAAATCTGTCTATATATGTGTTTTACTCTTTGTCAAAAACACGCGGTATTCTCGGTGTGTCCTTGGCAATCGTGACATCATCGTGAAAATCAAAAATATCTTTAAATAAGATGATTTATGTACTTTTTAAATAAATAGATGACAAATACAATAATAAGTGGTGCACCATGCAGGTGTAATGTTCAATCTCTAATTATAGGGAAAGAAATACAGGGACATTATAGTTATGAAAGAGAATTTTAAAAAAATTGATATTCACTAAAAAACAAAGGTTACAGGGACGTTATAGTTAGGAATTAGCATTTAAAAACCTTAGAAATTCACTGAAGAAAAAAAGTTTACAGGGACGTTATAGTTAGGATATAGAATTTAAAACCATTAGAAATTCACTGAAAATCCCAAAGGTTACAGGGACGTTATAGTTAGGCTGACATTTCACTCGTACAAAACCAGAGAAATTCAGCAGTTATAGTTAGCTGAGCTAACTATAACTCGGGCCCACGCAATGCACTGCTTATGACCTCCCATATTACCTCACTCATGACATGGTCAGTGACATCACTGATGACATTTCAAATGACATCACTGATGACATCTAAAATGACATCACTGTTGACATCTGAAATGACATCACTGATAACATCATCCAGTGGTTGTGAGTGTTTTGAGAAAATTACTGAATGTTAAACATATATACTTAGGTAACTTGCTGTGGAAGTGCCTGTATGGGTAAATGGGTGGGTGTGTAAGTCATGAATAGAAGAGTGACTGGGTATATAAGAGACAGTATACATGAGATAGTGGGTGTGTGAGTTTTTGTATAGGTGAGCGAAGGGTGTGTCAGTGTATGTATGAGTGAGTGGCTGTGTGCGTATCTGTATAGTTGACTGAGGTGGTGTATTAGTGGTTGTAAATGGTGAATGAGAGGGTGCATGAGTGGCTGAATGGGTGTTTGAGCAGATGCATAAGTGTCTGTATGGGCGAGTGACAGGATACATGAGTGGCTGTCTCAGTGCATCAATGGGTGTGTAAGTGGGTGTATGGGTGAGTGAGTGGGTATGAGTGGCTGTATGTGTAAGCAAATGGGTGTTTGAGTAAGTGAGTGTGAGAGAGGTTGAATGGGAAAGTATGTGTTTCTCCCAGTCACTGTATAGGTGAGTGAGTATATGTAGTAGTATATGTATAAGTAACTGAGTGGCTGTGTGAGTAATTGTATGGGAGAAGTAGTGGCAGTGTGGCTGACTGTATGGGTGACTGAGTAGGTGTGTGAGTAGGAGAATGATTAACTTATTTACTGTGTCTGTAGCTGTATGGGTGCATGACTGGATGTGTAAGTGTGCCTGTGTGTCTATCACTGGATCTGTGACTGGCTGTATTGGTAAGTGAGTAGGTGCATGAGTGTCTGCATATGTGAGTTAGTGGTTCTGTTAGTGGCTCTATGGGTGAGTTGATGTTTTACTGGTTATATGGATGAGTGATGAGATGAGTGAGTGTTTGTATGGTTTTTGTGAATGGGTTTGTTAGTGATTGTGTGGGAGTGGGTGTATGACATGTTTTATGGGGGTGTAAGTGGGTGTTTAAGTGTTTCTCTGGATGATGTCATCAGTGATGTCCTTTAAGATGTCATCAGTGATGTCATTTGAGATGTCATCAGTGATGTCACTGACCATGTCATGAGTGATGTAATATGTGAGGTCATAAGCAGTGTATTGCGGGGGCGAGAGTTATTGTTAGCTCAGCTAACTATAACTGCTGAATTTCTCTGGTTTTGCATGAGTGAAATGTCAGCCTAACTATATCTTCCCTGTAACCTTTGTCTTTTATAGTGAATATATATATATATATCTATATATATATATATATGTTAAACCAATTGCCCTGGAGCTTCACACTCGCACTCGGCAGCGGGCTTACCATACGGCTTTCCAAAGACAACTCACCTTCTGTTCAGGTACAGAAGATTGCCTGACGCGTTTCAAGGCTATTACACCCCTTACTCATAGGCTGCTCACATGTGGATTCTGATATGCTCTTCCCTTTAATTTATCAATTTGCATGCCAATGATTGGTTCTTAGCCCTCAGTGGGCGGCACTTAATGTCTTGGTGACAAAATATTGCATGATGGGACCAGCAGTCCTGAAAGAAAGAAAGAGAACAGCCTTGTTACCCTCAGTGGGCTCGTATCCACTTGCTGCATAAGAACATTTGTACTCCTTAGTAGGATCCTGAATATTCAGGCGAGTTAATTGCGTCTGACTCGCTGCGCTGTTCCGGCTGGAAACCGTTTCCAGCCGCAGCCTCTCGAAAGATGGTGCAGTCCTGTCACGACTGGGCCGCCGTGTACATCAATGTTAAACCAATTGCCCTGGAGCTTCACAGGACGCACTCGGCAGCGGGCCCACCATACGGCTTTCCAAAGACAACTCGCCTTCTGTTCAGGTACAGAAGATTGCCTGACGCGTTTCAAGGCTATTACGCCCTTACTCATAGGCTGCTCACAAGTGGATTCCGATATGCTCTTCCCTTTAATTTATCAATTTGCATGCCAATGATTGGTTCTTAGCCCTCAGTGGGCGGCACTTAATGTCTCGGTGACAAAATATTGCATGATGGGACAAGCAGTCCTGAAAGAAAGAAAGAGAACAGTCTTGTTACCCTCAGTGGGCTCGTATCCACTTGCTGTATAAGAACATTTGTACTCCTTAGTAGGATCCTGAATATTCAGGCGAGTTAATTGCGTCTGACTCGCTGCGCAGTTCCGGCTGGAAACCGTTTCCAGCCGCAGCCTCTCGAAAGATGGTGCAGTCCTGTCACGACTGGGCCGCCGTGTACATCAATGTTAAACCAATTGCCCTGGAGCTTCACAGGACGCACTCGGCAGCGGGCCCACCATACGGCTTTCCAAAGACAACTCGCCTTCTGTTCAGGTACAGAAGATTGCCTGACGCGTTTCAAGGCTATTACGCCCCTTACTCATAGGCTGCTCACAAGTGGATTCCGATATGCTCTTCCCTTTAATTTATCAATTTGCATGCCAATGATTGGTTCTTAGCCCTCAGTGGGCGGCACTTAATGTCTCGGTGACAAAATATTGCATGATGGGACCAGCAGTCCTGAAAGAAAGAAAGAGAACAACTTGTTACCCTCAGTGGGCTCGTATCCACTTGCTGCATAAGAACATTTTTACTCCTTATTAGGATCCTGAATATTCAGATGAGTTAATTGCGTCTAATGTTTAAATTTGGTTTCCTGATTGTTGCCGGGACTGCTGTTTAAGCCGCCAGTGATCAAGGGCAGAGTGTTTGTGGATATTTTGAGCGGCAGCCCAGCCGCGGAAACGCCCTTCCGCATGTCAACGGACCAGCGATTCTTGAAATGTCGGGAGTCGAGAGGACAGGGAGTCCTATACTGTGGGAAGTGGAATAAGCAGCATAATCATTGTTTTCCTCCTCAAGTAGGCCACTTAGGTAAAGTACTGTTTTTTAATTTTTGCAGAACTCGACAACACCCACTGTTGTAAAACGACAAGGGACTTCAAAGACCATGAGGCATCGTGATTGCACGCCCACTGGGGCGGGTCTTAATGTTTAAATTTGGTTTCCTGATTGTTGCCGGGACTGCTGTTTAAGCCGCCAGTGATCAAGGGCAGAGTGCTGCCCGAAACGCGTTTGGCCTGTGATAAGAACTTAGGAGGAAACGTGATGTGACTGCTAACCTGCAATAAATATGGTGATAACTCCCTGATGTGTGGCATTTCCATCGAGGGCAACCTCTGTTTGTGGATATTTTGAGCGGCAGCCCAGCCGCGGAAACGCCCCTCCGCATGTCAGCGGACCAGCGATTCTTGAAATGTCGGGAGTCGAGAGGACAGGGAGTCCTATACTGTGGGAAGTGGAATAAGCAGCATAATCATTGTTTTCCTCCTCAAGTAGCCCACTTGGGTAAATTACTGTTTTTTCATTTTTGCAGAACTCGACAACACCCACTGTGGTAAAACGACAAGGGACTTCAAAGACCATGAGGCATCGTGATTGCACGCCCACTGGGGCGGGTCTTAATGTTTAAATTTGGGTTTCTGATTGTTGCCGGGACTGCTGTTTAAGCCGCCAGTGATCAAGGGCAGAGTGCTGCCCAAAACGCGTTTGGCCTGTGATAAGAACTTAGGAGGAAACGTGGTGTGACTGCTAACCTGCAATAAATATGGTGATAACTCCCTGATGTGTGGCATTTCCATCGAGGGCAACCTCTGTTTGTGGATATTTTGAGCGGCAGCCCAGCCGCGGAAACGCCCCTCCGCATGTCAGAGGACCAGCGATTCTTGAAATGTCGGGAGTCGAGAGGACAGGGAGTCCTATACTGAGGGAAGTGGAATAAGCAGCATAATCATTGTTTTCCTCCTCAAGTAGCCCACTTGGGTAAAGTACTGTTTTTTAATTTTTGCAGAACTCGACAACACCCACTGTGGTAAAACGACAAGGGACTTCAAAGACCATGAGGCATCGTGATTGCACGCCTACTGGGGCGGGTCTTAATGTTTAAATTTGGTTTCCTGATTGTTGCCGGGACTGCTGTTTAAGCCGCCAGTGATCAAGGGCAGAGTGCTGCCCGAAACGCGTTTGGCCTGTGATAAGAACTTAGGAGGAAACGTGATGTGACTGCTAACCTGCAATAAATATGGTGATAACTCCCTGATGTTTGGCATTTCCATCGAGGGCAACCTCGGTTTGTGGATATTTTGAGCGGCAGCCCAGCCGCGGAAACGCCCCTCCGCATGTCAGCGGACCAGCGATTCTTGAAATGTCGGGAGTCAAGAGGACAGGGAGTCCTATACTGTGGGAAGTGGAATAAGCAGCATAATCATTGTTTTCCTCCTCAAGTAGCCCACTTGGGTAAAGTACTGTTTTTAATTTTTGCAGAACTCGACAACACCCACTGTGGTAAAACGACAAGGGACTTCAAAGACCATGAGGCATCGTGATTGCACGCCTACTGGGGCGGGTCTTAATGTTTAAATTTGGTTTCCTGATTGTTGCCGGGACTGCTGTTTAAGCCGCCAGTGATCAAGGGCAGAGTGCTGCTCGAAACGCGTTTGGCCTGTGATAAGAACTTAGGAGGAAACGTGATGTGACTGCTAACCTGCAATAAATATGGTGATAACTCCCTGATGTGTGGCATTTCCATCGAGGGCAACCTCTGTTTGTGGATATTTTGAGCGGCAGCCCAGCCGCGGAAATGCCCCTCCGCATGTCAGCGGACCAGCGATTCTTGAAATGTCGGGAGTCGAGAGGACAGGGAGTCCTGTACTGTGGGAAGTGGAATAAGCAGCATAATCATTGTTTTCCTCCTCAAGTAGCCCACTTGGGTAAAGTACTGTTTTTAATTTTTGCAGAACTCGACAACACCCACTGTGGTAAAACGACAAGGGACTTCAAAGACCATGAGGCATCGTGATTGCACGCCCACTGGGGCGGGTCTTAATGTTTAAATTTGGTTTCCTGATTGTTGCCGGGACTGCTGTTTAAGCCGCCAGTGATCAAGGGCAGAGTGCTGCCCGAAGCGCGTTGGCCTGTGATAAGAACTTAGGAGGAAACGTGATGTGACTGCTAACCTGCAATAAATATGGTGATAACTCCCTGATGTTTGGCATTTCCATCGAGGGCAACCTCGGTTTGTGGATATTTTGAGCGGCAGCCCAGCCGCGGAAACGCCCCTCCGCATGTCAGCGGACCAGCGATTCTTGAAATGTCGGGAGTCAAGAGGACAGGGAGTCCTATACTGTGGGAAGTGGAATAAGCAGCATAATCATTGTTTTCCTCCTCAAGTAGCCCACTTGGGTAAAGTACTGTTTTTAATTTTTGCAGAACTCGACAACACCCACTGTGGTAAAACGACAAGGGACTTCAAAGACCATGAGGCATCGTGATTGCACGCCTACTGGGGCGGGTCTTAATGTTTAAATTTGGTTTCCTGATTGTTGCCGGGACTGCTGTTTAAGCCGCCAGTGATCAAGGGCAGAGTGCTGCCCGAAACGCGTTTGGCCTGTGATAAGAACTTAGGAGGAAACGTGATGTGACTGCTAACCTGCAATAAATATGGTGATAACTCCCTGATGTGTGGCATTTCCATCGAGGGCAACCTCTGTTTGTGGATATTTTGAGCGGCAGCCCAGCCGCGGAAACGCCCTCCGCATGTCAGCGGACCAGCGATTCTTGAAATGTCGGGAGTCGAGAGGACAGGGAGTCCTGTACTGTGGGAAGTGGAATAAGCAGCATAATCATTGTTTTCCTCCTCAAGTAGCCCACTTGGGTAAAGTACTGTTTTTAAATTTTTGCAGAACTCGACAACACCCACTGTGGTAAAACGACAAGGGACTTCAAAGACCATGAGGCATCGTGATTGCACGCCCACTGGGGCGGGTCTTAATGTTTAAATTTGGTTTCCTGATTGTTGCCGGGACTGCTGTTTAAGCCGCCAGTGATCAAGGGCAGAGTGCTGCCCGAAACGCGTTTGTCCTGTGATAAGAACTTAGGAGGAAACGTGATGTGACTGCTAACCTGCAATAAATATGGTGATAACTCCCTGATGTGTGGCATTTCCATCGAGGGCAACCTCTGTTTGTGGATATTTTGAGCGGCAGCCCAGCCGCGGAAACGCCCCTCCGCATGTCAGCGGACCAGCGATTCTTGAAATGTCGGGAGTCGAGAGGACAGGGAGTCCTATACTGTGGGAAGTGGAATAAGCAGCATCATCATTGTTTTCCTCCTCAAGTAGGCCACTTAGGTAAAGTACTGTTTTTTAATTTTTGCAGAACTCGACAACACCCACTGTGGTAAAACGACAAGGGACTTCAAAGACCATGAGGCATCGTGATTGCACGCCCACTGGGGCGGGTCTTAATGTTTAAATTTGGTTTCCTGATTGTTGCCGGGACTGCTGTTTAAGCAGCCAGTGATCAAGGGCAGAGTGCTGCCCGAAACGCGTTTGGCCTGTGATAAGAACTTAGGAGGAAACGTGATGTGACTGCTAACCTGCAATAAATATGGTGATAACTCCCTGATGTGTGGCATTTCCATCGAGGGCAACCTCTGTTTGTGGATATTTTGAGCGGCAGCCCAGCCGCGGAAACGCCCTCCGCATGTCAGCGGACCAGCGATTCTTGAAATGTCGGGAGTCGAGAGGACAGGGAGTCCTATACTGTGGGAAGTGGAATAAGCAGCATAATCATTGTTTTCCTCCTCAAGTAGCCCACTTGGGTAAATTACTGTTTTTTTATTTTTGCAGAACTCGACAACACCCACTGTGGTAAAACGACAAGGGACTTCAAAGACCATGAGGCATCGTGATTGCACGCCCACTGGGGCGGGTCTTAATGTTTAAATTTGGGTTCCTGATTGTTGCCGGGACTGCTGTTTAAGCCGCCAGTGATCAAGGGCAGAGTGCTGCCCGAAACGCGTTTGGCCTGTGATAAGAACTTAGGAGGAAACGTGATGTGACTGCTAACCTGCAATAAATATGGTGATAACTCCCTGATGTGTGGCATTTCCATCGAGGGCAACCTCTAATTGTGGATATTTTGCGCGGCAGCCCAGCCGCGGAAACGCCCCTCCGCATGTCAGCGGACCAGCGATTCTTGAAATGTCGGGAGTCGAGAGGACAGGGAGTCCTATACTGTGGGAAGTGGAATAAGCAGCATAATCATTGTTTTCCTCCTCAAGTAGCCCACTTGGGTAAAGTCCTGTTTTTAATTTTTGCAGAACTTGACAACACCCACTGTGGTAAAACGACAAGGGACTTCAAAGACCATGAGGCATCGTGATTGCACGCCTACTGGGGCGGGTCTTAATGTTTAAATTTGGTTTCCTGATTGTTGCCGGGACTGCTGTTTAAGCCGCCAGTGATCAAGGGCAGAGTGCTGCCCGAAACGCGTTTGGCCTGTGATAAGAACTTAGGAGGAAACGTGATGTGACTGCTAACCTGCAATAAATATGGTGAGAACTCCCTGATGTTTGGCATTTCCATCGAGGGCAACCTCTGTTTGTGGATATTTTGAGCGGCAGCCCAGCCGCGGAAACGCCCCTCCGCATGTCAGCGGACCAGCGATTCTTGAAATGTCGGGAGTCGAGAGGACAGGAGTCCTATACTGTGGGAAGTGGAATAAGCAGCATAATCATTGTTTTCCTCCTCAAGTAGCCCACTTGGGTAAAGTACTGTTTTTAAATTTTTGCAGAACTTGACAACACCCACTGTGGTAAAACGACAAGGGCATCAAAGACCATGAGGCATCATGATTGCACGCCTACTGGGGCGGGTCTTAATGTTTAAATTTGGTTTCCTGATTGTTGCCGGGACTGCTGTTTAAGCCGCCAGTGATCAAGGGCAGAGTGCTGCCCGAAACGCGTTTGGCCTGTGATAAGAACTTAGGAGGAAACGTGATGTGACTGCTAACCTGCAATAAATATGGTGAGAACTCCCTGATGTTTGGCATTTCCATCGAGGGCAACCTCTGTTTGTGGATATTTTGAGCGGCAGCCCAGCCGCGAAACGCCCTCCGCATGTCAGCGGACCAGCGATTCTTGAAATGTCGGGAGTCAAGAGGACAGGGAGTCCTATACTGTGGGAAGTGGAATAAGCAGCATAATCATTGTTTTCCTCCTCAAGTAGCCCACTTGGGTAAAGTACTGTTTTTAATTTTTGCAGAACTCGACAACACCCACTGTGGTAAAACGACAAGGGACTTCAAAGACCATGAGGCATCGTGATTGCACGCCCACTGGGGCGGGTCTTAATGTTTAAATTTGGTTTCCTGATTGTTGCCGGGACTGCTGTTTAAGCCGCCAGTGATCAAGGGCAGAGTGCTGCCCGAAACGCGTTTGGCCTGTGATAAGAACTTAGGAGGAAACGTGATGTGACTGCTAACCTGCAATAAATATGGTGATAACTCCCTGATGTGTGGCATTTCCATCGAGGGCAACCTCTGTTTGTGGATATTTTGAGCGGCAGCCCAGCCGCAGAAACGCCCCTCCGCATGTCAGCGGACCAGCGATTCTTGAAATGTCGGGAGTCGAGAGGACAGGGAGTCCTGTACTGTGGGAAGTGGAATAAGCAGCATAATCATTGTTTTCCTCCTCAAGTAGCCCACTTGGGTAAAGTACTGTTTTTTAATTTTTGCAGAACTCGACAACACCCACTGTGGTAAAACGACAAGGGACTTCAAAGACCATGAGGCATCGTGATTGCACGCCCACTGGGGCGGGTCTTAATGTTTAAATTTGGTTTCCTGATTGTTGCCGGGACTGCTGTTTAAGCCGCCAGTGATCAAGGGCAGAGTGCTGCCCGAAACGCGTTTGGCCTGTGATAAGAACTTAGGAGGAAACGTGATGTGACTGCTAACCTGCAATAAATATGGTGATAACTCCCTGATGTGTGGCATTTCCATCGAGGGCAACCTCTGTTTGTGGATATTTTGAGCGGCAGCCCAGCCGCGGAAACGCCCCTCCGCATGTCAGCGGACCAGCGATTCTTGAAATGTCGGGAGTCGAGAGGACAGGGAGTCCTATACTGTGGGAAGTGGAATAAGCAGCATAATCATTGTTTTCCTCCTCAAGTAGCCCACTTGGGTAAAGTACTGTTTTTTAATTTTTGCAGAACTCGACCTCACACCCACTGTGGTAAAACGACAAGGGACTTCAAAGACCATGAGGCATCGTGATTGCACGCCCACTGGGGCGGGTCTTAATGTTTAAATTTGGTTTCCTGATTGTTGCCGGGACTGCTGTTTAAGCCGCCAGTGATCAAGGGCAGAGTGCTGCCCGAAACGCGTTTGGCCTGTGATAAGAACTTAGGAGGAAACGTGATGTGACTGCTAACCTGCAATAAATATGGTGAGAACTCCCTGATGTTTGGCATTTCCATCGAGGGCAACCTCTGTTTGTGGATATTTTGAGCGGCAGCCCAGCCGCGGAAACGCCCCTCCGCATGTCAGCGGACCAGCGATTCTTGAAATGTCGGGAGTCGAGAGGACAGGGAGTCCTATACTGTGGGAAGTGGAATAAGCAGCATAATCATTGTTTTCCTCCTCAAGTAGCCCACTTGGGTAAATTACTGTTTTTTAATTTTTGCAGAACTCGACAACACCCACTGTGGTAAAACGACAAGGGACTTCAAAGACCATTAGGCATCGTGATTGCACGCCCACTGGGGCGGGTCTTAATGTTTAAATTTGGGTTCCTGATTGTTGCCGGGACTGCTGTTTAAGCCGCCAGTGATCAAGGGCAGAGTGCTGCCCGAAACGCGTTTGGCCTGTGATAAGAACTTAGGAGGAAACGTGATGTGACTGCTAACCTGCAATAAATATGGTGATAACTCCCTGATGTGTGGCATTTCCATCGAGGGCAACCTCTGTTTGTGGATATTTTGCGCGGCAGCCCAGCCGCGGAAACGCCCTCCGCATGTCAGCGGACCAGCGATTCTTGAAATGTCGGGAGTCGAGAGGACAGGGAGTCCTATACTGTGGGAAGTGGAATAAGCAGCATAATCATTGTTTTCCTCCTCAAGTAGCCCACTTGGGTAAAGTACTGTTTTTAATTTTTGCAGAACTTGACAACACCCACTGTGGTAAAACGACAAGGGACTTCAAAGACCATGAGGCATCGTGATTGCACGCCTACTGGGGCGGGTCTTAATGTTTAAATTTGGTTTCCTGATTGTTGCCGAGACTGCTGTTTAAGCCGCCAGTGATCAAGGGCAGAGTGCTGCCCGAAACGCGTTTGGCCTGTGATAAGAACTTAGGAGGAAACGTGATGTGACTGCTAACCTGCAATAAATATGGTGAGAACTCCCTGATGTTTGGCATTTCCATCGAGGGCAACCTCTGTTTGTGGATATTTTGAGCGGCAGCCCAGCCGCGGAAACGCCCCTCCGCATGTCAGCGGACCAGCGATTCTTGAAATGTCGGGAGTCGAGAGGACAGGGAGTCCTATACTGTGGGAAGTGGAATAAGCAGCATAATCATTGTTTTCCTCCTCAAGTAGCCCACTTGGGTAAAGTACTGTTTTTTAATTTTTGCAGAACTTGACAACACCCACTGTGGTAAAACGACAAGGGACTTCAAAGACCATGAGGCATCGTGATTGCACGCCTACTGGGGCGGGTCTTAATGTTTAAATTTGGTTTCCTGATTGTTGCCGGGACTGCTGTTTAAGCCGCCAGTGATCAAGGGCAGAGTGCTGCCCGAAACGCGTTTGGCCTGTGATAAGAACTTAGGAGGAAACGTGATGTGACTGCTAACCTGCAATAAATATGGTGAGAACTCCCTGATGTTTGGCATTTCCATCGAGGGCAACCTCTGTTTGTGGATATTTTGAGCGGCAGCCCAGCCGCGGAAACGCCCCTCCGCATGTCAGCGGACCAGCGATTCTTGAAATGTCGGGAGTCAAGAGGACAGGGAGTCCTATACTGTGGGAAGTGGAATAAGCAGCATAATCATTGTTTTCCTCCTCAAGTAGCCCACTTGGGTAAAGTACTGTTTTTTAATTTTTGCAGAACTCGACAACACCCACTGTGGTAAAACGACAAGGGACTTCAAAGACCATGAGGCATCGTGATTGCACGCCCACTGGGGCGGGTCTTAATGTTTAAATTTGGTTTCCTGATTGTTGCCGGGACTGCTGTTTTAGCCGCCAGTGATCAAGGGCAGAGTGCTGCCCGAAACGCGTTTGGCCTGTGATAAGAACTTAGGAGGAAACGTGATGTGACTGCTAACCTGCAATAAATATGGTGATAACTCCCTGATGTGTGGCATTTCCATCGAGGGCAACCTCTGTTTGTGGATATTTTGAGCGGCAGCCCAGCCGCGGAAACGCCCTCCGCATGTCAGCGGACCAGCGATTCTTGAAATGTCGGGAGTCGAGAGGACAGGGAGTCCTGTACTGTGGGAAGTGGAATAAGCAGCATAATCATTGTTTTCCTCCTCAAGTAGCCCACTTGGGTAAAGTACTGTTTTTTAATTTTTGCAGAACTCGACAACACCCACTGTGGTAAAACGACAAGGGACTTCAAAGACCATGAGGCATCGTGATTGCACGCCCACTGGGGCGGGTCTTAATGTTTAAATTTGGTTTCCTGATTGTTGCCGGGACTGCTGTTTAAGCCGCCAGTGATCAAGGGCAGAGTGCTGCCCGAAACGCGTTTGGCCTGTGATAAGAACTTAGGAGGAAACGTGATGTGACTGCTAACCTGCAATAAATATGGTGATAACTCCCTGATGTGTGGCATTTCCATCGAGGGCAACCTCTGTTTGTGGATATTTTGAGCGGCAGCCCAGCCGCGGAAACGCCCCTCCGCATGTCAGCGGACCAGCGATTCTTGAAATGTCGGGAGTCGAGAGGACAGGGAGTCCTATACTGTGGGAAGTGGAATAAGCAGCATAATCATTGTTTTCCTCCTCAAGTAGCCCACTTGGGTAAAGTACTGTTTTTTAATTTTTGCAGAACTCGACCTCACACCCACTGTGGTAAAACGACAAGGGACTTCAAAGACCATGAGGCATTGTGATTGCACGCCCACTGGGGCGGGTCTTAATGTTTAAATTTGGTTTCCTGATTGTTGCCGGGACTGCTGTTTAAGCCGCCAGTGATCAAGGGCAGAGTGCTGCCCGAAACGCGTTTGGCCTGTGATAAGAACTTAGGAGGAAACGTGATGTGACTGCTAACCTGCAATAAATATGGTGATAACTCCCTGATGTGTGGCATTTCCATCGAGGGCAACCTCTGTTTGTGGATATATATATATATATATTCACTGAAAAAACCGTAGGTTTCAGGCACGTTATAGTTACAAATTAGCATTTTAAAAACCTTTGAAATTCACTGAAAAACCATAGGTTTCAGGGACGTTATAGTTACAAATTAGCATTTAAAAAACCTTTGAAATTCACTGAAAAACCATAGGTTTTAGGGACAGTTATAGTTAGTTGGACATTGCACTCGTACAAAACCCGTGAAATTCCCCCGTTATAGTTAGTCCAGCTAACTATAACTCGCGCCCGCAATGCACTGCTGATTACGTCACATATTACATCACTCATGACATGGTCAGTGACATCACTGATGACATCACTGATGACATCTCAAATGACATCACTGATGACATCATCCAGTGACTGTGTGTTTTTGTAAAGTTTAAATATTTTTAATATATATAGGAAAAGACGTATTGAAGAATGAGTGGGTGTGTAAGTGTCTGTATGGATGATTTAGTACGTGCGTGACTGACTGTATAAGTGAGCAATTTAACGTATCTTACTGAATGCATGGGTTAGTGACTAAACTGGGTGAATGTCTGTATCCGTCTGTCTGTTGCTGTGTAAGTGGCTGCATGTGTTTGTGAATAGCTACATGAGTGTCTATATGAGTTATTGAATGCTTGTCTGAGTATCTGTATGGGTGCCTGAGTGTTTGTGTGGGAGGGGTGTGTGCGACTCTGTGCATAGATGTGTGAGTGGGTGATTCACTGGGTGGATGGTTTCAAGAGTGCATCTGTGATAGACTGTATGGGTGGGTAAGTGTGTGTAAGAGTGTGTTAGTGAGTGAATGTATGTCCCAGTGGTACATGTGTGAGTAACTACATATGTGAAAGGCAGTATATATGTGTGTTGGAGTATATAAATAGCTATAAGCGTAGAGTGAGTGATTGTGATAGTGGCTGTATGGATGAGTGTGTGCTTGTATCAGTGATTGTATAAGAGCGTAAGAATGTGCTAGTATTTGTATGAGTAAGTGAGCTGGTGTGTGTATAACTGTATAGGTGAGTAAATGGTAGTGTGTTTAATTATTTGCATGACTGACTAGGTGTGTGAGTACCTCTATGGATGAGTGGCGGTGTTTGAGTGTCTATAAAGGAGTATGAGTGCATATAATAGTCCTGTACTGAGTGACCGTAAGTATGAGTGACTGTACGGGTGAGTGAGTGGATGTGTGCGTAGACCTAAGAATCAGTGAGTGGGTATGTAGTTATTGGTGTTGGAGTGTCTATGGTTTTGCGAATGGCAGTCTGTAATTTAGAGTGGGTGTATCAAAGGTTATATTAGGGTGTGAGGAGGTGCATGAGATTATCACGTGGATGATGTCATCAGTGATGTCATTTGAGATGTCATCAGTGATGTCATCAGTGATGTCACTGACCATGTCATGAGTGATGTAATATGTGACGTCATCAGCAGTGCATTGCGGGGCGCGAGTTATAGTTAGCTGGACTAACTATAACGGGGAATTTCACGGGTTTTGTACGAGTGCAATGTCCAACTAACTATAACTGTCCCTAAAACCTATGGTTTTTTCAGTGAATTTCAAAGGTTTTTAAATGCTAATTTGTAACTATAACGTCCCTGAAACCTATGGTTTTTTCAGTGAATTTCAAAGGTTTTTAAAATGCTAATTTGTAACTATAACGTGCCTGAAACCTACGGTTTTTTCAGTGAATTTCAAAGGTTTTGTAAATGACAATTTTTAAATGTATTAATTGTTATATAAATTTTTTAATACTGATTTACTACATTTTTAGAAACAATTTTTTTTTACATATTTTATTTTTAAAATTACATTGTAATTACATTATACATTACATTACAAAAATACTTTCTCAGAATGAATTACTTTAGTTTAAATACTTTGCACATAGGCAATAGACTTTTAAGTATAGTAGTTACAGTTGTTGCAATGGGCAACACATTTTCAAACACAATGCAACATTCAGCTCAATGTGAATTTCTAGTTAAATGCAATTAGTTACTTTATGGATTACTTTTCTAACCAAAGGACTGGATCCTAGATGCAGTCCTGGTACATCTCCTGTAAACAGTTGAGTAAAAGCGTTTTGGTTACAGTCGTGATTTTTAAGGAATATTATTGTATTTTAAAAGTTGACACTTAGAAAAAATTTCTCATAGAATCACCAATGTTATCCTATGGAAGGAAATTCACTTAGCAGGTAAAAACTGTTATCGTTACTTTTTCTTACTCAGTGTTGGATCCTGGATTAAGCACTGGTGCATCTCCTGTAAACAGTTGAAAGAATGCGTTTAAGTCATACAGGCGATTTTTTAGGAATATTTGTAGTTTGTGAAAATCGACACTTTGAAACTTTTCTGCTGAAAAGCAGACAATGGATTCCTATGGAAGAAAATATAAGTTACTGGTAAGTACGGTTAAAATTACTTTTCAGGGTCAGTGCTGGGCTAAAAGATGCAGCACTGGGTTCTCTCCTGATAACAGGTGAGTAAATTGGTATTCGTACTTTGGTTGATTTTAGAGGAATATTATAAAGTTCCAAAACTCCACACTTAGAAGAATTTCCAAGTGAAACCAGTCAATGTTAGCGTATGTAGGAAATTCAAGTTACTGGTAAGTACGGTTAAAATTACTTTTGAGGATCAGTACTGGGCTGAAAGATGCAGCACTGAGGTCTCTCCTGATAACAGGTGAGTAAATCGGAATTCGTATTTCGGCTGATTTTAGAGGAATATTTGTATGTTTCAAAAATCAACACTTAGAAACTTTTTAACAAAAAGCAGGCAATGATATCCTATGGAAGGAAATTCAAGTTACTGGTAAGTACGGTTAAAATTACTTTTCAGGATTAGTACTGGGCTGAAAGATGCAGCACTGAGGTCTCTCCTGATAACAGGTGAGTAAATCGGAATTTGTATTTCGGCTGATTTTAGAGGAATATTTTAAAGTTCCAAAACTCCACACTTAGAAGAATTTCCAAGTGAAACCAGTCAATGTTAGCCTATGGAAGGAAATTCAAGTTACTGGTAAGTACGGTTAAAATTACTTTTCAGGACCAGTACTGGGCTGAAAGATACAGCACTGAGGTCTCTCCTTATAACAGGTGAGTAAATTGGAATTCGTATTTCGGCTGATTTTAGAGGAATATTTGTATGTTTCAAAAATCAACACTTAGAAACTTTTTCAGCAAAAAGCAGGCAATGATATCCTATGGAAGGAAATTCAAGTTACTGGTAAGTACGGTTAAAATTACTTTTCAGGACCAGTACTGGGCAGAAAGATGCAGCACTGAGGTCTCTCCTTATAACAGGTGAGTAAATCGGAATTCGTATTTCCGGATGATTTTAGAAGAATATTTGCACAATGGTGAAGGGAGGGGCGGGGCCTGAGGTGACATCTGTGCAAACGCGCCCCGTGGCGCGTTTTAAGTTGGGGGATTAAGTCCCCTTGAATCCTGAGGGTCCCTAGGGGCCAACTAGCCCACCAGGAACCTCCAACATGCGCCAGGGGCTGCGTTGCAGAGATGTGTAGAGAGGCCACACCCCTTTACACCTCTCTGCAACGCAGCTCTGTGGCGCTTTCTGGATGTACCTGTTGGGCTAGTTGGCCTCCAGGGACCCTCAGGATTGAAGGGGATTTAATTCCCCATCTTAAAACGCGCCACGGGGCCTGTTTGCACACATGTCACCTGAAGCCCCGCCCCTCCCTTCACCACTGTGCAAACGCGCCCGTGGCGCGTTTTAAGTTGGGGGATTAAGTCCCCTTGAATCCTGAGGGTCCCCGGAGTCCAACTAGCCCACCATATACTCCAAAGCGCCACAGAGCTGCGCTGCAGAGAGGTGTAAAAGGGGCGTGGCCTCTGTACACCTCTCTGCAACGCAGCCCCTGGCGCATACTGGAGGTTCCTGGTGGGCTAGTTGGCCCTCAGGGACCCCCAGTATTCAAGGGGAATTGTCCTCTCTGCAAACGCGCCAGGGGGCGCGTTTGCAGAGTGGTGAAGGAAGGGGCGGGGCCTGCGGGCCCGATCGTTTTTTTTTTTGTCCCCTGAAGGGGGCTGTGTGGCCCCCTTCCTTTTTTCTGTTTTTGGGCCCTGGGGACCCCATCCCCCAGGGCTTACTCCTTTTTAAATTTCAAAATTAAAAAAACGGGAAGGGGCCGCGTGGCCTCCTTTCCCCGGGCCTGTATTGGCCCCGGGGACCCCATCCCCCGGGGCCGGCCATACCCTTTTTTTTTTTTTTTAATTATTTTTCAAAACTTTGGGAGGGGGGCCGCGTGGCCCCTCCCGGGCCACTACTTGCCCCGGGACCCCATCCCCGGGGCCTGGCCTCTCGTTGGGGACTGTGGGGGTCCCCAAGCTCCCCACAGTCCCGGCCGGCTCCCCGCGTCCCTAGGGTGCCGGCACAGCTTTCCACATGGGGAGCTGCTAAGATGCAGCTCCCCATGTGGAAAGCATCAGCTTTGGATATTGGAAGAGAGAGCAGGTTTCCTGCTCTCTCTTCCAATATCCAAAGCAAGTTTGCAATGACAGGACGGGAGCCGCGAGGCTCCCGTCCTGCCATAGCAAACTACAGTGTCCCGGGGTAGGCACCCCGGGACACTGCAGAGAGCCGGCCCTGGGGGGTGGCGGTCCCCAGGGCCATCAAGGGCTCCAGGAGGGGCCGCGCGGCCCTCCTCCCTACATCAGCACAGCCCCGGGGAGGTGGTGGTCCCCGGGGCTTCGGGGTCCAAAACAGACCCCCATTTTAATTTGTTAGTGCCCCGGGAGGTGGCGGTCCCGGGCATGTGGGGGCTGGAGCCCCCCACACAGGTTGTTTAATTTTTTTAAAAAGCCCCGGGAGGTGGTGGTCTCGGGGCTGCGGGAGGGCTCAGAGCCCTCCCGCACAATTTTTAAAAGAAAGCCCCGGGGGTGGCGGTCCTCGGGCTTGGGGGCCCTTGAGGCCCCCACACATAAAATTAAACCCCCACCATGCCCCCGGGACTTGGGCCACCCGGGGCAAATACAATCGAAGCGCGGGAGACCGCGCTTCGATTTTTTTTCGGCCGGGTTCGCGCTCCCTGAGCGCATCCTGCCGATTTTTTAAAAATAAAATTAATTTTTTGCCCAGGGGTCCTTGTGGGACCCCTGAGCAAACCTAGGGGTCAGGGTGTTTCTACCCTGCTCCCTTTGTGCGCTTTGCGCACTTGTTTCTGTCCCTCGGTTCTACCGAGGGACTAAATGGCTGCCAACATTTCCTGAATCGGAATGTTGACAGCCAGCTGACAGCCAATTAACATGCAGCTCGTGCTCGGGAGGATCCGCGGCCCTAGATATCACTATCTTTTTACTTTTGATTTTCTCAGCAACTACTGAACGGATTTACACTATTTAACAAAAGGGTTCTTTCTGAACCAAGAACTACCTCTTTGCCAAATTTGGTGTAATTCCGTTCAGCAGTTCGGGCTGTAGCCGTGTCTAAAGTTTCCTATGGAAAATTGCATGGGGAAAACGCGTTTTGGGACCCCCTTTTTCTCGGCCCCGCTTGACGAATCCCCCGAGACTTTCAGGGTAGGAGCGGACCGGAGCGGGCCATAAAGTTTGAAAATTTTGCGAAGATACGTCAACCGGCAAGAGAGTTATTTCAAATAGAATGTCGCGGATTTCCTATGGATAGTAGGTTGTAACTATAACTATCTACTGGCGACCGCCAGTAGATAATATATATATATATATATATATATATATATATATATATATATATATATATATATATATATATATATATATATTCACTATAAAAGCCAAATGTTACAGGGAAGATATAGTTAGGCTAATCTTTGTTTTTTTCAGTGCATTTCTAAGTTTTTTTTTTTATTTCATGTCCTAACTATAACACTATAACGTCACTGTAACCTTTGTTTTTTTCAGGTCGCCAGTAGGTAGTTATAGTTAGGACCTTGTTTCTATTAAAAAAGAGTACAGCTACAGTTTGGGCACAGACGGTTCCCGCATTCCTTTGGGGTTTGCCTTCAAGTAAGTCGTATTCCCGCATTTTGCTGAGACAGTTTGCTGTTTACGTAATTGCTGCTTTTGAGAGGAAGCTTAGACTAACTACTTCAATACTGAGCTCCTCCTTATTTCAGCGCATGTACAGAAAGCAACAACTAGAGATTTCCACAAATATTTTCATGAGAGCAAGAAATATTTTGGAGTAAAGGTTTACGGACTAGAGACATTTGTTACCAGTTTTTTTGAGTCTTGCATTTCTGGAGTTTGTCTACCCAATAACTCCAGTCAGTTCTATATAACAGTTCAACCTCTAGGATAAATTCAAGTAGATATAAATATATATATATATTTGTACTTACCAACTATTGGAGCAACAGAATTCGCCTCTGAAAGACAAGAGAAGAAAGTGTAAAGAACAGAACTGTTTAATAAGAATCATTAAAGAAAAGATTAAGACATTATAATACTAAATATACAAGAGAGCAGCTCACTTGTGGAAAGACAGGTAACAGAGGGAGAGACAAAAAGCTATTATATCCAGTGTTTAGTTATAGTGATTACATGGTGTTCTTTGTTGCAGGTGTCTACAAGAATATTTACACAACACCAGTACAGCGAGGTGTCAGTTCAAAAAACATTTAATTCTAAAAGACATACAAGAGAGCAGCTAACCACTGTGGAAAGACAGGTGACAGAGGGAAAGATAAATAGCTAAGGTTTACAGTGTACAGTTATAATGGTTACATGGTGTTCTTTGTTACAGGTGTCTACAAGGAGCGTAGCTCGAGTCCAGTCACGAAGAGGTGAAGCAGTGCCAGTCTCTCTTTTCTTCCCAATCCCCTTTCCCCCCTCTCTGCTGCAGGTAAGCAGTTCAAGTTTGCTGGTAGTGGAGTAGGGGATTGAGGAAATATTCATCTGCTCCTGTGGAAACCAAAGTTCAGGTGTTTGGTACTTGACAGATTGAAGTGCCAGTTACCCAAACTTCCACCCAAGCGCAATGGCTGAGAGAATAGATGTTAAGGCCCTGGCTTCGGTGCTAGATGGGATACAAAAGCAATTGAGTGAAACTATGACTGAGAATAAATCCCTTAGGGAAGAGGTTAGAAAGTCGAGTCAAGAAGCCCTTTATTTACATCAAAGATTTGAAGAATTTTCAGTTGGGTCGAACCCTGTGTCCAAAGAAAATAAATCTCAGTCGTTTACTCCGTCCCCATCTGTGGCTGAGTTAACGACTCAGGTTATTCACGCTATCTCTCCAACTATTCCGTTAGCAGCACCAGAAAGATTTAGTGGGGATCCCCATAAGTGTCAGATTTTCCTCACCCAGTGTTCTTTGCATTTTTTGTGTAGACCCATTATTTTTAAGGAGGATCAATCCAAGGTGGTCTTCATATTGTCCTACCTGAGCGGGGATGCTGCAGCCTGGTCTATGCCTTTAGTAAACAACAATGATCACATTTTATATGAATTTGAAAAATTCAAAAGAGAATTTTTGCGCATTTTTGACAGACGATCCATCTCTCAAACTACTGATTACAAACTTTTAGACCTGAAGCAAGGTAATCGTGATTTGATAGCATATCTGGCTCAATTTAATAAATTAATTGTTGAGACTACTTGGCCGGAAGCCAAGAGGGCCGCCACATTCTATAGAGGACTTAAAGATGAGTTAAAGGATGGTTTGGCTCAAATTCCTAAGCGACCTACAGACGTCTCTGAGGTAATTGACCTAGTCTTGCAGATAGATCAACTTCAATGCGAAAAAAGAAGTGAACGGCGAAAAGATGTTAGACATTTTCCCCCTCGATTTGACAGAATAAAGCCTGACAATACGAAATCGAAGGAGGCCATATCCGAGGAAGAGCCAATGCAAATTAGCTCAGTTCGTGGACCATTGTCCAAGGCAGAAAGAGAGAAGAGACGAGTTGGCAAACTTTTCATGTATTGTGGTAACTCAGGACACTTTGTCAAAGATTGTCCAAAGAAGCCCAAGAATAATACTTGGGTAAAAGACAGGCTCCACCAGTAAGAGGGAGTTGCTCTGGTGGAAGCTAATGACAAGTCGACTCCAGATTCACAATGCATAGCCAATATCTTACAATCTTCCGCACCTCATCTAATTATTTCATGCTTGATTAAATTTGGAGATTCAGAAGTGGATAAGATTTCTGTAATGATAGATTCTGGAGCGACTGGTAATTTCTGTGATATTAGATTTGCCAAATCATTAGGAATCTGATTTCTCAAGAAGGAAAGACCAGAATCTGTTTGTGCGGTCGATGGAACCAACCTTTCCTCGGGGCCCATTGTTCATGATACAGAAGAAATCTCGTTGAAAGGGCCTGGTCATCATTTAAGTATATTGAAGTTCAGTCTAATTGATGCCCCTCAATTCCAGCTCATCTTGGGATTACCTTGGCTCAAGGAGCATAATCCAAAGACTGATTGGGTTAAGAGATCCATCGAGATGGATTCTGATTATTGTAAGGAACACTGCCATGATTGGAGTGTGGTTGATCATCCGATGTCTCCGCCTATGCTTTTGGCAAGTCACACCAGGTCAATTTGTGCTTTGGAAGTTCAAGAGATTCCACGAGAATACCTTGATTTGGCATCTGTCTTCGATGAACAAGAAACTCAAAAATTACCTCCGCATCGGGAGTATGATTGTAAGATCGAATTGGAGCCGGGAGCATCGTTGCCTTGCAGTAGGATCTATGCACTTTCTGAAGCGGAAAATCAACATCTGAAGGAGTACTTGGATCAATACCTAGCCAACGGGTTTATTCGCCCGTCCCAGTCTCCTGTCTCATCTCCGCTATTTTTTATGCCCAAGAAGGATGGCAAACTTAGAACTTGTATTGATTATCGAGCTCTCAATCTAGTTACTAAGAAGAACAGATACCCTCTGCCTTTAATTTCAGAACTTTTGGATCAGGTGAAGGAAGCAAAGGTGTATACAAAACTGGATCTAAGAGGAGCCTACCACTTAGTGCGTATGGCGGAAGGCGACGAGTGGAAGACTGCATTCCGAACTCGACTGGGATTGTTCGAGTATCAGGTCATGCCATTCGGCCTGTGTAATGCTCCAGCGGCATTCCAGCACTTCGTCAATGACGTTCTAAGGGAGTTTCTGGATCATTTTGCAGTAGTGTACATTGACGATATTCTCATCTTTTCGGCTAACATGAAGGAACATGTCCAGCATGTACGTGCGATTCTAAAGAAGTTGTTGGAAAATCAACTTTTTGTTAAGCTGGAAAAATGTGTTTTTCATTCTACTCAAGTGGAGTTCTTGGGTTTTGTGTTGTCCCCTGAAGGGGTTTCCATGGACGATGCTAAAGTGAAGGCTATTAGAGACTGGCCTTCTCCACGAAATGTTAAAGAAGTGCAAAGTTTCATTGGCTTTGCCAATTTTTACAGGCGCTTCATTCTCAATTTCTCCGAAAAGGTGTGTCCGCTCACTCGTTTATTGAAGAAAAAGGCAAGATTCGAGTGGAATGCAGAAACTGAGAGAGCTTTCAATGAACTAAAGAAGATCTTTATTACTGCCCCGGTACTCCTACATCCTAATCCGGAAGAACCCTTTTATGTTGAAGCTGATGCTTCTAATCTGGCCATCGGTGTAATCCTGTCACAAAGACATAGGAGTACAGGACAGCTTCATCCAGTGGCATATAGATCTCGAAAATTGACTGCAGCCGAGATTAACTATTCGATTGCAAATAAGGAGTTGTTGGCTGTAAAAGATGCTTTCCAAGAGTGGAGACACTATTTACTGGGTGCAAAACATGAGGTAACTGTTTTTACTGATCACCGGAATCTTCAATTCTTAAAATCTGCTCGAACCCTTACCCCAAGGCAGTTGAGATGGTCACTGTTCTTTGCAGACTTTAACTTTGTTCTGACTTACAAGCCTGGTTCTGCAAATGGTAAGGCTGACGCCTTGTCTCATCTTGACATGGGTGATGATGAAAAGACAGTTGAAAAAGGATTGATTATTCCCAAAGAGAAGATAATTGGATCCATACATTACTCTGATTTGGAAGACAAGCTAAAGAACTCCCTCTCTGATGAAGAACTGAGTGAATGGGTCAGTGGAGGGGTTGGAAGAGAAGTAAAGAATGGAAAAACCATACTACAAAGGAAATCTCTTTGTTCCCAATGATGAACTTCGTAAGCTGGTGATCCAACATTTTCACGATGATTTGCTGGCAGGCCACAAGGGAGTTAAAAAGACTTTGGAACTGATTCAACGAGAATTTTGGAGGCCGGCAATGGAGGCTCAGGTGAGACAATATGTGGCATCTTGTGAGCAGTGCATTAAAGGAAAGACTACAAGAATGGCTCCTCAAGGGTTATTGCTTCCTTTGCCCCCTGCTCCATATCCGTGGCATACAATTTCCATGAATTTTATTGTAGATCTTCCTTCTAGTCAAGGTTTCTCAACTATTTGGGTGGTGGTGGATCACTTCAGTAAGATGAGTCATTTTGTTCCCTTGAAATCGATTCCAAATGCTACTCAATTATCTACTCTTTTCACTTTGCATGTAGTAAAGGTTCATGGGATTCCAAAGATAGTTATTTCTGACCGGGTCCTCAGTTTGTTTCACACTTTTGGAAGGCTTTCCTTAAGAGATTGAAGTAGACTCTCTGTTGTCTACTAGTTTCCATCCGGAGACTGATGGACAAACTGAAAGAGTGAACCAAGAACTGGAGCAATATTTGCATCTGTTCTACAAGATTTCACTGCGTCACTGTACTCCTTCACTGCGTCAAAATCCCTATGCCTGCTCAGACCAGGCGTAAGGAATGCCGCAGGGCTTTTTGAATGGGACTCACCCATCTGTTGTGGCGCATTGCTGGAGTTGCGTCACTTTCATGAGCAACTCCAGCAATGCGTCACTTTTGCGCCAACAGATGCATCAGAATTTCTGACGCATCTGTTAAGCTTCGCGCCATGGAGCCCTGTATTCTAAATACAGTGCATCCATAATGGGGCAAAGACATTCGGCGCTGACGCAAGGAAACTGACGCATCTATGCAGATGGGTCAGTTCCTTGTAAATCTGCCCCAGAGTTTACTAAATATTTTTCTGACGTCGGTTAGAAGAGGTGTAACATAATTTTGTAATTGTGAAGTGCACATTCACCCAATGAGTTTTCTTGTCACCACATAACAGCTGTTTATTTGTACCGAACTCAATAGAACTCAAATATCATCATAGGGAGGATGAAAGCTGAGCCAGGTCATTGCTGCGGATTCATTATTCCGCAGGGCCATCACATTCTGCTTTCACGGGGTCTGAAGGAAGAAATAGCTGTACTTTGTCAGCAAAAATGACGCGAGAGGAAGTCACGACACATGGTAAGGCGAGCAGACGTCACGACACGTGGTAAGGAGAACACACATTCTTTCATTTAGCGATTTTATCATTCTTACTCAGTCGGATAAAACCAATCCATCTTTTCACGGGGGAGCTCGCCGGGTATGGGGCTGAAAAAACCAGAGGGACATCGGCTCATATTTCTTAAAAATAGTTTTTGCAGGAATATCTGGAGACGAATAATGAACTGTTCCAATTATTGTAATACTTGAAAGTCTTGCACGGTACCTAGGGGCACTGTTTCTTCACAAGTGTGAATCATACATATGGATGTCATAAAACATACATGCCTAACAAGAGCAAGCACTTGGTGTAGAGGTGCCATGTTAGGCGGCGCTTCAGCTTACCTCACTGGTCACTCAGCCTAGAAATGGCAAATTGCTGGGCCTATGTGGTCCTCATATTTGCTAATTGCAGATGTTCTTTTAAGTGCATGTTTTTGCATTGAGGCGTAATATTGGTACCATCACGTCCTTCAAGATGCAAATACGAGCAAGCATTTGGCAGAGTAGTGGGTCTGGCTTATAACTTGAAATGCAGGCCAGACCTATTGACTTTGCCAATGTTTGTCATGGTTGCCATTTCTTAGATGGGCAGTCAGTCCTTCAAGGTCATGGCATTCCGAGGATGGGTACATTGTCCGATTTAGTTACATTTTAATGATGGGGTCAAGTTTGTTAAACTGCAGATGCTACGAAACATGTAGCTTGAAAGTGAGAAGTTCTCTTTAATTAATATAACTTACTAGCACACTTTAATTGCTAATTTATGACTTTACTGCTGACTGTGTAGGTGCCTAAAATTCATCACAAAATAAAGGCACTTTAGTGAATGGCAAACACCCCTGTGCCTTCATCTGTTTTGCTTTCAAGAAAACAGGGTGTTTGTTGGATTTCAAACTTTTTTGTCATCACAGTAAAGCTGTGCAGACAGGCGTTCGTAAGGATTCACTAAAACACCGACTTTACGTAAAACAAATGCCAACTATGCAATATGTATCTGTGTATGCCTTGTATACAACTCAGATTCCATCTTCTGTCTTGATTCAATCACTTTTTGAGGGTATGGATTACATTTGCTAATGCAGTTTGTTTAGCAAAGGCCTAATTTTTAAATCATGTCAATAAATATTGTAGTAATAATAATTAGAGAAGGAGAGTGTTAGACATGGCCTTTTTGCAGGGTCATCCCAGAACTTTTTGCCTTCCTCCTGTATTTTTTCTGACCTGTTGTTGGTGGTTTTAGGACTCTGGACACTTTATCAGTGCTGTTAAGTCTTAAAGTGAATGTGCTCTCTATGGTAAACTTGGTAAGACTGGTCTACACCTGTTTGGCGTATTTAATTTCCCTATCAGTCCCTTGCAAAGTGGTATCTCATATACCCAGGGCCAGTAAATGTAACTGCTACTGGTGGTCTTGCAGCGCTGCTTGCGCCACCCACCAAAGTAGCCTTATAAACCTGTCCCCGGCCTCTGACACTGCTGGGCCTGCGCGCGCAGTTTTACTGCCGCTGTGACGTGGCACATAAAGTGGGTGCCACGTCCGTGACTCCCCTTTTACTACATATCAGTCACCACTAAGGTAGGCCCTAGCTAGCCCTATGGGCAGGGTGCGCTGTAGGTAAAAGGAAGGACATGTGCCTTAACTGTGTTGCATGTCCTGGTAATGACAAACAGCCTATTTGGTTTCTCACTACTATTGTTGTATTCCGCTTTAGGTGTCCGTATATAGGTTTTCCTGAAACATGTCCTTATATAGGCACAATTCGCATTGCCCTTATATAGGCATAAGATCCCAGTCCTTATTTAGGCATTAGCCATGCTATCCAAATACAGGCATGGTCACTTACATCCGTCCACCCTAACGTCACAACGAGTTCTTAGAAACCAGACCCTTAAGCTCTTGGGAGTTCCCCTAGCACAGGATTATTGATTTCTCCAAGAACTCATTTATTATGCATGAACCGCTATACCGTAAGGGTTCATTCCTGACGTCTTCCTCTGCCCGACTTTACGTCAATGCTAACATTCCAAGGCACCTACGGGGTATAAATATACCTTCCCTTGCCCAAGCAAGTAGGAGGAGACCTCGACTTTAGAGGAGCCCGTGTCCCGGCCTGACGCACTGACAAGAGACGCTGTCATCCCTGCTCGCAGAGAATCCAGCTTCCAGTGTCCTGACTCCCTTCGCGGGGTGTTAGAGTTCGAGACCCGGAAGGAGATTCCCACCTCTCTCATTCTCAAGGTATGGAGCTGACTAGAACCTAGAGGGACTCTTGGCATACTAGACTTGGCATACTAGACTATAGCATACCATACTATAGAAGAATACTTCACCTACTTCTTACCTTGCACTACACTTAGGTTAGGTACACTGGGGTAGAACTAGTTAGAGAAGCATCTTATGAGTACTCGCATTTTTAGCTTATGTTATTTATGTATATGAATATATGTGTCATAGCTAAAAGATAATGCTAGCGCAGTATTATTTCTTTCTACTGCTTACGCTGTACATTATATATCTCGCATACTGTCTTGTGATCATAACAGCTCATATCTCTTACACGAGAAACAAGACTGTTTAATAAATCCTTTTATTGAAACGCCTGTCTATTCTTTCTGTGTAACTCTGAAGAAACTAAGCATGCACGATTAGCTGAGTGAAACTGTTATCTATTGTTTCCACGATTCTGAGAGTGTTCCGATTCTAAAGGGAAACAAAGTTGTCATGTTTATGCGGTTGCCAGAAACTACTCCCTTCTTGTTTACAAGGAGTTTCTAGTGGCCTCTGAGTTAGCTGGCACAAAGTAATTAAGTTTAATATACTTGATAGGGACATACTGACCTCAGTCCTATGTCGAATCTATAGGGTATATTATTCCAATGCGCAGAGCCTAATAGGGAAATAGAAACTACACTACATGGCGCCCAACGTTTGGTAAGGCACTAATTTAACGCTAGATACCGAGTAACTCAGTCGTGCTTTTCTCTCAGAGACCCCTACTCACATACTCCATAAGACGTCTGGAGTGGGTAAAGTTAAGTATCCGCCAAAGCTAAATAGGACAAAAATCCTATATATATTAGCTGTTTGGTTTGTTCAACGTTGAAGGATACAGTGTTCCAAAATATTGTGCACCTTATCTTTTGTTTCCTTGAAACTTGTTCTACATTTTTCAAAAAACAAATGTCACTGCATCGGGGATAATGGCACCGAGAACGGTGTAGCTGCGGCTGACCAAGTCGTAACAGCTTTTAATTTTACAGGTTTAAATGAAACCGATGAGGGTGTTATAAACATCCCTCCAAACTTAAGAAGAGCCATCACTCTAAAACTTATAAAACACGGCCTAACACCAAGAGGTGGTAGAGCAGTTTTCGTGATAGAGGCACACGAATCCTTTCAGACAGAGGTATTCTATTCATGGATAGTATTCCCAGAATCAAATCCAGTAACAAAACTATTTCACTTCTTTAAAGAAGATGAACCACCAGAGGAATATATTCCTTTCGAGGATATTGAAATTCCACTTACATACCAGGAGCATAATCTCTGGTTTAAAGGCGCCCTAAAACATCACAAAAACATTACCAGGCTCGGTCCACTAGGTAGACCAGGAGCAACATGGCCGATTCTAGCCGGCTACACACCTCATCCTGACATCGATGTAATGTCAGACGAGGAATTACTTACTCAACTACAAGAGTTAATACAAATTTACAGACAATTAGTCCAATATGTCATGCGGACTTTCACAGTCCAACCACCAATGACCATTCCAAATCAAACCCCTCAACAGGGGAATACACTAAAAATTACTCCATAGACTTTACACGCAGTCATGGGTAAAATGCCCACAAAACGTGAACAAATTCCATTCTGGATAGCTCAAAAAATTACTCAAATCGAAGCAGTATTTCCAAATACTAGCCCTTATGAGAAACACAGAATCCTAACAATCTGTTTACCAATGGGGATCACACCACAACTGGAAGACTGCACCACTTGGGGCGCAGTCTTTGCTGCCATCTATACTAAAACACATGGTGTTCCATCAATTGCAGTCATACCAGATGTCCTGAAACAAATTCAAAACGAATACGGGGCAGAACCTGCTCTGAATTTAGGTATGAAATTACTGTAAAACTTCGAGCAGGTCTCAACAATAATATTATCTAATATTAAAGGGGAGGCAGCATCAGTGGCGATCCGCCAACGCTTAAGGGAATTTGATGTAACAGAACATCAACATGAACTACCCAGAATAATAGAACAATCTTATGCAGAATTAGGCAGAGATAGTTTGGGTGGAAAACCTTTGAAGCCAAAACTATCTGAAAGTCCTGAGAAGGACTCTATTAAACAAAATCCTACATCTTCTAAAAAGAAGTGGGAAACTAATAAACAAAATTCAAACGAGACACGTTCTCAATCCCGAGGTAGGTCTCCTCAAAAGGAGCCCTCTGAAAGGAGGTATAACCTCAGGAATAGGGATAATTTAAGAAAGCCTGACAGGTATCAAGATACTGATACACGTTCCTCTCGTACCTTTCAGATATCGTCACAGACATCAGAAAGAAGAGGACGGTCAGAACACAGAGAAGAACGCGTGAAATCCAAAGACGATAAACACGTTCAGAAAAATAAATCAAAACCTCAATTCACAAAAAGAAGGTAGCAGGTCTGAAGATCAGACATGCCGAGGATACTGAGAACACAGCTCAAGAACGGAGAATGGGCTCAGACAATGCTGGAAAGTGCAGCAGAAGTCACAATAGCTCGCCAGAACCTGAAGGAACTTCTGGAGATAGTGGACTTGAATGAGTACATCACAGTTGAGACTGTAGACACCAGGGTTAGTACTCCACAAAAGTTATATGAAATAACACTCCGAATGGAGGGAGACATACCAAGAAAAGTGAAAATTACTCTTTTGGGAGAAACTTTCAAGGGGTTATGATATACTTCTAGCAGAAAAGGACTGGCCACCAAACTTTGTCAGGGAGTGCCCACATGGTGAGGACATCATTATGCCAGCCTTCTCCAACCATATTCCAATTCACCTAAAATATACTTATGCCAGGAAATGGGCAGTTGCCTAGGCCCCAGCATGATACAGAAATCATGTAGGATGGGATGAGGACTCACCTGACCACAAAATACATCTAAAAATCAACCTACTGCACAAAGGCAGTACCCAATAAAGCAAGAAGCTAAAAAACAGGTCAGGGAGATCTTAGATCAACTTGAATACCAAGGGGTGATTGAAACATGCACCTCCTCAATGAACAATCCTTTGTTTCCTGTATCCAAACCAGACAATACATATCGTCTAGTTTTGGCTTACAGACACTTGAACACTTGTTCCAAAACATTTGCAGTACAAAATGCACATAGTTCAGCATTAATGAATAACATTGTGCGTAAAAAATATAAAACCACATTAGACATTTCAAATGGTTTCTTTTGTCAAAACATAGCACCTGAAAGCAGGTACTTGACAGCTTTCTCAATAATGGGGACCCAGCGTCAATGTTGTAGACTCCCACAAGGGTTCAAAAACAGCCCAGGGTTATTCTCAGCAAGAGTAACAGAGTTACTACAAATTTATGATAATGAGGCATTGTCATATGTCGATGACATCTATCTGACAGACGATGACCTAGATAGGCACTTGAACAGGGTGAGTACCATTATATTGGGCTTCGCCTCTGAAGGCTATAAATTCAACTTTAAAAAATCCAGAATTGCCCATCTCAATGTCCTTTTCCTAGGATATGAGCTTTCAAGTGAAGGCAAGAGCCTGGCAGCTAACTTTCTAGAAAAGTGTGCGCTGCTCCAACATCCAAAAACGCTGAAAAATTTACAATCCATCTTGGGTTTCCTAAATTTTGGAAGAACTTCCATTCTAAATTACGCAGAAAGGGTTAAACCTCTCTACGAATTAATCAAACCTGATTTTTCAACAAAACATTGGACACAGGAACACAGAGAAATCCTGCGTTCACTCCAAGCTAACATGTTAGCAACAAATCACTTACAAACACGCGTAAATACACGCAATTTAGTGATCCGAATAATTTCGGGTCAATGCGGATTCACCTATTTAACATTTAATGAGGGTGAAAAAGTACCAATAGCATACAAATCACATTTGTATACACAAGCAGAAATGCGCTTCACTTCAACAGAAAAAATACTAACAGCAGTTCAAACCGCTGTAGCAAAAGAAAGAGCTCTAGCCCAAGGGAAACGCATTATTGTCGTAACTCCAATACCAGCCTTAGAGGCGGTTACAAAAGCGAGCATTCCAAATGCAAAAGCTTTACATCCTAGATGGATACAATGGGTTAATTCTCTTGCTGCAACAGATGTTGAATATGTTTTTGATCCTGATTTAAAAACACAAGCGTTCCTGCAATATGAACATGAATGTCCTCTGCCCACTGAAATTCTGCCTCTAGATCAGTACGAATTTATAATTTATACTGACGGATCAGCACAACCCGCTACAGGGAGTAAGCAAGCTTACAGTGCAGCGTGCGCAATCGTTAAAGGTCGCATGCAAGATGGTAACTTCAGACCAATGGTCACTAAAACTCAATCTCTAGAGATTGTACAGCTCAGTGAGCTGAGCTACAAGCATTCAAACTGGCACTTGAAAATACAGATCGCGAATTCCCCACACTTATAGTGTGCGATTCTTTTTACTGTGTTCAGTCGTATAATGAATATATACAGAATTGGCTTGAAAACGGGTTCAAAGATGCAAAAGGTGACACAATAAAGCATAAAACGCTTTGGGAACAAGTAGTTCAGTTAAGAAACGAACTACCAAAAGCTCACGTGATACACACGCTGAGTCATCAACGTGATGGCGTTCACGTTGCAGGGAATTCATTGGCTGATGAAGCCGCTAAGGGGGCTGTTCAGATGGCTTCCATAGCTGCGATCACTCGTTCAAAAACGAGAATAGACAGTGAGATATTGTTGGCTGTCAATGCTTCAAGCAAAGGCAGTGGTGCAGCGTTACCAAAGAAATTTCCACTCAAGTACTCTTATGTAATTGATGCGAACAACGTTCCTTTTGCTCGAATCCCTGGAGTGGGGGATAGGGTAATTCCAAACATGGAACGTAGATTAGGACTAATCCTAGCAGCACATGAGGGGATAGCCTCTGCCCATGCAGGTGTTTCTGCAACAGTATCTTTACTAAAACAAAGATATTGGTGGCCTGGCATTAGGAAACAGACCAAAAACTATGTTTTGGAATGTGAAATATGCCAACAGATGAAAGTCTCCACAGTGAAACGTCCTGCGCAGACACCCCTGTTGATTTCAGACAAACCATTAGCTTGTGTTTACCCGGACCACTGCGGTCCCTTGCAAAGGGACGGTAACTATAAATATATAATGGTCGCAGTGGATTCGTGCTCAAGGTTCCTATGGATATGGCCTCAGCGCCGGCTGACGCTCGAACTGTTATAAAAGATTTGCGAGTCTTTATCAGCACATCGCAATTGGCACACTACATTCTGACCAGGGCCCTGCGTTTAGCTCTCAGGCTTACAAAGAAGCCATGGCCAGTTTGGGTGTAGCATTGCGGTACTCCTCTCCGTTTCATCCTGAGGGAAATTCTGTTGTGGAAAGGAAAAACCGGGACATAAAGCAGTCTATAACAGCTAAAGTATTAGGTTCGGATGATGGGTGGGTCAAACATCTTTATGGGGTCCAACGCTCATTAAATAATTTGCCAAGAAGTTCTCTAGGGAGGGTCACTCCATATGAGGTCCTATTTGGGACAAGAATGTGGGTTCCTGATCTCGAATGTAAAGGCACAGTGGTGGAAAATAAACCCTTTGATATCAAAGATCGTTTGGCTGTTTTACAGGATCTAAATGAACTAAGATTGAAACAAAGCAACGTGTTCCTGAAGCCAACCACCACTGGGGAAACACCGGCAGTCCCAGCAAGGCCTGTCTGGATCCCAAAAGTTGGGGATCTAGTCAGAGAGAAGATTGCGGACAAGAAGGAATTTGGACCTTCTTACAGACAACCAGTAACTGTCCTAGCCGTCCACGGAACAAGAACAGTACTTCTGCCGCCCCTTGCTGGAAAAAAGGAGAAAAGATTTGTGTCAATCGACCTCATCAAACCACAGTATGTGGCCAATACTAAATAGTAGGCCTCGTGGACTCCGACCTAGTAGCAGACGCACTCCTCTCACTACTATCCAAGAGGTTCAGACTGAAAGACTCATAACCATCGAGAATTCAGCAGTAACAGATGAAGGACTAAGCAACAATGCTATGGAACTCATCCCTCTTGAAACTCAAGTAACAGTTCGTCCAGATACACCTGTCTACACCAACGTAACAAGTGATCAACTGGTTCCAGCGATTTCAACAAATCCTGATGCAATTCCAACAATTGACCGAACTGCTTCTGGCTATTTCATTAACTTTGATACGTTTTCTGAGGATCCGAGTGAGCCTGAAACGACACCAGCCCTACAAAAACTTTCAAACAACAAGTACTAGACCTTTTTCATTTCCTGAAAGAGACTTATCTGTTTTTACCATGGATTGAACTATGGATAATTTCTGGAATATTTTTCTTTCTGTTTTGGCTAGCTTTGGTTATGACTATCAGCGTGCTTATAAATGGCAGATACATCCATATGGACACTGAAAGTAAAAATGTGAACTTACTATTAAAACCACACAAATCATCCCATCGTGAAGCAAGAGACTAGTCAGCAGTGAACATCACAGCCGTTCCTATACAGGATGGTATAGTGTGGGACAAAATCGATTTCGATATATTCGGCCCAACGGAACTTTTGAACATTCCACATTTATTTAAAATTTCATTAAGTGATTTTATTACCTCCAGTACCTATTCTGATGATTGGGACTTTGAGACTGTAAATGACATGATGTCTGATCTAGAAAGGTCTGCTGCATTCTCTAACAATGAATACTTAGAGGGTTCATCAGACTACGAACAGCTTTATTGTTACAACTACTATGGTCATCATTTCTTGCATAAATCTGCAACACCTAGAAATGTGTTTATGTTTAACCACTGGGAACATTGTCCTACACCGCCAAAGGGTAGTTCAAAAACGTTTGCAAATAAGTTTCCATATTTTTCAGGGTACAATACATCCGATCCAGAAACATTTTACTATAAAAATATAAACAAAACAGGACAGAAAATTATGTTAACTAATACAAAACAAATGTATTCTGCAGCCTTTATTACCCAACTGTCTAGACAAGGATTTGACTTTTGGAAAGACACAATCGACACAAAAACTGTCTGGGGTTCTAAAGATTGGCAAGTACAGGGGATAGAAGCTTTGTTTAGAGCATGTATCATCCCACAGCAAATAATGTTTTTGAATGACACTGTGCAACAAACGTCTTGCCTTGGTTTACCCAAGATCAAAGACATGAATACACCTTCTGTACCAACACCTGCAAGTAATAGCACTACACAGGGAGCGGTCACAGTAGACACAATACTTCAAAACAACAGAACAGATCCTGATTGGAAAAAATGGTTACTCTGGCCCACAGACACAAACATCTGTCAAGAAAGATTCCTGAATAGAATACAGGGCTTTACTATCCATAGGCCAGACCCACGTTATGTTCAACGACAACATCCGGGGGTAGTAACAACATACAGTGTAGGAAAATTGTGCCTCGACTGGTTACACAAATCTACACTCGAGGATGTGAAACAACACTTATCTTTACTTAAAGAAGACGCAGACCTTAGGGATTTCTTGCTAGGACCAAGAAAACCACGTCAAAAACGTTTCATATATGCCGGCATTTATGCTGCTTATAATGAAGTATGGAAGGTTTCACAGGCAGAGGCCGCAGAAAGAATACGTGAGCTTGATCGTATTAACTTAGAGAAATCTCTCACTGTGGTCGACAATGGGTTAACAACTTTGTCATCCAGAATTTATTCATTGGACAACATTGTATCCTCTGCTATTGACATACTGGAACAAGATTTAGCCATGTTACAACAAGGCCAGTCTCAGTTACGTTCTATTATGTTATTAGGCTGGACGCTGCAATCTTTGCGTGCAGGCTATGTGCCTTGGCGTTTTATCAACACGTCGTCTCTGTTTGCAGAATACAATCTAACGAATAAACAGATCAGAACTGGCACAAAGGGGAGCAAAGTATACAGTGCTGAGCATTGAAAAACTGGAAAAATTATCATTTACGGTAGCAGAAAAACCAGCTACAGAATGGCTTATCCATGGCAAAATAACTCTGCCTGTCACTACTTTTCATTTTCAGTATTGCCTCAAACAAATGCAAGCAGGCAAATATGAAGGGTTGGGTAAAGAATACATTAAGACATCCTGGGATTTACCTTATGAATACAGATGTTGGAGTGGGGATCGTGAAGTGTTTCTAAGCGGTACACACTATGAAAATGCACTAAGCAGTTCACTCATATGTCAGGACATTTCTTTACACGGGGCTTGTAATGGTTCTGTGGCAAACTTGTCCTGCCACCAGCAGGGTACACCAGCTACTGTGATTAATCCAACGTTTGGCCAACTTTCTAACGGGAGTTACCTCATGTTGAATGATCAGGGTTGCTGTGGCATGTTGCCAGGCATCCCATATCTGGTAACGGTCGACTCCAGGGTTACTTGTCGTATGCAAGTATTGTTCCCCCCAATAGACACAGTCAGGGAGTCGCCTCTATGGCCTTCATTGAATGTTTCTTTTATACATTTTGATACTTTAAGCAGAATGAAAGCCATGCTTTTGCAACAGACCGTGCCTTTGACCTCGGCCAAAGAAATCTATGATTTACAAATTGCAAGGACTTCGGCTGAGATACAGGCTTTAATTCGTACAAACTGCCCTATACATTTTGTAGAAATGATGGGACGTATCTTAAACATGTCTGATACGAGCGGGATTGTACATGTATTTAAGACCATCTGCTCAGGACTGTTAACACCTTTTCAGGCAGTCCTCGGAATCATTCCAAACTTCGCACATGCGGTGTTTGGTGGTGTGCCATTAATTCTAGCACTGGTTGCGGGAATCCTGTTTTTATTCCTACTACTACGCTATGGCAAGCCTATCAACCGGCGTCACTCCCAGCAATTTGGAGAAAGCTCTCCTAGAGCGGAAGTGCTGTGAGCGCATAGTGCAACTTTTGGGCATACCTCGTCTACGGGAACTTAATACAACATGGTTTCTGTCATTTAGACCAATCTGGCAAGATTGCATCTTACCTGTTCTACGCTGCCTGCTTTGCGGTGAAGAATGCGTGCTAAACACCTGTCTAACACTCCCATCAGTCATGCCAACGGATATCGATCCTCTGCTGGACCCGATAACGGCCCATGCTCTGTGTTGTCCCCAGAGGCTACCAATCCTGATGACGGCATTCCTTGAGATCTCATAGACGCTTCCTGCTGCTGCTGAGGTACGAGATTTAATCAACAGGCACACAGGTAACAACTGTCGCGACCATTGCTGCAGCATCCTATGCTGAAGGCGATGCTTCACATCTATGTGCAGTTAACCTTCTGAACGAGGTGTTCCAACTGTCACCGACATCGGTAGACGATCTTTTGTCTACAGAAATAGATGATTTCATGTTTACACCCGACCCCTACACTGACTTTGATTTGGCTGACAGTGTACCAGGGAAGCAATGAAATTTGACCTCCATATTTTCAAAACAGAGCAAAACTTGGAACTCTTCCTAAAAATTGACTTTTTTTCTCTCTCTATTTTTGAAAATACATGGCAATTCAATCTGCTTACAGTAGAACTATTCATATAGAACGCACTTCTTTGAATTCTTCCAGGGACACATTGTCACCT
This sequence comes from Calotriton arnoldi, assembly GCA_963921515.1. Classification (NCBI taxonomy): domain Eukaryota; kingdom Metazoa; phylum Chordata; class Amphibia; order Caudata; family Salamandridae; genus Calotriton; species Calotriton arnoldi. The sequence goes on from CAWUFW010003614.1 coordinate 927,592, forward strand.
TATTTACCACAATTTCATTTAGTACCATGATATGCAATGGCTTTGATTTTTGAAAACTTGTCAACCATTTCGTCATATGTATATATTTCTGTTTATTCGTTCATGTTGCATTTATTTCCAATATATGCTTAGAATGAAAAAATGCTTTAAAAATGTACAGTACCTATTGCATTACATGTTTAGCAACAGTTCCTTTTAAAAACTTCTTTTAATATGCTTTTAGAAATGTTTTTAGCAACATGTGGTACTCAGTTTAATGTTTAGCATTTAATGTTTAGCATTTAGTACTATCGTTCATTCGAAAGTGGAGTGGGTGTTGTATTCCGCTTTAGGTGTCCGTATATAGGTTTTCCGGAAACATGTCCTTATATAGGCACAATTCGCATTGCCCTTATATAGGCATAAGATCCCAGTGCTTATTTAGGCATTAGCCATGCTATCCAAATACAGGCATGGTCACTTACATCCGTCCACCCTAACGTCACAACGAGTTCTTAGAAACCAGACCCTTAAGCTCTTGGGAGTTCCCCTAGCATAGGATTATTGATTTCTCCAAGAACTCATTTATTATGCATGAACCGCTATACCTTAAGGGTTCATTCCTGAAGTCTTCCTCTGCCCGACTTTACGTCAATGCTAACATTCCAAGGCACCTACCGGGTATAAATATACCTTCCCTTGCCCAAGCAAGTAGGAGGAGACCTCGACTTTAGAGGAGCCCGTGTCCCGGCCTGACGCACTGACAAGAGACGCTGTCATCCCTGCTCGCAGAGAATCTAGCTTCCAGTGTTCTGACTCCCTTTGCGGGGTGTTAGAGTTCGAGACCCGGAAGGAGATTCCCACCTCTCTCATTCTCAAGGTATGATGCTGACTAGAACCTAGAGGGACTCTTGGCATACTAGACTTGGCATACTAGATTATAGCATACCATACTATAGAAGAATACTTCACCTACTTCTTACCTTGCACTACACTTAGGTTAGGTACACTGGGGTAGAACTAGTTAGAAAAGCATCTTATGAGTACTCACATTTTTAGCTTATGTTATTTATGTATATGAATATATGTGTCATAGCTAAAAGATAATGCTAGCGCAGTATTATTTATTTCTACTGCTTATGCTGTACATTATATATCTCGCATACTGTCTTGTGATCATAACAGCTCATATCTCTTACACGAGAAACAAGACTGTTCAATAAATCCTTTATTGAAACACCCGTCTATTCTTTCTGTGTAACTCTGAAGAAACTAAGCATGCACGATTAGCTGAGTGAAACTGTTATCTATTGTTTCCACGATTCTGAGAGTGTTCCGATTCTAAAGGGAAACAAAGTTGTCATGTTTACGCGGTGGCCAGAAACTACTCCCTTCTTGTTTACAAAGAGTTTCTAGTGGCCTCTGAGTTAGCTGGCACAAAGTAATTAAGTTTAATATACTCGATAGGGACATACTGACCTCAGTCCTATGTCAAATCTATAGGGTATATTATTCCAATGCGCAGAGCCTATTAGGGAAATAGGAACTACACTACACTATGAGGCTGCCCTCTCATAGGAATGCATTGGGGATTCCCTGATATATGTTTCAGTAGTAATTCCTGATATGAGAGGGGTGGCATGATCAAGTTTGGTATGTTTGGAATAGTGGCAATAAATGCTGCATAATGGTGTTCGCAGATTTATTATCACTATTTTAGAAATGCGACTTTTAGAAGTGGGCATTTCTGTGTGCTATGTGTCTTTGTGTCTGCCTGTTGTGTATTGCATGTCTGGCTCTGGATGACAGGGGCTGGGGAGGTGCAGGGGCTCCAGAGGGCCTGGGTGAGTCAGGGCTAGGCTGAATGGGCCTGATCTGCATTTGGAGTAGTGGGTGGAGTAGCATCTGAACCTGAATAGGACTGTGCCTGCCTTCCACAATGCTGGCTCCGCCCCCCTGTGGTGTGTCTGGGGCCAGAGCCTACACTAACAATAAAAGTGTTTGTGCAATTGAAAAGATGTATGTAAGTACCCCCCAGAACTGGTTTGGACTGGGCACAGATCCCTGTGCCCAGGGGAAGAACAAAGACACTTGATATTGGGGCTGTGACCCCATGTGTTGAGCTTACTTGGAACTTGTGGCCGGCGGGCTGCTGGACTGCCAGGAAGAACCGACGCTGGAAACTACCTGCTGCCTGCTAGGTAGCTGAAGAGGTGCCCTCTGCAAAGGGGCCCTGCATGCTGGCCTGCTGATGCCTGGTTTCCTGCCGCTGGGCTGGCGAGAGATAGCGCGGGGGGAGCTCTTTACTTTTTAGCCCCAATTCAGGTTGACTTGCTCCACCGCAGGAGCGCATGCTCAGCGCTTCAATTTTCTTTTTGTACTTGTGCCGCAGTGGAAGTGCGTGGTGGGCGCTGTTGCAACGGTTGTCCTCGGAGCCAGAGAGGGGGCTCAACCCTGCGGTGGGCGCAGAGTGTGTGTCCGCGTTGGGAGGAAGGCAGGGGCCCTGACGGAGACTTTGCTCCATAAATTGCAGTGGCCGGAAGTCAGGTGAACCCTGGTTGTGGGCAGGGCATTGATCCTGGAATCCTGATTCTGGGCAGGGCTCCCGTTTGGAAAAGGAGAGCCCTGCGTGTTCTCTGAGGCTGTTGTGGGCGGGACTAAGCTGGACCGTGCTCCACACCGTGAGACGGAGGAAAGGACAACGGGGATGGCGGCCCGGGTCTACCCGATCCTGAAGGGCCGGAACAGAGCACCGCCATTTGCTGCCTCCCCCAAGAAATACAGGAGCCCGGGTCATCGGTTGCAGCAGACGACTGCGACTTCACCTGCTCAGCCCCCAAGGAATGGTGAGTGGGGCTAAGCTCTCTTGTAGTAAGCTCCGGTCGCTGTGAGAAGGGGGCATTGCCCATTTTGAGTCAGGGCAGAGGAGAGGGAGCAAGGTATCGGCTTCCTCCCCAATCGACGTCCGAGACCGGGGGAGGTCTCCCGTGAAGGGGAGGCTGCTTGAGCCACCGTTGGTCCCCGCCGTCATTGGCCCGAGCAGCTTTAGTGGTGCTCCGAGTTTGGGAGCAAGAATTGGTGTTCGCAGCTGCACCCCCAGATCGCGGGCAGCTGCTTGAGGGACACAAATTGGCCTGAGCCCTGTTTGTGGAAAGGGCATTAATTAGGCTCACAGAGTGGGGTGAAACCTCGACAGAGGCCCCCGAGTCCCGGGGTAGTTGGCCTCCGTGGGACAGACGGCCTGGCTACCATAAGTCAGATCAGAAGTGCCTGTGAGTTCCAGAGGTTGCCTGATGCACATGTGTGGTGCCCTGATTACTGTGGTGCATTGTGCTGAGGATGTATATACATAATGTGCTATGCTGACTACCCATGTGTGCAGTGTTTATTATGGTACACTGTTGGTGTTTATGCTAAGTGTGCCCTTACCAGTAGTTACTGGTTGTCTTCACTAACTGTGAATTATGATGGTTATGACAGTGGCCCGATTGGCCCTGTAGTGTATATAATCCCTGTAAAGTCATACCAAGTGCCAGGTGGCACAGTGTATATATGTGATTACGTTCTAATGTGTTCTATGGATAATACCAAGGCTATTTTTACATAACCTTGTGTGGAGTTTCTTTTGTGATGTGCCTAGTGTGTCGCTGCTGTGTGAGTAGGTTGCGCAAACGCTTTACACATTGCCTCTGGGATAAGCGTGACTGCTCTGCCAAGCTACCAAAGGGGTGAGCAGAGGTTATCTTCAGCGTGTAACTCCCTTGCCCTGACTAGAGTGGTGGTTTCTGCCTGGCTTAGGCGCATGCCCTAGCCAACCAGAAATCCCATTTCTAACAGAAAAGAGCGAGAATAATACTAGTGTTGCACTGAGTATTGCAGTACAGGGCATTTGGGACACTCAGGTTCAGGTTAGTGCCAAAAAACAAGTCTTATCACAGAGCGGATTCTTACCTAACACTTCTCCATAGTGAGTCTCATCTCAGATATACTGTTGTTGACACCCCCTAAGAAATTAGTATCCCAAGGTCTTTTTAGACAGCATAGAGACTAAAGAACCAGACTTGTGAATTGCAGGATATGGTGGAAAACATTAATGTAGGGTCAACCGAATATTTTTAGTAGTACTGGTTGATAATCTGATACTCTTTAACAGGTATTACATGACAAAATTGCATACGTTTTGTATTTTAGAGACTCATCTGAATAAAAATGGAACTTGAAATGTGCCCTCACATATAAAGGAACGCAAGAAACCAGCAGAATGCATTGTCCATGCAGTTTCGAAAGTCTCTAGGTGAATGTTGTTAGAGCAGCTCATGTGGCCACAGGAAACATTAATTTTCATTATTTCCACAAGACATTTTCTGCTCAAACCAGTTCTGCCATAAAGGAACAATTTTCAAAAAGTATAAGCAGTGAAGAGAATGTAGAAAAAAAGAAAATGAAGCAAACTAGAGCAACAGGGAGAAAGAACAAGAAGCAGCGACCAGAACTTTATTTAGAAGAGGATGAAGTGAGCAGATCAACGTGAAAAAAACAAGCAGGGATCAGGAACAATCAGGAGCAAGAAAAAGAAACAAGCATTTGCAATGCAATCGGTCTCGCCTTGGGGATCTTATATGTATTTAGTTATGCAGCACATTAGCCTGGGTGCTGAAACATCTACTGTTCTAGCAGTACCACCCTTAACTGTCCTTGATACAACTTCAAAGAGACTCGTTTTAGTTTTTTCAGAGTATCATCATGTCAGACCTAAAGCATTTTCAATGTTATATACAACAAAGCCATATATGGTGCTTATTTATCATATGCAACTAACAACCATTGACAAAGCAAATAATGTAAACAACCTAACAAGCTCCCACACTTGTTCTCTGCCTTCCTACCCCTGCTCAGATACCTACTTTCTTTTTATTATCGAGCAAGCTTTCCCAGGTCAGGGCTTTAAAGCGTCACTTTTTCTTTAACTGTGAGCCAGTAGAGGAATTTCAGGGCTAGTGTGATGCTACTGTATCATTTCAGACCAAACAAAATGTGAGCTGCAGTGTTTGGCAGTGTCTCTAGCTGTGCCAGAGATATACAGTGGAGACCAGGGTATAAATCCACACTTCACATAGCCACAGAGAGAATTAATGCGATTTTCTATGAGTAACGGAGTAGCAGCTGTACAAGTTTTAGCAGGCAAAGATGGTGGAATGCTGATTTGAAAAACGACCTGATCTTAGGGAAATTTTGAGCCCCTGTCTGAGTGCCATCCCCAATTGCAGGCTTCATCCCCAGAGACGGGGGGGGGCAGAGGGAGCAATGCCCAATTCCTCCGGCCAAAGTAAGAGCTCCGAAGTTTCTTAGGCCATGCACGGGTAACTCACCCTGCCAGGCTTTCCCCCCATTGCATTGTGGAACTTGTAGTTCTGTTTCAGGGAGTAGACCAGACATGGCAAGGGAGGGGTTTTTGAGTTGAGGGTGGGGGGTGTTGGGGAGGGAGTTTTATATAGACACTTACAGGTCCCTGTAATTTAATATGGTGGATAGCATGGGATAATTTGTGGGGGCTGAAACGAGATAAAAGATCATGTATACCAGTGGGGTGTTTTTAGAACAGGTCTGGTCAGGAAGATAATATAAGACGTACTTAGACTATGCCTGTTATTTTTATCCAGTTATGATGCTTCGATATGTGTTGAGAGAACATAGAAATTGTTTTGTAATGGCAATGCAAAATGTCAATAAAGATATATAAAAAAAAACTTGTAGTTCTGTTTACCATTATAAAATAGGATCTAGAAGTCCCAGTAATAGAAAAGCAGATACCTGGACAAGTTGAACTATTCACGCACAGACATGGGAGACTTGAAAGGTCTATCGCAGTAGAGGAACGAGTGGCTGGACTGTCAGAGTCCGGAAGCAGGATTTAAGGAAGATTTTTTTTTTTTAAATGGTACTCAAACCAATAATTTAAATCAAATACGTTTTCCAAGGAGATACGCATTTGTATGGATGTCATTTTTAAAAATCTAATTTGGTAGTGTTCTTTCTGGGGGAGAAGGGGCTGGTTCTCCTTTGGTAGAGATTGGGAGGAGGGGTGTCTCGCTATGGATGGTCACTGAATTGAAGCAAGTTGGGGAATCTGTTTAAAAATTGCTCAGGTTTGTGTGGGCTTTCTGTGCCTCACCTGCTCAGAGTAGAGGGTCTCTCTCCGACGGTCTCTCGCTGTGAATGGCATTATGGAAAGTGGCATTCAGTGCTGGTTTGAAACATGATTAAGAGTGTTGGTGCATTTATTAAAAAGATAGCTATAAAAGATCTAAAACATTTTTCCGAAACTACACACAACCAAGCTTTTGTGCAAGGCAAAAGTGACTTTTAAAACTAATGCTCCAAGTTAGACTTTACATTACGTCAGGCCCCTATCTAATTTAAAAATGCAAACGGGAAAGCACATAATCCGATTTGCCAAAAGTAGCATGGTATTGGATTTAACATCAGGGAATAACGGGGTGCCATTCAGTATTTGAGGTCTTGAATGAGTGGCCAAGTTAGGGCTGTATCATTAAAAAGAGTGCAGAGATCTGGCTACGAACAGGACGCCCACTGACTTTGACAGACGTAAGCAAGCCTAAAGATAAGGTGTTCTCAAAGTCTACGATAATAACAAGCACAGTGAGGCTAAAAGAAAACCTTCTGCACCCATACTACCAAAAAAATATATATGTTCATGAATTACTACATTATCAACGTTAGGTCAGAGCTTGGCAGGTATTTAACGGTGAATGTTTTTCTTTTCACACTGCCTTGTTAGTAATAAAGGATCCCTGGTGCTAGAAGCATTACATTCTGCCACTGGAACTCTCCGAAAAAGAGTAAGTAACGACAGAACGCAATTCTAACAGTTTGCTTAGTAAGTTTGTTTCAGTTAAAACCATTTCGTTTTTCCGAAACAAAAAATAGAAATATAGAAAACCATAGTAACTTAGAGAAGTTCCATACGGCATTATTAAAACTGAATTAATAAACAATATAAAATACAGCTGTTCTAACAGCAGGGGCTGAATAGCGTTGGATTGTCATTTAAGTAATCTCCGGAGGAAAGTTAAAATTGTACAAGACCTCGCTCCAATACGTTAAAATACTTGCAGCCAGACTCTGGATAATGCTTCATTATAAGGCAACTCCTTAAAGCTGAAATAAATGATATGGCTTATTGATCTTGGTGTCAGTTCCTGTTGCAGAAAACGTCAGAGAAAGAGGGAGATGTATACAAGGCCCTCTACTGTTACTTAATATTGAAGAATGTGGCTTAGTTTTCCTTGTGTGGGCCGATTGTAACACTTTAAGCCAAGGTTAAAGAGAGCTGCGCACTATAGCATTTTTTCGGCAATATCCTACACGGGACGTGTGATCGACCGACCATTCGCGCCCAGAACAATTTATGTGTCGAGATAAGTGTCTCAGCTGCTCGCAGCACTTCGGGACGGATAGCACACTGAAGATAGTGATCCAAATGAGAATAAAAGGGGCGGGGCGAGCCACGGGAGTGGCTACGATGTGCCCCGTGAATACTTTCTTTCACTTGTTGATAGTGTGTAGCTTTGTGACGGAGCAGTGGCACAGACTGACAACTACCACTGCAGGCGGCAGGTGGGTGGTATTCTTCTTCCGTCGTCAGTGGTGGGAGCGAAGATATAAGTGACAGCCCGACGGCTTCAGGACAGGAGTTAGAAAGGGGACGAGAAAAGCTGCATTCAGCTTGTAGTTTAGTTACATGGTCAAACTGACAGCCTTAGGATTTGAGAGATGTGAGCACTCGCATAGCCTTGGTCAGTGCTTAATTTGTAAAAAATGAAGTGCCGGGGCTCAAAATTTTGCTCAGAAGCCGCTGTCGGCAGCGCTGCAGAAAGTCATGGTGCCAAATACCAAGGCTGGATAGGTTTGAGCGCCCTTCATGCATCTTTAACACACCACCAAACACTCCCTGCCCATCTATTTCACCCCTGCACGTTCTTTGTCTTCTTTGCTTCCTCCCTTTGTCACTGTTCCATCTTGCTCTTCGTCCTCCTTTCACCCTTTTGTGTTTTTCACCCTTTTGTGTTTTCTCTCTTTTGTTCTGGGTCAAAGTGTGATGAGCAAAAATAAGTGCTAGTGCTGTGCCCCACAGTAAGTGCTGGTAGCTCCACCTGCAACCACCAGCTCAAAGTGAGCACTGGAAGAAACAGTAATATGCTACAAGAGAGCCAAGGGCAGTCCAGAGTAGTAATGATGAGCCCAGAACTGGTCAATGTCTGCTCTGTAAAATGTTTGCCTGTGCAAAAATCCTCTTATCAACCACTAGTGGTTAAATATTCCACTTACAAGTCAAAATTCTGTGATAAGAAAAACAGTGCTGCTCTTTAGCATCTCCATAAGCGGGTGGTGTTAGGGAGGGTGGGCTGCAAGCACTGTGAGCTATGATCTGGAAAGTAAAGGATGCAAAACTCTTTAATTGGAGGCCAAGAAAAGTTTGGGGTAGTCTGCGGATGGGTGGTGCAGTGTGCAAAGGTTCTTGTGTGAATGTTTTAAAGAGTCTTCACATTTAGAAGAAACTCATCTTCATATAGACCTGTTTCAACTGTCACTTAAAAACAAGCACAGACATAGTCAGATGTCTCATACACACACTCACCACACACACAAAGACTGACTTGCAAGCGCGCGCACGTCAGCATAGATGGACTTGCAAGCACGCTTGTACACACACAGTTCTACTTACAAATGGTGGATCCTAAAATAGCTTTCAAAACGTTTGGTCAGAAAGAATGAATCTAAAATAACTTCTCTTAAACTGCATGAACGCTCTTAAAATATCACTCACAGTGATGTTTCTAAAAACCGACTGAAGCCTTCTAAATATACCATGAAATCATTTTATTCACAGTGTGAATCCTCCTGTAACAGTTACTTTTAACAATCAGTTAAAACAATGTATATGGAAAAAATGACAAAGAAAATAATTGTAAAGAAAAATGTTCTCATACTTTGCCGGTTTACGCTACTTTGAAGGGCCATACATCATACTAAAAGCTGGCAAGATGTCACCCATTTCCCAAGACACTTCTGTTTCTGATAGTTGAATCTGGTGTGCTTGTGTTTTCAGTGTAGGAAACATTTACTGCCCAAAGTACTCCTCTTTAACCCCTTGACGGCGATCGGAATTCCGCTCGTGTGCTGGACATTCCGATCGCGGTTGTGGTCGTCACGCGCATCGAAGGGGTTAATAAAAATTCTTGCCATGCGCTCAGACACGCTCGATTCCAATCAAGATTTGTCAGTGAGTGACGGCTCCGAAATTTGGACGGAGTGACAGTGTTATTTTACAGTCCGACAGACAGTAGACCATTAACAGTTAGTTCATGATTTAGTAACTGTCTCGTCTTCTTGACTTGCTTGCATACATAAACTGTCCGGCCTTATGGAAGGAAGAGGGAATTGGTGTGTGCGTCGTGCGTGCACAAGAACTGGTTTAACTTTAAAAAAGCGAAGCCTAAGCCAGTTTATTTTTTTTATTTTAAAGCAGATTTATATAGCGCGAACTCGACCCGAAGGTATTGGAGCGCTTTGCGCTTTACATGAGTACCGGTCACGTTACAAGGAGGACACATTCAGGGCAGGCACGGGGAGAAGATTAAGTGATTTGCTGATGGAAGGAAGAGGGTCAGGGAATGGATGCCGCCTCTTGCCTATATTTTAGGCAAGGCTCGGGGTTACTCGGAGCATGCGTGCCCAAATTAATTAGCCGGAGGCGGTAGTGCGGTACCGTACCCAGCCGTTTGTTGAGTGACACTGAGTGAGACCTGAGACCAGTACTGCCTGAGACGGGGTGGGTGACCGAAAGTGAAGCCAAACTGCATTTAATTAATTTGTGCGCGGCTGCGCGCCATGTGTGGACAAGTCAGAGTCTCAGAGAGCCAGGGGCTGGCCTGGGCGGGCAGGGCCTGCCTTGGCTTTTTTTTAACTTACTTCCAGTACTGCGGCGCCGGCAGGCCCTAGGCTATCCGCGGCGCCTATCGACTATCAAGATGACCTATGATGAGGCGGGCGTACGGCGGGCGGCGGGTGTGCTGTGCACTGCGGCGGCTACTACTAGGCCAGGGCCAGGCACTGCCTGGTCTGGCAATCAGTTAATCTGAATAAATATCACATCCTAACGAATCTTGTGCCGGAGGCAAGCTGCCTAGTGCCTACCACCACCACGGTGATCTGACGACACGACCGGACGGTCCGGACCGTCACGGACTCACGCCACCATGCTCTGAGTCCGAAAAAAATAAAACAGCGTTGGTTTTGGCATGGCATGTAAGACATCACATCGCTAGTTGGCTACTACTCTACTCTACTAAGTAAGTTAGAGTGATTAACTTCTTACCTTTACTCGTGGGGTGGGCCGGCAGGGAGTCAGGGACACACACTGACTGCATTAGTCTCACACTGCCTTCAGCCTTTAATAACTTATTAGGCGCCGGCGGCCTGGTGATGCTTGCTACGCTAGTACCAGACAATTCTGGCTGATCGATGCCTGCTCAGGCTGCCGTTGCCCTGCCCCTCCCCTGCCTTCAGGCTCAACCACGTCGTCGTCGGGCGAGGTGGGGCTGTCGCTGAACGAACGACGATGACTCGTGCTGAGCTGCGCTGCTGCGGTGGTTATGCTGGGGCGTGGCAATGTGAAAAAAATCTGCGCACCCTGCCTGCAGCACAGCCGACCTGACCCATCCATTCAGAACCAAAATGTAGCCCAAAAATCTTGAATCTCCTCTGACTTGGGGGCTCGCTCGCAGCTCAGGGCAGGCTAAGTCACAGTGACTAAAGAGTCACAGCCGCAAGTTGCACTACAGTTAAGTACTTGTCCGTGACTCACTCGTGAGACCGGAGACCGACTGACCGAGACGTGAAAAACACGCTGCGGCTGCACCATACAGTACAGGGTAAATAAAATTAAATATATACTATCATCGTGCAATATGTGACGTGCACAGCAGATGCGTGTAGACCCGGCCCTAATAATTAAGTGCCGGTGCTAAGCACCGGAAAGCACCGGCACAAATTAAGCCCTGGCCTTGGTTTACCAACACTCACCTGTGTGCCTTCCTTCGGCATGTCGGTGCCGGCGGCTGATGGCTTCTCGGGAACCTGCGGTGCTGTGGTCTTCATGGGCACTTAGGACTCCCCCTGGGGCTCTTGATCGTCCATCCCGAGGTTGCAGAAGAAGATGAGAGCGATGATGGGCTCCTGCGCGGACAAGCTGTGGCGCGAGATTCTCCTCGAGCTAAGTAGGGGGAAACAAAAGAAAAGGGCAGCAGATTGATCTCCACGCGCTGCTGGAGGAGGAAGAGCGCGCCCGCCTTACAGCCGGCTTTTCCAGCGCATCCCACCAACCAGCGACTGAAGCTGGCTGCTGCAATTCTCACGAGAGCCTAGGGAACGCTTTCGCCAAAACGCACTAAAAACAAAGAAGCTTCGCTCGCGTGCACTCTCTACTAGGGCTCTTACAATGAGAGCAGTAAACATAGAAGATAGACAACACGAGGAAGTAATTACAACCAGGGCTTTCCTTTGTGAATATAGATCCACCGCAACAAAAAAAAGCATTTGCAATGCAAGAGGACTCGCATTTACACGAGACCTATTGTATTGCAAACGGGAGTGCGGGTGGGCGGGCGTTAATAAGGCACGAACAACGGAAGTGGGGGGGCGGGAGAGAAGGCTCAGACAGCGGGAGCGGTGGCATGGGAACAAAGTAGTGCTCAGGAAACACGCACTAAAGGGGCCAATAGCCGTGGAAGGAGACATGGCCGTCATAAGGCGGAACTAGCCGCCTCTAAACCAATCAGAAGGCAGCACTTAGAAAGGAAAAAGCCACAAGCCAATGAAAAAGTAGGTGGGGGAGTGGGCGGGGCTTTCCTCACCTATAGTGTATACTGCATGCCTCGCAAAGCGAGCAGAGCATGCGCTGCTAGGCGAGACCTAAAACGTACATGAGGAGAAGAACAACTGCAATGCGCTCCCATGGAGTGCTAAAAGAGAAATGATATGTAAAGCAGCACAGAGGAAAAAGTAGTTCCTCAGCTATGTAAAGACATGACACATCTAATCAAAATACATGGCAGAGTGGTATGCTTGAGGGGCGGGACAAACAGAGAATTGGGAGGTGAGCAACGAATCCAAGGTATAAATTAAAATAGACAAGAAAGCCATCCAATGAAAGAACCTTAAGTACGTGAAAATGCCTGATATACAATGCTGTCTGCAATGGATTGCAAAAGCTGTCCATAGAGGACTGTAAAAAACAATGGAAGTAATTAACACATGAAACCTCCATGATTTTCTTTCCAATCAGATATTCACACAGCTGACTATTATTCATTGTACTCAGAAATATAAAAACAAACATTTGGAATAACGAGTAAGAAACTTGATAGAAGATTCAATATTTCCCAGAGTTCAATGCCTGAAATTTTAGGGAATACATGGAACACTTAAAAATAAGTCATTTCTAAATTACATCGAAGAAGCTGCATTTTTAAAGATGGATTGGAAGGAGACCATAGGCACTTTGGATTGTTTTGGTGAGATCTCTAAGGTTAAATCTAACTTTATCGCCTGTCAGCAAAAGCTATTGTTCATAAAAACAAAAGCTTAAAAATGGGCTTAGAGCTCCAGCTTACTTGCCAATATTTACCTTTCCACGTCACTCTTGTTTCCTTGCTTCTCACTGGTAATGCCTCTGGCTTCCTGCCGGCTGCTCACATACTCCTGTATTCTTCCCAGGGTTTCTCTCCCTGCTGTGGAGCATGAACCTAGCACAGCTTCCTGTTTGTGTCCAGTATTCTCCCACTGGCCACATGCTGCTCCTTGTACTTAAAAAAAAAAAAACGTTTGGCCATGCACTCTATAAGGGTGCATGGCACTGAATGATCTCTACACCCCCTGCCCTTCTTCCTCCCCTCTCCCCTGCAGCAGACTTGTGTTGTTCCCCCAACCCTCCTTCCGCTTCCATTGCTTGTTTAACCTCCTGCTCCCCTCTCCCCCTGTCCGTTACTAGTTTCCTCCCACTCGTACAGTCCTTCCACTGTCCGGGCTGTTTTTACACATTTTGCACAGCAGCGTGGGCTGGTGTGCAACATAACTTAAAAGAAAAAAAGTGCAACAATGTAACAATGCTGGCCATGTAAGCACTTTTTGGTTACTTTAAGTCATGTTGCACAGCAGCTCGTGCTGCTGTGCACCATGTCGAAAAACATTCCCAAACCAATAGATCTTGGAGAGGTGAAACATATTGGCTTTTCCAATGCCTGTATTACTTTTTTTTCATGCTCATTGTCCAAATAGTAGCCCTTCATGGCACTAATAGCAGTCAAACTGTACAAATTTCAATACATGTTTATAAATTAGCATTCATGAGGTGATCTATATATTTTAATATGGATAAGACAGTCTAGCATACCCTAAGAAATGAATGCTCTTCATCACATATGTCATTTTGTTGACCCAGACAATTGCGCATCGCAAATTGCGACTCTTTTGCGAGTCGCAATTAGCGAGGCGCAATTTCCGATGTACAACAGTGAATTTCACACTGTTTGCGATTCCCAATGGGGTCGCAAATTGCGAGGCTCATTAATATTAATGAGCCTCTCGCAATTTGCGAGCCCATTGGGAATGACAGCCCTCCCAGGGATGGTGGCCTGCTGGGCTCAACAGACCACCATGTCTGGGACTGCTTTTTAATAAAGCAGCTTTTTTTTTTAAATGCAGCCCATTTTCCTTAAAGGAAAACAGGATGCATTTAAAAAATAAAAATTTAACTTTTCAGTTTCATTTTTTTAAGGGCAGGCAGTGGTCTCTGGGACAAAGCAAACACAAGGAGATGATGGACGGAGGGCTGAAACTTTTCAAACACTCACCCCCAGTCACAGATCTGGGTTGAATCCATCATCATTCTTTAGCTCACTTTGCCACCCCAGTTCAGACACAGCTTTATGCAAATCAGTCTCGACCCTGTGCCTCATGGGAACAGTCCAGACCAAACTGCCAAGCCATGTCTTCCCTGGACCGGAATCAAGCATCCTGGGACCGGTTTCGGGCTAACAGCCCTCATCAGCCAGGCTAGCTTGAATCCAGTGGCAAAGTGAGCAAGGGACCCACGTCTGGGCATACCCTGCCAACTTAGGGTGGACAAAGCAAACACAAGGAGATGATGGACGGAGTGCTGAAACTTTTCAAACACTCACCCCCAGTCACAGATCTGGGTTGAACCCATCATCATTCTTTAGCTCACTTTGCCACCCCAGTTCAGACACAGCTTTATGCAAATCAGTCTCGACCCTGTGCCTCATGGGAACAGTCCAGACCAAACTGCCAAGCCATGTCTTCCCTGGACCGGAATCAAGCATCCTGGGACCGGTTTCGGGCTAACAGCCCTCATCAGCCAGGCTAGCTTGAATCCAGTGGCAAAGTGAGCAAGGGACCCATGTCTGGGCATACCCTGCCAACTTAGGGCGGACAAAGCAAACACAAGGAGATGATGGACGGAGTGCTGAAACTTTTCAAACACTCACCCCCAGTCACAGATCTGGGTTGAATCCATCATCATTCTTTAGCTCACTTTGCCACCCCAGTTCAGACACAGCTTTATGCAAATCAGTCTCGACCCTGTGCCTCATGGGAACAGTCCAGACCAAACTGCCAAGCCATGTCTTCCCTGGACCGGAATCAAGCATCCTGGGACCGGTTTCGGGCTAACAGCCCTCATCAGCCAGGCTAGCTTGAATCCAGTGGCAAAGTGAGCAAGGGACCCACGTCTGGCCATACCCTGCCAACTTAGGGCGGACAAAGCAAACACAAGGAGATGATGGACGGAGTGCTGAAACTTTTCAAACACTCACCCCCCGTCACAGATCTGGGTTGAATCCATCATCATTCTTTAGCTCACTTTGCCACCCCAGTTCAGACACAGCTTTATGCAAATCAGTCTCGACCCTGTGCCTCATGGGAACAGTCCAAACCAAACTGCCAAGCCATGTCTTCCCTGGACCGGAATCAAGCATCCTGGGACCGGTTTCAGGCTAACAGCCCTCATCAGCCAGGCTAGCTTGAATCCAGTGGCAAAGTGAGCAAGGGACCCACGTCTGGGCATACCCTGCCAACTTAGGGCGGACAAAGCAAACACAAGGCTGATGAGGGGTGAAACCTCGAAACCGGTCATAGGATGCTTGTTTCCAGTCCAGGGAGGACCTGGCCTGGCAGTTTGGGCTGGACTGTTCCCATGAGGCACAGGGTCAAGACTGATTTGCATATAGCTTGGTCTGAACTGAGGTGGCGAAGTGAGCTAAAGAATGATGATGGATTCAACCCAGATCTGTGACTGGGGGTGAGTGTCTGAAAAGTTTCAGGGCTCCGTCCATCATCTCCTTGTGTTTGCTGTGGTCTCTGGGACCACTGCCTGCTCTTAAAAAATATTTTCCAACATGCTCACAAGGGAAGGGGTCCCCTGGGGACCCTTCCCTTTGTGAGTGGTTTACCACCTACTTGAAGTAGGTGGTAAGCTGCAGTGTTTTGCGGCCGCAAATGCGGTCGCAAAACACTAGTACATAGCATGTTGACTCGCTATTAGGAAGGGACGCCCTTCCTAATAGCGAGAATCATAAATGCTATTTTGCGAGTCAGGGACTCGCAAAATAGCATTTGTTATGCTATTACCCTTTTTTGCAGCCGCAAATGGGAGGTTCTCCCGTTTGCAGCCACAATAAAGGGTCGTACATCTGGCCCCAAATATCTTCATATATAAACCAAGGCTAGAATATTAACTGAAGACCTAAGAACCGACAGTAATTTGAAAACGCAAGTTTCTGAAAGTAAAATTCCTGGTAGCTTCACTGGATAATTACGAGCAATATTATTTTTGAAGTGTGAGGGTGGACGTGAATATTGCTTTTCACAGAAGGAAGGTTAGAAATGGTGGGCACTGATATTTTAATAAGTGGGTATTCAAGTCACTAGTACATTGCCTCTGTTCTTCGTAACAATTTTTAGTGATTGCAAATGAGCAACCACCATGGGGTCATGCATTCTTTTGTTCTTCCATTTTCATTTTGAGCCATCACCTCTCTTTTGCCAATAACACATAGGTTGTCCTGTCCCTCTTACTGTTTATCATCTTCACCTGTAGACTGGGAGCCAGAGATATGTGGATGAACATTTTACTTTGTACAAATAGAAATATATTGCAATTATTTCCCCCATGAACTAATCACCAACTCTGTAAGTGGCAAGGACTGCACTGATTGGCAATTGCAGAGGCATGATGTTCGGTGGGCATTCAGTTTTCTATCCAAAACATGGTGCGTGCTTCTGAGTTGAAAGATTTTGGCAGCCATCTTGGGACCAAATGTACAAAACATTTTTGCCTGGGCGGAGTTCGCGTAGTCGGGCTACACGGAATTCCACAAAATCGCAAAAAAAACTCTGCGAGCTACGCGGAGTTCCGCAAGCACGTGGAGTTGCTTGTTCCGCCCCTTCATGATGCGTTTTTCCTGTTCGGGAACGCGTATTGCGTGTTCGGGGATGCTTTTTGCGTGCTCGGGGAGAAATATTACGCGAACTACACCACGCGGTCGCCAATGGGCGTGGCCATCTTGTTTTTTCACTTTTTGCTATGGTTCTGGGCCTGTTTTTCTATCCTCCCTATATCTTTTCAATCCTTTGTTTCTAGAAACTTTTTTTTAATCTTTTTTATTTATTATCTATCCCTCTTTATTGCTGTATATTTTGCATTTTTTCCTACTTTTTGTGTGTTTTTGTGTGCGTTTTTCACTCTTTTTCTATTACTTGCTTTTTTCATTTCTTTTACTTACTTTCTTACTTCCTACCTTTTCTTTTCCGCCCCCGCCTACATAGAACCATGGCAAAGAGCCTTAAGAAAACCAAGGGCCAGGGGAAGAAGAGTGAGTGCCACGACCGCCTTCCTTGCGGAAGGCGGCGCCCACAAGGGGTGCAGCCAAGGGCCTTATTCACTGAGGCGGAGGTGGCCACACTGTTTTGTTTTGTCCAGCGCCACCTCCCCTTAACCCTGGCAGCAGGCGGCAGGCCTGGGTCCGGGTACGGGCTCCGGGAGCGTCACCGGCGGTGGGAGAGGGTGCGCTGAGCAGTGTTTCGCTGCTCTGGGGTCCAACGCACCCGTAACCAATTGACGCTCTGGTGGTCCGACATCCTGGACCAGGAGCAGGACCTGCTGGACCTGCTAGGTGTTGAGGTCCCGGGGTTTGGTGAGTAGCTAATTATATTAATATTGTGTTCTTCTGTTCTGTATTATTGCGAATATTATTTTTTTTGCAAATAGCTAACATGCTGCTGCTGCTTACATGCTGGTAACTTATGTTTAAAAATCTTATTATTATATAATTGTTACTTCCATACAGGTGCTCATGCTCGGCGCTAATAACTAATCGTACTTGTTTGCAACTTTGCGCTCTCTTGGGCTGGTTATGTAAGAGAGGTTAGAGAATTTATGTTAGGTACTGCATATAGGAAAGACTCCAGTCCTTTCCTTTGTCCTGTCAGGCTGTCCTGTCTCCTGTCACTAAGATAGTGGTAGTAGTTAGTATTATTTGGTAATTTAGTGGCCTGCGTGACATGTCCTCTCACATGACTTCAGTCCTAGTAGAACCTTTTGTAGTTCGTTTGTATAGTGAGTGAATGGAATAGCAACCAACCAATGGTGTATGCAATATGCATGCGTCCATCTATGCATTGAGAAGAATAAAAATGCAGACTTAGTAATTGGCCCGTCAAAGGGGGTTTGAGTTGGAGACAGAGATGATTGGGAATGACATCGGAACTTAGTAGAAGCAAATATAACTTTTTTGCAATTCATTCCAAAGTCTGGAATAGGCGGGCTAGGTATGTTTAGGATTCAGGAATCGGAATTGAACTGTGGAATAATAATGATTGGATGGTACTCGACTGCGATACATACTAGTCGACTACTACTAGTCGAATAAGTCGATCTTTAGGATAGGTCAATGTTATTGCAATTGCCGTTTCCTCTCTAAAACTATTTTTAGAGCAATTATATTTATTTATTTATTTAACACAAATCATTTTTTGTCTCTTTAATTATGTCTTACATGATCAGCATCCAGGGGCAAGAAGAAGACTGGGTCAGCTGGCAGTGCGGCGGGTGCGGGAGCTGGAGGGGCCTCCCAGGAGCAGCAGGAAGCGGCCTCAGGCGCAGATGGCTCTGCTGCTGGCCCCAGTAAGTCCTCCTGGTGTTGTTATATATTAATATTTCCCTAACTTTTACCGCTCTATTATTTCCATTTCCTAATTTTAATTTTTTCAAAATCCTCTTCAATCTATCTGTTTCTAAATTCTTGTTTTTTTTGCTCCATTACCTACTACTAAGTACTAGTACTAACATTGTTTCTAGTCTCTGTTTTTATTTTACATCAAATCAAACTGCATCTGACTAACCTCTGCTCTGATTCTGTATTAGTCTGTCTGAAGCTTGCTTTCTTCTGGGATTCACTGAGCTTTCCCTCTCCCCTTATATGTGGATTGCCTAGTAGTGGTACTGTAAGACTCAGAGAACCCATTGGTCCTAGGCTACTAATAGTACTAGTACTAGTAAGGACTCCTTACTACTACTAGTACTAGTAGCACTAATCTGCTGTGCATATTGCATGCCCAAGTAAGGTATTCTCCACAGGTTTGTGAGATGAGAAGGCTTTAGTTTCTTTTACTGTCTCATCATGCTCAATCAGTAATGGTGGTCACTCACGTTGGACAGGACACCCCAAAGTGGTATATTTTACTTTTTCGAATCCAGGCGTAGTACTTTTTTTAGTAGCAGCAGTTGATGGTGAACACTGAACAACTGATTACCGTGCACCATGGCTGGAAGGAAGTATGAGGAGTAGGAGGACGGCACCATTATTTTCCAACTAAGAGAGACCTCATGTCCGCCCAGTTGGCCACTATTTATTCTTTTCAAAAAATAAGATGCACCAATAGCTCTAGTCACTGAGTCCAGTCTTTTGGGTTGTCCTCTTCTTGAGAGGCTTTTCAAAAATTGCCACCAACAAAATGCCCAACCGGATATTATTTTGTTATTTTTGATAGGACATACTGTCTACTCTACTCTAGTATCCGAATTGTAGATAGTGATGTGTGTGGTGTATGTATTATTAATTATGTATTTTCAATCTTGCTAATGAAAGAAATACATAGGGGAGGCGTATATGGCTTATAAAAAATGGTGAAATATTTTTTCCAGGCATACCGACCACTAGTGCCAGGGCCAGCGGTGAGGGCCATGCCCCTCCGGAGGGAGCGGAGGGTGCAGCAGCTGCAGGGAATGAGCCAGCAGCAGTGGCAGGCGGTGGTAAGTCATATTCCTTACTTATTGAGAATGATGAATACCCTCGCTGCAAGGGTGTACACTCAGTACTAGTCTAGTACACTGTACTTCTGCTGAGACTAAGTTGTTGTGAACACTGAACACTTGAAGAAGACACCCTTTACTTAACAACATTAGCATTAGCGGCGGGGGTTGAGTAACTAATGGCCTATTCTATTCTATCTTCAACTCAGCAGACACAGTTTTATGATGACGAGAAAGAGTCAGAAGACATGTATGACTGGCAGAGAAGGATGCGTGGGTGAAGGAAGGGGCCCTGGGATGCATATAGGTGGTGGATGAAGATGATAGGATGCATGGGTAGTTGAAGGATGGGTGAAAGGTGAAAGAGAAAGCAGAAAGGATGCCTGTCTGGGTGGATGAAACTGTATGGGTGAAAGGAATCCTCCGGGGGGTTTGAGGGGTCAAACTCTAAGGCAAGCAAGGACGCATGGGTGGTGGTTGGTTATATCTATGACAAATGAATGTTGTGGGTGAAAGGCAGTTTATGATAGCCGTGTTTGGATGGATGGATGCCTGGATGGTATCATAGATAGTAGGTGAAAACAGAGTCAGACTGGATGAAGAGAATGTAAAAGAAAATTAAACCGTGCCAGAGTTCCAAAGCCAAGGGTGAAGATTAAGAATAAAATAATAATAATGCTAGAAGAGCAATGCACTGATAAATGAAAAAGCCCTGGGAAGAACAAGGACTGTTTTTTTGCAAGGTTTTTGATTCAAAGGTTTGAGGTTGTACTTGTATTTCAGAATGGAATACTCCCTTGACTCACAGTAGTTTGCAAGCATAACATATTTATTGTGCATGACTATAATTTACCCTACCCACCCATCATTAATCGCCTCCCTCCGACTCTGAGGCCCACTTCCGCTCCAGTCTCTACCCATGTCATTTTTGACTGTGTCAGCCATGGGTGGCCTATCGGCTGCATGGTAACTAGTACTTACAAATCACTCAGTATGTCATCATCATCATCACGTGAGTGACATGATGTTGTGCCGCCGTATATGTATCATCATTCATAAGCATGTCATCATTAACCATCATCATGTGCCTTGTTGCAGTAGTCAGGGTCAAAGTGAAATTGTCTGAGCATTTGCCATTGATTTAAAAGAGTATGGCCGTAATGGAAAAATGTATAATTGTGTAGTACAGCTGCCCCACATGCAGACAGTAGTAAAGTAACATGAGTCTGCGACACAAGTATATCTGTCTAGGGCACAAGCTGACTGAGCTGGCATGCCCACAAGATTAATTGTGCTAAACAAGAGAGAGAAGAAGAATACTTCTACTCTACTCCATACTGCCTGAAAGT
Source organism: Calotriton arnoldi (assembly GCA_963921515.1). NCBI lineage: Eukaryota > Metazoa > Chordata > Amphibia > Caudata > Salamandridae > Calotriton > Calotriton arnoldi. The sequence goes on from CAWUFW010003614.1 coordinate 948,331, forward strand.
CTAATCATCACATCCAAATCTTAGGGGCAGAGGAAGTGAGGAGGATACCACAACTGCTAGTGCTACTGTGCCACTATAATTTTTATGTGTGTAATTTAATTTTGTGTTACTGTTTTGCTAAGAGTATGGGTTACAATGACTTTTTTTCTTTCTTGATGATAGCTACTCCTTCCCAACCCAACAGGCAGGAGTTGGCGGCCAGGGCCCGGCAAAGGAAGCTGGAGACTGCCCTGGCGGAGGAGGAGGCGGCAGCTGCAGCTTCTTCCTCCAATGCCCCGGGGCCCAGCCAGCCCCCCCGTTCCTCCGGTGGTACGGCGCCGTGTTCTGGCAGCCGCCCGCCGCCCATCAACTTCCTCCTCATCTACTGCTGCCCACCCCTGTTGTTCCTGCAGGAACTTTCAGCGCCGCATGCTCCCCAGGATGGCACACCTGGAGGCCAAGCTGCAGGAGGTCCTGGAGCGAACTAGCCGGCACCCCCGCCGCTAGACGTCACCTCAGTCTTTGACCCTTGCCCCTTTTTTAACCTTTTTTTTGGTGGTTGGGAGTTGGGGAAACTTTGGGTTTACATTTTTTTTCTTCAACTTCGACGTGGACGGACATTTATTTAATTTACTGGATATTGGTTGGGGTTAGGGAGAGGGGTGGGTCAGGTGTTGTGGGGTTTTCTTCTAGTTTATATTTGTTAGGGTAATACATTATTTAGAGTTTTTCCAATACATATGATGCAAATCTTTTCTGGGGGGGTTACTCTTTTACGTCACCTTGTTTGTTTCCTCCTTTGCTGCAGGGCCGCAGCCAGTTTTTGAATCAATCTGCCAATAGTGTAACACACCGACAGATAGATGCAGTACCCTCACTTGTCCTACTACTGTCAGTCTCTCCTCCTAGTCGATGCATTCTGCAACTAAAACCCCTTTGTAGTATGTACTCGGAAGGATGTGGATGTGTGAATTAATCAATTTCCATAGTATATACATTATTGACTCCCCCACACTTCTTCTCTTACCTGTGATTGATGTTTAGGTGAAGCGATGGCTGCATGGTGATGGTTTGGTTTCCTAAGGTGCCATGGTGGGTGGTGGTAGCAGTAGTAGACAGTTGCATTTGCAAAAAAAGAAAATGAGACAGTCAGTCACCTGAGGGAGACTAGGGAACGAGTAGTAGAAGTACAGTAAGTAGTAAGTACACAAGAAGAAGACTGCCAAACAAGAAGAAAGTGATGATGAATGATATTGATAAGCAATGCTAAAGTAAAATAAAACATAATGGTGGCAGGGATAGCCTAGTACAAGTTACAACAAACTGAAGTTGACTCGACCTATGAAGTGGACAAGCGTAACCTTTAGTGCTGGAAGGATGATAAATCGATGCCAGCAATTAATAATTAATAATGGGTTAATAATTATGTTCCTCTGGGAAAAAAAGAGAATAGCGAATACTACTGAGCATGGGTGGGCACTGGGCAATCTAATCTGTTGCCAGTGTGGCCGATATATATATATATATATATACTTAGAGCAGAAGAAGATCCTCGCCCTGCCTTGAGTTAGTGTTGCTTTCACTACATCCGCCCCAGCAAGTGTGTGATCAATTATTGGTGTAAATTTAATTTAGTCACACCTCGATATAAATCACACAGCCCGGGGGAAGAGGTTTAGGGTTTGATGAATGGTTGGGAAGGGGTATTTGAGGGAAAGGCTTGACAAAGACAAACACTACACATAGACAACACACAATCTTGGCAGACGATCATCATAAATCTGGAGAGGGCGAAAAAGGAAATGCATGCATGATGATGACTTGATGGTTAATGATAAGTAGTACTAGACTAGTAGTACAGGGCCGCAGTATATTATTAATTATGATTATTATGCAATTACCTTGCCTGTCTGCCCTCAGAGAGACCCAAATTACACACATTTTATGTTCTGCTGTACCAAGCTTCCTTTTAAAGCTAGCAAAGAAAATTAAAAAATAGCTGTAGGGGTCAAATATATAAGCAAAAAGTAAACATAATAAACAACAACATACACAGTCGTAATGATTGAAGAGAAAAAATGAATCAAATTAATAAAAGATGATGAATGATACTAAGTTACTATGTTATGGTCAAATTGGGGAGTTGTATCTCGGCATTCCTCTTGGTCCTTCCTTCCATAGACGCTCCGTCCATCAATCTTGGGTGCCACTGCCTGCCTGGCAGGTGCGGATTGGTAAGGTAAGTGTGAGTTGTTTTTCCCAGTATAGCACAGGGAAAAGGCCGGCCTGTAAGTGTAGATGGAAAAACTAAAAGGATATTGAAAAATCAAGGAGAAAAGTAAAGTTAAAATGCATAAATTACGGAGGAGTGCAACAAGATCACTTTCAGAGGCGGCATGGCTAAATCATGTCTACTCTGTTTCCAGCATTAACCTACAACAACAGCAGGACAGAGCAGGCCCGCAGCGCCCACCCAACCTCCACTTAGCTTAGATTTTGAGCCAGATAGAGCACACATATACAGCAACATAGCATTTTCCAAATTAAGTAACTAAATCAATGCACAGCTGTCAGTCATACCACTACACTCACCTCCACCACTACACAGACATGCAGGTCTGCTGTGGTTGTTGTTAACTTGTTTACCTTTTAGGCTACTTCATGAAACGCCCGAGTTATTACATCAATCATCTCCGATCCTACTGACTGACTGCGACGAGTATAGTATGGTCATCATGGTGTCCAACTCTGTAGTGTACCTAGTGAGTCCAGATTCCATATTCAAAAATGCAATGGATCGGCCTGCAGTAGAAGTACAATTTTGTTATTAAACAACAAGAAGGGAAACATTTACTTGAGTCACTTTTTTGTGTGTAGAATAGATTAAATACTAGTACACTTCATGCACAACAACAACAACACAAACACCAATCACTCAGAGTCAGCGTCCAATGCATGCCATCATCATTACCTGTTCTTAAGGGGCAGTACCTCTCGGCTCGGAAAGGAGGATAGCTACAGTCAATTAGTCATGTTCTTTGGAGGGACTCGACAAGGCAGGCCCACATTTCTTGTACTATTCTCCATCCAATGTCTGGCTTGAGGGAAATTGATTTAGGGCGAGTCAGGAGGAGTGGGCTGGAGCAGGACTCGGAGGAGTGGACTTACTTCTTTAATGACTGCACACAGTTGCAATTCCAATCTGGCAATAAAAGAGTAAGACGGTGGTGATGGATTTGTTGTGATTCGAACCAGAAAGACAGAGACACACACAAATAATAAAAGTAAATAGGGAAGAAAGAAAAAGTAACATGTTGAAACTGAAAGCCTAGTTGTCAGGGAAGTAGGTCATCTAACTCACTACTTCCATGACCTAAGTCGCTGTCATCATCTTCATGCTGTGCTACTTCAGGTATGGTGCAATCCGGTGGTATAAAGTGCTGATTCATTTTGATCATGGTTAACCTCTCCACCTTTTGGGGTGAGAGACTGGTCCTTTTCAGTGTTACAACGGCACCAGTAGCAGTAAAAACACGCTCAGAAGAGACACATGCGACAGGGCAAGCCAGATAGTTTATCGCCAGCCTGCTGACCACTGGCCATTGGCCCCTTTTCCCAAACCAATACACCAATGGGTTTTGATCAATGTAGGCCTCTGTTGGGTCATCCAGATAGGCCTGGAGAATCCACTCAATGCTCAGGGGTGATCCGCTTTGCTCTGCCTCTTTTGCCTTTGCCTCAGCACTGGACCTAACAAGCCCTTGCCATACATACCATTCCTGTGCCGATTTCACTGGGGCTGATGATCCTGTTCTTGCTGTTGTTCTTGGTGTTGTTGGTGGTTTTGACTGCTGTGAGCCAACCGCACTGCCCTCAGGCTCTGAAGTTGAACTTGACGCCGGCTGCCCTGCAGTTCTTGTTGTGGGCTGGAGTAGCAATTCCCAGCCATTCTTTTTCTAAGCGACTGGCTTCCGCAGCTATCCAAGTTTTGTACTTGGCAACATCCACTTCTGAAAAAGGAATCAATGTGTTAGTGTTCAGTACTGCTTTGTACTGTGGATCCAGAATTGTGGCAGAAATGTAATGGTTTGATGACACAATGCCTCTGTGCACCCTTGTATTTTCAGATAAGCGAAGGGTTAAGCTCTCCACCAACTCATATGCGTCTTTTTTTTCCTCCACACCTGCGTACATTGCAGACACCCCCTTCAGCTGTTCCTGTAGCAGGTGCAACAATGGGATAGTTTGGCCCATAGTACAGTTCTCCTTGCTGACTTGACGTGTGAAGAGCTCGAAAGGAAGTAGCATCTCTGTCAGGCATTTAACTAGGCCCCATTGGTCCATCTCAATGGTCATGCCTTTCACAGTAGCATCCCCTCTTTGCATGACATACTCATTGATTGGTCTGTACTGCTCAAACAGACGTTCAAGCACGTAACAAGTTGAGTTCCAACGTGTTGGCTCCTCCTGGATGAGTGCTTTAACTGGCACTCTATGCTCAAGTTGAATGATCCTCAGCTGCTTCCGGGCTTTAAAAGAATGGCTGAAATGTGTGCAGATTCTTCTGCAGGTGGTCAGTAGGTTGCTGACTCGGTCTTCTTTTTCAGAAAGTCTTGAATAATAATGTTAATGCAGTGCGCCAAACACAGGACCCTGAAATAGCCGCCATCGTACATGGCCCTAACTATATTACTGCCATTGTCTGTGTCAACAAAACCAATGTTAAGCCCTCTTGGGTGCAGCCATTCAAAGACCTTGCTGTTAAACTCTTCCAAAATGTTTGCAGCAGTATGAGATTTCTCCATGGCGAACATGGCTACAGTTGCATATTTCCGAGTGGCATCACCTGCAGATATCTTTTCTCGAACCCCCACAAAAGAGATCCAGTGTGCAGTGATGCACATGTAATCAGTGGCTTGGCAACTGGTCCACATGTCTGTTGTCAGGTGGATAGTGTGAACAGCACTCTGCTGCAAAGCTTGTCCAAGCAATTCCAGCACGTTGTGATGTAGTGCTGGAACAGCAACTCTGGCAAAATAGGACCGTCTAGGAACCTTCCATTTTGGGCAGATGGTTATCACAAATTCAAGAAAACCCACCCCTTCCACAAAAGAAAAAGGGAGACGGTCCAGCGCTACCATTCTAGCCGGCTTCGCATTGTACAAACGTGCCATTGGGTGGTTGCGTTCGTACTGCCCCTCGGACCTAAACATGCTGACAATGGTAGCCTGGATTTTTTTCTTTTCTGGTGCCACTGATGCAGGTGACATCTTCTTGACGCCAGATGTTGTTAGGCTCAACACACGTTTCTTTGCGGTACTGTCTTGCCTGGGACGCCTTGGTGTCTCAGCCTGACTCTTATTCTTGTGCCAATGCGATGTTGCTGATGCAGATCTGGCCGGTACCACTGGACTGCTGGGGATAGGGCTACATTTTGTACCAGAGAAAATGTCTCCCTCTTGTTCACCTTCCACCGTGATCGGATCTTCTACTCCTTCGTCCCCACTAACAACAATGGGTGCAGTTTTTTGGCCGCTAAGGTGCGCCTCCCAAAGGGTCATGTGGTGTTTTTTCAGATGGGTTGTTTGGCCTCCGGTACCATAGTTTGTACCAAGCTTACCCCTACTAACACCTTGTCCACAAATGGAGCATATCGCAATGTTCACTTCCTTCCTGCTAACCGAAAAGAAGTCCCAAACTGGGGAGCTGAACTTTCTGGAGCTGCTGGTGCCACTTCCAATGCCGGATTAACTGGTAGGTGGGCGTGGAGTTTGACTCTCTGCAGTACCTACTTCTACTGCGGTGGTTGTGCTAGATGTAGGTCGCTACCGGGCCTTTGCAAATGCAAATATGGAAGCTGGAGGTGGTGTTGATGTTATCTGTGTTGGTGGTATCCGTGCCACACCCCTCACAGCAATTTGAGATGGGGTAATGTCAGTCTCCACTGGGGCGGGACTAATGTCCATGATGACTGGCTCGTCATCATCATCCTCCTCTTCTTCTACATCTACCTCCATAACTCTAAGGCTTTCTGGAACCTTCCTTTTCCCTAGCCTTGTCTCGTGGTGTGTCTCACTCTCAGACTGAGGTGGTGGGATCCAAGTGGCATCTTGATCATCAGAAGGGGGGCTTGCAGAAGAAGTTGATGGACTAACCCTCCTTTTCCTTGCTGGGGATCTGGAAGACAATGGATCTTCTGAAAGAGTGGCTTACTCTTCTTCTTCCTCTCCAGGAAGCTCGATTTCCTGAACTGCCCTTACTTCGGGAGGAACAACTACTATTGGGGGCGGTGGTTGCGGCTGTTGTTGTCCACTTATCTGAGTTTCCTGCGTTGATTGGGTACTACTTTGCGATAACGATAAGTCAATTTCAACATCACTGCTCGTCGGCGTTGCTGTGATTAGACTGGCTGCCTCTGTGACAGACATGGACTTGGGCCTAGGTTGGTGGGGTGGGTCCACTGATGCAGGGGTGCTGCTCCCAGCTTGTTCCCCGGACACCGCTGCTGCAGGTGCAATTTTTTGTTTCCCCAAAAAGATTTTGGGCAGCACACCAGTCTTGGTAAGTGGCAGTTCCTTCTTCTCACTGGCAACTTTCTTGGTACTGGAGGACCTGGTACCTTTCTTTGGGGCCATCTTCTTCAGATGTCAGCAGCATGCAGTGGCACAAGTTGAAGAGATGTCTGTGGTCACATGTCACGTGACATTGTGCGCAGCAGGACTTCTGTCTGGCAGTACAATGAGTGATGGCGCTCCTCCTCTTTTGTGCACCTAAAAGCAAAGAAGCAAGAAGAACATCAGTGAAACGTGGCATTTATTGTTGTGGTTCAATTACTACTAGTACAAACAAACAAATATAATATATAACTTAGTGTGTGGTCACACTTGTTAGTGTTATTATTAATATTATTAAATTTTATTAACTCAGTTATTAAAAAAACATAACAACAGTGTAGCCATTTGTGAGACTTTGACAACAAAGGCTTTCATGGTGTACTGTGTACACTCAGGAAGGATAGGAAAGAAGAAGAACAAAAACAAAAATACAAATGTAATGGATGGAACCTGTTTGGCATTGTGGATCACGTGGGACGCAGCATTCAAGGAGCTGCAGCTGGCAATGGGGATGGAAGCAGTAAGCCAAGAGAAACAAAGGAAAGACATGCAGGTCTATGGGCTGGCAAAAGCAGCACACTAACTACCACCACCACAAAATGGCCACCAGCCACATGGTCACTCACAACAAGCAAGAGGCCTGGAAAACAATGAACTCAAGCAGGCCTTTATGGCCAGACAAAGGAGGCATGCTAAACAACAATGCAAAAACGAAAATCCACAGGGCTAAAAAAGGTTTGCAAATTACACAACAACCACACCACACACATCCAACAAAAGCCTTTATTTAACACACACGAAAAAAGTGAAATACCCCCCAAAAACACATTTTGCAATTCAGCCCAATGCCATCCATGACCTAAATGATGTTTAAATTCAACAGACACCACAGAAACATTTGTTTCATGCACCCATGAGTAGCTCTGGGCCTATTGGTTGGAAAACCCATTGGCAGACTAGGCCACATAGTGAATCAATTCAAATCAATAATATTGCAAATGTATTAGAAAATGTAGTGAACTGTGCTGCATTTTTTCCAGGGTAAAAGAAGAAAACATTGCATGCAAATCAACAACGAGGCATGGGTACCACAAAGAAGGCTTGCAGGCCTAATGCCGAAGCACACTGGCTGCCTTCACAAAATGGCCGCCAGCCACAAGGCCAGGCCACCACAACAACAAAAAGGGGAAGACAGACAATGCAGGCCTATGGCAAAAGCACACTGACTGCCTTTACAAAATGGCTGCCAGCCACATGGCCAGGCCACAACAACAAGAAAGGGAAGACAGACAATGCAGGCCTATGGCAAAAGCACACTGGCTGCCTTCACAAAATGGCCGCCAGCCACATGGTCAGGCCACAACAACAAGAAGAAGTAAGCCAAGAGGAACAAAGGAAAGACATGCAGGCCTATGGCAAAAGCAGCACACTAACTACCACCACAAAATGGCCACCAGCCACATGGTCACTCACAAGAAGCAGGAGGTCTGGAACATAATGAACTCAAGCAGGCCATATGGCCAGACAAAGGAGGCATGCTAAACAACACAGCTTTAATGCAACAATGCAAAAACAAAAATCCACAGGGCTAAAAAAGGTTTGCAAGTTACACAACAACCACACCACCCACATCCAACAAAGGCATTTATTTAACAGTTAGCTTCCTTCAGGAAATTCCAGCTGATGCCCCGGCCCTGGCAGGAGACAGGGTACCTACTCTTCTGTTTGCAGACGATACACTGTTGATTTCTAAGACCCGGGAGGATTACAAAGACTCCTGGATAGGTTTCAGCTCTTCTGTAACTCCAGGGGCTGATTATTAACACCACTAAGACCAAACTGATGACATTTAACCCCTATAAACCTTTTAGGCACAACTTTACCCTGGGAGGTACATGCCTGGAGAGAGTCAGCACGTTCGACTACCTCAGTATTCGACTCTCCGAAAGAATGCATTGGAGATCTCACATCAACAAGATGCTCCTGAAACACAAGCGCGTGGCTGGGGAAATAGGTAGAGAACATCGCTCCTCATGTAGCAGACCTGTTGCCCCGGCGCTCACGATTTATGCTGCGAAGGCAGTTAGCTCGGTCCTTTATGGTGCCGAACTGTGGGGTTTCGACAACGTAGAAGAGATTTGCACATCCGAAAATAAGTTTCTAAGAGAATTAGTGACGCTTTCTCGAAACGTACCACTCAAACCCCTGATGAGCGATATGGGTAAACGCTCCTATAGAGATATTGCCAGATTGCGACCTTTGCTTTTTTGGGGACGTCTACTGTGGACTCCTGAACTCACTAAATATGCTGCTGCGTTCACAGAGGTAATTAACCTAGACGGTAACCACAGGGTCAGTTGGATAAATAATGTTAAGAAATTACTATTTGCCCTAGGCCTTAAGGAATCCTGGGAAGGTCAAAACCCACCCAGTAAGGTTGACCTTAAAAGATTATATTAGGCTTGGGTTGATACACAGGAACTTAGTAATCCCAAGGCAGGAAGGCTGACAGAAGAGTTTTATCAGCATAAGCAGCACATATTTCTGGAACCATATTTAGATTTTATCCAGAGACCAAGAGATAGGGCGCTCTATATACAGTTTAGGGTTGGCTCTCTCTTGGTTCGCGAACTAACTGCAAAGTGGAGCCCCCCTTATCAGACAATTGCGGGCTGCCCCTGTTGTGAGGCACCGAAAGAGAGTGTGGCCCATTTCATGTTTGCATGCCCAGCATATAACCCAGCCAGATCCAGATGGTTAAAACCCATCTGTAGACAGCTGGGAACTTCTGATCATTGTGCTGCTTTGCGAATTCTCAAATCAGATTCAAGAACCCTTTTCGCTTGTGGTGTGGCAAAGTACCTTAGTTGCGCTTGGCTTGTCAGGTCCAAATTTTTATGCAGGGAGGCCTGAAGCCACATTATGTTTTTTTTTTGTTTTTTTTAAATATCTTATAATTGTTTTCAAATAGTTTGAACGAGATGAAATGCATTGTCACTTTATTTATTTAATTTTTTTATATATTGATCAATTTTTACCATTTGGAAGTACGAATTAATTTTCCATCCTGAATCCGGGATTAGCCCGCTATTGTCTATAACCATCAACGAAATGAATAAGTGCTAATATCTTATGCCCGGACGGATTTTATATATTTTGTTATTCATAAATGTTTTTACGATAACTTGTATTTTTTAACTGTTGGATTTTAAGAATGATGATGCTTTTATGATACTTGTTATCGAAATAAAGCTATTTGACTGACTGATTTATTTAACACACACTAAAAAAGTGAAATACCCCCCCAAAAAAACATTTTGCAATTCAATCCAATGCCATCCATGCCCTAAATGATTTTCAAATTCAACAGACCACAGAAACAGCTGTTTCATGCACCCATGAGTAGCTCTGGGCCTACTGGTTGAAAGGCCTATAGTATTGGCAGACTACTGGGCTAGTGAATTAAATAAATATTGCAAATTAATTAATTTCAAAAGTTGGAGAAAATGCAGTGAACTGTGCAACATGTTTCCTTTATAAAAGATGAAAAATTACTTACAAAGAAACAACTAGGCTCCTACTGAACTACAGGCCACCCACCACAATACATTTTTTTTTTAAAAAGAGGAAAAGTACAAAGAAATGTTGGTGCAATACCCCAATCAAACGAACAACACCAATTTTCCAACTTACTTGTGAAATCTCAGATTCAAAAGTCCTCAAATCCAATGATATATGATACAGCAGCCACAAAGAGTGCTCCTTCCAGCTCCAAATCCAAATGAAAAGTGAACAGGAGATGGACAAAGCACTGGGAGGAGCCAGCCAGACAGGTACAGGAAGTTGGAGACTCTCGGGCACTTCCTTCCTCTTAAAAAAAATAAAAAAAGATAAAGGACTCCTTGCACAAAAAAGTACAGCCAAATGTCAATGTGAGGAGTTTTTTTAATCCAAATCACCATTTCGAGAAGGTTTTGATACTGCTAGAGAGAGATTCTTCTCCAGATTGCAAATTCTGCGTGCTCGGGATCGCGATCTTCGCAAAACTTCCACCGGAAGTCCGATGGCGCACCCGAATGACTTGTTCGCGATCACACACTCTCGCGGGAACGTGAGGCCGGCTACCAATTCTCGTGGCGCTCGCGAACAGATGGGAAATCTCATCGGTGATCGCAGGCATCCCGGTAAGTCGCTCCCGTGCACGCGAAAACACATTTTGAGAGCGCAAGCACAAAAAAACCTCCGCTCCGCTGCAGAGCGCAGAGTTTTCGGTAACTACGCATTCTACGCGGAATGCAGAGTTGCCAAAAATCCGTACACTCCGTGAGCTGAGCGGATTTTACGTCCAGGGTTACCCAAAAGGTCATATTCACAGAATCGGGCTGCTTGTGACTGCAAAATGGCTTTTGTACAAATTGTGATTTGGTAACACTTTACCGAATCGCAATTTGTGTTTACAACCAAATACCGAATCGGTATTTGGAAGGGACATGTTTAAGGCATCCTTTCCAAACACCTATTCCGCATGGAATGTAATAATGTTTTTTTTTTAAAAAGCTTTATTTAAAAGCAGTCACAGTCATGGTGATCTGCTTACCTCTACAAACCGGCAATCATTTTGATGGCTGCGATTCATAGTGGGTCGCAATTTGCAGTCTACCTTATTAATATTCACGAGGTAGGTTGAATTGCAACCCACTATGAATTGGTTTTTTGCAAAACAACCTATTAGTATGGGGAGGTGGAACTCACGAATTTTCATTCCAAAGAATTCCGCAGAGTTACATAAAATTTCCATAAGATTCAGTGGAATTCTGCCAATGGGTTGAAAATATGCATGTTGTGTTGCTCATACTGCAATTTAGCACCAGTAGTGCTGAAAAATCAGCGCAAACTGCACCATGTGGCTCGCAAGACTGCACAGCCATTCTAGTTGATTTTGCTGTTGCTCGAGCAAAAAATCTATTTGAGCAGCAGCAAATCTACTAGAGAAGCAATCCTTTGACCGAAACTGCTCCAGACCGCCTGCATTGGAAAATGGTACTAGGGCACGCCAAATCTTGCTCACATTTCTGGAGCCTTGCAGGAAAAAATTTCACCATGCAGCAATTGGCGGGATTTGGCCAGCACTCTGTGTTACAAGTGTAACAAGGAGTCGCCAAATTCTGCCCATTTCGCAGGTAAAATGAAACATTCGATCCATCCCTACTTATTATTAAATAGGCTGGTTTGCAAAAACAAAATGGATTTGATAAAAGTTGGTGTGCAATTCCCAACCACTTTTTCCAAATCTATTCTGGACATCTGGCTTGTGCCACCAGGAGATTTATAAAATAGCTATAAACTAGGCAGGCACTATAGGCCAAGAGAGGTACATATTTTTATCTAAAAAGACACTAGAATATGAAGTCAGAGGGAGGGTCCCTTACGCTTTCCTTTAATGAGCAGAAATGTAGACAATGAATGGCAAAGCCACATCTGTTACCCTACAAAGAAATCCTGGAAAATATAAAAGAAAGGTAGCAGGTGTGGCCCTTTCTGCAGGGAAATTTGTGCAAGGCCCACAGACATATTCCAGCTTTTCTTTTGACCATGAGGACCAGCAGCTACAAGAAATACATGTCTATAAACACAGAGAGAATCAGAGTGGTCACAAACTACCACTAGTCGCTTATGTACATTTTCACTACCGCACCGTTTGAGCAACAGCTGAATGGGCTGTTGACCAAACTATTTCCGCTCCTATATCCAGGCCCAAATCTTTTTACATATTCACCTACTGCGGACTCTTTCAGAGAATAGCCTGCTCTCTCAGATTAGTCACAATCCAAGCCAGCTGCATTTCAGAAACTCCCATAAAGTTCGAATATTGCTTAACAGTGTTCCCACAGTATTTCATCAGTGCTTGACAGTGCACTTTTCACGAAAGTATTGAAGCATTCGGGATATCTCAATCTGCAGGTCATAACGCAATGTTACTCTATAGAGTTCAGAAATCCAACACCAGATCTATATCTTATCCTCAACCCACATCTTGAGATTCAGCATTCAAGCTTCATTGCAGAAGCTGTCTTGCACAAGTACCAAGACAAAAGTAGAAAATGGGATTGTACGGCACAGCATCCTGTTTTTTTGGTCAGCAAATTATCAAGGAGTTCAGTACTTATACCTAAAGTAAGTAAACAATGTTGTTTCTTACATTTCATTCAAGACTGTGACCCCGCAGTTAATATTTTCTTTGTTCTCTCTAGGTCAGTTTCTGCTGACCCGCAATCTTTAAGGCACTTAATTGTCTCACCTGATTAACTAGGTCTCGATAGTTCCTGTGGTTCATGTTCTGTGATGATGACTGGCATTTTGTAGTTCCATCACGTCATGTAGGGCATTTTCAGGGATAAGAGCATTTACAAATATACTGCCACCAGTGTAGAAGTTAATGTCTTTATTGCACAAAAAGGTGGTGCGGATGTTACTGGGTCGATTAGCATGCCTCATCTCATATCATGGGCCCAGCAGCAACTGACCTATATGGGCTATGAAGCTAATATGAAGAAGACCTCGTGCCTGTTTCAGCAGTCAGCCTGACAGTCAAGACTTGGAGTCTCAAAGCATAATAACTTGAGACTGGGGCCCTTCTTCCCCTCTCTGTTTCTGATTGTACTGAGAATGCATGTCAGACTCTTGAGTTAGACTGCTTTTTTTAACCCAAACTAGTGCAGGAGACAGAGTATATAAGTGATATACTTACTCGGAGGGTGCAGAGAGTCAGCTAAGAAGTTAAACAGTCTTTTTTGTTATGAATGCATTTAGAGGCATTTTGGTTACTGATCCCTAACTTTATATAATTATGCACAAATTATGAATCTGGGAGGTTAGTGGGTGAACACATCACTGTTTCAAGGGTTGTGCCTTACTTTTTTGTTAACATGATCCCAGGGGTCCCTCAGAAAATCAGAGGTTGAGATTGATAGTAAATTTGGTTGCATCATTACTGACACAACATGCCTTGGCTCACAGTCAAAGAGCAGCTAACTGCTAGACATCCCACTTCTCACACCAGCTCTTGTAATAATATTGCTTCAATGGCATCGATTAACAATGTGGAAATTGAGACTCAACAATGCAGATTAAGGACTGGTCTAGCAATGAAGCCCTTTGAGTTTAGACATTGAGGCTATCATCAACTGTTGACGACCATGTACACCACTGGTCACATTTGTGTATTTATATGTGGGTAGCGAATTGCATCTAAGATCCTGTAATCCATGGATCCAGATTTCCTTGAATAGGGCTGCATCAATGGATTTTGTTTCGTCACTATCAGCCATGTCGGACTGGTGGATGGGAGCATCTTTTGTGGATGCTTGTTGCTTGTTGGGATCTTTTGCATGAGATTTGCGAAAACCCCAACTGGCCTTTTCTGTCCACATTCATGAATCATTATCAACTGGCCCCAATTAGGAGTTGGGCTGGAATCAGAAACTCCTAACATTGAGCTTTAGTAATCTGTAAAATATTCTAGAAAGGGTGCCCCAGACTCCTTGTCAGTGTATTTTTGTACATTAGGTTACCACTGAGGGTTGTACAACCTAAATTAGTAAAGAATGCGACATTGGAAATAGGGACGGTGTCAATGGCTTCTTTACTTGTCATAATCTTCAGTTCACTGAGTCCAATTTGTTCTCCTCAACATCCTCCTATTCGTCACATCCACCATATAATGATATCCTCTGTGATTATGGGGGTGGCTGCTAGTAGGCCCTATGACACTTAATTTATGGCACTAAAAATAAGCACAGGGGCACTGAATAAGTAATACAGTTCACAGATATATTGCTTCCTGCTGACAGATCCTAACAGGCAACACACAAAAGGTGATGGGAAGATGCTTGCAATAGGTCTAACCACTGCAAATAGCTTGGGATAGCACTCCAACCCATTGTTCGTTTGCTCATTGTGCCACCTCAGTTTGGACCCAGCCGTATGCAAATTAGCTTGACTCTGCTCCTCATGGAAACAGTCCAGCCTGAACTGCCAAACCAGGTCCTCCCTGAACCAGAACACAAACAACGCAGGACCGGTCTCGCCCTAAGTATGGTAGGTAGGTATGGGCTCATCGCCGGCTTCATTGACCTTAGCCCACCGTGCTCTACTTATTTCAGCCACTGCTTTTCAGAAGAGCAAGGCAAAGTCTAAAATAAATTTATCGGGGTTGCAAAGGTCACTGGAGTGTAGTAAATCTGTCAAGAGCAGTGTCTCCGCAAGTCTCTCAACTTATCATGATTTTCATTGTGAGGATAAAAACAAACCAGTTGATAGGGCCGGGTTCCTCTCTACAAATTTACTCCGGAACCCTTGGCCAATTAATCTTTGTTAGCTGCTGAGAAGTGTAGAGGGGAGAAATAACTCATCCAAACAAAACGAACAACTTTAAAGAACCATGACTCTGAAGAATCACGGACTCTGAATTCCGAGTTAGTGGGTTTATTACAAAGTCAAAAATAACAGGATGTACAGACACCTCAAGACGAGGTTGTAAAAGTACATTGGAACTAATACAAATCCTGAATCTACGGGCAAGATTAAAACTCTGTAGCATGAAAAGAATTACAAATTCCAGAACTAGAACGCAGGCAATGATTGCCCCCACGTCAAGATCAGTCTTCATTTGGGATTGGGGAATAAAAAGCATTAGTCTATCCCTATGATGGAGCAAGGTTTCATAACCGAAACTTGCTTGTATACAATCCTCCTCATAGTATTAATTTATTAAACTTGTATTGTTTATACTAACCTTTGCATACACTACACTAAAGGGAAGGATGCTTGCCTATGTGTTTTACTAATGAATAACGCTTGTCTGTAATCCAAAATGGCCGCTAAAACGCGGGAATATCACTGCGCATGTCGCAACCATATCACATGGTGTGACGTCTTTCTTTGCTTGGTGGGAAATTTCTGCTTCTGCGCAGTGTGCATTAAAATGGCTGCTTGATGTTTTCACATGCTTCAGCTTGCTCTCATGTCATTATTAAAATTGTCGTTTTCTTAACGCTACTAATGCGGGACAGTTTTATAATTAAATGGGTACAGAGTAGAAAAAGTGGGCATACAGTGAAACATTTTATTTGAGATTTTAATATTTTCTTCTTTGACTTTTTATCAGTTTGTGAACTTGGGCCTGAGTTGGTGATCTGAAAACTCGAGAGGCAAATGGTTCTGCGCATGTGTCCTGTTTGGCTGGCAAAGCAACACGAATGAAGTCAACCTGGACGTCGTCCAAGGCCACGACCTAATGGCCGAAGATGCTGTACTCTTGCCTTTCCTGTTAAAATTTGATACTTTGTACATGAAGAATGTATAACATTTGTCGTGAGACGGGTGGGAAATAAAGCAAATGTATTAATTTGAATGGGCGGGAGTTTAAAGACAATAGGCTTTACAATTTAGGCCAAATCAATATGGTGAGAGAATCCACCCCCTGTCCCTGTCCAATCAGAAATAGTGGTCCCATATTTTAGCAACATTAAGGGGAGGTACATGGGCGTAGAAGGGTATAATAGATATAGAATTAGTTAATTAGTTAGCTCAGACCGCAGAGTGTGCACAGGAGATTAGCGCTCTTAGCTCCAGACTGCCAAGCTGATCGATTGCAGACTGAACCGCTGTCCAGAGAGGTCCTGAGGAGGGGGCGGCGGAGTCCATTAGAAGGAAGGCACGGGAGAATCGAGGAGAAGTCGAGTATCAGAGAGGGAAGCGACGCAGGCGTCGTTGTAGAGAGGTCACCGGTTCTGTCCTGATCCTGGAGGAGGTCTTTGCTCTTCATCCTTCCTAGGTCCTATTCTTTCTAACTCCTTGGCCAAGGGGTTTGGTTCTCGCACTTAGGTAAATATAATGCAACCTTTAGTTGCGCTGCTGTCTCTATCCTCTCCTTTCCTGAGGGACCGTCATTGATTAGCAATAATTATTCTATGCTTCATCTTGGGTATTGCGATTAAGTACCATGTGGTTTCTGTAATTTACTCTGCTAAATCTTTAGATAAACATTTTAAAACTTCCAGACTCAGTGGTTATTTCAGGATGATGTACTATAATGAATGTCACTCATTTTAAATTTCCCAATTAGCAAAGGATTCATTGGTAAGTGATTACTCTTCATTCGGAAGGTAATTGGTAGCAGGGATTTTGATAAAGAGTAACAACTGATAAAACCCAGCGTAAGTATTAGCGTAGTATGAATGTATGGGCCCAAGTGAGTATCTGGTGTATGAATGCTGTTTGCTAATATCGCGCTGGATCAGTTTTCTGGTAATCAGAGGATGGTTACTCTTTGTTAATTGGGTAATGAGAATTTTATTTTTATGAACTAACATCTGTATATTCGAAGTTTGTTTTATGTTGTCCAGAATCCCCGGGTAAAAAGAATAGCGGATGGTAAGTGGAAGCCATACTGCAGTGAGGTTATCTGTCAGGCAGAAATAGTACTGAAAAGTTAAGCAGGACTATCAGTACTCGTTAGGGACTCTATGCGTGTGAGTAATAGCAAAAGAGTACACTGGTGAAAATTTGATGTTATATCACCTAGAAAGGGTAACATTGAAGAAGTAACAGGTACTTCTGGAGCTTGTGTGAAGAGTAAACGGAAGAGTTCTACTCGTAGTGTATGTTTAGTAAACGGAAAGGTTTTACTAAGTGTGAAAGAAACTATCTTTTTCGAATTTAGAGAAACTGGCACGATAGCGAATGTTTTATGTTGTTACTGAAATTTAATTAAGATTTATAGAGAAAATAAGTTTGCGTAAGATTTTGTAAAGGGAGGGTCAGCTGCCGGAGAGGGAGCTGACGTCACAAAAGCCGCGCTGGGATTGGTTGAATCAGCGGGTGTGGAACGACTCTTGTAAAGGAGGGGTTGATAGTCAGGAGTAGTACTGACGTCACAGGCGCCGCGCTGGGATTGGTTGAAACAGCGAGGGACAGAGAAGCGCAGATTGTAAAGGAGGGGTTGCCAGACAAATGTCACCAAAAGGCCGCGCAAGGATTGGTTCGGGAATAAAAGATAGCAGACACTTGATTGGTTGATATTCTAGAAGCAAAAATCTTAGTGGGTAGAGATTGCATGTTAAAACGCGATCCGACTTTAACAGGAACTCGTCCGGATAGGAGATATTTAGGCTTTGTAGAATATAATTTTATACATCGATACTTACCTAAGATGTACGGAGAAAAGAGAAAAATGTCATTTTTACAAAAGATTAAGAACTATTTTAAAAAGGATAAACCAATCAAAACTAGGGAAGGAATTATCATTCCACCAGCTAAAACGCCCGCTTCATTTATGATGATGGAGAGAGGTTATCATACTTGTGTATGGATAGAGAATTGGATAGAATATACCAAAAATGATGGAATACTAGCATTTCCCGAGAATGGCACGTTCAATGGACAAATTCTGCAAAACTTGAGATTAAGGATGAATGACTTAGAACCCAGACCTAGATTAACTCAATATGAAGCTTTAGAGGAATGGGAAACCGAAGCATTTGAGCGTGACCGATTCAGAAGTAACAGGGGTTATCGAGGATTCTTTCCCAGGAACCAACATGAGTCTAGGGACAGTCAGATGAAACAATGGAGAAGGGCAATGATTACAGAAGGACTATATCCATTGTTAACAGCAGAGGAAAAATTAGGAAGTAAATGCACAGAAAAGACAAAACATTTAATGAGAAGTGACGACTCTGAAGACGAGTTTATGGAGGAAATGTTAAGAAACCCCCCACCATATCAGGAAGGGACAAGTGGATGCACCCCAAGTGCACCACCAATAAAAACCCCATTAGTGCCACAGGTAATGCATGAATTCACCCCTAGTAGAATACTGCATGACAAAGAAAGGGAAGCACTAGAGAAGACCAGAGCAGAATTAATACAGAAAATAGCACAGATAAAAGTACATCCTGATTCATTGACCATACCTGTAACAATTGGTCCAGTAGTTCCCTTATATGGTACTCAGGGAAACTGTCCTCCACCGATACTTGCACCTACTCCTGTAAACGCTACAAACCCTGAAGCAGTAGTAATGGTTGAAGATCACTTTAGTGACAGCGAATCCACAATATCATTGATGGATTTACCCATTCGAGATTCTGTCAATATTACTCCCAAGAGGACTACACCTGGGTGTTCAAAAGAGATAAGTCTAGTGACTTCATCAGGAGCAAAAAGTGCCACAATAGTCACCCCTGAAGATTTAGAAAGGTGGGCACAAGAATCAGTTAAACAGTGCACACCTCCGAAAATAATAGACATTCAAAATTGAAAGTCGAATTAGAAGAAATAATAGCAGGAAATGTAGGACTAGATCGCTTAAATACCTATGATGATGAAGAATTATTGTTCATGTGCAGAAGTATCACAAAAAATGTAAGGTTATTCCATGAAAAATTATCTAATTTAGCACTACAGATGGGAATAGAAATAGGGAGATCAAAAGTACTACAGAAACCCTATAGAGCAGAATTCTCAGACAAAGATTTAGAAAACATGAATGCCTCTGGAAGAAAATTACAAGTAAGAGAATTAATGATAGTTTTGCAAAAATGGGGAGACTTGGATAAATGGAGAACTAGGTGGGCCAAGAAAAAGGAAGAAGCACGAACAAGTAGAACAGCATCTGAATATGTGATGAAAGAGACAGGGAAAGCAGACCAAATGTATCCAATGCGAGAAGTTGCGGGAGGAGGATATGTACATGTCCCATGGAGCAGACAGGATATTTTGTCATTTACAAATGATTTTCCAAAGTTGAGAGAAAAACCAATTGAATGGTACAAGCAGGTTGACAGGTTTGTGAAGGTGTCAAAGGTATTGTTAAAAGACTTAGATGGTTTGTTTGACATAGTGGTACCTGCCGATGTATGGACAGATTGCAAAATCACAGTGGATTGGCCAAGTGACGAGTATCCTAGAGATCCAAAAACAGGTGCCCCGTCAAATGATGTGATGAAAAAGTATCAGCAGGTGATAACTTACCTGAAAGGGAAAATACCACCGAAAGAAACAGATTGGGTGAAAATAGATCGAACTACCCAAAAAGCTAATGAATCGGTACATTCATACTATGAGCGTCTATTGCAGGTATTTAAACAGTATAGTGGATTTGAGGACATTGGAGACAAGAACATGAGTCAGTTTGTGTATCGATTTGTTTACGGTTTGAAGCCAGAAATTTGTCAGATGATTAAACAGCATATGCTGTGTTGGCAAGGGAAGCCGATTGATGAATTTTTGAAGTATGCAAAATATTGTGGAGACGATATTGAGGATAGACACAAGAAATTGCAGGAAAAAGTGATGTGGGCTCAGGTGAAAATGGCTGAGAAACAGGGAATTAATTTGGAAAATCCGAGTGAAAATCAAGGAAAAGATTCTGGAACGAATGGAGATACTGGGAATGGTGGAAAATTTAGAGGACGAATGAGTAGAGAAGAAGCTAAAAAGAAATTTCCTTGTCATGGATGCGGAAAATTGGGGCATTGGAAGGATGAATGTAAAGAGATTCGGAATAATAATGGCCCAAATCAAAATTTAAATCCACAGACGCAGAATGACTCACCGCAGGGTGTAAACCCTCAGAGTCAGTTGCCACCTGCACCTATTCAGGGTAATGTAAGCAGAGCAAAGCACGGTACAGACATCGGATATCAAGGAGGAAGTGGTAAGAATGATTATATAACATCACAGTTTCTTTTGCAGGACGATTTCTGTCAATACAGTTCATGACGGTGCCTAGGAGAGGGGAAGAAGGAGTGCGTACTTGGCGCATCCGTACCGGTAGACCAGTCAGGTCCATATGTTGAAGGAAATGTGAAAGGTAATGATATTACTTTTCTTTTGGACACTGGTGCTACCCGGTCTACTGTAAGAACAGCAGACATTCCAGACCTTCCTCTCTCTGGTGAAAATATCCAAGTAGTGGGGGTAGCTAATCAAAGGATTAGAACACCTCTTACCGAACCAATGGAAGTTAAAATTGGAAACTTCAGAGAAATGCATCAATTTGTAGTGTGTGATTCTAGTCCAGTAAACTTATTAGGTAGGGATTTGTTGTGCAAGATGAATTGTACAATTTTCTGCACACCGGATGGTGTGGCAGTTCAGACACCAGATGAAGACCATGTATATAAAATTATGATTGCAAAACAGGGTACAGAAGTAGATGAGATGTTTTCGTTAATAACAAAAGACGAGTTGCCAGAAGAATTAAAAGGTACAGTAAACCCCATAGTTTGGGATTTCACAGGAAAAGAAGTAAGACTTATGGCTAAAATAGACCCAGTTAAAATTACTGTAAAGGAAGGTGCAATTTTCCCAAATACCAGACAGTACAAAATGAGTGCAGAAGTAAAAGCAGGAGTCATTGAAGAAATCGATCGAATGGTTGAACAAAACATACTAAAAGAAGTAATGAGTAGCCCATGTAATTCACCAATAATGGGATTAAAGAAACCTAGTGGAAAATATAGGATTGTTCAGGACCTGAGGAAAATAAATAAGATTGTAGAACCATGTTGTCCCATAGTGCCAAATCCTGCAGTAATCCTATACCAGATTCCGTGGAGTGCAGGATGGTTCACAGTAATCGATTTGTGTCAAGCGTTCTTTTCAATACCATTGCATCCAGATAGCCAGTATCTTTTCTCATTTAAATTTGAGAACAAGGTCTATGTATGGAATCGTGTTCCTCAGGGGTACACAGAAAGTCCTTCCATTTTCAATCAGATATTGAAAAAGTGCCTTGAGAAACTAGTGATGCCAGGAAGCTCAGTCCTAGTGCAATATATCGACGACTTATTGGTGGCATCGAACACCAGAGAGGACTGTGTTGTTGATTCCATAGCATTATTAAATCTTTTGGTAGAAGAAGGGCATAAAGTCTCACCTGAAAAGTTGCAGTTTTGTACAACAGCTGTTAAGTATCTGGGACACCAAATTGAGAGGGGAAAAAGAAGAGTAACCTCTGAAAGAGTAAAATTAATAAAGAAAATGCAAATGCCTGTAACCCAAAGACAAGTAAGAATGTTCCTAGGAATAGTAGGTTACTGTCGGCAATGGATACCAGGATTTTCCCTACTAGCTAAATCTTTAATTAACATGACGAAAAAGAAAGCAAAGGATCCTGTTGAGTGGGATGATGAAAGTGTAGGAGCTTTTGTAAAATTGAGAAATGCCCTATGTTCAGCACCTGCTTTAGGCATGCCTGATTATAAAATAGAATTTGCATTATTCTGTCATGAAAGAGAAAATTGTGCACTTTCTGTCCTAACTCAAAGACACGGATTAGACAGACGTCCTATAGCATATTTTTCTGCTACATTGGATCCAGTAGCAGCCGCGTTGCCAGGATGCTTAAAAGCAGTGGCGGCTACTTGTTTGAGCATTGAACAAAGTGAGTCAATTGTGATGGGACATCCTGTAAAAGTGTATATTCCACATGCGGTTGTAATTCTGTTGACAAGAACTCGAACTCAGCATCTTACTCCTAGTCGGTTGACTAAATACGAAAGAATAATAATGGGTGCTGAAAATGTGACCATGGTAGGGTGTACTATAATAAATCCAGCAACCTTACTACCAGACCCATATCATGAGAGAATTAAAGATGACGAAGAAGATGAACATGATTGTTTACAGATTACAGAATTATGCACAAAACCAGGCCCAGATATTGAGGAACAGCCTCTTAAAAACCCAGACAGGGAGCTATTTGTTGATGGTTCATGTCAAAGACATGAAGACGGTAAACTAACTGCTGCCTATGCGGTATGTGAATTAACTGGAATAGTTGAAGCATCCTATTTACCAGGAGTAAAATCTGCACAAGTAGCTGAATTGATTGCGTTGATAAAAGCCTACAAAATTGGGAGGAATCAAAAAGTAACTATATTTACAGACAGTCAATATGGTTACGGGGTTGTGCATGATTTTGGTCAATTATGGATGCAAAGGGATTTCATGACTTCTTCAGGATCCCCCATTAAAAATGGACAGTTTGTAAAGGAATTGCTGGAAGCAATACAATCACCAAAAGAATTGGCTGTGGTGAAATGTGCCGCACATCAGTCAGGAGATGACTGGGTGGTAGTCGGCAACAGATAAGCAGATCTGGTGGCTCAACATTGTGCCAAAAATAGATTGTCAGTCAATAAGAGGGTGGAAAGAATAGGAATCAGCTGCCAACTTATGCTGTATATGCCGCCTGAAACATGGAATGATGTTAAAAGACTGCAAGATGAAGTGGATGAAAGTGAAAAGAATTTGTGGATCAAAGTAGGTTGTTCCCAGAGACGAGATGATGAAGTGTGGATCAGTGCCAGATTGTCTACTCTCACAAATGGCCAGAATGGCCAGAATGTATCATGGAGACACACACATAGGGAGAGATGCAATGATTAGGCTCTTAAGACAAAACTGGTATAATCCTAAATTCAGGGCTGTTGCAGAGAGTCTTTGCCAAAGGTGTTTAACTTGCCAGATGCACAATTCAGGGAGGAAGACAATAATTGTGTTTGGAAAAATTGGAAAAGCAGAAGGACCATTTATAAGACTTCAATTCGACTTTATTCAGTTACCACCATGCAGAGGGCTGAAATATGTACTGGTCATAGTATGTCTGTTTTCAAAGTGGGTGGAGGCTTACCCTACCAGGAGAAATGATAGCATTACAGTGGCAAAATTGTTGTTACGAGAGCTCATTCCTAGGTTTGGTTTCCCAGTAACTTTGGAATCAGATAGAGGAAAACATTTTAACAGTGAAGTGATCAAACTAATCTGTGAAGCATTCCAAATCCAACAGAAACTGCACTGTGCATATCGTCCAGAGGCTTCTGGAGTGGTTGAACAATTGAATGGCACTATAAAGTCAAGATTGGGAAAAATGTGTGCGTCAACATCATTAGAATGGCCAGATGCATTGCCACTTGTTTTAATGGGACTCAGAAGCATACCTGACAGAAATACAGGATTGACCCCCCACGAAATAATGATGGGAAGAGCAATGAGACAAACACATGTTCCCACAAACAAACTGCTGAATATATCTGATGATATGGTACTGGACTATTGTAAAGGACTGGCTGACCTAGTGCGTTCTGTCTCTCACCAGGTTGGAGAAGATGCAGTTTCCAGGCAGCCTGAACAGGAACATGATCTGAATCCTGGTGACTGGGTGGTAGTGAAGAATCACACCAGAGAAACGTGTCTATCACCCAGATGGAGCAGTCCTTGTCAGGTCATACTAACCACAAACACAGCAGTGAAGTGTGCAGGATTTTCTAATTGGATTCACGTAAGACACACCAAAAGAGTACCAGATCCTGAAGAAGAAAATCCTCAGACAGCATCAATCACTGAGGAAGCTGAAGGTTGCCCAGCTGAGGAATCTCAGGTTCGAGATTCAAGAGAAGCTGAAGAAGAACAACCGAGCACAAGTCAGGACTGGATACCGGTGGTAGAAGTTTCTGAAGTTTACCACAGAACAAGAAGTCAAACAAAATTGGAAGAAATTGAAGAAAATCAGATAGTTGAAGAAGAAGCAGCTCAGGCACAAGAAGAAGAGACAATAAGAGAACCTGAGCAAGATCAGATAGGGAAAGGAAACTGGGCTCAAAGCAACGAAGATCTGATAAACTTTGAGCAGGGACAGACAGGTTTAGAAGAATCCGGTCAGGCTGCAGAAGTACAAAGTGCAATAAGCCCTGATCAGAACCAGTTAGATCAAGAAAAATACACAGAAGAAAAAGATCATGAAAATCAAGAACATGAAGAAATAAATCAAGAACAAGATCCCTTATTGGAAACTCACAGTGGAGCTGTTGCAGAGAAACCAATCTGACCTGAAAAAGAGCAAACAAGACTAAGCAGTGAAAATAAAAAGATTTCTGAAGACAAAGATAAAGAAACAGTGCAAACAAAGAAAACAAGAAAAGGAGATCATTAGCCGAGTGTCATTAAAAGAGTAAAATACCACATAACAACCAGAAGTGAAGATCCAGATCAAGTGAATGAAGTAACAAGTCAAACTGAACAAGAAAATAAAACTGAGAAAAGAAGAAGTAAAAGACTGAAACTTGTGAATAACAAATTCAAGGGTCCTGATTGGACTTACATCATTCTTGAAGATTACGAAAGCTCAGAGTCAAGTGAAAGTGGTGATGAAGGAACAAGTGCAGAACTAACGTACGAGAAAGAAACAAGACCACCTTGACTAAGCAAAAGAGTCATATAAAGAAAAGAGGAAATAGATAAGAAGAGCGATCTTCCTTGTCGAAAATGCCTGACGATAGAGTTGCTGGGAGACCAAAACAGAGATGTTGTAGAAGATGCTGTGCAATATGCATATGTAGTCTAGTAATGGTGCTTATAGTATGGTTAGTCCTGATTGTAGCAGTTACTTACCTTATGATAATGGATAAAAAGATTAATAATGAAACTAAGGAGAGGACAGCAAACATGAAGGGCAATAGAGTAGAACTAATGGCAGAGAATGAACCAGAAATTCATCATGAAGTAGCTGACAACGACACTAGTTTAAACGTTTTCACAAAGTTATTGTTTCAATATGTAGATACCATGGAAGTTAGTAATTGTTATGTCTGTATGAAGTTACCTGAATCAGTAGCAGAAGGATTAACATACCATCACTTACCACTGACATATGGCATATCATGTAGTGTTTTGTCTAGTTTATTTTATAGAACAGGGAGACTTCAGTATTATTATTCAAACTTAGATGTGATATTTTCTGAGGTTCCGATTCGCAAGAGTATGAACCCAGTGCTTAGTAGTCAAGACGCACAGTTGATGGGAGAATTTTTCTTAACAATGAAATCAATAGACATAACACATGCACATAGACACAATCTAACATGTTCTTTACATGAAGAAGAAAAGATATTTTTGAACTTAGTGGAAGATAGAAGACAAGATTTTCAAAAGAAAGCTTCTGAGCATAAGGCTCATTTGCCACCTTGGGCTGAGAAAGAAGGGAGTTACACACCTGGCAAGGCTCAAGCTGCTATGGCTCTGGATTTCGTAAAGACAGGAAAAATTTGTCTTCATAGGTTAAAGACTGATTATAACAATGTTTTCATCGGTACCAGTGAGTGTGAACACAATTTCTTAATTCTTGGAGGTTGGGGAATCAAAGGAGGAACAGATTCAGTTTTTCCTGGAATTTATTATGTGTGTGGGAATAAGGCTTACTTTAGGCTTCCTGCACAGTGGTATGGAAGTTGTTATTTTGGAATAGTATTTCCAAAGATATACCACGTAAAAAGAAACACTGGGAGCAATGAAAACAATAGTGAATTAATACGTAGTAAAAGAGCTCGTTTTTCTGAAATTGTAGGTGATATATGTGGTGCATTGATACCTTCGTTGGGAATAATTCTGAACTCAAGGAAAATATGTAAATTGTCTACAGTGGTTGATCGTTTATCAACGGATACTGCTGGAGGATTTCTAATGATTAATGCGGAGATGGTTGCGATTAGATCTATGGTGATGCAAAATCGACTTGCTCTTGATATTATATTGGCAAAAGAGGGCGGAGTCTGTAAATTATTGAAGACGAAACACTGTTGCACTTATATTCCTGATAAGAGTGCAGAAATTGGAACGTATATACAGAATATAACTAAACTTGAGAAGGAACTTAAACCACTGGAAGTTGATAGTGTATGGGAAAGATTGACAAATAGTATCTCGTCAATTGGTACCTGGTTTGCTAATATAGGAAAAGGACTTATAGGTCAAATATTAGTACCCTTAGCAGGGATAGCAATAATAATATTGGCAATAACAATATGGTGCAAATGTTGTAGAAAGAGTGGAACATACAAAGTGACAGGTAGAGGAAAGAAGCGAAAAATTGATGAAATAGAACTTGAAGAGTGGAGAAGTGAATTATACAAGAAATTGAAAGGGGATGGCAAAAATGGAAAGTGTAAGAATGAGAATAAAGTAATTTGCTAGAAGTTGGCATCTGATTGTGGGTAGTATTTTGATGGCTCAGAAACACCATCAGAGAGGGGATTGATGGAGCAAGGTTTCATAACCGAAACTTGCTTGTATACAATCCTCCTCATAGTATTAATTTATTTAACTTGTATTGTTTATACTAACCTTTGCATACACTACACTAAAGAGAAGGATTCTTGCCTATGTGTTTTACTAATGAATAACGCTTGTCTGTAATCCAAAATGGCCGCTAAAACGCGGGAATATCACTGCGCATGTCGCAACCATATCACATGGTGTGACGTCTTTCTTTGCTTGGTGGGAAATTTCTGCTTCTGCGCAGTGTGCATTAAAATGGCTGCTTGATGTTTTCACATGCTTCAGCTTGCTCTCATGTCATTATTAAAATTGTCTTTTTCTTAACGCTACTAATGCGGGACAGTTTTATAATTAAATGGGTATAGAGTAGAAAAAGTGGGCATACAGTGAAACATTTTATTTGAGATTTTAATATTTTCTTCTTTGACTTTTTATCAGTTCATGAACTTGGGCCTGGGTTGGTGATCTGAAAACTCTAGAGGCAAATGGTTCTGCGCATGTGTCCTGTTTGGCTGGCAAAGCAACACGAATGAAGTCAACCTGGACGTCGTCCAAGGCCACGACCTAATGGCCGAAGATGCTGTACTCTTGCCTTTCCTGTTAAAATTTGATACTTTGTACATGAAGAATGTATAACATTTGTCGTGAGACGGGTGGGAAATAAAGCAAATGTATTAATTTGAATGGGCGGGTGTTTAAAGACAATAGGCTTTACAATTTAGGCCAAATCAATATGGTGAGAGAATCCACCCCCTGTCCCTGTCCAATCAGAAATAGTGGTCCCATATTTTAGCAACATTAAGGGGAGGTACATGGGCGTAGAAGGGTATAATAGATATAGAATTAGTTAATTAGTTAGCTCAGAGTGCGCACAGGAGATTAGCGCTCTTAGCTCCAGACTGCCAAGCTGATCGATTGCAGACTGAACCGCTGTCCAGAGAGGTCCCGAGGAGGGGGCGGCGGAGTCCATTAGAAGGAAGGCACAGGAGAATCGAGGAGAAGTCGAGTATCAGAGAGGGAAGCGACGCAGGCGTCGTGGTAGAGAGTTCACCGGTCCTGTCCTGATCCTGGAGGAGGTCTTTGCTCTTCATCCTTCCTGGGTCCTATTCTTTCTAACTCCTTGGCCAAGGGGTTTGGTTCTCGCACTTAGGTAAATATAATGCAACCTTTAGTTGCGCTGCTGTCTCTATCCTCTCCTTTCCTGAGGGACCGTCATTGATTAGCAATAATTATTCTATGCTTCATCTTGGGTATTGCGATTAAGTACCATGTGGTTTCTGTAATTTACTCTGCTAAATCTTTAGATAAACATTTTAAAACTTCCTGACTCAGTGGTTATTTCAGGATGATGTACTATAATGAATGTCACTCATTTTAAATTTCCCAATTAGCAAAGGATTCATTGGTAAGTCATTACTCTTCATTCGGAAGGTAATTGGTAGCAGGGATTTTGATAAAGAGTAACAACTGATAAAACCCAGCGTAAGTATTAGCGTAGTATGAATGTATGGGCCCAAGTGAGTATCTGGTGTGTGAATGCTGTTTGCTAATATCGCGCTGGATCAGTTTTCTGGTAATCAGAGGATGGTTACTCTTTGTTAATTGGGTAATGAGAATTTTATTTTTATGAACTAACATCCGTATATTCGAAGTTTGTTTTATGTTGTCCAGAATCCCCGGGGTAAAAAGAATAGCGGATGGTAAGTGGAAGCCATACTGCAGTGAGGTTATCTGTCAGGCAGAAATAGTACTGAAAAGTTAAGCAGGACTATCAGTACTCGTTAGGGACTCTATGCGTGTGAGTAATAGCAAAAGAGTACGCTGGTGAAAATTTGATGTTATATCACCTAGAAAGGGTAACATTGAAGAAGTAACAGGTACTTCTGGAGCTTGTGTGAAGAGTAAACGGAAGAGTTCTACTCGTAGTGTATGTTTAGTAAACGGAAAGGTTTTACTAAGTGTGAAAGAAACTATCTTTTCGAATTTAGAGAAACTGGCACGATAGCGAATGTTTTATGTTGTTACTGAAATTTAATTAAGATTTATAGAGAAAATAAGTTTGCGTAAGATTTTGTAAAGGGAGGGTCAGCTGCCGGAGAGGGAGCTGACGTCACAAACGCCGCGCTGGGATTGGTTGAATCACCGGGTGTGGAACGACTCTTGTAAAGGAGGGGTTGATAGTCAGGAGTAGCACTGACGTCACAGGCACCGCGCTGGGATTGGTTGAAACAGCGAGGGACAGAGAAGCGCAGATTGTAAAGGAGGGGTTGCCAGACAAACGTCACCAAAAGGCTGCGCAAGCATTGGTTCGGGAATAAAAGATAGCAGACACTTGATTGGTTGATATTCTAGAAGCAAAAATCTTAGTGGGTAGAGATTGCATGTTAAAACGCGATCCGACTTTAACAGGAACTCGTCCGGATAGGAGATATTTAGGCTTTGCAGAATATAATTTTATACATCGATACTCACCTAAGATGTACGGAGAAAAGAGAAAAATGTCATTTTTACAAAAGATTAAGAACTATTTTAAAAAGGATAAACCAATCAAAACTAGGGAAGGAATTATCATTCCACCAGCTAAAACGCCCGCTTCATTTATGATGATGGAGAGAGGTTATCATACTTGTGTATGGATAGAGAATTGGATAGAATATACCAAAAATGATGGAATACTAGCATTTCCCGAGAATGGCACGTTCAATGGACGAATTCTGCAAAACTTGAGATTAAGGATGAATGACTTAGAACCCAGACCTAGATTAACTCAATATGAAGCTTTAGAGGAATGGGAAACCGAAGCATTTGAGCGTGACCGATTCAGAAGTAACAGGGGTTATCGAGGATTCTTTCCCAGGAACCAACATGAGTCTAGGGACAGTCAGATGAAACAATGGAGAAGGGCAATGATTACAGAAGGACTATATCCATTGTTAACAGCAGAGGAAAAATTAGGAAGTAAATGCACAGAAAAGACAAAACATTTAATGAGAAATGACGACTCTGAAGACGAGTTTATGGAGGAAATGTTAAGAAACCCCCCACCATATCAGGAAGGGACAAGTGGATGCACCCCAAGTGCACCACCAATAAAAACCCCATTAGTGCCACAGGTAATGCATGAATTCACCCCTAGTAGAATACTGCATGACAAAGAAAGGGAAGCACTAGAGAAGACCAGAGCAGAATTAATACAGAAAATAACACAGATAAAAGTACATCCTGATTCATTGACCATACCTGTAACAATTGGTCCAGTAGTTCCCTTATATGGTACTCAGGGAAACTGTCCTCCACCGATACTTGCACCTACTCCTGTAAACGCTACAAACCCTGAAGCAGTAGTAATGGTTGAAGATCACTTTAGTGACAGCAAATCCACAATATCATTGATGGATTTACCCATTCGAGATTCTGTCAATATTACTCCCAAGAGGACTACACCTGGGTGTTCAAAAGAGATAAGTCTAGTGACTTCATCAGGAGAAAAAGTGCCACAATAGTCACCCCAGAAGATTTAGAAAGGTGGGCACAAGAATCAGTTAAACAGTGCACACCTCCGAAAATAATAGACATTCATAAATTGAAAGTCGAATTAGAAGAAATAATAGCAGGAAATGTAGGACTAGATCGCTTAAATACCTATGATGATGAAGAATTATTGTTCATGTGCAGAAGTATCACAAAAATGTAAGGTTATTCCATGAAAAATTATCTAATTTAGCACTACAGATGGGAATAGAAATAGGGAGATCAAAAGTACTACAGAAACCCTATAGAGCAGAATTCTCAGACAAAGATTTAGAAAACATGAATGCCTCTGGAAGAAAATTACAAGTAAGAGAATTAATGATAGTTTTGCAAAAATGGGGAGACTTGGATAAATGGAGAACTAGGTGGGCCAAGAAAAAGGAAGAAGCACGAACAAGTAGAACAGCATCTGAATATGTGATGAAAGAGACAGGGAAAGCAGACCAAATGTATCCAATGCGAGAAGTTGCGGGAGGAGGATATGTACATGTCCCATGGAGCAGACAGGATATTTTGTCATTTACGAATGATTTTCCAAAGTTGAGAGAAAAACCAATTGAATGGTACAAGCAGGTTGACAGGTTTGTGAAGGTGTCAAAGGTATTGTTAAAAGACTTAGATGGTTTGTTTGACATAGTGGTACCTGCCGATTTATGGACAGATTGAAAAATCACAGTGGATTGGCCAAGTGACGAGTATCCTAGAGATCCAAAAACAGGTGCCCCGTCAAATGATGTGATGAAAAAGTATCAGCAGGTGATAACTTACCTGAAAGGGGAAAATACCACCGAAAGAAACAGATTGGGTGAAAATAGATCGAACTACCCAAGAAGCTAATGAATCGGTACATTCATACTATCAGCGTCTATTGCAGGTATTTAAACAGTATAGTGGATTTGAGGACATTGGAGACAAGAACATGAGTCAGTTTGTGTATCGATTTGTTTACGGTTTGAAGCCAGAAATTTGTCAGATGATTAAACAGCATATGTTGTGTTGGCAAGGGAAGCTGATTGATGAAATTTTGAAGTATGCAAAATATTGTGGAGACGATATTGAGGATAGACACAAGAAATTGCAAGAAAAACTGATGTGGGCTCAGGTGAAAATGGCTGAGAAACGGAATTAATTTGGAAAATCTGAGTGAAAATCAAGGAAAAGATTCTGGAACGAATGGAGATACTGGGAATGGTGGAAAATTTAGAGGACGAATGAGTAGAGAAGAAGCTAAAAAGAAATTTCCTTGTCATGGATGCGGAAAATTGGGGCATTGGAAGGATGAATGTAAAGAGATTCGGAATAATAATGGCCCAAATCAAAATTTAAATCCACAGACGCAGAATGACTCACCGCAGGGTGTAAACCCTCAGAGTCAGTTGCCACCTGCACCTATTCAGGGTAATGTAAGCAGAGCAAAGCACGGTACAGACATCGGATATCAAGGAGGAAGTGGTAAGAATGATTATATAACATCACAGTTTCTTTTGCAGGACGATTTCTGTCAATACAGTTCATGACGGCGCCTAGGAGAGGGGAAGAAGGAGTGCGTACTTGGCGCATCCCTACCGGTAGACCAGTCAGGTCCATATGTTGAAGGAAATGTGAAAGGTAATGATATTACTTTTCTTTTGGACACTGGTGCTACCCGGTCTACTGTAAGAACAGCAGACATTCCAGACCTTCCTCTCTCTGGTGAAAATATCCAAGTAGTGGGGGTAGCTAATCAAAGGATTAGAACACCTCTTACCGAACCAATGGAAGTTAAAATTGGAAACTTCAGAGAAATGCATCAATTTGTAGTGTGTGATTCTAGTCCAGTAAACTTATTAGGTAGGGATTTGTTGTGCAAGATGAATTGTACAATTTTCTGCACACCGGATGGTGTGGCAGTTCAGACACCAGATGAAGACCATGTATATAAAATTATGATTGCAAAACAGGGTACAGAAGTAGATGAGATGTTTTCGTTAATAACAAAAGACGAGTTGCCAGAAGAATTAAAAGGTACAGTAAACCCCATAGTTTGGGATTTCACAGGAAAAGAAGTAGGACTTATGGCTAAAATAGACCCAGTTAAAATTACTGTAAAGGAAGGTGCAATTTTCCCAAATACCAGACAGTACAAAATGAGTGCAGAAGTAAAAGCAGGAGTCATTGAAGAAATCGATCGAATGGTTGAACAAAACATACTAAAAGAAGTAATGAGTAGCCCATGTAATTCACCAATAATGGGATTAAAGAAACCTAGTGGAAAATATAGGATTGTTCAGGACCTGAGGAAAATAAATAAGATTGTAGAACCATGTTGTCCCATAGTGCCAAATCCTGCAGTAATCCTATACCAGATTCCGTGGAGTGCAGGATGGTTCACAGTAATCGATTTGTGTCAAGCGTTCTTTTCAATACCATTGCATCCAGATAGCCAGTATCTTTTCTCATTTAAATTTGAGAACAAGGTCTATGTATGGAATCGTGTTCCTCAGGGGTACACAGAAAGTCCTTCCATTTTCAATCAGATATTGAAAAAGTGCCTTGAGAAACTAGTGATGCCAGGAAGCTCAGTCCTAGTGCAATATATCGACGACTTATTGGTGGCATCGAACACCAGAGAGGACTGTGTTGTTGATTCCATAGCATTATTAAATCTTTTGGCAGAAGAAGGGCATAAAGTCTCACCTGAAAAGTTGCAGTTTTGTACAACAGCTGTTAAGTATCTGGGACACCAAATTGAGAGGGGAAAAAGAAGAGTAACCTCTGAAAGAGTAAAATTAATAAAGAAAATGCAAATGCCTGTAACCCAAAGACAAGTAAGAATGTTCCTAGGAATAGTAGGTTACTGTCGGCAATGGATACCAGGATTTTCCCTACTAGCTAAATCTTTAATTAACATGACGAAAAAGAAAGCAAAGGATCCTGTTGAGTGGGATGATGAAAGTGTAGGAGCTTTTGTAAAATTGAGAAATGCCCTATGTTCAGCACCTGCCTTAGGCATGCCTGATTATAAAAGAGAATTTGCATTATTCTGTCATGAAAGAGAAAATTGTGCACTTTCTGTCCTAACTCAAAGACACGGATTAGACAGACGTCCTATAGCATATTTTTCTGCTACATTGGACCCAGTAGCAGCCGCGTTGCCAGGATGCTTAAAAGCAGTGGCGGCTACTTGTTTGAGCATTGAACAAAGTGAGTCAATTGTGATGGGACATCCTGTAAAAGTGTATATTCCACATGCGGTTGTAATTCTGTTGACAAGAACTCGAACTCAGCATCTTACTCCTAGTCGGTTGACTAAATACGAAAGAATAATAATGGGTGCTGAAAATGTGACCATGGTAAGGTGTACTATAATAAATCCAGCAACCTTACTACCAGACCCATATCATGAGAGAATTAAAGTTGACGAAGAAGATGAACATGATTGTTTACAGATTACAGAATTATGCACAAAACCACGCCCAGATATTGAGGAACAGCCTCTTAAAAACCCAGACAGGGAGCTATTTGTTGATGGTTCATGTCAAAGACATGAAGACGGTAAACTAACTGCTGCCTATGCGGTATGTGAATTAACTGGAATAGTTGAAGCATCCTATTTACCAGGAGTAAAATCTGCACAAGTAGCTGAATTGATTGCGTTGATAAAAGCCTGCAAAATTGGGAGGAATCAAAAAGTAACTATATTTACTGATAGTCAATATGGTTACGGGGTTGTGCATGATTTTGGTCAATTATGGATGCAAAGGGATTTCATGACTTCTTCAGGATCTCCCATTAAAAATGGACAGTTTGTAAAGGAATTGCTGGAAGCAATACAATCACCAAAAGAATTGGCTGTGGTGAAATGTGCCGCACATCAGTCAGGAGATGACTGGGTGGTAGTCGGCAACAGATACGCAGATCTGGTGGCTCAACATTGTGCCAAAAATAGATTGTCAGTCAATAAGAGGGTGGAAAGAATGGGAATCAGCTGCCAACTTATGCTGTATATGCCGCCTGAAACATGGAATGATGTTAAAAGACTGCAAGATGAAGTGGATGAAAGTGAAAAGAATTTGTGGATCAAAGTAGGTTGCTCCCAGAGACGAGATGATGAAGTGTGGATCAGTGCTGATGGCAGACCAGTCATGCCAGATTGTCTACTCTCACAAATGGCCAGAATGTATCATGGAGACACACACATAGGGAGAGATGCAATGATTAGGCTCTTCAGACAAAACTGGTATAATCCTAAATTCAGGGCTGTTGCAGAGAGTCTTTGCCAAAGGTGTTTAACTTGCCAGATGCACAATTCAGGGAGGAAGACAATAATTGGGTTTGGAAAAATTGGAAAAGCAGAAGGACCATTTATAAGACTTCAATTCGACTTTATTCAGTTACCACCATGCAGAGGGCTGAAATATGTACTGGTCATAGTATGTCTGTTTTCAAAGTGGGTGGAGGCTTACCCTACCAGGAGAAATGATAGCATTACAGTGGCAAAATTGTTGCTACGAGAGCTCATTCCTAGGTTTGGTTTCCCAGTAACTTTGGAAACAGATAGAGGAAAACATTTTAACAGTGAAGTGATCAAACTAATCTGTGAAGCATTCCAAATCCAACAGAAACTGCACTGTGCATATCGTCCAGAGGCTTCTGGAGTGGTTGAACAATTGAATGGCACTATAAAGTCAAGATTGGGAAAAATGTGTGCGTCAACATCATTAGAATGGCCAGATGCATTGCCACTTGTTTTAATGGGACTCAGAAGCATACCTGACAGAAATACAGGATTGACCCCCACGAAATAATGATGGGAAGAGCAATGAGACAAACACATGTTCCCACAAACAAACTGCTGAATATATCTGATGATATGGTACTGGACTATTGTAAAGGACTGGCTGACCTAGTGCGTTCTGTCTCTCACCAGGTTGGAGAAGACGCAGTTTCCAGGCAGCCTGAACAGGAACATGATCTGAATCCTGGTGACTGGGTGGTAGTGAAGAATCACACCAGAGAAACGTGTCTATCACCCAGATGGAGCAGTCCTTGTCAGGTCATACTAACCACAAACACAGCAGTGAAGTGTGCAGGATTTTCTAATTGGATTCACGTAAGCCACACCAAAAGAGTACCAGATCCTGAAGAAGAAAATCCTCAGACAGCATCAATCACTGAGGAAGCTGAAGGTTGCCCAGCTGAGGAATCTCAGGTTCGAGATTCAAGAGAAGCTGAAGAAGAACAACCAAGCACAAGTCAGGACTGGATACCGGTGGTAGAAGTTTCTGAAGTTTACCACAGAACAAGAAGTCAAACAAAATTGGAAGACATTGAAGAAAATCAGATAGGTGAAGAAGAAGCAGCTCAGGCACAAGAAGAAGAGACAATAAGAGAACCTGAGCAAGATCAGATAGGGAAAGGAAACTGGGCTCAAAGCAACGAAGATCTGATAAACTTTGAGCAGGGACAGACAGGTTTAGAAGAATCCGGTCAGGCTGCAGAAGTACAAAGTGCAATAAGCCCTGATCAGAACCAGTTAGATCAAGAAAAATACACAGAAGAAAAAGATCATGAAAATCAAGAACATGAAGAAATAAATCAAGAACAAGATCCCTTATTGGAAACTCACAGTGGAGCTGTTGCAGAGAAACCAATCAGACCTGAAAAAGAGCAAACAAGACTAAGCAGTGAAAATAAAAAGATTTCTGAAGACAAAGATAAAGAAACAGTGCAAACAAAGAAAACAAGAAAAGGAGATCATTGGCCGAGTGTCATTAAAAGAGTAAAATACCACATAACAACCAGAAGTGAAGATCCAGATCAAGTGAATGAAGTAACAAGTCAAACTGAACAAGAAAATAAAACTGAGAAAAGAAGAAGTAAAAGACTGAAACTTGTGAATAACAAATTCAAGGGTCCTGATTGGACTTACATCATTCTTGAAGATTACGAAAGCTCAGAGTCAAGTGAAAGTGGTGATGAAGGAACAAGTGCAGAACTAACGTACGAGAAAGAAACAAGACCACCTTGACTAAGCAAAAGAGTCATATAAAGAAAAGAGGAAATAGATAAGAAGAGCGATCTTCCTTGTCGAAAATGCCTGACGATAGAGTTGCTGGGAGACCAAAACAGAGATGTTGTAGAAGATGCTGTGCAATATGCATATGTAGTCTAGTAATGGTACTTATAGTATGGTTAGTCCTGATTGTAGAGGTCCTTACCTTATGATAATGGATAAAAAGATTAATAATGAAACTAAGGAGAGGACAGCAAACATGAAGGGCAATAGAGTAGAACTAATGGCAGAGAATGAACCAGAAATTCATCATGAAGTAGCTGACAACGACACTAGTTTAAACGTTTTCACAAAGTTATTGTTTCAATATGTAGATACCATGGAAGTTAGTAATTGTTATGTCTGTATGAAGTTACCTGAATCAGTAGCAGAAGGATTAACATACCATCACTTACCACTGACATATGGCATATCATGTAGTGTTTTGTCTAGTTTATTTTATAGAACAGGGAGACTTCAGTATTATTATTCAAACCTAGATGTGATATTTTCTGAGGTTCCGATTCGCAAGAGTATGAACCCAGTGCTTAGTAGTCAAGACGCACAGTTGATGGGAGAATTTTTCTTAACAATGAAATCAATAGACATAACACATGCACATAGACACAATCTAACATGTTCTTTACATGAAGAAGAAAAGATATTTTTGAACTTAGTGGAAGATAGAAGACAAGATTTTCAAAAGAAAGCTTCTGAGCATAAGGCTCATTTGCCACCTTGGGCTGAGAAAGAAGGGAGTTACACACCTGGCAAGGCTCAAGCTGCTATGGCTCTGGATTTCGTAAAGACAGGAAAAATTTGTCTTCATAGGTTAAAGACTGATTATAACAATGTTTTCATCGGTACCAGTGAGTGTGAACACAATTTCTTAATTCTTGGAGGTTGGGGAATCAAAGGAGGAACAGATTCAGTTTTTCCTGGAATTTATTATGTGTGTGGGAATAAGGCTTACTTTAGGCTTCCTGCACGGTGGTATTGAAGTTGTTATTTTGGAATAGTATTTCCAAAGATATACCACGTAAAAAGAAACACTGGGAGCAATGAAAACAATAGTGAATTAATACGTAGTAAAAGAGCTCGTTTTTCTGAAATTGTAGGTGATATATTTGGTGCATTGATACCTTCGGTGGGAATAATTCTGAACTCAAGGAAAATATGTAAATTGTCTACAGTGGTTGATCGTTTATCAACGGATACTGCTGGAGGATTTCTAATGATTAATGCGGAGATGGTTGCGATTAGATCTATGGTGATGGAAAATCGACTTGCTCTTGATATTATATTGGCAAAAGAGGGCGGAGTCTGTAAATTATTGAAGACGAAACACTGTTGCACTTATATTCCTGATAAGAGTGCAGAAATTGGAACGTATATACAGAATATAACTAAACTTGAGAAGGAACTTAAACCACTGGAAGTTGATAGTGTATGGGAAAGATTGACAAATAGTATCTCGTCAATTGGTACCTGGTTTGCTAATATAGGAAAAGGACTTATAGGTCAAATATTAGTACCCTTAGCAGGGATAGCTAATAATATTGGCAATAACAATATGGTGCAAATGTTGTAGAAAGAGTGGAACATACAAAGTGACAGGTAGAGGAAAGAAGCGAAAAATTGATGAAATAGAACTTGAAGAGTGGAGAAGTGAATTATACAAGAAATTGAAAGGGGATGGCAAAAATGGAAAGTGTAAGAATGAGAATAAAGTAATTTGCTAGAAGTTGGCATCTGATTGTGGGTAGTATTTTGATGGCTCAGAAACGCCATCAGAGAGGGGATTGATGGAGCAAGGTTTCATAACCGAAACTTGCTTGTATACAATCCTCCTCATAGTATTAATTTATTAAACTTGTATTGTTTATACTAACCTTTGCATACACTACACTAAAGGGAAGGATGCTTGCCTATGTGTTTTACTAATGAATAACGCTTGTCTGTAATCCAAAATGGCCGCTAAAACGCGGGAATATCACTGCGCATGTCGCAACCATATCACATGGTGTGACGTCTTTCTTTGCTTGGTGGGAAATTTCTGCTTCTGCGCAGTGTGCATTAAAATGGCTGCTTGATGTTTTCACATGCTTCAGCTTGCTCTCATGTCATTATTAAAACTGTCGTTTTCTTAACGCTACTAATGCGGGACAGTTTTATAATTAAATGGGTATAGAGTAGAAAAAGTGGGCATACAGTGAAACATTTTATTTGAGATTTTAATATTTTCTTCTTTGACTTTTTATCAGTTCGTGAACTTGGGCATGGGTTGGTGATCTGAAAACTCGAGAGGCAAATGGTTCTGCGCATGTGTCCTGTTTGGCTGGCAAAGCAACACGAATGAAGTCAACCTGGACGTCGTCCAAGGCCACGACCTAATGGCCGAAGATGCTGTACTCTTGCCTTTCCTGTTAAAATTTGATACTTTGTACATGAAGAATGTATAACATTTGTCGTGAGACGGCTGGGAAATAAAGCAAATGTATTAATTTGAATGGGCGGGTGTTTAAAGACAATAGGCTTTACAATTTAGGCCAAATCAATATGGTGAGAGAATCCACCCCCTGTCCCTGTCCAATCAGAAATAGTGGTCCCATATTTTAGCAACATTAAGGGGAGGTACATGGGCGTAGAAGGGTATAATAGATATAGAATTAGTTAATTAGTTAGCTCAGACCGCAGAGTGCGCACAGGAGATTAGCGCTCTTAGCTCCAGACTGCCAAGCTGATCGATTACAGACTGAACCGCTGTCCAGAGAGGTCCTGAGGAGGGGCGGCGGAGTCCATTAGAAGGAAGGCACAGGAGAATCGAGGAGAAGTCGAGTATCAGAGAGGGAAGCGACGCAGGCGTCGTTGTAGAGAGGTCACCGGTCCTGTCCTGATCCTGGAGGAGGTCTTTGCTCTTCATCCTTCCTAGGTCCTATTCTTTCTAACTCCTTGGCCAAGGGGTTTGGTTCTCGCACTTAGGTAAATATAATGCAACCTTTAGTTGCGCTGCTGTCTCTATCCTCTCCTTTCCTGAGGGACCGTCATTGATTAGCAATAATTATTCTATGCTTCATCTTGGGTATTGCGATTAAGTACCATGTGGTTTCTGTAATTTACTCTGCTAAATCTTTAGATAAACATTTTAAAACTTCCTGACTCAGTGGTTATTTCAGGATGATGTACTATAATGAATGTCACTCATTTTAAATTTCCCAATTAGCAAAGGATTCATTGGTAAGTCATTACTCTTCATTCGGAAGGTAATTGGTAGCAGGGATTTTGATAAAGAGTAACAACTGATAAAACCCAGCGTAAGTATTAGCGTAGTATGAATGTATGGGCCCAAGTTAGTATCTGGTGTATGGATGCTGTTTGCTAATATCGCGCTGGATCACCTACACTACTACTACCGTGACATCCCTACTTAGCATTCCCCAGGAAGGTCAGGAAAAGGTGTGAGCACGTGAAGACTTCCTAAGAAGTGCACTCACGTTGTATGGGTCAAGTAGCCAAAGCTACAGAGCTCGTTCTAAGATGCTCCTTCCCTCTCAACCAATCTCCTCACCTCCTCTCCTGTCTCAATCCCCGGGGCACTGTCCCTAATTCAAAATGCAAAACACACCCACTGCTTGCATCTGGATCACCTCATCCTGCTGGGCACTTCTCATAGGTGATTTTCCATTTAGTATCAATACTCCCAACTCCTGGCTCAATGACCTTGATTCCCAGGCCTCCTTCAGCGAGAAAGAGCACCGACTCCCAATTATCAGCATTTTTTGCATAAAAGTATCTTCTCCTCCCTGAGCCTAATTCCTAAAACAAAAGGCGTTATTCTAACTAACAAAGATGACTTTCTCCACCAGCAACAGAAATGTGAGAAAAGAACAAACCAACGTGCACATGAATTTTAGCTTTTCCCTCTTTACGAGAGCTGTCAGGGAGAATACATTTCAGGCCTACAGAAATCGGCCAACATAAGAATAAGCACATGGGCCCTACAACATGCACATAAATGAACATTTTACTTAAGCATTTCTAAATCCGCATGTTACATAAACACATCGAATGCACAAATCATTATAAGCAGCCCATAATTTCTACACATTTAAACTCGAGTTGCCACATCCGTGTACAACTTTAATCCGGTGTACGTTTAAATCTATGCATTACATCATAAATTAGCAACTTCGTTAATCGATTACAAACAAATGCTAAAGGTTACATTATTCAAAACATAACTGCCACGTTTATTTCTTTACATGGCACGTAATAATTCTATTAATTTCACTTCCACATGTTATTGCTGAGTACATTCTAATGACCAAATGTTAGCACAACAAGAGAATAAATGTAGGTGCAGACTACTCGTGAATATGTTGCACCCCTACAAATGAAAGAGCACCATCGTGCTCCATCA
The DNA here is from genome assembly GCA_963921515.1 of Calotriton arnoldi. Classification (NCBI taxonomy): domain Eukaryota; kingdom Metazoa; phylum Chordata; class Amphibia; order Caudata; family Salamandridae; genus Calotriton; species Calotriton arnoldi. Next base: position 989,030 of record CAWUFW010003614.1, read on the forward strand.
CAGTCAAGCCATGGTTTATAGAAAGACCAGGAATTAAATAAATTCAGTGTCACTTATTTTAAGGATAATGTAACTTTCTGGAAGTTGTGGAAAAACAGCAAGGATGCAAACTTTCCTTAAAGAGAGAACGTCATTTGCAAAAACAGTGCAAGATATGCTAACACAGAATGAGGGGCATTTCTATCGCTAGCACAGCAGGTGCTGTGACATCAGTACCCAAGAGTGTGAGTGGTCCACTGCACTTTAACGGCATCTGGCCTTTTCAACCCAACAGGGGCTCATTCTCCTATTTCATCCTTTATCATAATATTCTAGGAGAGAATCCCCTGAATCCATCTTGAGGAAGGCTCATTCTCTCACAACTCAGGTCTGGTATTACACCCAGCTTTGAGAGGTGCCAGTGGTGGAAATGGGCACTCTAGTGGTGTAAAGTGGGTGTTGCCTGTAGAAGAAGTGGGCGGTAATCTCTTAAGAAAAATTCTTGTTACCTCCACTTTTATTATTATCATTGTTGTTATTATTACTAATATTATTATTATTTAACAATTTAAGCACTGGACATTTTCCCATCATCCTTTTTCAAATTGGATAGTAAACAGAAAGAAGGGACAGGTGAGGTGCATAGGAATAAGAGAGGTGTTAACAAAAAAAAACACATAAAAGATCATGGCAATCTAGAGACACAGGGCCTTCAAAGTAGGGAATGTCTTATTCTGTGTATTGTGAGGTATGCTATTTCATGTTTCCTTTGTAAAGGCTCCGCCTCCGACTTGGGTTGTTCACAAACATCTACATGTCATAATGACAAGCTGACATCTGGGTAAAACAACGAGTTAGTCAACAAAAAATAAAATGCGGAATTTTACAGGAATATGTGGTGAGAGTTCAGAAAATTACAGCTGTGCACAAAGTGGCTTTTTAATGTGAAAGGAGAAGCTGTGAGGTGGGTGCGAAAGGCGTATTTACTGAGAATGACATTATATATTATGGGACAGAATTAGTGCATTTCCAAAACACTTCTAGCTGATATGTGAGTGATAATTCTGATTTGAAAATATTTAGTCCTATTTTTAGGTCGAGCATTCGAGACCTCTTGTATATACTTTAGTATATACTTATATGTGTATGTACTTTGTGGGCTCTGGAGATCAGCCCTAGGACTTGTCTCCTTCTGCTTAGGGACTTTTTTTCTGTTCAACTGCCTCTATTTAACTGGCTTGATAGAAAACGGCCAGCAGAGGTCAGTAAAATACCAGAATTGCTTTCTGCTTGTTCAACTGCCTCTATTTAACTGTCTTGATAGAAAAAGCCAGTAGAGATTAGTAAATTACCAGAATTGCTTTCTGCTGAGGGACTTTCTTTTTAAATTTTTCTGGCAACTGCCTCTATTTAACTTTCTTGATAGAAAATGACCAGCAGAGGTCAGTAAAATACCAGAATCACTTTAGCATTCTCTAGATTCCAGTCCATAGAAATTGTCTTCCACAAGCACCCGTAGACAATATTTTTTCAAATCTTGTATTTTCAGTGAAATGACCACTGAAGGCCCTGATTTTATATTAAAAACATAGCTTTGGACTATACCATTTCCCGCTGAAAGGCAATATTTCACTCCATGTGTTCCCATACCTGGCATGTCACGCAGTTTGGTGCTTACTTTCCCTCCATGTTAAAGAACAGTAGATGTTTCAGCACCCAGGTTAATGTGCTGCATAGCTAAATACATATAAGGTCCCAAAGGCGGGAACGATTGCATTGCAAATGCTTGTTTATGATGGTAGGTAACACTGCAAGGACTATTATGTTATTACTCAAGCGACGGCATTTCATTACCGAGTTTGATAGCTTATAATGACCCTGTTTTCAATAAATGTTACGCAGCAGACCGAGATTGCAATAGTTTTCTAACCTGAACAATAACTCTGCTCTCCTTGACACGATACTGTGAGATCTCAGGTACAACCCAGGAGCTCATATATATAATAACTGCAAATTTCTGTCATATTAAACCACTCATAAACTATTTAGACGATACTGTATGTAAAAATTAAAGGAAGTTAATAGACATTAAGAGAAATGCTTTAAACTGGTTCAAAAATGATTTTACATGGTGACGCACCGCATGATTTTCAATGCGCTGTGGAAACTGTGAGGTAAAATGCACATTGAATCTGAGTCCTCCTTAACAACGCTGGAGAGGGCTGTGCTTTTTGAAAAGACTATGAAGCACTGGAGTATTTTTAAGTGTGATTTCAGAACTTCCTGTAAAAAAAAAAAAACGGGTTTATTCAAAAAGCAATTTTGAAGTACATAATGTAGTAATCCTGTAGTCTTACATGCCTTTGTGAAAGTCTCAGGGAGCTGGACGTTTTGGGCCGATTCACAAAGGCATGTCAGAAGACGTAAAAAACATACTCCTGCCGTACTCCTGACGGCTCTCTAGAATCAGCCCCCACAGATTTGTAGTCACTGTCTTTCAAAACTATGGTATAAAGTACAACATTTGGCATCATTTCTTTCCCAATTTTCTTAGTGAGAGAACTCAGTAAGGGGGTCAACTCACATCTTGCTCTTAGTGATAGCGCATTCCAATAGAACAAATCACCATCGTCACTGGGAACTCTCTGTAAAGCTGTACATCCCTTGAAGTGTTTACAGTGCCTTCATTTGAATTCAAACTAAATCAATGACATTGGTGGAATTTTGCTGATTATGCCGTCCAATATCTTTTAAAGAGACTTAAACACATCTCCTGACGTGCCATAGAGTTCAAGCAAATAAAGTGCAATCATGTACCTTTGTTTATGAAGCCTTGTGACATTTGGAATTTACTTGTGTGCAACGCAGACTTTTTGTGAACGTAAACAAATCTGCGAAGCCAACAGAGAAGCAACAAAATGTAAGTAATTAAAACTCTAATGATTCTTTTATGAAGACGACCTGCTGTAAATTAACCTAAAATAAAGGAAATCATTAGAACTAAATGCCTTTTTTAATTAAACCTCATTCATAGTAATAACAGTCATAAAATGAGCTCAGCTAATTATTGTGACTGAAAAATGTATTAAAACAAGAGTCTGGTCAGGCGCTTTTTTGCTTACACTCTTGTATTACTCTACATCCATTTTGTACACCTTTGTCTGTATTTCTGTAACCAACGCCTACCCTTTGTGCTAAGAAAGTGCTCCGCTGCCTTTTAGGGGTAATTCCATGATAAAGAAGAACCTCAAAAATATTTATAAGTAAAAGCAAACTAAAAGCCTGATTTAGATCTTGAGGGACGGGTTACCGCATCACAACGGTGACAGATATCCTGTCCGCAGAAATATAAATCCCATAGGATATAATGAGATTTATATTTCGGCGGACAGAACATCCGCCACGGTTGTGTAACCCGTCCACCAAGATCTAAATCAGGCTATAAAATGTTCAAGCCTGTGAGGCTTTTTTGTGTGCTGCACGTATTTGAAAGAAATATAGAACTTTAATTTCTTCATGGCAGAAAGAACTTGCAGCCCGAACTTCCTGACTAGAGTTTCAGCCATTTGACATTACTAGACACACACTTCTGGAAATGACTGTCATAGCAGGGACAGCAGCATCAAAGGATATCCTCTGACTGAGTCACAACAGAAAATGACGTTCTTCTTCAGCTAACAATTTTGCAGGATTGCAACCAAAACTTCGCAATTGGAGTTTCAGAGAAAAATCTCTCTGTTGACACTTACTTTCACAAAGATATGTAATTGGACTGTTGAAATTTGAGGAGGCACTGGGGTGGTATTCCCAAGGGGAGATCTAGAGGCCTCAATGCGGCTCAAAAAGTACCTACCTCAGGGTCATTGCTTAATATGTAAAACAGTAAGTGCCAGGGCTCAAAGTTTAGGTCAGAGGCCGGCGTTCAGTGCGATCAAATATTGGGGCTACTGAAAACCAAAGCTGCCTGGTCATAATTCCATCTTCTGCCCCTTTCAACCACAACCGGGCACTCCCCGCTCCTTTATCTTCTTCTTGTAGGTACTACGTCATCCCGCTTTCCCCCTTTGTCACAGTTTTACTGTCTTTCTCTTCTTCCTTCTTGTCCCTTTTTGTCTCTCTTGCTCTGGGTCAAATTCTAATGAGGAAAAATAAGTGGATGTACCCAAATATGAGTGCCGGTGAACTTCACCAGCAACCACTAGCTCAAACTAAGCACTATTCAGAGTAGTGGAAATCAGTCATTTCAGATGGTAAAATAAAGGACCTCAGCCCTAGACTGCTGACTGACCGCAAGACTTTCATGATAAACCTGCCCAGAAGATCTCCGCACGTCATACTGGAGGAGGTAGGTTGAAGGTGGAATACTAGTTCCAGTGGTCCAGATAAGCTGTCAACGTTCACACCTTCCTGCAAAACCCTGCTTTTGATGCAATTATCAGTTTTTATGCAGAGTTCATCTCTTTGAGTGCATACCCTGCCAAGAGATTATCAGTTTGCCTTTCCTTATCCCAGCATTTGAGACCAATGGTATTTGTAAGCCTATAAAAAGCCCAATAATTAATTCTAATACAATATTGGATGAAGCAGATTTGCAGAGAATATAAAAAGAGAAACAATTAGGAGGGTACTATTAAGCACAATTCTGCTCAAACGTTCATCTAGCCACGGGGCTGTCCAACCCAACCCAAGTATAAATATAAATACCCCAAAATTGGATGAATACATTTTCAATACTTTGGCATGGACACATTTGACAATATTTTCAAGTAACACCTTGACTCTACAGAGAAAGCCAGATATAAGGCTCACTGAAGCAGAGTGGCATAACCTCCCCTCCATTTTACTACTACATACCATAACTGATGTCCTCATTGTGGTGGTGTCATCATTCCTCGCAAGGAATATGAATTAACTCTCTGCTCAGTGGAACATTCTGGCTTACTGCCTCCATGTAACAAGAGCAATTAACTTGAAGATATGTGATGTACCTCACTCCCACAAAGCGTCTCAGCTAGCACCTCTGAACCCTGTCTTTAATGACTTCTTGCTTCCTCCTGAAAACATTGAAAGTCGAGCAATTATACAAGATTGTATGATGAGAAAATCTATCATCTAATTCACTGAAAGCATACTAAGCTCTACCGAAAGATTGACCGCTGAAGGCCTCATGGCATACTGTGACTATTCTCTTCTGAGTGACTCCGAAGCTGACGATTGTCAGCCGGCAACGGAGGAGACTGACGAGTCTGTTGTCCAATAGTATTCCGTGCTCACTCGAGGGGGCGCCGCGGTGTTGTGGCGGAGGTTGGAGGGGCGGAAAATAAATAATAAAAAAACACAGCCACCGGAGGTGGAAAACGAGCGTCGGGGATTTTACCTGCAGGGGTCCGTATTATCGACGGATAGGGGAGCCGACCGTGAGGAGGAGAGCCCCTACAACCGCATGCGTCACGGTTCCTGGTTTGCCATTGTGGCCCGTGATGTAGCCAGGACTTGCCTGTGCTCGTCCCCACTGCCCCAGAGGCCCTTGAAAGGCAGCCCCTGTCTGTCTCCACGCTGCCTGTCAGACATCCTTCCCATGCAGACGGATGAGGGAGAGACGGTGGAGGAAAGTGACTCCCAGATCTCCATTACAAGTGATCCTATATCTTAAATCAAGAAAACATATGAGAGTGTGAGACACATGTTCTTGGCGTCTTACTACATTTCATCAGAATCAAGGTGCCTTCTTCTAATATCCAAACACGCCACGATCTACACGAAAAGAAGGCGGACAATCTCACTCTGATCCTTGATAAAGGTGTGGCTTTCCTGATGAAGGAGCATAGAGCTCCGAAACGCGCGTTGAAGATCCATCACATAGCCACAATAATGCCATCCTTTCATAATTAAGATTATAGTATCATGTCTAGATAATTGAATCATAGGCCACTAATCTGATTGATGGTCATGTTTCATATGTTTTGTCATTTATATTTTACCATCATTAGGATGGTTGATGTTTATTGTTCATTGTTTTCACTTTTGACAAAAGAGATATGTTTTTATAAAAAAATGAGAATAAAATCAATGATGTTTTAGCGAACTTTTGCTCTTACACTGAGTTTTTTCATATGATGTTCTGGTTCATTATGAGTCTCTAAATGTTGTTGTGACCACTTGACTGCCTAGGGATTTACCCTTAAATGCATACTGTGACTAACACCAGCAATGATCTGAGAATAGCCTGCAGATAGGCAATGTTATTCACCAATCTGCAGTTGTTACTCAACTTTATCACATAGTCAGTCTCAGCTCAGCAGAGAGTGATCCATTTAGTGAACTATGCTGGATTTGACAATACCACTTGCAATTGGACAGACAGTTTCTGTTATGATCCCCATCAGTTGATTATCCATAGACAATTTATTATTGGTTTACTTACATATTTCTGTATATCACACCTAAAGGTAGCATCAGTTTGACAGAATTTTGAAACATTTAGTAATGTTTTTAATAAATAAAATATCTGGTTGGTGTACTCAGATGAATGACACCTCTCTAACTGTACATAAAAAATAAATGCACACTTGATGAATACGTACGTAGTAAGGTCTAGCTTCAGCTGCTCTTAACACTACATAGACTGCCTTTTGTGAAAAGGATTAACGTCAACTCCTTGAGTTGTGTACATAGGGTCTTCTATGGAAAGAGCCCTCTTTATCTTTAGCAGAAGTTTATTCGTTATTCTCTTACGTGCAGACTGCTCTCCTCTGATGCTCTTTTAGTTGTTGTGCCTAAGTACAAGCTGTTGAGATAGGGGAGCAGGTCATTCTCTGTCAGAGCGACTCTACTTTGGAATTCGCTGCCCCTTAACTGGTGTAAAGGGCATGATTTACGTCGTTTTAGAAAAGTCTTAAAGGCATGGCATTATATACAATAACCTTTATTTTTCTTGTTCTTAACTAGAATTGGCACTTACCTCAGTGCCAGGATACCTTCTTGGTCACAGTGTGCTCTATAAGTACTATTTTAAATGAATGCAATCAAATTTTACTTTTACTCCACAGATATCCACATTATGAGAAGGGAGGAGTGGAATTCCTATTCTGGATCATGAATGGTGCAGAGTTCTTGCACCCGGTTGTCCCAGATGCAGGAGCACCAGACCCAAAGTTAGTGGCCAGAAAAATGGCTGGTAAAATAGCTTCAGGCTTCAGCTGCAACAGCAGCCAGGCCTCAGCCTATGTCCCCTCCTAAGCTCCATTTCTGGCAATAGGGGATCATACAATGTTCCTCCCTGCCAGGACACATCCGCCCCCTTCCTCCACCATGACCTTGCACAGAAGGCTCTGCTCTCATTTATCCCCAATACAAAGAAGGTGGTAAACGGAAGCATTAACCCTCATTGATTTTGGGATTCCATGCGATTTTATGCATGATAAAAACTGGGTCTGCACAGTTATTCCCCTTTCCGTGGAGTTCAACTCACAATTGCATGGTACTGGTGGAATGTTACCATACAGCACCTGTAATTATGTATGCAGAGTTTGGAACCCACCAGTACCATACAACTAGTAATGAGTACCAAAGTCCATTGATATCCTTAGTTTAAAAAACATAAGGTGGTGCACAAAGATTCCCACACAAACTCACACAACCTGCCCAAAGCATAGCTTGTCCTGGAATTGTGTCTGGCCTCTGCTGCATCCTGATTAGCCACCAAGCCGCCAGCATTTACCACATCACACATCTAACAGACTGTCCCACCAGAACTTACCAGTTTTCATGCGAGGGCCCAGTCTGCATCCACCATTTTTTCTTGATTTATATCTGGCAGTAAATACATTCTGAGCAGGAAATGTTGGATAAGGAGGCAGGACAAACACACTTTTCCTATCTCTCCAGCCATCATTATGTACTTTCCCCTTAAGGGTAAAAGAAGAAGTAGAACAAGCTCTTTGCAGAATTATTGCCATCTTACCTCTTCTAATGAAACGTCACTTCTGTCTCATCTGGGAAACAAGGCCTAACTTCTAAGACGCTCCAGGAGTGGTCGTCTCTACTTTGTTGCATAAGAACACTGTTTTTCACTCCTCTCCATGTTTGGTAGAATGCTGAAAGAATGCCCCAGATTTTCTCCAGGTACTCCAATATGTGATTGCATTCAAACTGTGCATAGTGCTAAACCATGTAAGGTTTCAAAATCAATTTGTTCTGAGTATAATGCATTTTGCCAGAAAAACAAATCTTCTCCACTGTCTAGGCAGCTCAGATAAGATACAGGGTTAGATAAGATACAGGGGAGGATAAAGAGTTTTATCTGGGCCTCCAAATGCCCCAGAATTAGCTGGAAGAAGCTAAGAAGGAAACTGGTAAAGGGGGACCGGAAGGGTGGGGGCCAGTTTTGGACCCATGGGGGCCGGTTTTGTTACTGGAGGCTGGTTTTGCAGCAGTGCTGCAATATCGGCCCCCTTTATCAAAAGCGGGAGCTGTGCTTCTCACTAGCACCCCCCCCCCCCACCGCTCCTGAGGCCGGTTGAGCATTGCCAGGGCTGGTTGCTGTTCCCAGTCCGGTGGTGGGCCTAGCACTGCCAAATGTATTTCTGTATTATCTCTCCTTTCAGTTCAGGAATTGCAGAATGCTTCTGTTGCCCCTGGTGAACCTGGCAGGGGTAGAACTTATGTGTCGTTGATAAATCAGATTAGGCAGGATGGTTTTCTGTATAAGTTTGGGGATCAGACGTTTTTCAAGAAGGTCCGGCTGAAAGTGTTGCAGGTCTTTCTGGAAGCTTGGTACTGTATGAGGAAAATCCTTCAAATAGATTATTATTCAGAGTATGCTCCAGTCTGGAATTCCCCTAGTACTCCCCATTTTTTGTTGGATAAATTGAGCATCCCATTGATAAAAGCAGTTATTTATCATTGAGGACAGTTATGGGAAGGGTCCAGGCTTATTTTGTGGGAGGCACTAAGGCTAAAAACCAAGGGCCCCCTGTCATAGTACAATTATCTGCAACTGTTTTCTTGGGGTCAGAGCAAGCAAGGATGAGCCATCGGAGGGAGTTGGAGGATAGGCTACAAGATCTTTTGCCATTGAAAAAGGAGATTTCTATCTGCTATTCGGAGTTGTTTAAGGCTCATTGTTAGAAATGGGATTTCTGGTTGGCTAGGGCTTGCGCCTCAGCCAGGCAGAAACCACCACTCTAGTCAGGGCAAGGGAGTTACACGCTGAAGATAACCCCTGCTCACCCCCTTGGTAGCTTGGCACGAGCAGTCAGGCTTATCCCAGAGGCAATGTGTAAAGCGTTTGCGCAACACACACACAGCAGCAACACACTAGGCACACCACAAAAGGAACTCCACACAAGGTTATATATAAAAATAGCCTTTGTATTATCATAAACACATTAGAATAGTAATCACACAATATACACTGTGCCAACTGGCACTAGGCAATATTTACAGGGGATTATATACACATGACAGGGCCAATTGGGCCACTGTCAGAACCATCACAAGCACAAATAATAAATGTAGAACACAACCAGTAATGACTGGCGAAATACTGTACTCAGCATTATATCCTGCAACATAAATCATAGTATGCAATCAGCATCACATTAGGCGTAAAATACATTCTGCGCCAACCTCATAAGCCTAAAAACATTTGACAATAATATCCTCACCAGCATAAACACATTATGCAATAACCTCACAAGCATAAACACAGTATGATGACACAAAACTGCCTTAAATTAAATTCAGGCAAGACGGAGGTCATCCTTTTTGGGAATGACGCCAATTTTTGGACCCCTAATCTGTGGCCAACAACACTGGGCACTCTTCCCACACCGTCAAGGAAGGTGAAAAACTTAGGCATCATGATAGATGACAAGCTCAATTTTGGAGATCAGATCAATTCAATGTCATCTGCCACCTTCCATGTGCTTAGGATGATCAAAAAAATTCTCCCCTTTTTACCGGCTGACAGCCAGCGAACAGTGGTCACGGCGCTCGTCCTGTCTAGGCTCGATTATTGTAATGGCCTCTATCTGAGCCTACAGGAACGTTTAATGAACAAACTCCAATTGCTGCAAAACTCAGCAGCAAGGTTGCTGTCAGGCACACCCAAATTTGCGTCCATCTCCAAGGAAATTAGTAAACTTCACTGGTTGCCAGTCAGGAAACGGGTGCACTTTAAAGCCTTGTGTATAGTTTTCAAGGCCCTTCAAGGCATAGGCCCTGAGTTTCTGAAACAGAATATTCAATGGTACTGGCCTAAAAGGACCCTGCGCTCCATGGAAGCCAAGTTGGTTAGTGTACCACTTACAAGAAAAGCCTCCTGGGGCGGAAGAAGCTTTGTCATGCGCGCCGCAAAAGCTTGGAATGATCTTCCTTTCTATCTGAGAAACAGCACAGACCTCCTGACATTTAGGAAGAGTCTTAAGACCTGGCTTTTTAACCTGTAATAGCAGTTTACCGTTTCTTTACTCAGGGGATAATTAACCAGCGCCAGGACACCTCCGGGTAATCGCTGCGCTATATAAGTTCCCATAACATAACATAACAGTATGCAATAACCTCACAAGCATAAACCTCAGATTAAGGAATAACCTCCTAAACATAAATCACATTAGGGCCTGGCGCCCTACCAACCTCATACTGTCCCCCTGGCGAACTGGCCTTGTCAGAGGGCTCAAATGCCCTATGTCCATAATGTCAGGGCGTGCTACCAATGCAGCAGAATCCACAAGTGCGCAATTGCGCAGGCCTAAACGTTGCAGCTGCCACTAATTGCTGTGCAGCTGTGAAACAAAATGTGGGCATGGGCACTCACTGTGCCTTCTGGGTGGGTCCCCACTGGGACTCTTTCAACAAATGTAGCCCAATGTTGCAGCTGCCCGCGCTGGGGCGGTGCAGCTGGGAATAACCAACAAGGCCTGGCACCACTGTGCCTCTCCTGTCCCACTCAGGGACTTCTATCAAAAAGAAATGCTGCCAAATGTTGCAGCTGCCTGCGCTGGTGCGGGGCAGCTGTGAATAAAGTGAGGGGGCCCTGGCACGACTGTGCCCTCGGGGCCCCCACTGGGGTTCTCTGAATCAAAACTGCCCCATCATTGCAGCTGCCCTCTATCAGGCGGGGCAGCTGTAGAAAAATACATCAGGAGGCCCTGGCATGCTGGGGCCCCGCTCTGGGGCTCTATACAACAAATTGCCTCCATCGTTGGAGTGGCCCGCTCTCCTGCGGGTCCGCTTGGGGAAATAGGCACCGGCACTGTGCCTCGATCTTGCTCCCCCCCAGCCATCCCCACTCACCGGCCTCTCTGCTGGGGGGAAGTCTCCTGACTTCGCTTGGGCTAGGACGGACACCGGCAGTGTGCTGGGATCGGCCCTGCTCTCGGGGCCTCTTCTCCCGGTCGCCTCTCACCGGCGCAGCAACCCACGGGGCTCTCTCTGCTCATGAGAGCCCCGCCTGGAATCCAGCCGCACTCTGCAGCTCCCATGTAGGCAGGGTGGGCTCCCGCCTGCCTTCATCCTCTTCTTGTGGCACCGGGGCTCCCAACAGCTCACGGGAGCCCCGCTCGGGCCGGCAACTCCGGCACCTCACTTCTGCCCATACGCTGCAGGCCCCGCCCCAAGTCAGGCGAACTCTGCCTGGCTTCCGGGTCAACGGCCTTTCTCGATCGGGCCGCGGCGGTGATTTCCTTGGCAGCGCCACAGTGCGGGGTGGGCACCCGCCACAAAAATAATCACATAAGCGGGGTGGGCACCCGCTCAAAAATATGCATAAAGTGGGGTGGGCACCCGCTGTCAAAGATAGCAAACGTGGGGGAATCCCCTCGTCGGGACTCCCTGTAAGAGGGCTGCAGCTCCGTGCTGCAAAGCCCGTGCACTCCTCTCCTTGGCAGTTTAAAATATAGTGCTCCCAAGGCGCTAGGAGACCTTAAGGTCCTGGAGAAGTAAAAGAAAGCGCTCACGGGGCGCAAGAGTCTTCCAGGGTCCATGGGGCATGGCTGGGCCCAGGGAGGCCAGCACACAGGGCCCTCCAGCAGGGAGGCAAGCCCTCGTGGTGGTTCCTCCTGGGCCCCCAGCAGCAGCAAGTTCAGAAACAGCACACAAACATGGGGTCACAGCCCCTATACTTATACTCATTTTCTCTTTTGTCTGCAGTGCAGGGCTTAGGGGAACCAGCAAAAACTGGTTCGGGGGGAATTGGAGCTCTTTGTTTACAAGGCTCCTCTTCCCCTTTGTCAGGTGGGGGCTCGGTGATCAGACACACCACAGGGGGTGGAGCCAGCATTGTACAGGCTAGGCACAGACCTATTCAGGGTCAGGGGATTACTCCTCCCACTACTCCCAATGCAGATGTCCCATTCAGCCTAGTGCTGACTCACCCTGCCCCTCCTGGAGCCACACACACCTCCCAGCCCCTGTCACTCAAAAGCCAGACATGCAATTCACATCAGGGAGGCAGACACATAGCACACAGAAATGCCAACTTCTAAAAGTGGCATTCCTAAAATAGTCATAATAAATCTGCGCACACCATTGCACAGCATTTATTATTATAATTCCAACTATACTAAACTCGACCACGCTGCTCCTCTCATATCAGGGATTACCACTGAAACACTTATCAGGGAATCCCCAATGCATTCCTATGGGAGGGCAGGCCAATCTTACCATATATAACACAGAGAGCGCACGCACTTTACACTGGACAGCAGTGCTAAAGTGCCCAGAGGCCTAAAACCACCAACACCATGTCAGAGAAAAGGCTAGGGGAAAGGCAAAAAGTTTAGGGATGACCCTGCAAAAAGGGCCAAGTCCAACACTGATGATAAGAGATGCAGGATTCCTGTCCTTCCCTGGTGGGGATATCAGACAGTGGAGGAGTTTCCGGACATCTGCTATTCCTCTCTTCACCACTTATACTCCACAGTTAAATCAGCCCTACTCAGGAAGAATCACTTCTTCACCTGGTACAGAATTTACTTTACTCCCAAGAGACGTGCAAAATTTGTTGTGGGGCCTGCACCCTGTTGCAAACATTGTGGTGAGGAAAAGGCGAATGACATCCAAATGTTTGCTTTGTGCCCGGATTGAGAGGTTTCTGGGTGGGTGTGCAGAGTACAGTCTCAGGAATTATTATAAATCAAATAATGGCGTGCCCCCTGTTGATTATATTTGGAATGAGTGTCCAATATGCTCAGTGTGCATCATGTAGGCAGAAACACCTACTTTTTAATCTCATTTTACTAGCAATGAGGGAGATCTGCATAAACTGGCTCAAACCCACCCCTCCCACCCTCAGTAGCTGGTCGAACTTAGTAGATAGAGTTTGCAAAGTAGATCGGGACTGCAATAAAGGGGAGATGTCTCTTGAGTTCTGGGCACCACATATCAGTTGGAGCGAGAGCAACCCTGACTTTTAGCGGGCCTGTGATTAAGCCCAATGTGCCAATGCGAGGTTGGGTGAGAGGTGCGTTTTTTCTGCACTCTGTGCCCCCTTTTCCTCAGATTGTTGGCTATTGAAACAGCAGATGGTCAATGAACACCTGAAGGCATATGAGGACAAAAAAAAACTTGCATGTTAATGGATGTACTACTCTACATCTGCCAGCATTTCGGCCAACTTCCCATCCAGGATGGTGGTGGATGGGTAGACATTCGGACAAGACTTCAGGATGGAGAAGTGACCAGCAGGTAGTCTAGCATCCAGCCACTCCCAAGGGGCCCTTCTACCGTAGGATTAGGCAAATTCAGATTCAAAGCAAACACAAGGAACACATCCGGAGTGAGGGTGGAGGTTCAGGTACACTAACCTTATCCCACATAATGCAGTGCAAATGGTAGGTCACTTTAACACTGATATAGCTTTCCTTACTATAGTAGATTAAGTTGCTGATAGGCCCTGAAGAAGTGCTTTTGATCCATCTTAGGACAGATTAGGTGTGAAACTTATCAACCAAGTAAAGGGATCTAGGAATCATAATACGTTCCGAAGATCCATTGATTATTATTATTATCCCATTAACAGAGGCCCCATGAATAAAATAGGTTTAGAGGGGTCCTCTAGTTCATTTTAAATTTCTGTTTTTAGACTGATCTATGCAGTTGTTATAACTCTTCTCAAATCTTTTCCTAAAAGTATTGTTGGCCAACATCTGCCCAACAAGGAGCAGAGCCCGATGATGAAGTGTGCCACCATGCTCCTTGATGATCAGGAGGGTCCAAACCCCCAAATTCGGATTTAGAGTCCCTTTTTCTTGACAGAACGTCACACTTTTGTGACTCAATATATGTTTAGTTAGGGAGTACATGTGCTGGACCGTAACTCTCCCTGCCCCTTACTGTATTTGTTATTATAAATGCATGTCTCTTGGGGAAGATGTCCAAGTATCTGGAGGATGCCAATTTTTACCAGATTTTAGTTTTCGTTAGAATGCAGGGTACCTATCTGGTTTTAGCGATCTATTTTTCAATGTTGAAAAAATGTAGCATTACATACATTGGATAAAAATGCAAGCAGCCTAAACCTTAAGCGTGGTTGTGAAATTTACTTTTTTTGGAACGGGGATTTCAATGCACATCTCTGCTCACTACCAACTAAGGAAGTCTGTGGTTATATGGGCAGAGAAGACAACGTCCAGACTAATTTTCTTCAAATAAATAGGGGATATGTCAAATCATTTATCCGCGGAGCATAATTTTGTTTTTGAAAAGAAAGCGAGCACCTCCCCCGTGCATTGGAACATTCGCTCACAGGAAGAGGGGAGAAGCACAATAGATTTTATTTTGGCTACAGAGCATGAAACTGGATGGACCTCATTTATTTAATGACCCATATTCCTTCAGCTTGATTAGTAAGAGTGAGGTAAAAACACCAAAGAGAGTGTGAAAAAATTAGTGTCTCTATGTACGCTGAACATTGGGTTACTGAAGGTTACCAGCTTTGTTTGGAGCACATTTTAAATGCTCAACACAGGTTTGTGCTACCTAGGTTGAGATTTAATATGGTGCACTGCTTGGTGACCTTCCGCAGGCAGAATGATTGGTCAAGCAATTGGCTAGCTATCCTTTCGACGGCACCTCCAAACAATACACATTGCATTTTTTTGTTTTTCCAGGGTTTAAGATGCTCTCATATCAACTTTCATTAACCCACTATTGCGTTTTGTGACAAAACCAGGCAGTGTATGTTTATGTTGCAATTTATACCTATATTTGGTGTAGGACATATTGTAATATTTAATAAACTGATTTTATGTTTACATATTTCACTTTTATGGCTTTACAGCAAAACCGAATAAGTTCATATTGATTTTTTGATTGACTCCATCATTAAAACAATATTTTTTGCCAATTATATGTCTAGTGATTACAAGTCTTGTATTCTTTCGTGTAAAATAAAGAGGGCAGCTACCTCACCTTAAGGGCACATCGAACAGGAAATTTGACACTGTAAAAAGTGTGTAGATCTAGTCCTCAATGGTATACAACACACAGCTTCCTGAGTGCAAATTGTGCACCCAGTAAATACAAACTGCATAGGATTCTGTATTTACTAATTGCTTAATTTGTGTCTGATTGCTTTCTGTTAGCTCCAGGACTTATGGGGCGGGGCTATTGTGGCAAAAAAACAGATTATTACTAATACAAGGTGTGCAAGCGGCATATGTGTGCTACGTGCCCAGCTGATTTATAAAAGGTTTCTCCTGACAAAAAATAAAAAGTCAAAACCCTTTTAAGTGCCCAGTTTGCACCTGAATTATAATTCAGATCAGTTGCAAATGAGAGGTTGTGGTATGATCTGGCTTCCTTTCTTTACAAAGAAATGGATTTGGAACAGATAGTCTACTAGTCAAGGAGACAACTAAATCCACACTTGAGCAAGTCTATTGGATACTGTATGGAGACTAACATTACTATTTGTATCATCGCGTGGATGTATTGCGTGAAACAATCCGACTGACACACCACCAACAAGCAGTTTTGATCTACAAACAAAACAGGACCGTTTGGAGAATAAATAACCAAGATGACAGGTCCAGGTAGCACATTCAAAAGCATCACATCAAATGAAGCCAAACTATGCCTATCCCCAGTGACTGTCAGTGAACCTGTGATATCTGGTCTGCAGGCACAGTAGCCCTGCATTCCTAGAAGTCCTCGGAGAAAGTTTTAGAGTTGCTTTGAGCAACAAACTATGCTCTAGTGGCCTCAATAAGATGCCTATGAAAAGGGCACTGTGTTGCTCCCTGTATGGCTTCTAATAGTGGATTTGTGGCATGTATTTATGTCACTCAGGTGGTAGCCATTTAAGGGCCCAGTGCATAAAATGATAAACAAGTTACATACAGAACTAGCAGACCAAGCGTGTTAGAAATTTGGTTACTGGTTGACTGAGGTGTGAGCCCTGGTCCAGCAGTAACCTCAATCCTAGTCAGGGTAAGGCACAAGCAAACCCCAAATTAACCTGTGCTCACCCTCTGGTAGCTTGCCACAAAGCAGTGAGACTTAACTCGAAGGTAATGTGTAAAGTATTTGTGCAACTTTAAACAGTAGAACAGTAAAAATAAACACACAAAAAGATCTCACAAGGTTTAGAAACACGGAGTAGATTTTAATAAATAAAACAAGACCAAAATGCCAAAAATCCATTCAGAGAAACCAGAGATATTGAATTTTTTGTGTAAAATAGCTCTAAAAAGGACAAAGCGGCAACAAGTGATATCTGGTCATGCCGGACGGGGACAAAGTCACAAGTTCAGGCCAACTGCGATGGAGCATGAACCGGCTACAGGGACCCAGTTAGGCCAGCTGAACAAAGTACCTCAAATCCCAGTTGCAGAGCATTGCGTGGATCTGAGGTGAAGAAGCGTTATACAATCTAAGCGATGTGTCAGTTCCGCGATGCGGTCCTGTTGCGTCATCGCCGAGGATCCCATTGATGGGGCTTGTGATGCGAGGTCCAGGCGACTAGGATGTGGAACGCAGCTGGCAATGCAGCTGTTTCAAGGAGCTGCGAGGCTGCGATGTGGGGGCTGTATTCATCATCGAGCTGCCGTCGACGAGGGATGCGAGAACCTGGATTGGAGATGTACCACTCTGTTGGCAATGCATTGGTTCTGAAATCTGCGAGGGTGTTGCAGACCTTCTGCGCTGGGGCAAGCAGCAGCAGTAATGCATCGATTCTGCTCGAGGATACACTGCTGAGCCGGGGAGATGTATCAGCTCGGCTTGAAGATGCGCTGCTCAGTAGAGAGGATGTGTCGGTTACGATATTGAGCACCTTAGACCCACTTCCAAGGGTCCAGGTCTGGGGTGGCACCACTTGGCAGGGTAGACTCACAAATGACAGAGTCTATGGTTGTTGAACGCCTGCTATGTCCCTGAGGCTTCAGATCAGGAGGCCAGTCAACTAGCCCTTGGAGTCACTCTGGGTTCAAGAGATGCAGGTCCAGTCCTTCTAACCCAGGTAAGGAGGGCAACAGGCAGCAGGTCAGCACAGTTCTTCCAGAGCAGCAGTCTAGCAGAGTGGTAGTCCTTCAGCAACACAGCAGTCCTTCTTCCTGACAGAGTATCCACAGGTCCAGCAATGTAATAAAGTGGCGGGGTCTGAGGTCAAATACTTATACACAGTGGTGCCTTAGAAATGGGGGAAACTTCAAAAACAAGCCTTTGAAGTGCACAGATGTCCTGTCTTGCCTGCCCTGGCTCCAGACTAACAACAGGGGGCAGGCAGTCCATTGTGTGGGGACAGGACACAGCCTATTCAAGTGTAAGTGAGGCTGGGTATAGCTTCTCCCTCCCATCCTTGCAGGATAGCCCACTCAGTCACACCTGGGCTCCTATTGTGTGTGGCAGTCTAGGTGGAATACACAAAGCCCAGCTGCTAACTACACCCAGTCATGTTACCAGAGACAGACTACAGTCACCAAATGGCTAAAACAAGAAAATGACAACTTTCTAAAAGTGGCATTTTCAGAATTGTAATTTAAAATCTGACTTCACCATAAATTAGAATTTGAAATTAGGATTTCAGAAACACCAAACATGAACCAATCATATCTTCCCATTTGGAAATTACACTTGTGAAAGGTAATGAGGCAACTCCAATGTTAACCTATGGGAGAGATAGGCCTTGCAGTAGTGGAAATCTAATTTAAGTTTTTTTCACTACCAGGACATGTAAATCTTAAAAGTACATGTCCAACTTTTTGGATAGACTGATATATGCACCCTTCCCTTGAGGCTGTCCAGGGCCAAATTCAATGTTGACTTAAATGTATTGAAAATGAAGGCTTGCACCTGGCAAGGGGGTTATCTTGCCAGGTTGAACTGGCAGTTTATCCTGCAAGCACAGGCTCTGCAATGGCAGGCCTGGGACCTGTTTAAAGGGCTACTAAAGTGGGTGGCACAATCAGTGTTGCAGGCCCACTAGTAGCATTTAATTTACAGGCCCTGGGCACTTATAGTATCACTTTACTAGGGACTTATAAATACATTAAATACTCCAATTCGGTATAAGCCAATTCTAACATGTTTTAAGGAAAGAGCACAAGCACTGTAGCACTGTTTAGCCTTGTAAAAGTGCTCAGAGTCCTAAAGTCCAAAAAAGAAATTCAGCAAAAAGGGGAGGGGGAAGGCAAAACGTTTGGGGATGGCCCTGCAGAAAGGGCCATTTCCAACAAGCTGGTTATAAATGGCGAGATGACAGATAAAAATGCAAATGATGAATGGCCGTCCTTTTGTATTGCTTGACCATCCTAAGTGAAAAACAAGAGAGAGTCCTCAAACTTTCAACAGCCGTTACCACCCTGAGTTAAGAGTGGAACCAACTGCAATGTACAAAGAATTAGAGCACTTAGCTCCCCATTGGGTGAAACTAACAGGGAACCCAGATAAAAGAAGTAAAATGAAAATGAGTCAGTGGCATTGGACCCAGACCCTTGGAGATGTCACCTGTCTTGGCTCTTTAAATGCTCAATTGGATCAGATCTGCCGGGTACCAGAGGAACAACGACTACTAAGACAACCTATCCTTAGCTGTAGCTAGAATAGATCATCCTGACACCACAACTGCCTCATCTGCCAAATTTGCACTTGCAGTTATAAATAACGGGTGACAGCAGCCAGGCCCACCTGCCTGTTTGCTTAGCAATCTGAGCTGTAGTGGCCATAATGAAAATAAACTTAATTATTGCCTTTGGAAGCCAATCGGGCTGCACCTACTGAGGGGTGTTTCCGGATTTTAAACCACTCTAGATGGGACTCCTCAGAGTATCCAGTGAGCCACCAAATAGCCGAAATAAGAATATTTATACCTGAAGCACGTTCACTGGAGTAGTGTTTAAAACATATTTTTGGTAGAACAATACAAATGTGGTAAAGGAAAACATTCCAGCGTCATCACAACTTCAATAACACATAATATTTATAAAAGTTATATTTGTGTACAAACTGTATTACAATTTTACAGAATCTGTCCTGAAAAAGCCTCTCTATTATTAGATAAAACACTTTTGTGGTCATTTTTTCATCTGATGTAAATGCAGAATAAGGATATCGAAACTACTGAACATCATAAAAATTCTCAATGCCTGCGAAACCCCGGGCTACACATAAGTAATTGCACTCTGAATTAAATGCTAGATGTTGGCTCACATCATGTTTCACAAACAAAAGAATGCTCGAAGCAAATGGTTTAGCAACTGGAACTGACAAGTGAATAAAGATTGCAGACTATTTCTAACTGATCTCTCCCCTTCAATCACTCTTCCTTGCTCTCTTTCTCTTTCAATCTCTTCCTCGTTCACTCTCTATAGTTGCCTCTCTTTATCTGTCTATGCCCCTTTCTCTTTCTCTCTTGCTTAATCTCTCTCTGCCTATCTTCCTCCCCTCTTGCATTCCTTTCGTGCAGTATCTGCACTGTGGATGAAATAAAACAACGTTTTTATTACAGATCACTGTACCTATAGAATTATAATTTAAATTGATGAAAACCTTTAAAGTAGTTTATTTACCAGAACGCCACAAGTTACTTCAGCAATTATGTCGTATGTGAGATCAATAATTGCATCATATCTCACATTTCTAATTATATCCATAGGCAATGTGGTAATGTCGCGAATGATATGATAAAAAACACTTTATTCATGGGTCATGCAATATATCAGGGACCATAATATCATGAAGAAATTCACTGAATCAGAGCAAAGCTGTCAAACCTCAGAAATTCTCATAGTTAGTGCATGAGCTGCAGACAGCAAAGTTCAGAAACCGAAAGCAGCCTTTACAGCGTCGCAATTACCACGCAGTACTTTTACCACGCATGCATTTTCCAAGCATGCATTTTTAGGTGCTTTTACCATGCATGGTATATCTAGTTAAGTTAAATATGTATGTGTGTGTGTGTATATACATATATATATTCACTTAGAAAACCATAGGTTTCAGGGACGTTATAGTTAGAAATTAGCATTTAAAAAAAACATAGAAATTCACTGAAAAAACCACAGGTTTCAGGGACGTTATAGTTAGTTGGACATTTCACTCGTACAAAACCAGAGAAATTCGGCCGTTATAGTTAGTTGAGCTAAGTATAACTCACGCCCCCGCAATGCACTGCTGATGACATCACATATTACATTACTCATGACATGGTCGATGACATCACTGATGACATCTCAAATGACATCACTGATGACATCATCCAGTGACTGTGTGTTTCTGTAAAGTTTAAATATGTTTTATATATATATAGGCCAAGGTGTATTGAAGAATGAGTGGGTGTATGACTGTCTCAATGGATGATTTAGTAGGTGTGTGACTGACTGTATAAGTGAGTGATTAAACATGTCTTACTGAATGCATGGGTTAGTGACTAAACTGTATGAATGTCTGTATCGGTCTGTCTGTTAGTGTGAAAGCGGTTGCATGGGTTGGTGAGTAGATACATGAGTGTCTATTTGGGTTATTGATTGCTTGTCTGAGTATCTGTATGGGTGCCTGAGTGTCTGTGTGGGTGGTTGGGTGGGGTGTGTGTGACTCACTTCATGGATGTGTGAGTGGGTGATTCACTGGGTGTATGGGTTCAAGAGTGCATCTGTGAGGGGCTGTATGGGTGGGTGAGTGTGTGTATGGCTGTGTTGGTGAATGAATGGATGTCTCAGTGGTACATGTGTGAGTAACTACATATGTGAAAGGCAGTATATGTGAGTGTTGGAGTATATAAATGACTATATGTGAGAGTTAGTGATTGTGAGAGTGTCTGTGTGGATGAGTGTGTGTGGATGAGTGTCAGTGATTGTATAAGAGAGTAAGTATGTGTTAGTATCTGTGTGAATAAGTGAGGTAGTGTGTGTATAACTGTATAGGTGAGTAAATGGGAGTGTGATTGATTCTTTGCATGACTAACTAGCTGTGTAAGTAACTCTATGGGTGAGTGGCGGTGTGTGAGTGTCTGTATAGGTGTATGAATGCATGTGATAGTGGCTGTGTTGATGAGTGACTGCATGTATGAGTGACTGTATGGGTGAGTGAGTGGATGTGTGTGTAGACCTAGGAATCAGTGAGTGGGTATGTAGTAACTGGTATTGGTGTGTCTATGGTTTCAAGAATGGCAGTCTGTATTTTAGAGTGGGTGTATCAAAGGTTCTATTAGGCTGTGAGGAGGTGCATCAGAGGATCACGTGGATGATGTCATCAGTGATGTCATTTGAGATGTCATCAGTGATGTCATCAGTGATGTCACTGACCATGTTATGAGTGATGTAATATGTGATGTCATCAGCAGTGCATTGCGGGGGCGCGAGTTATACTTAGCTCAACTAACTATAATAGCCGAATTTCTCTGGTTTTGTACGAGTGAAATGTCCAACTAACTATAACATCCCTGAAACCTATGTTTTTTTCAGTGAATTTATATGGTTTTTTAAATGCTAATTTCTAACTATAACGTCCCTGAAACCTATGGTTTTTTCAGTGAATTTCAAAGGTTTTTTAAATGATAATTTCTAACTATAAAGTCCCTGAAACCTATGGTTTTTTCAGTGAATTTCAAAGGTTTTTTAAATGCTAATTTCTAACTATAACGTCCCTGAAACCTATGGTTTTTTCAGTGAATTTCAAAGGTTTTTTAAATGCTAATTTCTAACTATTCCTACAGAGGTAGGACATGTGCAGAAAGAGGAAGAAAGGCGCAGAAAGAAGCAAGAGAAATGCAAAAAGAGGCAACAGAAGTCCAGAAAGACGAAGAAAAGTACAGAAAGAAGCAAGAGATATGCAGAAAGAACCAACAGAGGTGCAGAAAGAGGCCTTGTTGCAAAGTCATCCTGTGCCCCCAACCTTTTGCTGACTGGTACTGGTGGTAACTAACTCTGACTAACGAGGCCCGGAGCCAGTGCTATGCTGAAAGACACTTAGAATACAGTGAAAACACCTACATAAACTAGGGTACACTATGGGTTGGGGTACCCCTGTGATTGGCATGACCTCCCCTGTAAGGCCCTAGTACATAATAGGGCAGGGGGATTAAAACTACCTCTAACTCAGAGGTGCAGAAAGAGGCAAGAGAGGTGCATAAACAGGCAGGAAAGGTGCAGAAACAGGGAACAGGGGTGCAGAAAGAGGCAAGTGAGGTGCAGAAAGAAGCTAGAGCAGTGCAGAAAGAACCAACAGAGGTGCAAAAAGAGGCAAGAGGGGTGCAGAAAAAGGTAGGAGGGGTGCACAAAGAGGCAAGACAGGTACAGAAAGAGGCAGGAGGGGTGCAGAAAGAAGGAAGAGAAGTGCATAAAGAGGCAAGAGAATTGCTGAAAGAAGCAACAGAGGTGTGGAAAGAAGCAAGAGAAGTGCAGAAAGAGGCAAGTGATGTGTAGAAAAAAGCAAGAGCAGTGCAGAAAGAACCAACAGAGGTGCTGAAAGAGGCATGAAGGGTGCAGAAAGAGCAAGAGAAGTGCAGAAAGAGGCAACAGAGGCACAGAAAGAGGCAAGAGAGTTGCAGAAACAGCCAGGAAAGGTGCAGAAACAGGGAACAGGGGTACAGAAAGAGGCAAGACAGGTGCAGAAAGAGAAAAGAGGGGCGCAGAAAGAGGCAAGAGATCTGCAGAAAAAAGCAACAGAGGTGCTGAAAGAGGCAAGTGAGGTGCAGAAAGAGGCAAGAGATCTGCAGAAAAAAGCAACAGAGGTGCTGAAAGAGGCAAGTGAGGTGCAGAAAGAAGCAAGAGAGGTACAGAAAGAGGCAATAGAAGTGCAGAAAGAAGCAACAGAGGTGCAGAAAGAGGCAAGGGGGGTGCAGAAAGAGGAGAGAGAAGTGCAGAAAGAAGCAAAAGAGGTGCTCAAAGAGGCAAGAGGGATGCAGAAAGAGGCAAGATCAGTGCAGAAAGAACCAAGAGAAGTGCAGAAAGAAGCAACAGAGGTGCAGAAGGAAGCACGAGGAGTGCAGAAAGAAGGAAGAGAAGTGCAGAAAGAACAACAGAGGTGCTGAAAGAGGCACGAAGGGTGCAGAAAAAGGCAAGAGAAGTGCAGAAAGAAGCAAGAGAGGTACAAAAAGAGGCAAGAGTGGTGCAGAAAGAGGGAAGAGAGGTGTAGAAAGAGGCAAGAGAGTTGCACAAAGAGGGAAGACAGGTGCAGAAAGAGGCAAGAGGGGTGCAGAAACAGGCAAGAGAAGTGCAGAAAGAGGGAAGAGAATTGCTGAAAGAAGCAACAGAGGTGTAGAAAGAAGCAAGAAAAGTGCAGAAAGAGGCAAGTGAGATGCAGAAACAGGCAAGAAAGGTACAGAAAGAGGGAAGACGAGTGCAGAAAGAGACAACAGGGGTGCAGAAAGAAGCAAGACAGATGAAGAAAGAAGCATGGAAAGTACAGAATGAAGCAACAGGGTTGCAGAAAGAGGCAAGAGAAGTGCAGAAAGAAGCAACCGAGGTGCACAAGGAGGCAAGAGAACAGCAGAAAGAGGCAAGAGAGTTGCAGAAACAGGCAAAAGAGGTACATAAAGAGACAACAGGGGTGCAGAAAGAAGCAAGACAGGTGCAGAAAGAAGCATGGAAAGTGCAGAATGAAGAAACAGGGGTGCAGAAAGAGGCAAGGGAAGTGCAGAACGAAGCAAGTGAGGTGCAGAAAGAGGCAAGAGAAGTGCAGAAAGAGGCAAGAGAGGTGCAGAAACAGGCAAGAGAAGAGCAGAAAGAGGCAAGAGAATTGCTGAAAGAAGCAACAGATGTGTAGAAAGAAGCAAGAAAAGTGCAGAAAGAGGCAAGTGAGATGCAGAAACAGGCAAGAAAGGTACAGAAAGAGGGAAGACGAGTGCAGAAAGAAACAACAGGGGTGCAGAAAGAAGCAAGACAGGTGCAAAAAGAAGCATGGAAAGTGCAGAATGAAGCAACAGGGGTGCAGAAAGAGGCAAGAGAAGTGCAGACGAAGCAAGTGAGGTGCAGAAAGAGGCAAGAGAGGTGCAGAAAGAGGCAAGAGAGGTGCAGAAACAGGCAAGAGAAGTGCAGAAAGAGGCAAGAGAATTGCTGAAAGAAGCAACAGATGTGTAGAAAGAAGCAAGAAAAGTGCAGAAAGAGGCAAGTGAGATGAGGAAACAGGCAAGAAAGGTACAGAAAGAGGGAAGACGAGTGCAGAAAGAAACAACAGGGGTGCAGAAAGAAGCAAGACAGGTGCAAAAAGAAGCATGGAAAGTGCAGAATGAAGCAACAGGGGTGCAGAAAGATGCAAGAGAAGTGCAGAAAGAAGCAACAGAGGTGCAGACAGAGGCAAGAGAGGTGCAGAAACAGGTAAAAGGGGTGCAGAAAGAGGCAAGAGGGGTGCAGAAATTTGCAAGAGAGGTGCAGAAAGAAGCAAGAGCAGTGCAAAAGAACCAACAGATGTGCAAAAAGAGGCAAGTGAGGTGAAGAAGGAGGCAAGAGACCTGCAGAAAGAGGCAAGAGAGTTGCAGAAACAGGCAAAAGGGGTGCAGAAAGAGGGAACAGGTGGGCAGACTGAGGCAAGAGAGGTGCAGAAAGAGGGAAGAGGGGTGCAGAAAAAGGCAAGAGGGATGCAGAAATTTGGAACAGAGGTGCAGGAAGAAGCCAGAGCAGTGCAGAAAGAACCAACAGAGGTGCAGAAAGAGGCAAGAGGGGTGCAGAAAGAGGCAAGTGAAGTGCAGAACGAAGGAAAGAAGGTGCAGAAAGAACGAACAGAGGTGGAAAAAGAGGCAAGAGGGGTGCAGAAAGGGGTAGGAGAGGTGCACAAAGAGGCAAGAGGGGTACAGAAAGAGGAAGGAGGGGTGCAGAAAGAGGAAGAGAACTGCAGAAAGAAGCAACAGAGGTGCAGAAAGAGGCAAGTGAGGTGCAGAAAGAAGCAAGATAAGTGCAGAAAGAAGCAACAGAAGTGCAGAAAGAAGGAACAGAGGTGCAGAAAGAGGCAAAAAGGGTGCAGAAAGACATAAGAGGGGTACAGAAAAAGGCAAGAGAGGTGCAGAAAGAGGGAAGAAGGGTGCAGAAAGAGGCAAGAGGGGTACAGAAAGAAGCAAATGAGGTGCAGAAAGAGGCAACAGACGTGCAGAAAGAGGGAAGAGAGGTGCAGAAAGTAGAAGAGATTTGCAGAAAGAGGCAAGAGAAGTGCAGAGAAAGAAAGAAATGTGCAGAAAGAAGCAACAGAAATGCAGAAAGAGGCAAGAGAGGCGCAGAAGGAAGCAAGAGTGGCTTGCACACCATTAGTACCAATTTAACACCCACATTTAGCAATAAGTAACAGGTGACCATTCTAGGTTTGCAAAGGGCCTTCCACCACGTTGTAACACTTGTCGCTGCATTTTTGGTAACGTTTGAGCCGTTTGAGCTAGAAACAAGGCTTTTTTTGTTCAAATCTGCAGATTATGCAGCAGATGATGGATTATGTGGCAAATGCGGAAACTGTATAATTATGTGAAAATCGGTGCAGCTGAACAGTCGCATAATTCCAGTGGCCCTGCTCATACCTCTGACTAGGTCCAGAAGTGTTCCTCAGTGCTTCCTTCTTTTTTTTGTCTCATAGAGTTTATAGTTTAGCTTCTATGGAAACGAGGAAGTCTAAACCTGAGGTTACCACTCCACAACACAGACTACCATACCACATAATTACTCTCCATAACACATAATCCCACTCTACATAATACCTATACACTAAATACCACATACTTTCTATCCACATAATTTCACTGCACAACATACCACATAATTTCACTACACACAACGTACATCCACTCCACTCCAAAAAACCTTAGTAAAATCTTTTACATTTATAACACCAATAGCTCTAACTCTCGCAAATGCGAGACCTATTGCATTGCAAATGCTTCTTTAACTACTAGTCGTGTTTGCAGAGTGCTGGAGAAAGGGGGCTGGGCCTCCGACAAGCACTTAAGAATTCCACTGCGTAGGACTTACAGGAGATACCAGGAGGGCTTCTTGGCCCCCAAAGTCTCTCAGGAGTAAAGTGGTCGTCATCCCCCAACCAGTAGTGTGCCACGGGGCGCGTTTGCAGAGTGGTGGCGAAAGGGGGGCATGGCCTCCAAAGACCTCTTAGCAATCCCACTGTGTGGGACTTACTGGAGGTAACAGGAGGGGTAGTTGGCCCCCAAGGACATCCTTGGGGGCCAACTTCCCCTCCTATTACCTCCAGTAAGTCCCGCACAGCAGAATTGCTAACTTCTCATAGCAGGACATGCCCCCTTTCCCCACCATTCTGCAAACGCGCTCCCTGGTGCGCTCTTGGATGGGGATTGAAGTCCCCTTCACTGCTGGGGGTCCTTAGGGGCCAACTAGCCTACCTGTTACCTCCAGTAAGCCCCACACAGTGGGATTGCTGAGAGGTGGTAGCAGGCCACACCCCCTTTCTCCACCACTCTGCAAACGCACCTCCTGGCGTGTTCTGGGTTGGGGGATGAAGTCCCCTTGAATCCTGAGAGTCCCTGGGGGCCAACTAGCCCACCAGGTACCTCCAGTAAGCCCCACACAGCTGGATTGCAGAGAGTGGTCTGCTTTGCTTCTTGGAAGCGAGAGCAGGTTTCCTGCTCTCGCTTCCAAGAAGCAAAGCAGTGTTTGCTATGGCAGGGCGGGTTCATCCATCTGTAGAGGCACACACAAAGGCAGGCAGACCCAACCTCAAGCTGAAGAGTCCTTTATTTCGCAAAACCAGCAGCGCGCTGAACATTTCCTGTTCTGTATCCCTACGTGTTTCGGAGCTCCTGCTCCTTGCTCACGGGAAAAATGCATCGGCAGAAACAACAGAACACGTGTCCCTTAATAGCGTATATCGCCCTCTAATGGGCTTCCTTTATCCTGTGCTTATGGGACTCGTAGTCCTGTTGATACAATATGACCCATGGTGGGTTCTGCCTTCCAGCATATTAAAAGTCAAAGACTCCCAATGGAGCCTTCAGTGCATTATGCTGGTAATAATCCATGCAAACCAGCCTTCCTGTAACCAGACCCACAGATATGCGCCCACAGTCCACAACTTCCCTAGTGGTGGTGCTGCCTCTCCGACCTGGACCGGCCGGTAGAAATTCATTCAAGTTCATCCATCTGTAGAGGCGCACACAAAGGCAGGCGGACCTGACCTCACTCACCCAGTCTCACATGCATAAAACGCTGACACACCCACATACAAACCCATACAACTACTCACACACCCACTCTACCACTTACACTCTCACTCATACACCCACACAACCACTCATGCCCTTACACACCCATAGAACCACTCACACATCTACTCCCATCCCCATAATCACTCACACACCCACATCCATATAACCACTCATACACCCACTCACATACCCATACAACCAATGACATATCCACTTACAAACCCATACAACCACTCACACACCCACTCACACCACCACAACCACTTACACATCCATACAACCACTCACACAGCCACTCACACACCTGTACAACCAATAACACACCCACTTACAAACCCATACAACCACTCACACACCTATTCACACCCCCACAACCACTCACATATCCATACAGCCACTCACACACCCACTCACACATGGACACACACCTTGACTCAGCCACTCACATAATAAAAGTAGTATCACTCATTAGTAGTACACCTCATATACTAATTTAACTTTTGTAGTAGCTTAGTATATATGTTTACCAATCATAGGATCTTAGAAAAGACTTACACTCAGTGGATGATGTCATCAATGTTGTCATTTGAGTTGTCATCAGTGATGTCACTGACCATGTCATGAGTGAAGTAATATATGAGGTCTAAAACAGTGCATTGCAGGGGTGTAAGTTATAGTTAGCTCAGCTAACTATAACTGTTGAATTTCACTGGATTTGTATGATGGAAATGTGATCCTAACTATAACGTCACTGTAACCTTTGGTTTTTCCGTGAATTTTTTCATATAATATATATATAGATAGATTTATTTTAGGGTGGATAGGGGTATAGGGTGGTAAGCGTATTTATAGGGCTTAGAGCTGGGTAAAGGTATAGGGTGGTAAGGGTATTTTTAGGGTTTAGGGGTAGATAAGGGTAGTGGGTGTAAGGATATTGTAGGGGTATAGGGGTGGGCAAGGGTATTGGGTTGTAAAGATATTTTTAGTATTTAATATGGGGAAAGGTATTTGTGGAAATGGTTATTTTTAGGGTTCAGGTTTGGGCAAGGATATTGGGTTATAAAGGAGTTTTTAGGGTTTAGGGGTGGGTAAGGGTATTGGGTTTAAGGGTGTTTTTAATGTTTGGGGTGGGTAGGTGTATAGAGTGCTAAAGGTATTTTAGAGGTGCACTCATGCAGCATGCTTCACTTACTTGAGATACTGGTGTAACACACTGATAAGTTTGCACACACATATCCATGATAATGGATCGCCCTAGAGATAGTTTGTTAGGGCACCATGGAAAGGGGGGACCTGGTGTTGCCTTTGAGGATCTTTACTGGAAGTAGTCAAGATAAAAATCAGCCAGCTCAAAATTCGACAACACAGACCAAAACTTACCTATTTCCAGTTGAAGAAGCATTGGCTGGAAGCCCAAAGTATAAGGTCGCAATCTTCCTCACTGTCCCACATTTAAATGGGAGTAGAGAGGGATTGTGATTTTGAAAGCAAGCAGCCAGCCTCTCTATGGGAGTGCATGACGTATCTGTGTCATGTGAGGGCATCATCTTGCAGGCGAGTGATAGGCCTGCTTTTGAAGCTCCATCTTGAAGTGGACTAGTGAGCATCACTAATCATTCAAAAACTTTATAAGTATTGCTGAAGAAAATAGTAGGATATCTGAAGAATGCCTCTTTGAAATTAAATCCAGTTATCTGGGTCTACCAACATATTTTATCTAGAAATTCTGAAAACGGGATATGTAGTTGTTATTAATGTGTCCTCATATGATGGTCTACCATGTCTTGACCCAAATCTGTTGAGGATGCCCCATCTTAGAATGGAGGAGTGCCAATAGTTCTCTGATACAGAGATTTGATAATGTACTATACTGTAATAGTGTTACATTGTCAAAAGAGGGTGAGAGGGCTATCAAAAAAGTATAGATTGGCCATTGACAAAAAGAGATAGTATGTGACTACACAAATTGGCAATTTCGACTGCACATCCAAAATAGAAGCTGAAAAACCAAATTCAATGGGGACCATATCATTGTCCAGTCATGTGGTTTGTTTGTTGCCATTATTGTCTACTGGATGCGATTTCAAAGTCATTGTTTGTATGCTTTCATGGATTAGAATGGATGAGTGCCTTTTGTTCAAGTTGTAGCAAGTATAATTCACCGTCTTACAATTGTAGCACTCTAAAAAACACACGGAGGCTCTGTGGCTAACTGCCAATGTATGAACACAACATGGTGTGTGTCACCATCTAAAGTTGTGTTGAACATATGTTCAGGAGGAAGTAGAAACTAGGAATGGTGGCGGGCCCAGTTTGGTTTCCAACCCATAAACCAATATTTAATGGCTGTATGTAGCTATAGTTGAATTCTCAATCATTGTAAAGTCTTCAGCAGTGGTCTTCAAACTTTTTAATACTGCATCACCCGTGGAAAAAAAAATCATAGGCCCCCTACAGAATTTTTCACAATTATTCTATTACATCGTATCTATTAAAAGTATCCACAGTGTGTGGCTGGGGGTTTTGAAGAATATTTGGAGTTTCTTTCCTTTTGACACATAGTCCCAGCTAGGATATAAATGACAAAAGATGTTAGTGATGGTCCATTACAGAGCATAATGCTTCTTTTAGCCAGAACCTGGAGCCCCCCCTGGAATCACCTGAGGCCCCCCTAGGGGGGCCCGCCCCCCAGTTTGAAGACCCCTGGTCTACAGTGAGATATATTGAGTCATGGTAGTTCTTTCTCTTCAGTAATCACCACGGAATGTTGTCATTCAAATCACTGTTCTCTACTTTAACTCAAAAAACCCATCTTTCTCATACAGTTTCTGGTTTATGTTGCGGTCATCGTTCAGTGACTCAAGTATGAATTATTTAATCTAATTTGGGATGTGGTCTCCTAAATTATTGAGCTGTCAATTTTGTAGCTATTTTTTTCCTGTGAGTGGTGGTTCTGTACTATGGAACCTGACCTGTTTCTGAAATGTGCTGTTTCCTGAAAATTGTTTTCTCTTTTTCCTCATACCATATGATTTCACTGTATTTAGGTTGTTTCCTCGCCACATAATCATACTGAACAAGCGTATTAATGAAAGAAAATGCTTGCAGTAGCTTAAATTTTGTGATCTAACCAGGACATACCAGATTTAAATGTTTCATTGCATAGAACAGCTCATTGTTCCACGATGGGACACTAAGCAGCTAATAGAGTAGGCATGCAAAAAAGTTCTCATGAGAACCTTCGTAGATGTATTCTTTTGTAATAGCTGTAGCCGCATCTGAGTGACTTCATGATGACATGGGCATTTACCGGGTGAATCTAGGTTGAAAACGACGGACCATCAGTAGATCTTCCTCCATTGCACATTGATGACATATTCACTTGTTTTTTAAACCTGTTTAGTGGTTTTTCTATGTAGTGTGTGTTCCTAGCTAAAAAGTAAAGGCATTCTATGCACTCCTAACCTGACATGCCCCTTAGCACTTTATGGTGCTAGTTTGAATTACCCTAAGCTATTGCTAATGGTGATTTTCTTTGATTATCCTTGCTCTAAGTGAGGGAGACTTTCTACCCCTAAATCAGTCATAGCTACTGCTGTGGTTCTTTCCTTCTACCTTTCTTAACGGTTGCTACTGCAGCTGTTTGGAGAACTCGGCTGAGTCTACGGGACTACCCTTTATGGGGAGTTCTACCTTTCGTAATTATCTGACTTTGCTCCAGAATTTTCTTTCTCTTTTCCAAAGGGAACTTTTTACGGGTTCTTGTTAGGGTAAGATAGGTCCTTTAGATTAGAATAGGGACCACATTTCTGAATGGAACATGCTGTTTTTGTCTATGCTTGTTCTAACCAAACTTATATTCGATAATTTCTGTAATTGGATCTATTTTGGCTAATCTGAATATCAGAACAAAAATACCGACTGATCTCTTAAAGAGAAAATAAACTTTGGAAACCTCTCGTTATTGACTGAACATCAAATACAAATAATGATGACTATTTTGAGTGATGCTCCATTCTAATACGGTGGCAAAGATTCATCGACATAGGAAGACGTGGAAATTCCAGGTTCTCTAAGTAAATTTTAAGGTCACATTACTAGCTGAAATATTTATACAATTTCCGTGCTGGCAAAGGTTAACTTACATTGATATCAAGAATACGGTACTGTTTAATGAATGTATGAAAGTCAGTTGGGAAATGAGAGAAAATTTATGTAACACCCTTGCCCTCAGAATGCCTGGTTTTGACAAAGACTTTTTTCTCTATTGTTATGAAAAGAGTGGGTGCTCTTTGTCATTTTGACTCAAAAACATGGAGGGAGTATGAGACCTGTGGCATATTTCCCTCCTGTGTTAGGTCCAGTCAGTGGCTGTAGCTCTTCCTGATTGTCTGAAGGTGCTTGCAGCTATTTGCACTGCAAGTAAGCAAAGTGAAGGGATTGTAATGGGACATACTTTGTTTGCATTTGTTCCTCATTCAGTTGAAATTTTGTTGACTCGTACCTGAACTCAGTACATGAAAAACAGCTGCCTTACGAGGTATGAACAAATCATACTTGCTGCTGAAAGCATCTGTATCAGAAGGTGCAGTTCTTTGAATCCTGCAATGCTGCTACCTGTTTTAGACAGCAATGAAGAAAGTGATGATGATGATGATGATGATGATAGTGATGATTGAGGTACTGGATTGTGTGAATGTCACAGACTTATGTACCAAACCAAGGCCAGGTATATCAATGACATTCCTCTAGAAATGGCTGATATGATTTTATTTGTATATGTTTCTTTTGTGAGAGACCATTGTGGAATACCGAAGACTGCTCATACAGTTTTCTGCATTTCTAAAATTGCTGAAGGATCATAACTGCCTAACATAACTTCAGTACAAGTGGCAGAGTTTATTGCACTGACACTAGCTTATTGCCTTGCACATAATTTGAATGTGACGATTTATACAGACAGCCAGTATGGATTTGGAGTGGTACATAATTTTGGGCAATTATGATCACAAAGAGTTTTTATGACATCTTCTGCTACTCCCATCATAAATGGTTTGTATATTCTTGATTTGTTGGAAGCAATACAACAGCCAAAAGGAATTGCAGTGGTCAAGTGTGCTGCCCATAAGGCTGGTAATTATATGGTCACATTACGAAATAAATACGCTGACCAACTGGTAAGATACTGCACGCTTGAAAATGCAGCGGTGGGATCAGATGAGCAGATTGTGATACAAGAAACAGAACAAAATTAATCAAGTGAAAGTTCTGATGTAAGTACAGAAAATGTAAATTGTTTCTTGTTACACCCAATACAGACTTCATTAAGTGAATTGAGGGATCTCCAAGAGGATTGTACAGAGAAGGAATGTTGGGTTTTAAAAAGAGTTACAGTGATATATGGATTACTCCTGAATACAAATATAGTCTTCCTAATTCAATGCTGTATTACATGACTCGTTATCTCCATGGCCAAACTTACGTAGGAAGGGATGAAATGACCAGTACTTTTTATAAATACTAGAGTCAAAAGTGTTGCAGAAGATTTGTGCCTAAGCATGTTTCTTATCAAAGAAATAATCAGGAGAAGAGAACTACTATGACCATGAACCATATAGGCAACTCAGAGGGCCATTTACAAGGCTATAGGCAGACTTCTTTGAGATGATGGGATACCACTTTATAATGGCCTTAAATATGTTCTCATGATTGTCTGTTTGCTCTCTAAATTGGTTGAGGCCTGCCCTACGTGACAGAGTGCCAGTTGCCCATGTTTGTTGAGGGAATTGACTCCACAGTTTGGCCAGCCAACCTCTTTTTTTGGCAGTTTTATATAGTGCAAACTTGACCCAAAGGTATTGGAGCGCTTTACTGAGCAGCAGTTACATTAGACAATGACACATTCATTTTTGGTAGGTACGGGGAGATTAAGTGATTTGCCCAGAATCATAGGATGTTGAGCCGACCGCGAGACTTGAACCTGGTTCCTCAGTTCCAAAGTCAGAAGCTCTGGCCGTTATGCTACATCCTCTCTCCTATCCTCCTCTTTTTTTAGATAGACTGTAGAAATCGTTCAAAAAATGTGATTCTTAAATTGATTTGTGCAGCTCTCCAGATTGATCAGAAGTTTCATTGTAGTTATCATTCTCTGTCATCTGGCATTATAGAGAAGATGAATGAGCCCATAAAAACAAGTTGGCATAGTGTGTACATCCACTAGTTTGAAATGGCCCAATGCTCCTCTTTTGTTCTCATCAGCATTAGAAGTACCCCAGACAAAATGACTGGACTCTTGCCCCATTAAATGTTAATGGGCAGAGCTATGAGGATCGCCTAATACCTTAGGCAGCACTCAAGTCAATAACTGATGCCATTGTATTTGACTACTGTAAAGGTCTGGCTGATGTTGTGAAATCTGTTTCTCATCAGATGAGCCTGGCAACAGCACCCTTAAAAGAAATTAAAATAAATTTCATGGCTTCCACTGCAACTAGGTGACTGGATCCTGGTGAAAAAGTATGTCTGCAAGAGCTGCCTTGAGGAGAATTGGAAGGGGTCTTATCAATGCATGTTTGTGACCTACTCTGCTGTGAAATGTACAGGATTTCCACTGTGGTTCCATGCTGCTCACACGAGAAGAGTGAAGATGGCAGATGAAGAAGTGGTGACAACAACCACTGATTCACAGAGTCAAGCTCAAGTTCGCAGCGTGGATCCAGAGGGTGTGAAACAATTTTGAAACTGGCGAAGTTGCTGGCAAATGTAGAAATCCTGGTGTAGGTACCAATGACCAGTTCCAAATCAAAGATGAGAGTGAAGAGTGGTTGCAAAGTCACAATCAGCATCAAAAAGAAACAGTCTCTGATTGAACAAGTGAGAGTTTCCAGCTGTAAATTTGAGTCTTGACAACCCCAAGAGGGAGAAAGCGGTTCACAATGAGTCAAGTTGCTGATGCTGATCGAAGCACAAGTTCATCTATGAGTGAAGAAGTCTCAGCAAAAGAAGATGCAAATGAAGATGCAAAAGTCCTATTACCCAAGGCAACACAAGAAAACATTGGGCAAATGAAAGGTTAGAATCGATAAAAGAAGAACCAGAAGTTGTTGAAATCAATTTAGAGAATAGTGAGAGTGAAGCCTGTTGCTAAAGGACCTACAGGAAAGAGAATTCCAAACAGAAAGTATGCTTCATCTGAATAGGCATATCTGACATCTGTGTCTGAAGACGCAGAGCCAACTACAGAGATTTACTGTCCAACAAACTGTTACTATTTCATCAGGCTAGAAGAAGAGCCACCTTGAACTTTTTCAAATCCTAACAGTGATAAAATAATTCCTAAAATTTGGATTCTTGAAATGTCCAAAGCGTCCAGACGAAAAAATAACATTTGAGTTTAAGATTTAGGAAGACAACGTTTTTAAGGTTGGATTTTGATTTTTGATTATTATTTTGAAGAAAAAGAAAAAGAGTACAATGTCCTATAATTATTTTCAAAACAAAAAAAAGAAAGTTTTCCTTGAAGATTGATTTTAGAGTTCTACATTCCTTTAATTTTTGATCTTAATAGTAATAGCTTACAGCAGATGCTGTAAAACTGTTAGCATGGTTTCATTAATACTGATATCAATAGTCTTAGTTGGTCTACTGTATGCCTTATTTCTGTGACGGATACATTTCCACTGAAGTTGAACTAACTACAGTACATAATTGAATTGGGTCTGCTGGCACGTAGGGAAAGTTTAGTTGGTGGATTTATTGATAATATTTATACAAAACTAATGTTTTGTGAATATGTTGATATTGTGGGGTTAAGAATTGTATGGTGTACTTTTTCTCTTTTCTTCTGCAGGTGAAAGCACAGCTACCTATGTCATATGGCTTGTCTTGTGTTTTTTTTTAGTATATTTAATAAGCAGGAGTTCCTATCATCGGACTTCAATTTTTTCTGAACAATCTTCCTGTTTCTGAAGATGCTGGAAGTAGGATAACCGATGGTAGATATTTTAATATGGTTGTACAAACTACCATGAGACTAAATAGACTAAAAGTGAGTACATTTGTAGTTTGAGTAAAGGAGAGCATGAATTTGATAAGGAGTTTAATGAGAGGAGAGTGAAACTTTGAGAGATTGGAAGGTTGAAAAGAAAATCGGAGAACAGATTAAGGTTGAAAAGGAAATTAGGTTTTTGAATGTGCATCCAAGGCTTAAAATGGAGCATGAGAGAATGGGAGAATTTTGTATGGTGCATCATAAACCTACACTAGTTAAGTCAATAGAAGTTGTGGGTAAGAGTGAGTGTGAAAGAAGTTATGTTGTTGATGGTGATTTTCTGATGGTGAAGAACCAGTGTGGAAAGAATTTATTATATGTGTAGTAAGGCTGCTTATTTCAAACTGCCTCATTCTTGCAATTAGGCTCTAGTATTTTCTAGAGTCTTTTATGTTTGTGAGATGAATTATACTATTGTTAAGAAGAGAGTAAAGCATGGGTTTGTGTAAGTAGTATTAGATGTATTAGGAGCTATGATTTCATCTATAGGAGTGACTATGAATGATGTGAAAATTTAAAGATTATCTACCCTTGTTGATTGGCTTGCTTCCAATACTGCCAGTGTAGTAACACAAATTAATTGCTATGGGTGTGATGATCATGCATAATCGCTTAGCTTTAAATATCCTTCTTGCGAAGCACGGCGATGTTTGCAGGGCTTTGAAGGTAAGAGAAGTTGTTTTTTATCGTAGATAACAGTAGGGTTATTAATACTTCACAGTGTCCACAGTATAACTTCATTTCTCATGAATTCAAGCTTTAGAAGAGTATGGAAAACAGTAGGTTCCTGGGTTAGTGGAATAGGAAACAGAAAAATAATTGTGAAACAAAAATATTGTGTCAAGAATATTGGGCCATTAAAAATATCAATGACAGGAATATCGAAGGTAAAAATACAGTTTTTAGTGTTGTTTCTAATATCGATGTAGAAATAATCGATTTTGAAAATATAGTTGTATGTAATAACGTTTGTAAGTGTTAATTAGTCTGCAATGTATTGTAGTGTGTTTGATTACATGTTTTTAATTTTTTGAAATTTTTCTTTTAGTAATGTATTATTTTGTTTAGGAAAATGTTGATGTTTGTATTTTTAGGTGTAATAATGTATATAATTAAATTTGTTTTTAATAGTTTAATATTGGGTTTTAATCGGACAAAGGTGGGGAGATTTTTGAAGAACGTATATTTAAATGTTAATATATGGGGTCAATATTTTAATGATATGCAAATTAATAATTTATAATTTTTACATTTATTTTATCATATTAATATTTTAATATATTTTAATGTGATGTTAATTAAGATATATGTTAACAGTATATTATATTTTAAATATATATATATTATTAAACATTTATTTTTATATAAATAGAATATTTAGAAACGTTATTATACAAAAAAATAATTACTCTAAAAGAAATTGTGTAATTTTTTAATACATATTTTTATTACATTTCAGTTCGTTTTTCATAAAAGAAAAAAAAAAGAAATGTATACAAATTTTGTTCAAAATGTATTATTGTTAATTGCATGTCTTTTAAAAAAAATAACATTTATGAATAATAAATATCTTTACAAATTTTTTATTTGTTAATAGTAATTGAAATAGTAATTTGAGCATTTCAAACATAACTATGTATATAAAGGTTTGGAGTTAAATTTGTGTGTTTTTACATAGCATTTTACTAAATTGTATACATCTTAGACTGCTGCTACTGCTAAGTAGTATAGAGACAAGATAAGGAAATTCAAAATCAAAGATAAGCCAAAAGCCCATAATAAACGAATTAGGAGACTTTTTGTCAAGATGGCGCTGAGTGCAGTCGCACTGGCGTGAAGCTCCTGCACTGCCTGCTATAATCCTGCCGAGATTCTGCCCAGATGGGGCTTGCTGGACCTCGTCAATAACGCAGCCCCTCCTTGGTGGCCCAGTGATGCTAGTGCCAACAGCAGTTTGGCTCCTGGGGTGACAGACCTGCAACTGGGAAGTGAGGCCGGGTCCGTGGGAAGACAGCGCTGCAGCAGGAGTGGCCTGAGGCGGCCCGTAGACATTGTGCCTGGGGCAAGAGAGTTCGGCACACAGTTGTGCTGGGGCCAAAACCAAGGCAAATGATCAGTGAGGCCAGGGCTGAGGATCCGCTGCAACTGGTGAGAAAGAAAGCAGCTATGCCCCCGCGAAAGAGTCTGCTGGTGATGCCCGAGGCAAGCCGTACATTGTGCGGACATGGAGCAGGGCCATCGCCACGAAACAGTTAGCTGAGTAAAGGTGCGGGGGGAGGGACCTCGGCTGTGTGAGCCCGGGGAGACACATTGCCCGTGCCCTGTGCTAGAGGACTTTGGTGGGCACTGGGGGGGCTGCCTTTCACCTCTCCCCCAGTAGGAGGATTGCCGTGGGCCCTGAAGGGAGCCCTATGAGTTGCAGAAGCATTGGGCTCCCAGGGGCCAGAGGAACACATCTGGGGCCCCAACCTGGTGAGCCGGGAGTAGTGAAAATCAGCCAGACCTATGGAGTGTCCGACCACCACAGAGTGGGACAGTGCTGGCGGCAGGTGCCACTTGGAGTGGGGGCAGCTGAGTGGGGACGTGCAACCAGGAAGTGGAGGAGCGAGGCGAGACTGCAAGCCCCAGACTGCCCCGTGTTTTGGTGACATCAGTTCCTCCACCCGGAGGTGCTGAAAACGAGAGCGGGGATCCTGCAGTGTGTGTCCAGGCAAAGACCGGGCCAGTCTACACCCGTCGTCGCCCAGAGGAGGCTGGGCTGGGCCACCTCCCTTGGCTTTCCTCTCCAGGTTCATTTCTTTGCTGGGGTGAGTACCAATCTTGACCTGTAACTAACCGCCATTTGGCCAAAGGCTGCTAGAAGCTCAGAATGGGGAAATGCAAGTGCGAGGGGGCCTCATCTAACCCCACCACCAGCTAAAGTTACCACTATTGATAACCAATAGCCACTGAGACTGAGCTGATGGAAAGGAGACTTCCTTTAGGTGACCGTTGCAACTTTTCTGAGGTCTTTCTGCCCCCTCTCCCCTTACGGTCACCGCAGGAGCTGCTGATTTACTTCTGCAGTGCAGCCTGATGCCATTCATAACTCTGAAGATTTGCCATTAGAGGCTATAGCTACAGCCATTCCATTTCAAGAGGACATTCCAGGGGAATCAAACCTAGAAGTGAAAAACTAGAAGTGAAAATAGATCTGAAGTCTGCTAAGAAGAATACTAACTTCCGCGGCAGCCCGAAAAGGCCTTTGTCCGCCCTAAAAGACCGCAAAACTAAATCTAACCCTATTAATCTGGTGGAAGAACCTGAGACACTCAAACCCAGTTGGTTGAACGGCTTTATGGGTAATTTGATAAACCACCTTCAAAGTACATTGCGATCAGAACTTACTCCAATTCTGGAGAAACAAACCAAGGTTGAGTCTTGTGTGAGCCATCTCTTGAAAGCTGGACTTCCTCTTGAGCGACCATTTTTAAGTGCTAAGCCAGTCCTCTCAGAGCCTTCCACAAGCACAGGCATGCATAAATCCTCGAGTCCAGGGTCCCTTAACAGTGTTCCAGTCAGACCTACTGGGATAGAGAAGAACAAAAAAACAGATTTGAGGCGTAAGGGCAGCCAGGATGTCATTGATTCTAGGGGTCTC
Source organism: Calotriton arnoldi (assembly GCA_963921515.1). NCBI lineage: Eukaryota > Metazoa > Chordata > Amphibia > Caudata > Salamandridae > Calotriton > Calotriton arnoldi. The sequence continues at coordinate 1,028,294 of CAWUFW010003614.1, forward strand.
CCTGTGAGAAAGGAAGAAGCAGGTTTACTTTCCCAATGATCAGGGAACCTTCAGGTAATGAATCTACCTCCAAAGGCTTGCCCTTATGTGGCTGTCTTGATGGGAGTTCCAGGACTGAGACTTGGCCATATTGAGTCATATGTGGAATTAGGTAATACGTGACTAAATTGGCTGGGCAAGAACAAGAACTTTCCGATCTCAATGGCAAGCAATATCCTGTTTACTTGAAGGGTAGGGTGGATAAAGTAGGGGCAAACGGACTGTCCTGGAGATTGTGTAATTTTTTATTTTAGAGAGCCAACGGTGGTATGCAAACTTCTGTTTGACAATGGCCCAGATCATATGAGGGGTTGAGGGCTGACACCCTTGCCATTAGGGTATTTTTATAAACCTCCCCTAGGAATTGGACATTCCCAAGCCCCAGAAATCTTTAATATATCACACACCCTGCCTCTCAGTGCCAACCAGCCCCAGTTAAGTGGTATGTATAATATTCTGGTATGCAATAGAATCCGGCCTTTGGATCTTGTTGATTGACTCAGTGGGCCAGGAACTAAGGCATGCTTTGATAGACACACAATGGGACCTAGCTGGTTGGATAATTGTATGGAAAGCATTGAATGTAATAATAGCCCAAACATGTGTTGTGCTAGCATGACCAACCTTAGCTGCAACAGGGCAACCACTTTATGTCCCTTGGCGTCCTCCCCTTATGATGGCAATACTGGTCAAATGTAATCTCCCATAGTTAAAGCTATTGGGGCTAAGAAGAACATTGATCCACTTTCCGTGACATAACATAACAGAACATGTGTATTTGTAAAGCGCATGTATCACCCAAGGGTATCAAGGCGATGAATAACAGATGTTTATTGTTACCCAACTCAATGGTACTCATTTTATCAACCTCAGATGGATGAAAGGCTGAGTGGACCCGCCGGGATTTGAAGTTGTAACGATGAGGTCGAACACAGACCACTACAGTGGATGCATTAGTCAACTAAGCCACCAGACCCATAGCCACTTCCCCGTGTAAATCCTGGAAGCCCGAATTGGGATGACCTGCCAACAGCAGTCATGGGAACAGGTCTAATGAGAGGGGCAGCCTAGTTATAAATGATGGAGTGGTGACAAATATGGATGTTCCCGATTTAGGGAGCAAGAAAAAAATTCAACATAGTTTTGTGGAATATTGCTGGGTTGGGGGGTAAACTGAATTATCAGAATTGGGAAACTTACATTAGTTCATTCGATATTTGCCTATTCCAAGAAACTTGGCAAAGACAAAAACTTAATCATGCTGGCTTTGCCTCTTTCAGTGTTGAGGCGAGGTCTCATGGCAGGGGAAGACCCTCTGGGAGATTGATGACGTGGATTGGGTCGCATGTAGGCTGCGAAGTGGTAGGGTCTGAATCGACCAATAATAACATTTTATGTGTAACCATTAACTTTCTGACTGGATGTACAATTAACATCTATATTATTTATTTAAGGCTGTATGCAAATCGCCTGGAATCCACATTGGTTGACCTGTTAGCTTCACTTATGGCTGGGCTCCATCTAGATATGTTGAAAATTGTAGGAGGCGATTTCAATTACCAATTTGAACATCTAGACCTTGCTAGTCACACCCTGTTATCAGAGGAGGACAGGATCTGGCTAATTCCTTCCACTTAATATACACCAGATTAAAAAGTGGCCCCCTCTTGTTGTCCAATTAAAAGCTATAACTCTGAACCACAGTATTCGTGCGGGCAATGGGAGTCATAAATCGGATAGAGATGGTAAGCACACCTTTAATAGGATAGCCAGCATTAGCCTAATTGATTACATTTTAGTAGATGTCAAATTATGGCCATTCTTAATGGACATGTCCTTGGTGCTTAGGCATGATAGTGACCATAATGCTCTTGAGATAACCTTAGAACTTGCTATGATGCCCAGTCACATTGCCCTGGTCCAACCATTGGATGATAGGTGTAAACCCACCAACAATAAACGCAGAATTCACTGGTGTGCAGTGGCCAAATCTAAGAAAACCTTGAGATCAATATATAATAAGGTGGAACAGTCACTGGGGGAGCTTTGCAGCCTTAACCTGGCCTGCTCACAGGAGACCAATTTAGCAAAGGTTGGAGATGTACATAATTTCCTCTTTGAAAGCTTAAAAAATGAATTTCTTAAAGAAGCGAGAAACTATGAACCAAGGAGTAGTGTACCATCCTGGTTCAATCGACAATATAGACCGGCGCCTTAATTAATTCTATCAAGAGCCAGAGCAGGGGAGAGATTCAAGCTAAGAGAGTTGCATATAAAACAGTGCTTGCTAAGGCAAAAAAAGGACTGGGACAAATTTGGGGCCTTTTAGTAGCTGCTGGAAGGTACAACAACCAAACCCTTTTTGGGATTTTGATCACCTTAATTAATTCTATCAAGAGCCACAGGAAACAGGGAGGGATATTTCAAGAGACACAATAATGTCACTGCGGTAGCCTGGATTGTACATTTTTCTAATTTATATCAACCAATGTTCAGTGAGGGAATGCCATCTGAAGTTCTAGCAATGTCTTCTTGTGATAAAGTTGATGGAATCTCAGGGGGCTTTCCTTCGATAACATACAGATAGGTGGGACAGGCAATTAGAAAGATTGCACCCCTCAAAGCCCCAGGCCTCAATAAAGTACCCAGGGACCTGTTCTTGTCTGAAAATTGATATCCGGACCCCCTATCTCACAGTGGTGTTTAATGCCATCTTAAATGGGCTAAACATTCCCAAATCATAGGCGGGGGCTGAGATTTTTCCAATATAGAAAAAGGGTTGCTCCTTGGATCCTGCCAGCTATAGGCCCATTAGTTTGATTGACACCACCCTAAAACTTTTTCGCAGGATCATTCTCAGCAGGATACAGCAATGGTTAGAAGAGAATGGCATACTTTGTCCCTGACAAGTGGGTTTCCACGCCAATACTTCTACTGTAGATCAGGTGTTTCGATTACAGATGATCTATTGGAAAACCGTGAACTTAAAAAAGGGAAGGCTATATGCTGTTTTTGTGGTCCTCAGAGAAGCCTGCTGTGGAAAAAGTTAGCTGAGTTGAGAGTTCCAACCTACATGTGTGGAATAATTGAGAGATTACACCTAAACAACTATGCCTAAGTTCAGTTTGGAAAACTGGGTGAAGTAACAAGACCTTTCCCAGAAAAGAGGGGCATAAGACAGGGTTGTGTGCTGGCCCCTACCTTATTTATCTTATTTTTAAATGACTTAGTTGCTTTCCTCAATAGCTGTGACAATGATGCTCCCATATTAGCAGGCATGGGGGTTCCGGCCCTCCTGTTTGCTGATGATACTTGATCTCTTTAGCAAATTTTTAGTGTCTAGGGGACTGGAAATAAATAAAACAAAATATATGGTTTTAAATCCCTGTTACACCACACGCCCCAACCCCATTTTAGAGGGTATCTCACTTGAACAGTTTCATGTTTTTGACTACCTGGGCATTACGCTAGATGAAAAGATGAATTGGGCATACCACATAGCAAAGCGGAAACTTAAATTGTAACAGCATATAGGGGGGCTGCAGAAGTTGCATAAGGTGTCCCTCTGTAGATATTTCTCTCTTGTCCTCCAGTTGTATGCCTATCAGGCACTTGTTGTAGCCCTTTATAGTGCTGAGATTTGGGGGCATAAAGATCCAAAATCTTTGATAATGGTCGAATTAAGTTCATGAGGTCTCTTCTTTGTCTACCAGCTAGCACTCCCTTGATTCTGTTATGATGGGACTTAGCGCTCAGGCCGATCTCAGAAAAGATTGCATTTCGACTGCTGGACTTTTGGAGGCATTTGTGGGTTATCCCTGAACTATCGCAGTATCATAGTGGTATGGAGGAAATACTTAAAAATCCCCTCGCCGCCAAAACCCCCTGGATCAAATATGTTAAAGACTCATTTGAAGGGATGAGTCTTGCCAATCTTTGGCTTGACCCTGAGGGCTATTGCTCTTCTATAAGTGCAAAAGAATTAAAGAATCAATTTAAAATACATAAGTTTAATAATCTTTTAATGCATGCACAAGGTTCTTTAACAAATACCTTTTTAGAAGTTAAGGAGACTTATTTTTTAGAAATTTTTCTTGATGACATAGAGCCTAACCTTGCCAAGAAACTGTGTGTTCATTTCAGATATGGGACACTACCGTTGCATGCCTTTACATCAAGATGGACAGGATTATCAAATGTGAATGATCAGGGATGCCCTATGTGTGGTCATACGAAAGAAAATGTACCCATATGTTATTCTTTTGCCCAGCATATAGCAGGGCAAAAATAAAGTGGTTGATCCCTATCTGTAGGAACCTTGGCATCAGAAGAAACAAACAGGCGTATAGAATTCTTCAAACAGATTTGGCCACATATGTTTTTTGCTGTTTACAGATTTTTATTGCATGCTTGGCTGATAAGCAAAAGACAGACCAATGTAGCAGTTTTAAAGGACATTGACAGTGGAGCTTTTACTAATATTTGGCAAACTTTAAATTATTAATCTGGTAGTGCTACCTACTTAAGGTCTTAGAAGTAGCATGGCCCCAGGCTCGTAGACTACTCACTTTCTTTCTTTAAGAAATGTTTTTGATGTATGTTTTTATCTTTGTTATTAATCTTGTTATTTATTGTTTTATGTATTTCTTTTACGGTAATGTACCAAAATAAAGTGTATGAAATCAAAATAGTATACTACACAAATATTATGAGAATATTCAGTATTGATTGTCCTTGTGATATTTTTATTTTGTAATTTGTTATGAAAAATGTTTTATTTTGAAGTGGATATTGTAATTTTAAACTATGTAGTGTCAAATACCTACTGCCAATTCAGATTGGAATAGGAATAGTGAATGTCACCCTTTAGTGTCCAATACCTTCTCAAAATTGTTTTAGATTGTTGTGAGAATAATAAGTATCCCCCTTTAGTGTCCAGCACCCTCCCCAATATGGTTTAGATTGGAGTGCGAATAGTAAATGAGATCCCTTTAGTGTCCAAAACATTCCCCAAAATTGGTGCATATTGGAGTGGGAATAGTAAATGTTACCCCTTTAGTGTCCAACGCCTTTCACAAAATTTGTATGATAAAAACATGTCACAGACTTTATTGTTTTTATGTGTTTACAATGTTTCAATACTGTATAGCTTTACAATTTGTATCATGTATACTTCTAGTACAAAAAAATATATATAAAAGTACGTAAATTAAAAATAAATTCAGTATTTCTAGTAATAAAAAATCAGGTACATTATATTTATATGCATTTGTATGTTATACATTTTCAACTCATTTTTTATTGTTATCAATTTTTTAACATTTATTAACTTTTTTACATATATATTTTCAACATTACTTTCACACGTTTGATTAGTATATATTAAATAATTGTATATATTATATGCTATTATTTAATTTATACTTTACAATTTTTTCATAATTCTTTATAACATTGTTTAATATCTTTTATATGTGTAGCAACTTTTAACAATGTTTTAAACATTTATTCAACTTTGTTTACAATATTTCCCAATCATTTGTATGGGGAGTTTTAGTTTCATTTGGCAGCCATTTTATTTTACCACTACCTTCTATTTTGTAGTCTGTTTGTGTTATTTTCAGTCTACTTTCCTGGAACCAGATCACAGAAAGGTTCTGCTGTTCGTCGGAACAGGTAGTTCCTTTTTAAAGGATTTTTTAAGGTTTTGAGGGCAGGGGGGTTTAGGAGTCAAGTTTAAAAGTTAGTCATAGTGCTGTTTGTTGGTTTTTTGTATACTTAGATCTAGGGTTGTTGCTGTTTTACACTAATTTGCCATTTGCGTTATTTACACTGTTTTAATAATGTATTACTATGTTATGTCAAATTGTGTGGTGTTAGTTATATTTTGATGATTACCTGTTATGTATATGTACTTTTGGGAAATCAGTCAAGTTTATAATAAACCAATTGTAATTATTTTGATTTTCTTTTTTTCTGTTTTTTATAGAGCGGTTCTTTTTTTAAAACAGTTTTTGGGATTTTTAATGGGACCTTGATACTTCAGATTACTTCAAGGGATTTCGATTGGAATAGTTATATTTTTTTAATTTTGTAGGGATTTTTGTATTAATTTATTTTTTCATTGCTGTCCGGTAAGACTCTACCTTTGTGGAAGGAGGCGCTTAAACCAATCAGAGTCTGAAGTGTTGTGGATTGCACGAGGGGTGTGGCAGAAAATGGGAGCCCATGCAGAGGTGAAAGTGGTCTCCAAGGGGCCAGGAATCGGGATCCTCCAAGCCGCCATTTGACTAGGGGTCTGCCCTGCCCGTGCTGGTGTTAGATACATCCCTGTTTCCCTGCCAGTGGAGAGTTCCAGCAGAGGAGTGGGTGTGGCACAGGTAGCATGCTTTGAGCCCCAAGCACCTGAGGAAGCTCTACCAACCAGCATGTCAGTTCGCCTTGTCTCCCTCCACATCTGCCTGCTAACCGCCAATGTGATGATCTGGCTGCGGGTAGCAGAATGCAAGGAAACACAAGGTGAGAAAGAAATGCAAAGTGGGAGGCTGGTCTGTACGGCGAGGGTCACTTGGTGGGGGACTCTTCTAGGGGTGTGTGTGAGGTAGCAGTGGAGGTGGCAAAGCTGGGACTTGGCGCAGCCTGCAGCCCCTGCGCCCCCCTGGACTATCAACCGCCACTCCCACTCTCGCTGGCTGGGAAACATTCTATCCTCATGACATGCATGCTCGTGCCCTCCTCCTTCTGCATCAAAGCCAAATCTCGATGGGAAGGGTGAGTCGGAACCCAACTGGCTGGTAGATCAGCACATCTTATTGGAAGGCCAGAGGGGGAGAGCCTACAGAACCTACAGGATCTTGGTACCTGCTTGCCCTAGCTCTCCCTTCCCACAAGAGCAAATACAATTGTAGCAAATAGCACTGGCTTTGGGAACTCCAGCACAGTAGTTTCACTGTAGTATCACAGTATTTCCACAGTTTCATAGCGGAACTTAGCCAGGCTAGCCAGTTACTTGGCCATCTTGCAACAGGCAACACAGGCTCTCAACTTGAGAGGGGCACAGAGACCATTAGGGCCCCTGACATTAGCGGAGGCTGAGCTGAGCTAGGTCGTGAACCAGCTTGCACTCCTGCACCTCCTTGGCTGATTGAAGCAGTTAAATAGCAATCTCCATACAAGAGGCTAACTCGAGATGAGAGTGGAATGTGGTCTGGTGCAAGCAGGGTCTGTGGCTGCACAGGCAAATACCATAAGTGGTTAAAAACCAAAGGACTTCATATTGCACACCTACGCAAACTGAAAACGCAAATCAACATCGGCAAATCTCAGTGTGTCTCTCAGCCCTGCTAAAGAGTTACTTAGTGCTTCCCCCCCTCAGTCAACCAGGGGATGGGAAATGTCCTGAACTTAGGCACAACTTGTCTTAAAGGAGGTCGGGCAAAGAAAGGGGGACGATTTACACTGCATCTAATAAAAGGAAAAGAAATCGACAAAATACTATTACTGCCAACTCAAAAAGGCCCCACAAGGGTGAAGAACCCCTGGTTATAGCTACACAGGAGCCATGGGTACAACACAGGGGAGCTCCAGCCAGTGCTGAGGGGATCACTTCAAGGGCAACGATACGCAACTACCAGCCAAAAATATATTAAAAAATGGACCTTTTTAAAGGATGCTTGCTCAGTTCTCTTCCCAGTAATAATGGGATTGCAGGACTCCCATCACCTCTTCAGACCGAAGTCATTGATATCCCCATGGAGGGGAATTCGGGTGTTGCACTTCACTCTGCCCTCTCAGAGTCTATGGAATCTAGGGAAACAATGGAAACCATGGAAAAGAGAGGAGGAGTAATGGAAGGCATCATTACCTATAGCAAGGGAACAACCATAGGAGACATAGGGGAGGCAGCTGTCCTGGACACTGAGGATCCCCCAAATCTGCGTTCTTCCACCACAAGGAGCAGCCAGGAAGAGACGAGCTGCAATAACCCTCTGGCACAGCGCCTTCCCGGCAAGTAGCTTCGAGAGCTCCAAACGACAACTCTGGGGGAACGCCATCTAGAGCAAGCCATCAAACAAAAAGGTTTTCTATGAGACTGTTACGAGGAAGAGCTGGGCAGTACGGGCACATGGCGCATGACGCTTCACATATTGGAGCTTATTATGGACTCCTTGGCCCATTAGACTACTTTGTACTTTGACACCAGACCTGTCTTCACACTTTATTTGTCTGGAACAATACGTTGGTTGCTTGACGGTTTTCTTGCTGGGACCTTGTAACTTATTAGTGTTTTCATACTTACTTGGCGATCTTTTTGCGTCATCCAGTACCAGTGGCACTTATCCTATTATATAATTTCATCTCCTTTATTGGCAATCATCTTTTACTGCTTCTGATCAGGTCTAGTTTATCACTTTAATCCACGGAGGTGCTACCCCCTGTGGAACGTCCTAGTTACTCAAGGTGTCACTGTTGGATTGTGTTGCTCACAATAGAGTGAATAACCACACATATATTCTCAAAGCCTTGAAAAAGTCACGTAGTGATGAAACACGTGTTGACTGATCATCTCTTAAGAATATACATTTGTCAATCATCTGTATCTGAAGATCATTTGCCTGTATACGTTTTGCAATAAACAAGAACTGTGCTCTTTAAAAACAAGTCCTTACTGTTTGGACATTGTACTTACTGTTCCAATACGATTTTGAGTGCTTTGGTTTTTCACATGATATGATTTAAACGTTCTGGATTTATCCCAGTGTGTTAATGCACCTTTGGTATTAGGGTGTTCTTAACCATTATAGCTCCATCAGAATATTTTGATCCTCTATGTGTATTTACGAGGTGCAATAACTGAAACCATTACTACCTAGCATTTTATTGTTATCAAACAAAGGAGAGCGGATTCACCCATCCCAACGGCAAGTGCCATTAACCACTCTGTTAGTCATACCGAGTCTGCAGAGGCTTACTCTACTCACAAAATCTGTAACCACTAATATCAGAAAGAGCCTGTTGGAAAACGAGGCAGTATCTGTGAGGCCTGCACAAATAACATGACTACATTTGTCCTTCACTGGGAACCAAACACCCAATTGTAGCGCCTGACTCTCAGAGGGTAGCGTTGCAGAGCAGTCTGAGGCTTACTCAAGGGAGGTGGTGTGGGCTAGTAATCGCCATTTGCAGGTGCGCAGAAATAACACTCAATAATTGATTGTCCAGTCTGTACTTTGCTTTATAAAAGTAAGAGTACATTTATTAAACACACACACTACTCAATACTATGCACCAATTTACAAATATACATAAGCTGTTGGAATTACTTTGTGACATTGCATAACATCTCCACCCATCCCGCATGGGGGGGTGGGGTCTAGTACCACCACTCCCATGTATGAACATCATCTTGCCCCCAATGCAGTTAGTTGAACATAACCTGGGGCGAGGGCCCTGCACACTGGCACCATCCCAGTGGCGACCCACCCCATTATCTCAACAAGCATTTAAAATAGGTAACCCTGCCTTGGTGACACACAACCCTGACTGAGTATTTCCTACTGACCATGAAGTATACACCTCTACATCTTAAGGGCTAGCAGTCTGGGTTCTTCACCTAAGCACAGCAGCAAGAATACATGTTTAAGCATCACTTTAGATTGACAGTACTCATCACATTTGGGGATCATTAGAATGCATTGCAATTACAGTCCCTAAAGGCATCACAGATGAAATCACAGGATTACGCATATACAGCCAGACACCCTAGAAGTAATGTCTGGCAATATAACCCCACTTTGCTTATGACATCACCTTACACAGGTACTTCACATTACACATGTGACCTTCAGTCCCTCTAAAAGAAATAACGTTAATAAATGCATTTCTGGTGCAATTACACCTCTTCACCTCCAGGGGATGTCCTTCTCCAGACATCCCCAGCTCAGCCTTTCACTCCTTGAGGCACTTCTCAGTACACACCCAGCTATAGAACGAAAGTTCCAGCCCAAGAGATGTTAATGCTTGTGCTGAGCCCTTGAGGGGTTATTCTTTTAGGTCCCCTAGAAACTTAGGGGGGGACTTTCCTCTTCGTGCTGGGGGAGACTGCGCTTCTCCAGCAGCTCCCCCTGCACCTCTGCACTCACTGGGTGGTGACCCCGTCCTCCTGGGGCCACCACAATCAGAAAAAAATGCTGTTTTTCCCTTGCAGGCCGGTCCAGGCCTGCAAGGCATTATGGGCGCTTGTGCATATCAGAGCAGCGGCTCTCCCGCTGCTCCGGGGAGAGCCGCGATGTGGGCCTCCGGCCGCTTTGGCTTTCCGTTGGAGGGTCCGGTCCCACCCGGACCCCCAGGTGAGTGAAACGGCCTATGCCACTTTTCGGGGGCCCGGTCCCACCCGAGCCCCTTGCACCACACTCTTTGTTCTTCCGGGGTCTCGGTCCCATCCGGGACCCCCGCATGCCTTCTCAGTGGAGGGCAGCCCAGGGAGCCCACCCCCAGCTGCCCCTGCCAGCTCCCCGCCTGGCCAGCACCCTCGCGTGCTACCGCGGGAGCTGGCCCTCCTCTTCTGGTCTGCCCGCTCCGGCGGGCAGACACGCAGACCTTCGCCGGGTCCTCCGGCTTTCCGGGGGAGTGCAACGGCACTCCCCACCCGCCTGCCAGCACTCGGGGCCCGGGGATGGGATCCCGGGCCCCCGAACATCTTCGGGGGGGCGCGATGGTGCTCCCCCCATCCAGCATCAGCGGGGGCCAGGGTGGGCTCCTGGCAGCCCGCTTGGGGGCATTTTCACGGGGAGCGCGACGGCGCTCCCCGACTTTGCTTCGGGGCCCGGGGATGGGGTCCCGGGCCCCTCGAGACCTCTCTGCGGGGGCGCGATGGCACTCCCCGCCCCCAGCTCCTCTTCTTCTTCGGGGCCCGGGGATGGGGGCCCCTTGCGCACATTTTCGCGGGGCGCGACGGCGCTCCCCAGCCTCCTCTTCTCACACTGGGCCCGGAGTTGGGATCCCGGGCCCCTCTTCCCCTTTCCCAGGGGGGCACGACGGCGCTCCCCTGCCTCCGGTTTTGGCGGGGGCCAGGGTGGGCTCCTGGCACCCCGAGGAGAGCATTTTTCACGGGGAGCGTGACGGCGCGCCCCGACTTTTCTTCGTGGGGGCAGCCCCCGGGACCTGACCCACCCCGGGGGCACTTCTGGGACGGCAGCAGAGCCCAACGCGCTTCGTCGTCGATCCTCAGGGGTCAAAGGTCGCCTACCTTCTCGGGGGCATATCTCAGCCCCCAGGGATCCGATCTTCGTGATCTTGGCCTCTTCTTGCTCCTGGTGGCGCTCCCCAGCCACTGGGAGCACTCTCTTTTGCCCTCTGGGTCTCTGAGAGGGGGGATTCAGCAGGGAGCTGCCTTCACTGGCTCCCTGCGCCAGCCTTCTGCCTGGCTCTCCTCCTGGGCCTCTCTTCTCCCTGCGCAGAGGCCCCTGCTTCTGCGCACTGGTCCTGCACTCTTCTCCTGGTGCTGTTCAGGATCCTGGAACAGTCAGGGGGTTCCTCCTTCCAACTGCCCATTGCACCAGGCTCCAGCACCTTCTGCCTCTGCAGACCACACCCCAGAGAGAGCTCCTCTTCCTGTGCAAGTTCTTTTAAGAAGTTGGGGAGGGGGCTGGCAGGAAGTCTCTGTTTGCCCTATCACAGAGCGACACATCACTTCTCTGCCCCTGCTCCCTCCTTCCTGCCCAGGCCTCTGGGTTTGTTCAAAATGGTGTCGTCCAGGGTCTCCTGCCACATGGTCTCTGAGAGCCCCTTCCCCCCAGGGCTGCCTTCGCCCTGGTGCAGCTTGGTGCCTGGCACCCAGTGACAGCTGCTGATGGATTAGCCTGTAGCTCCACCCATCTTCTCTCCGTGGAGGGAAGGTCATCCTTCCAGGCTGCTGCGGTCAGCCCCCAGCCAGGCCCTGGTTATGAGCTGACTCAGAGAAATATAACATTTCTGGATGACCCAAAAGCAGTACAAATATGACTTTGGACTCTGCAGAATACTTCTTCTCACACCCGTTACAGTGGACTTTAGTGCGTGTCTGGAATTTGTAGGCCTTAGGAAAGTGACACTAGCCCATGGGCTCCACTTCCCCATAGGGGAATAATGGAGTGAAAAACACAGTAAACACACTGTCTTTCCCTGGCATGTTTCTTCCCAGTGTATAAAGCCTATTCCATGTCACCACCCAATTCTGCATAAGTCCTGCCACACCATTCACTTTGTAGCTACTCCTGGTCTGCGCAGCCCACACACGTGTGCACACGCATGTACACATGTGTCTGCATGTAACCAGCCCAGTGCCCCTTACTCCAGCTGCTGCGCAGCGGCCTAGTCAAGCTAGGGGGACACCAGTAAAATCCACACGCAGTCTCTTTCATCATGAGTTCACTGTGGGTGAGTCCCAACTTATGAGGCACTCCCACAGTAAAAGCTCAACAAATAGGTGCTCAAAAAGCAAAAAATCCGGGCGGCTCAGAGTGTCAGAACCACCTTCTAACACACACCGCACCCAGCTGATTCCTACAGGGAAGAAATAGCCACCCTACATGGATATTCATCCCGTAGTCAGCGATAACTAGTTATAAGGGGTTCTGACCAGACCCCCCTTACTTACCAGTAATCCGCTCAGACCACCTACTCCTCCCATCCATGAAATCTCCATCCATGACAGGGATCCCAGACTATCCTAAGATCCCTCCGGGCTCTAGGTTAGATACCTCTAGGTCACTCACGGTCTACATGGACTCAGCCTAACTAGGCCCACCTTTGCCCTTGGTCATGCAACACTATGCCTACCACTTCTCTGGACCTATCCCAGCACCGATGCGGTCTTCTGGGATAGGTCTACATCCCATCCCCTGGGTCACTAGCTGGTCTCCCTTCCGGAGTTTGTTCCAACCAGTACCCTCTCTCCTTTTGGTCCTTGCACCCCAAAGATGCAACCTCTCTGGACCCTCACCCTCAGCCTGCCGCTGGGGTCATTCAGCTGCTACCACCCTTTTGGGATGACTGTCTTCCCTAAAGAAAGCACAGCCACTCGTGCTTTCCCGACACAGAAATGCACCTTTGGCCACCGGCCTGGCTCCCTGATAGGACCTCAGACCGGCCTCACTACCACACTGGCAGTGCCAGGGAGGAACACTGAGGGTGCCTCGTCAGACATCCTACAGCTCATTCCCCCCGTCAGTAGCTCCACACGGAAACTACCCCGGGAACCTAGACCCCTTCCTTGTTCTCCGCTGCGAGAACAGGGCCTATGCACCCTTCCCTCCGAGAGGCGCGCTCTCCTCCCAAAGTACCCTTAGAGAGCCTGTGGGCCCCGAGTTAGCTACACCCAGGCCCACCTCTCATGGCTCTCCCCGGTCTCCCTGCAGCACCTTGGGAGACCGTCCAGGGACCCACATGATCCCTGGATGGCCGGCACCACCCCTTCTGAAGAGCAGGGTCCCTTCACTTAAGATAGGCCCCACCTGCCTTCGGGGTAGTACTACCACACTCAGCCAGGGACCCTAAAGATCCCGGCTAGGCCTGCACCCCCCTGTTGGAAAACACAGGGTCCCTTCACTTATGATGGGCCCCAACTGCATTCAGGGCGGTACTACCTCCATCAGCCAGGGTCCCTAAAGATCCCGGCTAGGCCTGCACCACCCCTTTGGGAAACATAGGGTCCCTTCACTTAAGATGGGCCCCACCTGTGTTCAGGGTGGTACTACCTAGCAGAAGTCCACCTCCTGCATCGAGCTAGGGGAACACCCCCCTGCTCCTGGTCCTGGGGTCCAAGCCCCACAGGACCTACCTGACTGGTCACCGGCTAGGCATCGCCCCAGCCACCACTTCAGGTTCACAACACCAGCTCCAGAATGACATCCTCTTCCTTCCTTGGGTAACCACTTACCCGACCCTGACGCCTCAGGGTCTACCACTAACCCTTCACCTGGAATCTAGGGAGTACATCACCCCCACTCAGATCTCCACTGGGTCATTTACCTAGCCCACCTAGGGTACCTAGGGGATACCACTACACACCCTCACTCAAGAACTACCCTCCTTTGGGGCCACCCCCTACCTGCGTTGCTCACCTTCCCCACCAGTTAACCTGGGGGGCCTGCCGGGCACACAACTCTACCACACCCTCCTCCCACCGTGGGAAAAGTTTCTTGGGGTCCCCCACCATGGGAACCCCTGGGGTGTTACTACCCGGGGTGAAGAAACCTCCTGCCTCACCCTTCCAGTGCTTTTGGCCTGTGCTAATGGCAAGAAACTTTCAGCGGGGGAAGGATATCTGGGGACCCTTCTGTGGACACCCTCCCTGCCCTTAAAAAGCACGGGAATCTCCCAGGACCCCCTACCTCTCCTGTCCCCCATAAAGGTCAATCCACCCCTACACCCCCATCTGCGATGTAGGTATCAGTTGCTGTCCCTATCTCTTGAGGAGACACCCTCCTCATGCAGGTGTAGTGCATGTAGTGTTAGGGTTCAAAGGTATACAATATGGCTTAGAACATTTGTATGCAATCATTTCCTGGAAAGCACCATCCCGCTAGCACATGATTATCAACAAAACTCATATCAATACAGTTTACATTTAAACCATAATATCTTCACATGACATATATGTGCGTGGGGCTTTCCTTTCCCATACTTTTAGTTCACATAACCAAAACTTTGAACCCTTCTCAGAGCCTTGCGCTCTTCCATTTGCTCATTACTGCATAGGTAATGTGTGGCAAAACTGGACTTATCAAATGCTATAAATGCGCACCAGAATGGGATACTATGTTTCCCGCCGCTAGACACCAATGTTGGAAAACGAGGCAGTATCTGTGAGGCCTGCACAAATAACATGACTACATTTGTCCTTCACTGGGAACCAAACACCCAATTGTAGCGCCTGACTCTCAGAGGGTAGCATTGCAGAGCAGTCTGAGGCTTACTCAAGGGAGGTGGTGTGTGCTAGTAATCGCCATTTGCAGGTGTGCAGAAATAACACTCAATAATTGATTGTCCAGTCTGTACTTTGCTTTATAAAAGTAAGAGTACATTTATTAAACACACACACTACTCAATACTATGCACCAATTTACAAATATACATAAGCTGTTGGAATTACTTTGCGACATTGCATAACATCTCCACCCCTTCCGCAGGGGGGGGTGGGGTCTAGTACCACCACTCCCATGTATGCACATCATCTTGCCCCCAATGCAGTTAGTTGAACATAACCTGGGGCGAGGGCCCTGCGCACTGGCACCATCCCAGTGGCGACCCACCCCATTATCTCAACAAGCATTTAAAATAGGTAACCCTGCCTTGGTGACACACAACCCTGACTGAGCATTTCCTACTGACCATGACGTATACACCTCTACATCTTAAGGGCTAGCAGTCTGGGTTCTTCACCTAAGCGCAGCAGCAAGAATACATGTTTAAGCATCACTTTAGATTGACAGTACTCATCACATTTGGGGATCATTAGAATGCATTGCAATTACAGCCCCTAAAGGCATCACAGATGAAATCACAGGATTACGCATATACAGCCAGACACCCTAGCAGGAATGTCTGGCAACATAACCCCACTTTGCTTATGACATCACCTTACACAGGTACTTCACATTACACATGTGACCTTCAGTCCCTCTACAAGAAATAACGTTAATAAATGCATTTCTGGTGCAATTACACCTCTTCACCTCCAGGGGATGCCCTTCTCCAGACATCCCCAGCTCAGCCTTTCACTCCTTGAAGCACTTCTCAGTACACCCCCAGCTGTAGAACGAAAGTTCCAGCCCAGGAGGTGTTAATGCTTGTGCTGAGCCCTTGAGGGGTTATTCTTTTAGGTCCCCTAGAAACTTTGGGGGGGGGCTTTCCCCTTTGTGCTGGGGGAGACTGCGCTTCTCCAGCAGCTCCCCCTGCACCTCTGCACTCACTGGGTGGTGACCCCGTCCTCCTGGGGCCACCACAATCAGAAAAAAACACTGTTTTTCCCTTGCAGGCCGGTCCAGGCCTGCAAGGCATTATGGGCGCTTGTGCATATCAGAACAGCGGCTCTCCCGCTGCTCCGGGGAGAGCCGCGATGTGGGCCTCCGGCCGCTTTGGCTTTCCGTTGGAGGGTCCGGTCCCACCCAGACCTCCAGGTGAGTGAAACGGCTTGGGGAGCCCACCCCCGGCCGCCTATGCCACTTTTCGGGGGCCCGGTCCCACCCGGGCCCCTTGCACCACACTCTTTGTTCTTCCGGGGTCCCGGTCCCACCCGGGACCCCTGCATGCCTTCTCGGTGGAGGGCAGCCCAAGGAGCCCACCCCCGGCTGCCCCCGCCGGCTCCCCGCCTGGCCAGCACCCTCGCGTGCTGCCGCGGGAGCCGGCACTCCTCTTCTGGTCTGCCCGCTCCGGTGGGCAGACGCGCAGACCTTCGCCGGCTCCTCCGGCTTTCCGGGGGAGTGCAACGGCACTCCCTACCTGCCTGCCAGCACTCGGGGCCCGGGGGTTGGGCTCCCGGGCCCCCGAACATCTTCGGGGGGGCGCGACGGCGCTCCCCCCATCCAGCGTTGGCGGGGGCCAGGGTGGGATCCTGGCACCCCACTTGGGGGCATTTTCACGGGGAGCGCGTCGGCACTCCCCGACTTTGCTTCGGGCCCGGGGATGGGGTCCCGGGCCCCTCGAGACCTCTCCGCGGGGCGCGACGGCGCTCCCTGCCCCCAGCTCCTCTTCTTCTTCGGGGGATGGGGTCCCGGGCCCCTTGCGCACATTTTCGCGGGGGGCATGATGGCGCTCCCCCGCCTCCTCTTCTCACACGGGGCCCGGAGTTGGGATCCCGGGCCCCTCCTCCCCTTTCCCAGGGGGGCGCGACGGCGCTCCCCTGCCTCCGGTTTCGGCGGGGGCCAGGGTGGGCTCCTGGCACCCCGAGGAGAGCATTTTTCATGGGGAGCGTGACGGCGCTCCCCGACTTTTCTTCGTGGGGGGGCAGCCCCCGGGACCTGACCCACCCCGGGGGCACTTCTGGGATGGCGGCGGAGCCCCACGCGCTTCGTCGTAGATGCTCCGGGGTCAAAGGTCGCCTACCTTCTGGGGGGCATATCTCAGCCCCCTGGTGGCGCTCCCCAGCCACTGGGAGCACTCTCTTTCGCCCTCTGGGTCTCTGAGAGAGGAGATTCAGCAGGGAGCTGTCTTCACTGGCTCCCTGCGCCAGCCTTCCGCCTGGCTCTCCTCCTGGGCCTCTCTTCTCCCTGCGCAGAGGCCCCTGCTTCTGCGCACTGGTCCTGGACTCTTCTCCTGGCGCTGTTCAGGATCCTGGAACAGTCAGGGGGTTCCTCCTTCCAACTGCCCATTGCGCCAGGCTCCAGCACCTTCTGCCTCTGCAGACCACACCCCAGAGAGAGCTCCTCTTCCTGTGCAAGTTCTTTTAAGAAGTTGGGGAGGGGGCTGGCAGGAAGTCTCTGTTTGCCCTATCACACAGCGACACATCACTTCTCTGCCCCTGCTCCCTCCTTCCTGCCCAGGCCTCTGGGTTTGTTCAAAATGGTGTCGTCCAGGGACTCCTGCCACATGGTCTCTGAGAGCCCCTTCCCCCCAGGGCTGCCTTCGCCCTGGTGCAGCTTGGTGCCTGGCACCCAGTGACAGCTGCTGATGGATTAGCCTGTAGCTCCACCCATCTTCTCTCCGTGGAGGGAAGGTCATCCATCCAGGCTGCTGGGGTCAGCCCCCAGCCAGGCCCTGTTTATGAGCTGACTCAGAGAAATATAACATTTCTGGATGACCCAAAAGCAGTACAAATATGACTTTGAACTCTGCAGAATACTTCTTCTCACACCCATTACAGTGGACTTTAGTGCGTGTCTGGAATTTGTAGGCCTTAGGAAAGTGACACTAGCCCATGGGCTCCACTTTCCCATAGGGGAATAATGGAGTGAAAAACACAGTAAAACACACTGACTTTCCCTGGCATGTTTCTTCCCAGTGTATAAAGCCTATTCCATGTCACCACCCAATTCTGCATAAGTCCTGCCACACCATTCACTTTGTAGCTACTCCTGGTCTGCGCACGCCAGGAATCTCCCCTGCGCAGCCCACACATGTGTGCACACGCATGTACACATGTGTCTGCATGTAACCAGCCCAGTGCCCCTTACTCCAGCTGCTGCGCAGCGGCCTAGTCAAGCTAGGGGGACACCAGTAAAATCCACACGCAGTCTCTTTCATCATGAGTTCACTGTGGGTGAGTCCCAACTTATGAGGCTCTCCCACAGTAAAAGCTCAACAAATAGGTGCTCAAAAAGCGGGCGGCTCAGAGTGTCAGAACCACCTTCTAACAGAGCCTCAGGGTTCTAACTGTGACATCTCATTCCTAGCAACCCAGGAATGGGAGAAATTAGTAGCCTTGTACGCACAGAGTTCCACCCTAGGAAGACAGTAGGGCAGTTCCCAAAACTGACCTCAGGCAGGAGAAGGAGTAACAGACAGATACTATTTGGTCATCACTCCTAAACACCATGTCGCTTTCAGTGAATGTTACACAGTGCCAGTCTGATAAAATGAAGATTTAGCTATCGCTCCTCAATTCCTTAGCATTATTTGTTTCTGGAATAGATAAGAAGCTCACCAAACTGAATGGTTTAATCAAGCGAGCCCAAACCCACACCCAGCTGCCACAAATAGGCTGCACCTGCACCCCAACTCTGGAAAAACTGTTTACTCTACCTACTACGCTGGGTGATCTATTAACAGACTTAAAACAAACCATTAAGCCTGGAAAAGGTGTCCAGCCAGATCTTCAACACTCAGCCTGGGGCCCTGCATCTAGGCTCTGAATTAAGTCAATCGGAGACTCAAGAGATGGAGAACAGGAGCATAACCGAGTTAATTGAGTCTCCTAATATCTCATAGTCCTCCTCTTCTTTAGTCAAACAGGCAGAATCAAAAAGTAACTCCGGACCAAATTTGAAAAAAGAGCTGCCTTCAGAACAGAACAGAGGAACAATGCCCAATTCTGTCACAAGCAAAGAATGAAAGACAGAAATAGAAAGAATGACATTGCTGATTACTTTTGAACAGGTTCTACATCTCGAGTATGCAGGAAGACACCACTTGACCACTAATTCAACAGCAGGTAATACTTGCACCACCTCCAATGGTTATGCACATAGTGACAGCAGAGGTAGATGGTTGACCCAGTGGCAGGGACTCAGCCAAGTGTGATGGGATGGCCCACCCTTGGTAAGCAGCGCCCCAGTATTGGGACATATGCCATACAGGCTGTACCCTCAAGTTTTGATACTGGAGTGCCCCCCTCCGATTAGAGCAGAAGCCAAATAATCGGGTGGTGCCAACCCACATGCCAACTCAGTAGCTAAGGGGCAACCAATGGCGACCCAGCCAACAGCTGCATTGCTAGCTATGCTGCTTTCAGGCTTGCTAAACATACAAATGCAGAGTTTGTAATTTTTCAAGTATTTAGTCGGTCTGATTAGTGTGCTTCTTTATAGTGTTGATTAATTTGTTTGTTTCATTTTATTGGTTATAGTTTAATTGTATTGGTTGCTTCACTATAGTTTGAATTTTCATTATCAGTTGAGTCCTTTTATAATAAACGCTAACTGTGTTTTAGTATTTATATAGTTCCATATTTTTGTTTATTAAACTATTTTGATACTAGAATACGGTTGCAGGAATATGATCTGAGTAACATTGTGCCCTAAATATAATGTACAATATGTTGAATATATGGTGTTACAACGCATGCAATTACAATGCATGCTTTTACAACGCAGTCTTTACATCACAACTACCATTACATTGCATGATTTTACAACGCATGCCATTACAACGCATTTTTAAAAACTACCATTATAACGCACTTCATTACAACGCATACAATTACAACGCATACATTACAACGCATAATACATTTAGGGCAACAGTAGGGTAAGTGTTGGATAGTGTAGGGGTAAAAATTGCTAAGTGTTGGATAGTGTAGGGGTAAAAATTACTATTCCCACTCCAATTAGTGCAACAGTGGGGAAAGTGTTGGATAGTGTAGGGGTAAAAATTACTATTCCCATGTACCCCAAAACCCATACCCACCCTAATACTAAAACAATCTCCATTACTTACCTTATAATGCGTTGTAATGGCATGCTTTGTAATGGTATGCATTGTAATGGCATGCATTGTAGAGACATGCGTTGTAATGACATGCATTGTAATGGCATGCAATGTAAAGGCAGTTGCATGTAAAGGTAGGTCGTTGTAATGACTGTGTTGTAATAGATGTTTTCCAATATATCGCCACATTAGAGCTAATAATGGAAAGTCTAAATCAAATAGAATAATATTTTTGTAAATGCTATTTAGAAAACAATATATATATCCAATATATCAGCCTACAATATACCAACCAAAAACCAACATCAGTATCGTCATCATCACCATCATCAATTACTAACAACACCATGATGATGATGATCATCATCATCATCATCATGAGAAAGGGAGTGGTTTATTAATTCTGGAGGGGTTAGTCCTACCAACTTATCCAATTTAGGGAAAGGCAAACTTGATATGTCTCAATATTGTTCACTATGAAAACACTGCCCAACCCCTCATACTTATGGCACGAACAGCAGCCCTCTGCTTTGGCACAAAAAGCTTCAAGCAGGACAAAACTGATATATGTAGCTGCAGAGGTTGCTTCACCACTTAGGTATTGTTTTTGCCTCGCCCTGTTCCATATAGGGCTCTAGGAAGTCCAAACAGAGCATATAGGATAGACACTTCTTTTTGGGAAATGAACCACATCTGCCAAACTCTAAACAAAGTAATAAATAAAGTAGGAGGCTTAAGCTGAAAAGGGCTTCTTGGGTTCTTTCCAGTGGCTCCATGGTAGCCTCAACTTTCTGTTGAAAAAGCCCAGAGTGGGCCAAACTGCCAACCCTTAACCAGCAAAAGGTGCACCTTTCCTGAGGGATTTGATGCCTTGTCCCAGTTCCAGTAGGGGCCATGATTGACAAAGTCTGTAGGCCAGCCTACTTTAACCACCACCAGACACCTCCACTCCTCGTCTCTTTCTCTAACCCTCACCCCCGCATTCTATGTAGCAGATGCAGGGGTCTCTCCTTCTCCTACTTAGCAGTGAGGACTGGAATAAGCTACCCTTTCATCTAGGGACAACACCATCTCTTCCAGAGTTCCGAAAGTCCCTAAAGACCTGGCTATTTGGCTAATCAACTGGACCCTGCCAGCACCTGGATACCCTCACAGGTGACAGGTAGAACACTACAAATCTACTGATTGATTGATTGTTTGATTGATTGATTGATTGATTGAAGTCCCAAATTTGTTAATGCTTTAGTCATTCCTGTCCTCTCTTTGAACCCCAAGGCCTCATGGCAGGCTGCTGGGAGGCTGGTCTCTCTCTAACCAAGGCTCTCATAAAGTCCAGTGTGGTTCACTCACAACTGGCCAGATTGATCTTCTTCACAAGCTAGAGCCATTCTAATATTTTGGGTCCCAGTCTCACTGAACAGGAGGCCAGCATGTTGACCCCTGGACAGCGGTTCCAAGCCCTGTGTGCCAATGGAGGTCAGGAATTCTTCAGGCTTCTTTCCACCGAGGTCATGCTAAAGTCTTCCTTCTCTGGGTCTTCATCCAAGTCCAGAAATGCTCTATTGAGGTGGTAGTGAGGTGCCATTTCATCTTCTGCACTATCAAGTGATTGGTGAATTTCTGACCAAATGCACACCAAATCCCAACATCTTTTTTTAGGACTTTCTCTTTCGATCCCTTATCAGTGTCCTCCGCCAGGTCCACCTCTATGGAAAGAAGTGAACACTGCTCTCCCTTATCTGGGAAAAGACTTCTGGCTTAATAGGTTTCATAGGTTCAGTCACTCGAGCCACCATTTGGGATTTTCAGGTGCAAAAAGAGCATCAATTCCTGTGTGATACCATCTTTTCCTGCTTAATCCTGAAGGTGCAATCCAGCTCAGTGTCAATGTTCGCACTACAACAGTCTTCCTGGCTTTGGACTTGGACATGTTGCTTCCTAGCACATCAGCACTTCATGTCCAATTGGGGTGCAATTAAAAGTTGCTAGAAAAAAGCAGCCAATAAAAGTACCATTTTTAACAGTCTGAGGAGATGGGCAGAAAAAGGTGATTTGCTAAGTCAGTGAAAGCAATTCACAAAGACATGGTAAAACTGCTGTCACAAAAGTACTTCTACAAATGAGCGAAGATTTGCTTCTTTTAGAATTCTCACATATCCTCAGTAGTACACATGGAAAGCTGTACCGGAACTTTCCAAGTGTACTGTTGAGAATGCCATGTGACATATTGTCCAGCTCTCATTTCACCAGTGAATAATTCTATTAAGCATAGACTTAGGCACACAGGAAAGAGGTGCCATATGTACAAATACATGTTCTTTTCTTTTTTGTGATCCCCTAGAGAAACACCTTTGCCTTTGCCTCCTCCAATCTTGGAGGAGACACTTTTCCCTTTCCATTTTAGAATATGAAATATATCCAACCATTTTCACAGTGCGAAAGGTTTGAGGTGGAGCCTAAAAATACCCTCAAATGTACAACTTTGTAGGGGATTCAGATAAATACAAAGCTAGCAAAGCCTTGTTGCACCCACTTACCAACCCTTTCCTGGGTGTTACTATTCTGCTTTTCTTTGTGCTGGCATAGAAATAAAAAAAACACAAGGAGATGATGGATGGAGTGATGAAACTTTTCAGACACTCACCCCCAGTCACAGATCTGGGTTGAATCATCATCGTTCTTTAGCTCACTTTGCCACCCCAGTTCAGACCCAGCCATATGCAAATCAGTCTTGACACTGTTCCTCATGAGAACAGTTCAGCCCGAACTGCCAAGCCAGGTCGTCCCTGGACCGGAAACAAGCATCCTGGGACCGGTTTCGAGGTAACACCCCACATCAGCAAGGTTAGTTTGAATCCAGTGACAAAGTGAGCAAGGGACCAACATCTGGGCACACCCTGCCAACTTAGCATAGAAATATGCAGAAGCAAACTTATAGGAAAGTCATCCTTTTTGCCCTGATCACCTCCATTATTTCACTGATACTGGTGGTTAAATACTCCGAAGGTGCCCTGGACTAATCAGGCCATGGCCAGTGCTCTCTCCTCAAAAGGTATATGGTAATTGGTGTAATTAACCTACCTGTAAGCCCTAGTATATGGTAGGGCATGTAGGCTTGGAGACCCCAGTGGATTTAATGCACTTAAGGGTGCACATCCAGCGGTGGAGTCTTTTAAGTGTGCTGCTCGCACTCATTTTTAGTGCCAGAACATTGTCCCACACTGTAAAATCAATGGGAATGGTACTAGGCTGTTTTCTGCTTCTCCTGTAGACATTCTACTCAAGTGGCAGCTTCCTCAACCTGAGCGGCAGATTTCTCGACGAGAGTGGTCGCAACCTTCCACAAAGCGCACAATTTGTTCTCACAGGTGCTCATCAACTTAACGTTAGCGAGCTGCTTGAGAGAAAAAAACTCCACTCCGAGTCACTTCGGGGATTTTTGCGGACCTCTGCTCAGATTGCGGAGCGTGGAGTGGGCAAAATTCCACGAACCCGTGGGATTCTTTGCCTACTCCTACTTTTTAGAGGTGAGTTCTGTCAGGGGAGCCGCAATAGTCCTATAGTTCTTGACAAACCTCCTATAGTACCCCGTCAGGCCAAGAAAGGCCCTGGCCTGTGTCTGGGTTTTAGGAGCTTCCCAATCCAGGAAGGTCTAGATCTTGGGCTGGAGAAGTTGTACATGGCCTCCACCAACAAGATGGCCCAGGTACGCCACTGAACTCTGCCCTATCTAGCATTTGCTTGCTTTGATATTCAGGTCCTCCTGCTGCAGGGCCTGAGCACTTCCTTCAGGTGGACAAGGTGCTCCTCCCAGGTGGAACTGAATTCAGCTAAATAATCAAGATAAGCTGCACTGATAGTTTCCATCCAAGACAGGACTCTGTTAACCAATCTATGGAAGGTGGCAGGGGCATTCTTCAAGCAAAAGGACATAGCCCTCTGGAGTGGAAAATGGTGACCTCTCTTTTGCTCTTGGACTTATGATAAACTGAAAGTAACCTGAGGTCAGATCAAATGTACTCAGGTACTTTGCAACCCCCAACCTGTCAATGAGCTCACCAGCTCTAGGTATGGGGTAAGCGTCAGTCTTGGTTACTGCATTTAAACCTCTGTAGTCCACACAAAACCTCAATTCTTTCTTATTTCCTTGGGGATTAGCTTTTGGCACAAGTACCACTAGACTGGCCCATAGACTGCCAGAGGGTTCAATTACCCCCAACTCCACCACCTGTACAGCTTGCTTTTGACAGGTAGGCTGTCACCAGTGTCAACATCATGGACACACCAAGTTGTGATCCCAGGGGTCAGGAAGAACAGCCCAGCCAACTGCTCCAACACTTGTCCGCAGTCTTTTTACTGCTGGTCTGTCAACTTGGGAGAGAGTACTACTACCTCTGCTGACCCAGCTTGCACATTTGTGGAGAAGAGGTGTGGCAGAGGCGCACTCTCCTCCTTCCCTCCTTCCTCTGTGACCATCAGCATGGTCACGTCTGCCCTGTCTTGGTGATGTTTCAGTCTCTCCAGGGGAGCCAAGGTCCACCAAGTAGGTGACCTACCCTTTTTCTCCAGAATTCGATAGGGTAGCCTTCTGGTCATCCACAGCTTGATGAACTCTTAGCTGGCCTCCAGTTTGCTGCTTGCTCTACTCATGTACTCTGCCATGAGGGACTAAAGGCCTAACACATAGTCCAGCACATTCTCTTTGGGTTCCTTGAGAGGCTTCTTCCAAGCTTTTCACACCAAACACAATGACCCTCTTACAGGGTGGCCAAACGGTAACTCAAAGGGGCTAAAACCAACCCCTTTCTGTGGCACCTCTCTGTAAGCAAACAGCAGGCATGGGAGGAGATCATACCATCTCATCCTTAGCTTGTCGGATAAGCCCATAATCATGCCCTTCATTGGTATGGGGATGCTATGAGGTGATGAACTTATAGGTAACACCACATTAATTCCACATCCCCTTCAGTTAGGCAGACATAAAGTTAGTACCCCTGTCTCAGACCACCTCCTTTGGAAAGTCCACTCTGGTTAAGATATCAAGTAGGGCTCTGGCCACTGTGGGAGCAGTGACTGTTCTGAGGGGTATTGACTCTGGATATCTGGTGACATGGCCCACTACCACCACGATATATCTGTTCCAAGAGGCAGTTGGTGGGTCTAGGGGACCAACAATGGCAATCCCCTCCCATTCAAAGAGAATCCCAACCACTGGCAGTGGTATCAAGCGAGTCTTTGGTTTGCCCCCTGTTTTGCCACTGGCCTGACAAATGACACAGGAGCTGCAGAACTCCTTCACTTTGCTGACATGTTGGGCCAATAGAAATGGTTGACCAGCCTATCCCAGTTCTTGGTCTAACCCAAATGTCCTGCTAAGGGGATTTCATGGCCCAAGGTGAGGAGGATCTCTCTATACTTCTTGGGGACCACCACTCTCCTGGTTGCCCCTGGTTTGGGGTCCCTGGCCTCAGTATAGAGGCCTCCATCCTCCCATTAGACCGTGTGGAATCCACTGACATCAGCCTTCTCTTGCCTGGAGTCAGTCTGCCTCAGGCCCTCAAGAGTGGGACAATCTCTTTGCCCTTGGCACAGGTCCTCTCAGGTGGGTAAACCAGCTCCTTGCAATTCTGCAAAGTCGGACAGATCTTGCAGGGGTGGAGTCCGTACCTCAAAGGCCAGATCCTTCCCCTCAGTGTTGGATTCCTCCTGGTCCCCTTGAGCTGTTTGGGCTGGCTCTCCCGAGCCTTTGCCCTCTCTCTTGTTTCTTGAGGGTTGGCCTATTGTTCTTGAGTCTAAGTGTCCAGCACTCCTGATGTGCAGTCTGTGACCTAGTCACAGCACATACCCACTCAGAGAGGTCCAGCATCTGTGCATGGACATTCATTTCCACCCCTAACCATTCAGAAGCTTCAAATTTCAAGATCATTTCCCAGTAGACACTCTACTGGGAGGGCAGGAGCACAACTACCTTTTTAGTGCCAGTCACACCTCCCCATTCCAAGCTCATCAATGCCATGGGATGGAGCTTAGCTCTGCTGTCTGACGGTAGCCTAGTGGAATACACCAGGTAGGATCTGCTGTGGGGAAACCAGTTTGTCCACAACAATGCTAACACTGGCTCCTGTATCCCTCAGAGCCTCAACCTCAGACCCGTTGATTTTAGGCCTATGCCTATATTTCTCAATGCTTGGAGGTAAGGCTGACAGGGCTGCAACTTCCACCCCACCCACGAAAGCTACGGTAATCTCTATATATCCCTTCCCAATCACTGGTCCAACTTCCACACCCCTTTCCTACACTAGCAATCCCCTGGGACTGCCCACCAGTGGGGGTGCTTTGTTAAGCAGACTGCATCTCCCCTTTTGTGTCCTGGCTGCAAGCAGTCAAAACACTTCCCTGCCTTGAAGGTTCAAAGATCTTCCCCGGAAACTTCTTCCACTTGAAAGTGGAATGGCTCAGGGACTCCCCCTCCTTGTGCAGGTGTTTGGGGACCTTTAGAACACTCTTTTTAATTTTTATCTGAGTTACCCAGAGCTTTCCCTTGGGAGGCAACCTGTCATCCTTTCTTCTGATCACCTCCCTGGTTCTTCTTCGCCAATCTGGTGCGAACCCACTCATCTGCTGTCTCAACCAGTTGCCTGGGACTAGACAGTTTAGAGCCATTTAGATACTGGTGTAACTTCTCTGAGGGACAATTAGTCAATATGTGCTCCTGCATGAGCAATTTGGAATGCCCCTCATATGTACTTATCTTGCAACACTGCAATCAGCCCTCTAATGCCTTCACAGATATGTCAACAAAGTCAACCAGGATTGAGGACTGACATTGCCAGCATCCACCTCCTTGAACCCCAGCCAGATGGGAGCTTCCCTAATTAGATTAGGAGAGTGTAGGGGAAAGTTAGCCACACCTGTGGGTTGGGTTAGCCAGACTTGCACTCCAAGGAAATAATTTCTCCATTTTGATTTGTGGAGCACTGTGCATTCTGGATCAAATATATGCCACATGTCCCAGGAAGTGGTCATAACAGAGGATGGCAACTTGAACCCTATTGGTTGCGGTGTACTCCCTCTTGCCAGCCCAGAATGGAGGATAAATATGGGTGATCTGCAGGAGCCCCTCAGATATCTGCCTGAAACATCTGGAGACGAAGGACTGCCCTGCTGGACCTTCGACTGCACAACAGAGGACTGCACTCAGAAGAACTGCACCTGCTGCACTCTAAAGGCTCCACAGAAGAAGGACTTTGCCTGTCTTTAAGGATAAGGAGTGGACTCCCTGAGCAGGAACAGGTAGAAAAGTGTTGGAAGAAGCCACCTGCGACATCCACTACAAGGACAACTCCAGCTGGCCAGTTTCACCTGGATTTTCCTGAACTGACCAGGTGCATTGGGGGAGTTGTAGTCCCAGACCCCAAAAGGCAAGCCAGAGCTTCTGAACCCTTGGCTGGTGCTGTTGGACCCTTCCTGACCATCAAGGAACCTTTCAGAAGAAGATCTTGAAGATCTGGAAATTTGGGAACTTTTTGCCAACTTTTTTGAAAAAGCTCCAGAAGACCAGCATCGACAACAAAAGTCAAGCCGGGGATGTCAAACTGTGACTTGGCCTTACCACATTTGTTTGTCCCACTGAAATCTCCAGAGCTCCTGGCCGTTGAAGACAAAGTCTTCCAGGGCTCACTGAGGCATCAAGCTGCAACAGGCCATCATCGACTCAAAATCCGAAGACCCGATCGCTCAACATCAAGAGAAAAAGCTCCCAAAAAAATGACAAAGTCAGAGGGTAAAAACTTGACAGGGCCCAACCGCTCATTGTATCCAACCTACACTCCATCGCGGTCGGCCCTAAATTTTGACTTTGACCCAGTCAAGCGTGACCAGATAGCTGCGGTTGGCACTTTAAACTTATTTACTGGTTTGGTGATATTAAGTGGTTTACATACCTGTCTCCTAAATTAAGCCTTACTGCTCATCTGCCAAGCTACCAAGGTGTGAGCAAGGATTATTTTATTGAGAGTTCACTGGACCTTATTAGTGATTGTGGCATTATTACAAGCTATGGGTACTTACCTGCACCAACTAATAACCCATCTTTCTACAAAACACATATACGCCTGCCAGGAACCCTTTTGTGATTTCCTGCTAGGTGTGATTGAAGAATTTGCTGGGTTTTTGGAAAAATTGCTGACTACGAATCAAAAAAAATTATAATCCAGTTTAACATGCATGCTATGAGCCTTCCATATTTCCATAAAATGTACATTTTTTAAACTATGAGGTGGCAGAACGTTTCAGTTGTATTAAAGACTTAAAGGTGAGTATTAACCCTCTGTTCCTCTGACTTACCGTCTCATCCCTGACCTGGTTATAGATTCCCCAGTGCCTGTTGCAATAGCTATGTTAATCTGCCTTTGGAGGTTCACAGATCCTTGTGTTGCTTGCAGTCATCTTAATTTCCTTTCTTGACGTTCATCATTAGGCAATAGGGCCTGATAGATGCAAGCTCATCTTAAATAGGATCCAAGGTTGTACTTTTAGTGGATTTGGGTACGTTATGACTTTATCTATCATAAATCCTATTACTCCAGAGCATTCCAGTTCACTGTTCCATGACTATGCTTGCCTCCATGTCGTTAATAAAAGCAACGCATTTCCCCAATCAATAGTTGGGAAAATATACACTCGAAATTTGTCTAAACATGTGTGCATTATTAGTTTAGTAAGGTGACTTTTTGTTTCTGACTCATTCGGTGTATCACACTATATTTAGATTGTTCATAACCTAAAATTGTATCTCATCCCCTACATCGACCTGCGACTACACTGCAAGAAAAGGTATAATTACTATTCTCAACACTATGTATTATTAGACCAAGAGGTAATTATACGTGTAATGTAGAGGTGGGTAAGTATAGTCAAAGCAATATTATTGTGATGCAACACGTCACATGAGATGCAGGGACCCACCACCCCTCCTTCAATTCCTTCACAGTGCACGCATCATAAAATGTAAAACTTTAAATACCTTGTTATTGTCTGCCATACATGTATTTCTGCATCTGGTTTAAGAAATTGAATATTAAGTATAGGGTATATTTATCAGAGCAAGGTGGACTCAGAGAGGAACTTAGTGACAGGGTGTGAAGGCAAGGATGGTTGAATTGGAGGTAATACCACGATAACATAACATAAGCTGATCCGAAACTGATACCAAAGTCACAGAAATGCAGAAGAAGGGGCTCCTGCAAGCAAAGAGGAAGACGGGAAATAGATATACTTAGTGGCCCACAAGATTTTATAAGAGTAAACAAATTAACGGAGTATGCTAAGGGGTCTTCTGGGAGTTTGAGGGAAGCCCCTGGGATTTAAACCAGTAAATTGGACTTAGCCACACAACACACTCATGGCTCCGATATACTTTATGAAAGCGTTGTAATCAGCGTATGAGGGCCTAAAACTGATAACAACAGAATAAGATTTCAAAACGTGGATAATATACATGCAGTTTTTCTCCAATCTGATAGGAAGAGACAAATCTAGAGATAATACTATCAATGTATAAAGGGAAGCAGAAGCAGGGAAGCAGAACGGGCAGTGACCCAATTTAGCAATAGGACCAAAATAACTTCATTGTAGGCTAGGTAATGCAGGAATGAATTAAAACAAGTCTATAATAAGAAACAGTGCTGGCTGTAGCTCAGAACGTGAAGTAAAATGTCAGGGGAAATTGAAGATTGCAAATCATTAGCATGACGTAAATCATTAACAGAAATCAGGTCGAGAGCAGTATGCACCTAACAAGCACTAGCACCCAGTGGCGGCTGATGACATTTCAAAGTGGTGAGGGTGTAAAAGTTGGGGGTGACGTTTACGTAGCAAGGGAACGAGCCCGACTAACATAAGGGCAGCTAGAAGTGGTCTTACCCCTGAGAAAATATTTAAAAAATAGCGGCAAGTGTGCATTTTAAAACTAATTTTAATTAAAAACAATTGAGGGACAGAAAGAAGGTATAGTGAGCAATTCTGAAGGTGAAGTCTTGAAATATTTAGAAACATTAAACATTCCCCCTTAGCTTAGGGCATTAAATGTGCTCAACAGTTATTTAAGCGTGCAAATTTCAACAGTACAACAATTAAGATTTATAATTATATTACCTGCACTGACTGCTGTCTCTGCACTGCATCTGGTTGATGACGTACTGCCCAGGCCTATTTCTAGGTGAACATGACCCAGTCCAACTGCCCTTAATCAACTCATGATATCCTCATTAACAGCCATGCTTGATAAGTGACTGACAGCTATTGACACAGAACAGTGCCATGGATGTGACTGACTAACTCATTCCCAGCCCCTCACCCGGCATGACGGGAGAGCGATGCATTTTCCTGCATGCCCATTGGCAGAGCCAGCCTTAACACCAGCAGCACCCTGGGCGAAACAAACATTGGCGTACCTTATAAACCAAAGCCTGTACCTCATGATTTTCCTTTTTGCAGTTTTAGTGCGGACTCGGCCCAGGGGCATTGGAGCACTTTACAAGAGCACCAGTTACATTTCACAAAGTCAGATTCATTATTTTAGGCTCAGGGGGATTGAGTTTATTTGCCCAGAATCACAGGATGATGAGTTGATATCAGAACTTGGATCCCCAGTTCTAAAGTTGGCCACATCTTTTCCATTTCCTGTACATAAACAGCATCAGTGCAAACTCTTCTTTAACTCCGAAAACTACTGTCAGCAACAGTGCGAGTTCCACATCCAACACAGTAGGACGATACAGCACAAACAGCGGTGCACGCTTCTCTGGTACACACGCGCACACTGGCAAATACAGTACAGAGAGCAGCAACCGGTGCACATGTAAAGCGCTCCAATACCTTGTGGTGTAAAAAACTGCAACAACAAATAAAGAGCTAGTGTTAACAAATGGCACACTTCAGCTGCCTCGGTCCTCGTGTTTATGCAGATACTGGCAATTTTAAAGTGCTGTTCTTTGTTAAAAGCATACATCTTTAATTCCAGCCGCATCCACATCTTGTTTAAATGGCGTCTGTAAAGTCATTTGTGACGTCAAATGTATTTGCAAACTGCGTCTTTCAGACTGCTATCTACAATGGCTCCGGCAGCCTGTCCATCTTGGCAGATGGAGTTATGTAATGTTATTTTGGGTCATTTTTAGGTCTCGCCTAGGCAGTGCGCATGCGCTGCTCTAGGAGATGACCTTTAGAAATCGGTCTGCTCCTTTTCAAGCACACTCGTGCTTGTGCTGGCATCCACCTTGCGGGAGCGAGCAGCGGCGCGCGTGCTAATTGAAAACATATGGCTCTCGCGCCGCCGCTGCTCGCTCCCGCAAGGCGGATGCCAGCACAAGCACGAGTGCTTCAAAACAGCTGCTGCTTGTCTTCACAGCTGGAGCCCGCTTTTGTAAAGCACCGCACGCCACTCCTTTACACGTTTCCCACGGCTTGGCACACTCACTAGTCATTTTCTGTGTTACTAGCGCTTTCACTTTCACAAGCGGAGTGGACCCACCAGGTCTTTCAGATCAGCTTGCTGCCTGCAACTGGCACTTTCCCACCTCTGTTGCTTGTTTTCTCTGTTTCCTAAACTGTCCAGTCGCTCCGTGGCTAGCAGGCACCAAAAAACTCCAAGCCCGCAAGCCGGACATTTCTCGTTTAAAATGACATTCTCTTCTAAGCCCCAAAGGTAGTTCAGTGTCTCCAGGGTTAGCAAAAGCTGGTTCTGCTCCAGTGAACTAATGATTCCCCGTGCCCCCCTCCGATGGCAATAAACTGCCAATAGACCCCCCCCTTCCGCTGGGTGCTTTCAGTTTTATCTGCCCACTTGAGAAGCTGCCTGTGAGGTTCCCAGCCCGAGACAATAGCGCTTTGCACTGAATGCAGAGAGGCTTTAGAAAGAAGGCGAAGAGCTTTCCAGGCACACTGCACTCCTAGAACAAAACCAGCCGGAGCAAGACGCATCATTGTGCCACTCACCCAGCACGCGCACTCCCCGCTCCCCACTGTACCCTAACCCTGCCGCCCGCACAACAGCCACCAGAGAACTGCTCGGCGAGACGTGAAAGTCCCCATCACTCCAAGACTTCACACACTACGGCTTACTTCAGTGTGCCCCGCCCCCCGTTATCAGCCCCCTCAAAACGAATCCTGTAAGTTTACCCCCCAAATGCAGCCATCGTTTAGCTGCCGGACGCAGCTGTGCGCAGACGAGAAAAGAAGATAGAAACTGTGTGCCACATGTGGATGTCCGGAGAGAGGGCGATGTTTCAAACATGAGGCATCGTACAAATAACAGTGTCCGCTGAGGCAGGCTCACGGGGAGTTACTGGTGAGCTCCTATGCAAATCACGTTTACCTTGCTAGGAAAAAAATCTTTGAGTAATGTTTAGCCTCTATTATTGCCTAATATTATTGCCTAATATTGCCTTTAAGAAGCCACTATAAGTATAGACACCTTCTTCGAAAAATGATGAACCCGAGAGCTACTTCCTAGTCACAGTGCTGTGAGGGGTGGCCCGGCCCATTCATTCACTGTAGCACACGCACCTGGTACATAGCAAGGGGCAGCAAGGTAAATGTTAAAATTGGGTGGGGGCATAAACTTTGGGCAAAGCAAATGAACCTCAGTAGTAGTAACCGGACCACCGGCCATCGCAAATTTTCCTTGCAATCTCCTTATAAAAATAGGAAAGTTTATTAACGTGGCAGAGGTTTTTAATTGCTGCTCAGGGAGGCAGTTCAAGCAGGGGCGGCAGGTGGCAAAATTTTACAGTGACAGCAACAGGTCCCCGGTGCCTTCCTTACTCCCCTGGTGACATGCCCCTGTACTGCAGCAACCTGTGGCAAAGGGGTGATCACTGAGGGAGGCGCAGACAACAGCCCTTTACCGGCAGCCAGGACCACACTACAGGAAATCTTCCGACACTGCATGAGAACAGGTAAGCAAGACAAATTAAATTTTTTATTTTTGCATATGTTCTCACTACCGCCCAGCTGTCTCTTGTTAGGAAAGGAATAGTCATCTGTAACTGTTATGGCCCGGTAGTGCTAGTAGCTGCTGCCTCTTGTTTTATACTGATGTTGTTATCTCATATTGGTAGGATAGTGGTTATATGACTCATAACTCTGTTCAAAGCACCAGGTGGAAGACAAAGGACATTAAGTGTAATGTTATTTAATTGTCTGTTCCACACTTTAGCCCTTGCTATAGCTCCGTAGTACCCTCAAAATCTGTCATCTGTTTATTCTCCCCTAATATCCATGTGCTACTCAAGTTATAATTCACATACTATTTCCCAACCCCTTCCCTCTCGTTGTTTATATTTCCTCCCCACTCAAAACAAAAAAAACTATAACAACCATTAGAAAAGACAGGAAAAAGTTGCCAAAATTACAAAAATAAAAACCACTAAACATTTTTTATATTAATTCTTTTTTTTATTAAAGTTTTTCAATTATACATAATCTCATCTTAATTATAGACAAGGTAACAAAAATACTTATAACACTTTTTTTATTAAAACTTTGCAAATTGTTGCACACAAGGCACACTACTCTACAACATTGTTTAAAAACATAAGCAAAGCCAGCAGCTCTGGCAAAACACTTATAAGGTCCCAAAGGCGAGACCTATTGGTTTTGCCAATGCTTGTTAGAAGGTGGGCTGTGCCTAGCATGTGCCCGCTCCATGGTGACTGGCTTGAAACCACGGTCTGTGTATCACACATGCAGCATGATTACTTGTGGCAGCCAGCGCTTTAAATGGGCCGGTACTCACTGGTACTGAGTACCGGCACTTCTTAGATTTATCACTCTGAGTACCGGCACTTCTCTTCTGCAGAGGAGAGTACCGGTACTCATGAAAAGGTAGGCTTATTGGCTGTGAGTGCTGGTGAGCCGGAGTGGAAGGTGTCTCTGGCAGCCAAGGCGCCACTTCTGTATCCCCGATCTGAGCCCCAGCTGAGCTATTCAGCAGGGCTCATTTAAGTAATTGCCGGGTGCTCACCATCACGCTGTGTTAGACAGAGCAGGGTCCGTTCAGGCCCTGTGCTGTCAATCACAGTCACACTATCCTGTGCATTTGTGCAAACACAGGAATCATGGCAGTCCCCTGGCAGTGGCAATCAGGCTACGGC
Source organism: Calotriton arnoldi (assembly GCA_963921515.1). Taxonomy (NCBI): domain Eukaryota; kingdom Metazoa; phylum Chordata; class Amphibia; order Caudata; family Salamandridae; genus Calotriton; species Calotriton arnoldi. Next base: position 1,062,613 of record CAWUFW010003614.1, read on the forward strand.
CAGTCCGGCCCTGGTGGCAATTAAAAAATCCATGGTAGGTGAAGAGTATAACATGGCTTTTATCATACCCAAGTCTTTTGTGTGCCTGCTTATGTTTGTGTGTTTGCCTGCATTCGTATGCCTGTTTTTTATAAGAAAAAAGTGAGGAAGAGAGAGAGAATCAAAACTCTCAGGAGGTATTTTAAAGAAAATGGGTGGCACTTTGTGTGTACATGTCTGCTCAGTGAGAAAGATTCATAAATAGCATAGTAGGGAGGGTTGGTGGGTGGGTGAGTGAGTGGATGCATGAGTGAGCAAGGGTGGATGTATGGATGGATGGATGAATAGATGGATGGATGAGTGAAAGCATGGATGGCTGGGTGAAAGGGGGTGGATGATTGGATGAAAGGGCGGATGATGGGTGGATAAGTGAAAGATTGGATGGATGAATGAAAGGGAGGGAGGATGGATGAAAGGGTGGATGATGGATGATTGAAAGGAGGGATTGAGTGAAAGGGTGGATGGAATGAAAGGGTGAATGGAATAAAGGAGTGAAAGGGTTGATGGATAGATGAGCGAAAGGATTAATGAATGAGTGAAACGGTGGATAAAGAGATGGATGAGTGAAAGGATAGGTTTGGAGATGGATGGATCGATAGGTTTGGATATGAAGGGTGGACAGACGGAATGGTGAAAAACTGAATGATGGATGAAAGACTGAATAGACAACAGAATGTAAAGGTTAAATGGTGGACATCAGCAGGTAAATGGTAGGATGAAAGGATGAATGGATAGATCTATGGAAGAGACAAGAGATATCTTCTGGGGAGGGTCATGATGATTTGCTTCATTTGCTTTGTGCCATAAGAGCTTTGGTTCGAAGTGGGGGTATTTTCAGTTTCTTCCTACTCAGGTGCTGAAAAATATATAGTATTGTGCCAAACACCAGCAATTAACAGTATGGCATTAAGATGGTTCAACTATTGCAAAAAAAAGGAAATGTTAACATATTATAGCATTTCTCTTTCATTTTGTGTAATGAGTTAACTTGCTTTGTTTATATAAACACATTTCTCATGTGTTTTGGTATGTGCTGCAACTAATATAGAAGTCGTTAAGTATCATCATGTCTTGCCTTTAGCCCCGCCCCTAGCCCCGCCCCCTCACTACACCTCTAGCTGAGTACCTGCACTTATTTTTTCCCATTTAAAGCACTGGTGGCAGCTGTAGAATGTAGCCCACTGTCCTGCCTGTTCTAAGCATCCCTATTTCCCTCTAGACAGATTTCTGCACAGCCTCTAGTGATGCAAGTTATTTCTTAAATATTAAAGGAGAGACTAACCCGACTGAGCCTATGGAAGAGTTCATTTGAGTCGGTGTTACGTAACCAGCAATTCCAGACTCGCAGCATCGCTTCTCTTTCAGTGCAGGGCTCAGCTATGCCAAGACACCTTAATGCCGAGATGCAAGAGCCTCTGATATTCTGTACCAGGGGGTGAACACACAGCTCTGAAAATGCACACCAATGCTACGCTGCAAGAGCCCCTGCTGCACTTGTACTGAAGGTCCTCAGACAGCTCTGCCAGAACACCACAATGCTGAGCAGCATCGTCACTTTCTATTCCTGCACTGATACCCACATGTGGCTCAGCTGATGCCCCTCAATGCTGAGTGTTACAGCTGTGCTGTAAACATAGCTTTGCCAAAGTCCCCCGATAGAGAACTGGAAGAATCCCTGGTGTAACTGTGATGGTATCTACAAACAGCTCTGCCGATGTGCCTCGGTGCTACTGCTCCTGTATTGGTCATCACTCACAGCTCTGCCATGCACATCCAAGAGTGGCCTCAGCATCCCCTGTTCCAGTACAGACTCTCGCGCACAGCTCTGCCAGGGCACCTCAGGGTTAATTTCAATATGTTGGGACCGGATCCAGAAAGCTCTCACAAGGCCACTGATCGGCAGCACATTAATCTTTTTTATCAGTACAAGCACATATTATCTAATAATATAAAAAATGTTTTCATCAATTTGTGTAAAGCGCTCCTAAGGTTTAAAGTCAGAGCTGTTAAAAAAAAAAAAATCAAAAATAGGAAAAAGTCCCAGAAAAGCAGCACCCTGACAGCCACATTTTGCAGTGGAGTTAGCACGTGGGCCGGGGAGGCGAAGCCGGACCACTGAGGGGCACGCGGCAAACCCCTACCAGGGGGCGGGCACCACCAAGCCCGGGAAATCGTCGGGCACGGATTGGGCCGCATGGTTCTGATGGAGCAAGGACTCATAAATGAGACTTGCTCGTACGCAACCTCCTCATAGTATTAATTTATTAAAATTGTATTGTCTCTAACTAATCCTTGCATACACTACACGAATAGTAAGGATGCTTGCCTATGTGTTTTACTAATGAATAACGCTTGTCTGTAATCCAAAATGGCAGCTAAAGCGCGGGAACCCTACTGCGCATGTCCCAACCACATCACGTGTTGTGACGTCTTTCTTTGCTTGGTGGGAAATTTCTGCTTCTGCGCAGTGTGCATTAAAATGGCTGCTTGATGTTTTCACATGCTTCAGCTTGCTCTCATGTCATTATCAAACTGTCGTTTCTCTAACGCTACTAATGCGGGATAGAATTTATAATTAAATGGGAATAGAGTAGAAAGAGTGGGCATACAGTGAAATATTTTATTTGTGATTTTAATGTTTTCTTCTCTGACTTTTATTAGTTCGTAAACTTGGGCCTGGGTTTTGGTGAACTGAAAGCTCGTGTGACAAAGATTCCGCACATGCGCCCTGAGAGGCAGACGAGAAAGAAAAAGATGAAGTCAACTTGGACATCACCCAAGGCCATGACCTGCTGGCCGACACCACTACATACCAAGATGTTCTCGTCAAAAAGCAACATTGTATATGAATAAATTGTAAATTTTGTCGTGAGACGGGTGGGAAATAAAGCAAATGTATTAAATTGAAGGGGTAGGTAGTTTAAAAACAATAGGCTTCAAAAATACAAGACAAATCAATATGGTGTGAGAATCCACCCCCTGTTCCTGTATAATCAGAAGTAGTGGTCCCATATTTTAGCAACATTAAGGGGAGGTACATGGGTGTAGAAGGATATAATAGAATATAGCATTAGTTAATTAGAGGGGAACAGGCGTCCATGCTGTCAGGAAGAAGAGCTCCAGACTGCCAAGCTGATCGATTGCAGACTGAATCGCTGTCCAGAGAGGTCCTGAGGAGGGGGCGGCGGAGTCCATTAGAAGGAAGACACGGGCGAATCGAGGAGAAGTCGAGTATCAGAGAGGGGAACGACGCAGGCGTCGTTGTAGAGAGGTCACCGGTCCTGTCCTGATCCTGGAGGAGGTCTTTGCTCTTCATCCTTCCTGGGTCCTATTCTTTCCAACTCCTTGGCCAAGGGGTTTGGTTCTCGCACTTAGGTAAATATAATGCAACCTTTAGTTGCGCTGCTGTCTCTATCCTCTCCTTTTCTGAGGGACCGTCATTGATTAGCAATAGTTATTCTATGCTTCATCTTGGGTATTGCGATTAAATACCGTGTGGTTCTGTATTTTACTCTGCTAAATCTTTAGATAAACATTTTAAAACTTCCTGACTCAGTGGTTATTTCAGGATTATGTACTATAATGAATGTCACTCATTTTAAATTTCACAATTAGCAAAGGATTCATTGGTAAGTCATTACTCTTCATTCGGAAGGTAATTGGTAGCAGGGATTTTGATAAAGAGTAACAACTGATAAAACCCAGCGTAAGTATTAGCGTAGTATGAATGTATGGGCCCAAGTGAGTATCTGGTGTATGAATGCTGTTTGCTAATATCGCGCTGGATCAGTTCGAATGGCCCAATAGGCAGGGGGCCCCCTTGGGGCGCACCGAGACTTAAGGGCGCAGGGGGCCCCCACCAAAAGCATGTGCAGGAGCAACACAACCTGCGCCGGTGGATCGTGGAGTCTTCGTTGGAGTCGGGGAAGCGTCGGCGCGGTTTGCACAGGAGCATCGTCCGGTCCCCAGAAGCTGCCGGACTCTGCTGGACAGGCGGAGGAAGGATCGGCATGTCCGGCCGGAAAGTGAACACGCTGCCCGCGATCGCCGTAAGCCGAAGGCGAACCAGGAGAGAGGCGGGGAGGAAGTGTGTGACCGAGTCCTGGAAAGGAGCCAAAAACGGGCAGCGGCGTGAGCGGAGCACGCGGCCCGTGAGCGACGGTGAGTGAACGCTGAAGAACAGAGCAAGCGTCTGGGTCCGAGTCCGTTGAGGGGAAGCGAACAACAGAAGGTGAGCGCCAGAGGAACAAGCAAGTTCGGAGGGGGCAGCGGCGTGACTGGGGAGCACGCTGCCTGGTTTGGAGTGGTTGGAAGTTCAACGCAAGCGCGATCTGGGGGGAGCAGCAGAAGCGAGCTTACCGTGAGGACTTGCATCGCGAGCAGGAGGAAGCCAGGACGTCGGGAGCGTGGCCCCGGCTCGGTGACGCCCATAGGCGGCTCCATAATTTTATTAAAGGCAAGGATCTACGGCTTAAAGGGGCAGACGAGCCGGGTGGGCTCCGAAGGAGACAGAGTCTCTCCGGCATATCCGAGCTCTCGGAGGGGGCCGTTCAACAAGGAACACGGTCCAGAACGAAGCCGAATTTCAACCAGCAAGCTGCGTTGGGGAGCTGAAATTTAGAGACACACGCCTAAGTTAATCCTCAGCGTCCACAAAGGAGTCGTGCCTCACGGAGGTGGGCCTCAAAGAACAGCTTGTAGGGACAGCAGCTTCATGTAAGGAGCAGGAGAAGACGGCTGGTGGGCACAACCACAGAGGAGCAAGTGAAGCAGCCTGTACGCGGCAGTTGCGGGTGAGAATGCCAAGAGGCAGCAAGAGTACCGAGCCCCGGGCAACATGTGCCGGAAGGGAACGTCGGGTGCCTGCTAGGTACAGGGACAACCGCGAGGAGGGCTGCGGGAGGCCACCACCAGCAAAGTGTGGGAGAAGCAATGAAAAGCAGTTTGAAGGTCCAGAGCTGGATGATGATTTACGGGAGCTGCTGGGGAGAGCAAGAACCCTGGTGGCAAGTCGAGGCAAGAATTGGGTCAGCAAATACATTGCAGAGGCTTTACACCTGGAGAAAGCAGGGCGGCAAGTGAAGACCCACTCCAGAAAGGCCAATGGGTCGCAGCTGGAAGGTCAAGGCAATGGTGGGCCTGCAGCCAGAACAGCGGCCACAGGAGCACGACTTCCGAAGAACCAGCGGGGGCGGCCTAAGGTCGTAAGGCCTACAGTAGCAGACACGGCATCCTCAAAGGGAGCTTCAGACAGCAATGAGAAAGTGGACTGCGGTGCAGAGGGGGCGCCTGTAGCCAGCACGGCGGCAGCCTCGAAGCCCACAGCACACCAGGTAGAAGGTCAAGCAGGAACTGCGGGTGATCAAACAGCACGTAGCGCGCTTGGGGGCAGTGGTCTGTGTATGAGTGGGAGCGCGGGTGCAACCATGGGGACTGCAGGCATGATTAATGGCGGGAGGGCTGGGTCGACCGAGGGCGGGTTAGTAACCCATGGCCAAACAGTAGGTGTACCAAGCACAGTAGCACAAGGGTTAGGCACAGGGCAAGGGGTCCTGGGGCTTCCAGGCTGGTGCGGCACGGGGCAGTGGCAAGCCGGTCCAGCTGGGGTTTGGGGGCAAGGGGGCCCCCGTTCAACTGGTCACCATGGTGGCCATGGCCAAACGCAGGCGGCATGACATCACTGCCTGGCTCCGCTCAGCCTTGGTTAGGCACTTGGGCAGGCCAGGGAGGCGGGGGCTGGGGGCACAAGCTCCGGGTGCCTCACAACCAACTGTCCGGGAGATAACTCAGGGAGGTCAAGCCAAGGTACCTAAACCAGCAGGGGAGGCAGGTAGGACAGCGGGTGAAGCAGAGGCAGGGACAATTTTGGAGCCCACTGCAGCAAGTAGTAGTGCTGTGATAGCAGCCGGTGGGGAGGGGAAACCGGCCAGCGAGTATTTAAGACCCTCACCAGGTGACCCACCGGCCATTGCCAGGCAAACCGGTTTAGCCAGCCTTATCCCATTAAATGTAAAAGAAAGGATCTGGCGCAAAGAGTACATTGATATTTTTTCACTACTGGAGGTGTGCCAGGCAGGGTTAGACCTGGCTGCGCAGGATAAGAAAGATGAGGAAAGGAGGGGTAAAAAGAGGCAATGGGTGGAGCACAACATTGATAACTGGCTCAGGGCATTTAGGACATTAGCCATTGTATTTGTAGAGAAGTTTCCCCAGAGTGCGGCAGCGCTGTTCCTACATAAACAGACGATGCACAAGGCACAACAGAAATACCAGGGTGATGCCTGGCTTCGCTACGACAAGGATTTCAGGTTAAAAATGCAAACGTGGCCCTGCATTAACTGGGATCATCAGGATATAGAGGGCTACACTACACATATGGTAGCAGCCAGAGAAGGAGTAGGGAGCAAGGAGCCGTTTTTTCGTGGAGGCGGGCAGAAAGGGAGGCAGGAAGGGAGTCCCCAATATGGTAAGCAGAAGATGGCAGGCGGAAGGGCAGGGAAAGGCCACAACACAGCCTGTTGGAAATATGACAAGGATGAATGCAAATGGGGACAGTCTTGCAAGTTCAAGCACGCCTGCAGCAACTGTGGGGGGGCACATCCGGCTATCGAGTGCAAAAAAGCGAAAGGGCAAGGGGAGGCAAAGAACGCAGGTTATAAAAAGTAAGGAGGCGGGAGTACGGATTTCAGTGACAGGAGGAGAAGTTACCAGGCAACTACCCACACCCATAAAAACTTTGACCTTGCTAAGATTGCTAAACGATTACCCCAGACCTGGAGATAAGTTACTAGGGGAAGGGTTTCTAGAGGGCTTTAGGATCTGCTACCAAGGCCCATTGAATCCACGAACTAGTCAGAACCTAAAGTCAGTCAAGGATAACCCGTAAGTGGCCAAGCAGAAAGTCGACAAGGAGGCCCACCTACGGAGAGTGGCCCGCCCCTTTCCAGAACCCCCATTAAAAAATTTAGTGGTATCACCCTTAGAGTTGATGCCCAAGAAGGACCCCGGGCAATTCAGATTAATACACCACCTATCATACCCAGCTGGGGAGTCGGTGAATGACAGGTTGGAGCAGGACAGCTGTGCTGTATCCTATGCCACCATTGGTGACGCCATAGACAGAATCAGGGCTAGTGGGAAAGGATCCATGCTTGCCAAGGCGGACATCGAATCAGCCTTCAGGCTGTTACCTGTGCACCCAGAGAGCTACCACCTGCTAGGTTTCCATTTGGGGGATGGGTACTGTTATGACAGGTATTTACCGATGGGTTGCGCCATCTCTTGCGCGTATTTTGAGGCCTTCAGCAGCTTCCTGGAATGGGTCGTTGGGGTGCGCCACCCAGCCGGTGGTCGGGTACACTACCTGGATGATTTCCTGTTTATAGGGAAACCGGGGACCACAGAGTGTGCAGAGCTGCTAAATGAGTTCACAGGACTGGCCAGGGAAATAGGATTACCATTGGCACACGAGAAGACAGAAGGCCCCACCACACAGCTCTCATTCTTAGGCATAGAATTGGATACAGTATTGGGCATGTGCAGATTGCCAGCAGCGAAGGTGAATGAGCTGAGACACGCAATAGAGGGGATGCTGGGGCGGAAAAAAGTGACCTTGGGAGAAATACAACAGATTGGGGGCAAGCTCAATTTCGCAACCAGAGTAATCCCTGCCGGCAGGCCATTCGCTAGGCGCCTGGCCTGGCTGGCAAGAGGGCTCACAAAGAGGCATCACAGGGTCAGGCTGACGCAAGGGGTAAGAGACAACTTACGTCAGTGGGCAACCTTCTTGGTCAACTTTAATGGGGCATTGATCTGGAGGGAGCCTTGGGTGACAGCAGAACAACTGGAACTGTTCACAGATGCAGCGGGGGGCAAGGGCTTTGGAGCCATCCTGGGGACCGCATGGGTAGCAGTACCCTGGCTAGCCGGGTGGTGCCAGAAGGGGATCACCAGGAACCTGGCCATGCTTGAGCTCTTCCCGATCGTGGTGGCCTTTTCCTTGTGGGAAAAGCAGCTCGCCAAAAGGCAAATCACGCTCTAGATAGACAATCATGCAGTGGTTCAGGCATTGAATCGCGGATCGGCACACTGCCCACTAGTGGTCCGCCTGCTCAGGCATCTTACGGGTTGCCAACTGAGGTCCAATATTGCTGTCAGGGCGCTGCACATTCCAGGTATTGAAAATTCAGTGGCTGATGTGCTATCTCGTTTTCAGTGGCAGAAATTCAGGGAGCTGGCGCCGCACACGGACCGCGAAGGGACGGCTATTCCGAAAGAGCTGTGGAACCTGATAGACCTGATCTAAGCATGCTGGTGGACTGCGCACTAGCCCCCAAGACCGCAGCCAAGTATCGTAAGTGCTGGGAGAATTTTAAAACAGTAACAAGATCCCAAGACATTGGGCAGGTGACCAGCAGCACTGTGGAAGCATTCATACAATGGGCTTTTTCCACCAAAAAGAGTAGATCATGGGCGCAAACCCACATCAGCGCAGTTGCATATTATGCGAAACTAGCAGGCCTAAGGGACCCGGCTAATACCATCTACTGCAGGGCGGCCATGAAGGGATGGGCGCACCTGCAGCCCAGAAGGCAGGACGGGAGGCGGCCGATAATCTTTAGCACCTTACAACAGATACTGGGAAGACTGGGCAGCATCTGCAAAGAAAAATATGAGCTGCTGCTCTTTCGGGCAGCCTTTTCACTCACTTTCTTTGGGCTTACAGAGTTAGTGAAATAGTGTCCACGGCCAGGTTCGTGGCAGGGGGATGATGTCTAATTAAGGGGGACATAGTGATGGAGGACTGCGCCATGACTGTACTGCTGCGCAAGTCCAAAACAGATCAGGCTGGCGCAGGCAAGCGCACGTGCCTACTTTTCATGGAAAACAGCGATTGCTGCCCGGTCTGCTGCATGCAAGAGTACCTGCGGCACTCAGCAATAAGGGAGGGGCCATTATTTTGCCATGAGGATGGTTCAGACCTCAGCCGGTTCAAATTCAATGCTGTCCTCAAATTGGCGGTCAGGGCAGCAGGGCTCCCAGCAAAGGATTTCACACCACACTCTTTTCGCATAGGAGCAGCCACAACTGCGGCGGCTTGCGGCCTGGAGTCGGGCCACATAAAGCAAATCAGCCGGAGGGCATCGAATGCCTTTCAGGGATACATACACCACAACCTAATATAAAGTTTCTCTACCGCAGGTTCCCAGCCGCCGGCGCGCAGGGTATGGATCCTGGGACATTCTCATGTTACCAGGTCGCAATGGTGGGCAACGACGTGGAGAAACAAAGTAGGAATGTGGTTGTGTGATACAAAAATACACTGGTTGGGCAAGCCGGTCATGAGGTGGGATCCACTAATGCCCACCATACAGGAGGCCATGAGGCACGAGGAGAAACCAGACGCGGTAGTGATACACCTGGGGGGTAATGCCTTGGCCAACCTGGGACGTAGGGATTTGATGAGTCGCATGATAGCAGGACTGACAGCAGTGGCCAGACTTTTAAGACCAGCAGATCTAATTTGGTCGGAAATTATACCGCGTATCCACTGGAGGGGGGCACTGGACAACGCAGCGGTAGAGAAATCTAGGAAGAAGTTGAATTGTACCATGTTCAAAATATGCAAAGCGAATGGTTGGGGGTTTGTGAGGCATGGCCTCATCAACCTTAAAGTGCAAGGTTACCACGACAAAGATGGGGTACATTTGTCAGAAGTGGGAATGGGATTGTTCCTTCTCAACAAAGGAGGCGCACTGGAGTCACTAGGTTTCAGGTGAAAGGGCCGGTTACGAGCAAGGGGGAGCTGCCCGAGGTTGAGAAACCTCAGGCAGCGTGGCAGAGACAGCACAGAGGGACAGCAGTCAGAGCTGAATATCCAAAGAGGAGCCGCTCAAACCCGTGTTCTTGGGATGCCTTACGGCAGTAGCACAGGGAGCAGGTGACAGGTCAGCATGGGTCAGCAGAGGGCGGACACAACACTTGCAGCCAGGGCCAGGCATGAGGGCCGCCCTCAACACTTGGCAGCAAGGTGTAGCCTAGAGGCCCTAAAAGGCCTAGATACGCTGACAGGGGGCATTCGCTCAGGGCTCTGTCTAGAAAAAGGTGTGTGCTGTCAAGGTTAAGTGAGGATACAAGAATTGCATAATTGATTGAAGTGACTATGGCATTTTGTTTATGACAATACGTAAATAAAAGCTGCTGCCTTTTGCACCATCAACGAATTGAGTGATTTGTGGTATAAAGGAGGTTGGGGTTGCATAGGTTGCATGCAGGGCTGGAAGCTCAAGGGGCTTGCCCCTCCTGGGGGGGGGGAGGTTAGCACGCGGGCCGTAGCGGCGAAACCGGACCACTGAGGGTCCCGCGGCAAACCCCTACCGGGGGGCGGGCCAGTGAGAGGACACCACCAAGCCCGGGAAATCGACGGGCACGGATTGGGCCGCATGGTTCGAATGGCCCAATAGGCAGGGGGCCCCCTGGGGGAGCACCAAGACTTAAGGGCGCAAGAGGCCCCCACCAAAAGCATGTGCCTATGCCGTTGACCCACCCACACCTGAAATGCGGGAGTCGCAGCCGCAGGCAGAAGTAGGGCTCAGGCAGGGCGGAGACAGCACAGAGGGACAGCAGTCAGAGCTGAATAGCCAAAGAGGAGCCGCTCAAACCCATGTCCTTGGGATGCCTTACGGCAGGGGCACAGGGAGCAGGCAACAGGTGAGCATGGGTCAGCAGAGGGCGGACATGGCAATTGCAGCCCGGACCAGGCATGAGGGCCGCCCTCAACACTTGGCAGAAAGGTGTAGCCTAGAGGCCGCAAAAGGGCTAGACACGCTGACAGGGGGCATTCGCTCAGGCCACTGTCTAGAAAAAGGTGTGTGCTGTCAAGGTTAAGCGAGGATACAAGAATTGCATAATTGATTGAAGTGACTATGGCATTTTGTTTATGACAATATGTAAATAAAAGCTGCGGCCTTTTGCACCATCGACAAATTGAGTGATTTGTGGTATAAAGGAGGTTGGGGTTGCATAGGTTGCATGCAGGGCTGGAAGCTCAAGGGGCTTGCCCCTCCTGGGAGGGGTTTGCACCCCAGCCCATGAGATACGATCCTTTACCAGAGAGCTATTGAGTGAGATCTGTTCCCCTGGAGGTTTGGGTGGGTGGACTCGGGGGTGTCACATTGCTTATGACCACGGACAGCAAGAGCGACAGCCAGATGTCTCGCGGGGCCATGTTGGGGTCTGTAACTTCCAAATGCCCCTGTCTCACTTGCACTGAGCCTGGTCAATTGAGTGGTATAGGACAACGGATGCTGGCATGGCCGCGTGGGACATTCCCAGCAGCCGAGACACCTCCAGGTCAGAACCTAGGGACACAGAGATCCTTTAGAGGGACCCCAAAAGACACTGAGGACCCTCCTGGGTGTTGATCATGAGAAAGAAGGGGGCCCCCACCCAACGGACCTCGTCCATATTTAAAATCCGAGCCCCCTTAAGCACGCCGGTCCATACATGGCTGGTGGCCCTGCAGTCCGTTCTAAACAGTACCACCCACCCATCCCCGTCACATACACACACACACACCAACGTGGATCCCACTTCACACACAGACCCCGTAGGTACTTTCACAGTCGTGTGACAACGGGGGGCACCCTCAGATCCACCGGCAGGGCACCTCAGAGCCCAGACGGCAGTGCCCCAGAGATGACAAAAAGTGAGCGGGATGTTTGTACCTGCTATTTGTTCTGCTGTGCTGAGTGTGCTGTCGGTGGATCTTGGAAGTCCTGACGGACTTTCCTATTCATTTAGCGTTGTCTGTTATAAAGAGCCTGCAGCAAACATTTTAGAAGAAGCGACTGCTATTCTCCATTACCTTCATACAAAAGATTGTAACTGAGCTGTGCATTATGGGAAAAGGTGAAAAGCATTGTCCTAGGAATAATGTTAAAGAAGCATGACCAATCCCTCTGGATTTAAAATTAAAACAGCACAGTGATTGGTAATGACCTTTAATTGTCACACACCATGCACAATGCTCTGCCTTGGAAGCACCCCTGCACAGCACCAATCCAGGCTTTGCTCTCAGGCATTTTATAGTAAAAACTGCATGAGAGCAAAGCAAGGATTGGTTTGGTCAGGTAAACCCAGCCGTCCGAAGGACAACATAGGGGCCGAGCTGTATTCTATGGCAGGAACGGAGGCTCCAATTATGCTTTCTCCATTGTTACTACTCCAAATAGTAGCCAATCAAAAAACAGTAAATGCACACATATAAGAGGCTTTGAACCATGCCTCCTCAACAGTCCACCAATAGTACATAACCATAACCTATAAAACAGTGAGGTACCATCTGGACTGCCTCTTTCTTTGCTGCTCCACAGTCAAGATAAGTGTCTCTCCATTTTGTACTTCTTACTTATGTGACCCATTGTGATTGGTTATTTGACTTTGTGCTGCTGCGCTTGTAGCGCTGTGTGGTCGCCACCTAATATTGTTTCTTGCAAGTGTGCTCGAGTGCTGCATGCTCCATGTGGAGGTCTGCTTCTTTCCCTCCTTCTGTGGTGTGTGTTGCACCTTCACTCCCCCCTTTTTATTTTAATTTATTGCTCTTTCAAGACCCTGTTCCCCAGAGCTTGCTGTGCAGCTGCAGATTGGGCAGCAGCCCCTCCTGGAAGCGAGGACCCGTGTGTAGCCCAATTGGGCTACACTCGCGTACCTCTTGGAAGTTTGCTGGCACGTCTCTCTCTGACGCTCAGCAACTTCACTGAAAAGATCATGCCGGTGCCACCTCCCCCGGGCTGCAATAGCAGGGTGAAGCTCTGCAGGGAAATTAGACTTTGGAGCGATTTTTGTTAAAAAAAATATGCAATGTTACTGAGTGGGGGATTTAATCTCCCTCATGTGAGCTTGTGCCACTTCCCCCGGGCTGCAATAACAGGGTGAAGCTCTGCAGGGAAGTTACACTTTGAGACGATTTCTTTAAAAAAAGATATGCAATGTTACTGAGTGGGGGGTTTAATCTCCCCCATGTGAACTCCTAATTTTGTGGACTTCTATTTGCATTTGGCTTTGTGCCCTGCTACCAGCGGATTGCTCCCATTGACGTCCTGCATATCAGAGTCTTCCAGGGCTGTAATAATTGCTTTCAGGGTTACTTCTCCCCCTCTTCTTCACACTCTGGACCCTTGCTTCCCTCTAGGGACTTTAGATTGTGAGGGGTTTCCTTCATTATGGCCACGTCTGATTATGAGACCTTTGAGCAAGGCCCGGAGGCTTATTGGCCCAATGAAGATAAATATTTCTATTAGGATGAAGGCCTTGTGGAGGTGATTGGCCATTCGATCCAACGCTCCCTTGATAAAGCCCTTACCTTGGCCCTTCAACCCATTTCAAAATGCCTTCATGAGCTTTCAGGACGCCGCGCTGCACCCACTCCTACCCCACTAGTGGGCTCCTCCCAGCCCCCTCCTATCCCTGAGACAGATTCCACTTGCCCATATTCAGATCCCTATAATAAGTTGTTCAAAGAGGTTTTAGGTGGACACACCTTTAGTCCCAAGAAGCGCTCAAGCTCTCCCACTCCTCTAACATCCACTGATACCGATACAGAGACCGACACTTCTTCTACCTCTCACCGGTCCCAAGCCACTAAACATCCTAAGAAATGTAAACATTCTTCCCTCTCCTGGGCCCAATTCCCTTCCCCCAACCCCTTCACTTTTGAACCCTCAGAAATCCTTAACCCCAGGTCCTCTGCTTGCGTTCCAGCACCCGCTGTTGCGAACTATATGCACCATCACCTCCGCAAGAGCACTGAAAAGGAGGTTCGGTCCAGAGTCAGAGCCGAGTGCCCTAGACCTGACCTTCCCCATAAAACAGCATTTACTCCGGACATTGACTCCACTATGCTTACCTTCCTTAAGAAGTTCAACAAAGATTTCAAGAAGGGTACAGACAGAGCCCTCAGAGCTTGTCAGGATAAATTGCTTGATATTTCAGGCCCCTAGGTGAACATTCTAGAGCTGGCCCTCGATGCAGAGGTGGCCCCATTCATCCAGAGGTTCATTCGATCTGTCTGCTGGGCAACACCAATTGTGCCCTGGCATCTGAACCTCGCAAATCTGTGCTGTTGAGGATTGATCCCCAGTTAGCCGAATTGGCTACAACCGAACCAGGCCCCTTGGCTGAGGGGTAACTGTTTGGGTACCGATTTGACAAGGACATTGGCAAGTTCATGAACACTTCCACTTCACTAGATAAAGGCTCAGTCTTCTCTGAAGAAGGTATTCAACCCCCTTTTTGGACATGCTGCCCGCAGCAGAGGACGCTCAGCCAGCCGTTTCAACCCTCAAGGTCCTCAACGAGGATTCGTCTATCAGCGCAGAGGCTATGGACAAGACCCCACCCAGGGCTTCTACCCCTCAAGGTCCAGGCACTTCCGAGGGCATTACAACAGAGGCGTCAACAGGGGTAATCACAGCTCCAACAATCAATGTGCAGGTAACAACTCCTTCTCTTCTGTTTGAATCTTCCTCTGGGTGGCAGATTGTGTCACTTTGCCCACAATTGGGCAGGGATTTCGACAGATTGTTTGGGTATTGGACACAGTTCAGGGTTACCGCATAGAATTTTCTCAGATGCCTGTTCAAATCTCCCCCCCCCTCCTTTTTTCCCAACAAGACATGAATTTCATAGACTTTGAAATTCAGAAACTGTTGTCAAAACAAGCTATTGCACCAACCTTTCTCCACCCAAACGTTTTCTGCAGCAATGTGCTTTTAGTTCAGAAAAAGGGTGGAGGTCAGAGGCTGGTTTTAACCTCAGAGAGCTCAACCCGTGCGTGGTTTACCGCCATTTCAAGATGGAGGGTATTTACCTTCTGCGGGATATGCTCCAAAAGAGGGATTGGATGGTACGTCTAGATCTCAAAGACGCCTACCTCTCCATTCCAATTTTTCCTCCCCACAGATGTTATGTTCAATTTCAGTTGTGAGATCAGTGGTACGAGTACCTCTCCCTTCCCTTCGGCCTCTCATCAGTCCCTTAGGCATTCATGAAAACTTAGGAAGACAGTTTGGAATGTCTGAGAGAGATGGATGTTCTCATGATCGTCTACCTAGACAACATGATTTTGATGGCACAAAACAAGGATCAAATCCTGATACACCTATCTTGGACAGTATGCCTGCTTCGAAACTTGTGGTTCGTAATCAATTAAAAAAAATCCATGATGATTCCTTCACAACAGATTAAATTCTTGGGGTTTCAGATGGGCTCGATCAAGGCCCACATACTTCTTCCACCTCCAAAGGTGAAATCCATCAAACAGGAGTTGAAGTCAACTCTGTCCAAACAGATGGTATCTTTGAGATCTCTGGCTCATATTGTGGGACTGTTATCTTCTTCTATTCAAGCAGTGCTCCACGGTCCGTTACACTGCAGAGCCCTTCAACGCTTGAAAATCCACTACCTCGAGGAGGCTTTAAGCTGCGATTGCCAGGTTCACTTATCTCCCGAAGCTCAGGAAGGACTCCAGTGGTGACTTCTTCACTTGGAAGCTTGGAATGGCAAAGTCATCATTGAATCCAATGCCAGCCACTGGGGCTGGGGAGCAAGGTGCGGGGACTATTCTACCAGCGGTCAATGGTTATCACAAGAGCTAAGACTTCATATAAATTGCTTAAAGCTTTTGGCAGGCTCATTCGCCATAAAGTCCCTCTCACCAATGAAGCAACTGCTGCATTCTTCTTCGGATGTACGATGTGTCAGCGGTTCGCTACATCAAACGATTGGAGGTACCAAGTCTCGCATTCTAGCAAACATCGCCAGGGAATTTGGCCCTTCTGCCTCTCTCAGATGATTACGGTGCTTGTGGAATATCCTCCCGGCAAAGACATCCTTGTAGCGGATTGGAACTCTAGGTTTCTAATGGACTACAGTGACTGGAAGCTCCACTCCCACATTTTCCAGAAGGTTTTACGCTTCCTGGCTCCGTGTCAAGTGGACCTTTTTGCATCCCATCTGAATGCTCGACTGAAGGAATTTTACAGTTGGATACTGGATCCAATGGCCCTGGCTACGGATGCTTTTTTTCAGAATTGGACCTGCCAGTTGAACTACATGTTCCTTTGCTATGATTCCGAGAGTCACAGCTCAGGCCCTGTGACTGTTGGCATCCTTAATCCTGATTACTCCTGTCTGGAAAATGCAACCATGGCTCCCAGCCCTTCTAGAGATGTCAATGTCCCTTCCTATTCTCCTTCCTGTATTCCCACATCTTCTCTTAGATCGGGTGGGCTCTCCCCATCCTCTTCTCCTCCAAGGCCACTTAGCTCTTTCGACTTGGATGATATCGGGAGACAAGGACATGTCGAGGGCATTTCAACAGCAGCTGCCACTTTTATACAAAAGGCTTGGGCTCCTTCCACCCACAACCTATATTCTCCTGCATGGAAGAGATGGGTGGGGTGGTGTCTTCAGCGGTAGATGGTTCCTGTGGGTTCGGAACTGAAGTATGTTCTCAATTGTCTGAGTGTGCTGAGTCTGGATTATGTTACAGGTCAGTAAATAATTTCAGTTCAGCTTTATTTGCTGGGCACGAGCTCATTGATGGCAAACCGGGAGATATGCATCCTCTGGTGTGTAAATTGTTGAAAGGTATCAGGGTGGCGAACTCCACCAAAGACTAGATATTCACATTTGTAGAATGTGAATAGTGTGCTATCCCTGCTTGATTCCTGACCAGATAATTCTGATTTGTCCTTGAAACAGATTTATGCTAAATTAACCCTGCTTTTATGTTTGGTTTCATGTCAAAGGGTGTCGGCTGTCAAGGCCCTTGACATAGCAGGTAGGTTGTTTTCTCCTGATGGTGTTTCATTTCTTATTCTAAGAGGACGAAGACTATGTACCGGGCCATAGATTACCCGGCATTTCCTCACAATGCAAAACTATGTGTAGTGAAATATTTGAAAGTTTATGAAGAACGCACTTTGAAACATACTGCTGATCCCCTTGGCCCTCTGTTATTGGCAATTCAAAAACCCTTTAGACCAGTATCTGCTGCGAACTCCTTGGCCTGTTTGGTCCATTGCATCATGGCAGAGGCTGGTATTGATGTGTCTGTTTATGGGGCTCATTCTGCTCCAGGGCTATGGCATCCAAGGTGTTTGTTTTAGGATCCAGGTTGGAAAATATTCTTTGTACCACTGATTGGTCACCTGACTCTGTATTTAAGATATTTTATTACAAGCCCATTGTGCATGCTTCTTCTGTTGTGGTTTGTCAACTTTGAACCAGCTTGATCGGAGGCTCTGATCTTGCCATAGAATAAAATGTTTTCTAGCAAATGTGACAAGAATTTTAGGTTCTATTAAGGACATGGAGGCAAGGATTATCCCACCCGTTGGGACAGGTAAGCTGTGTTAGGTCACTGAATTAAGGTCTATGTTGTATATCATGACTGTTACTGTCCTTTTTTGCCCATCCTTGTGAATATTGCAAGGGTGTGGCACTGAGTTCATATCTTTCTTTTAATTTCAGGCTCCAATCGGAAACAAGGCTGAAGTGTCGATGAGCTACAGTTCCCTTTGTGTATCAGTGTTTCTCTGGACTTCTGTGAATCTTCATTGAAGCTGTTCCTTGAAGGAGTTCCAGGTCCCGTGATTTGTTTCTGTTATGGACTTTATTTCAGCAATAAGTTGGACTGCTATTCACACAAAGAAAGAGGCAGTCAAGATTTTGCCTCTCTGTTTTCTAGGTTATGTTTATGCACTATTGGTAGACTGTTGAGGAGGAATTGTTCAAAGTCACTTGGGAAATGTAGTTTATATGTGTGTATTTACAGTTTTTTGATTGGCTGCTATTTAGAGTAGTAAAGATGGAGAAAGCATAATCCTCACCTACGTGTCCTTAAGAGAATCTAAAATTCTTGTTGCAGATGCTAGAAAATGTTCTATTCCCCTCTGGCTCCTTAACAGAGCATGTGTTCAAGGCCTAAAGTGTGCATGTCAGGTTGCCCGCAGTCCGTGACCTGTCCTACCCGACACGTGTACTGGACTTTAGACGAGGCTGCATTGCCAATCAGTAGGATTGGCCATGCCCTGCCTTAAAGTTAACGTCGCCCCAGCAGGCCACACTGGGTAGGGAACGGCATTGACAATGCTGAACACTGGCAGCCTTTGGTATTTTTTTAAATTATTCAATGGTGCCTCACTGCTGACTGGATGGGGCTTCGGGGTTAAGGGGGGTGACGCTCCTACGCCCCAGAGGAGGAACCATCACTGGCTAGCACCTAACAAGCACTAGGACAACTAATGCTCTATTGGCACAGCGAAAGAAGATAGGCAACTGGACAATGTACACAACAAGCACTGGGACAATTAATGCCCTGTAGTACATGGAAGCTAGCATAGAACAAGGATACAGACATAAAAAAAACTCAGTCTCAAGGAAGCCAAATGGTCAACTGAGCAAATAGGCAGAAACAGATGACTAACAGGGACAAGGCAACAATGCAGAAACAAGCTTGAATGGAAAGGCAGAGCTACAAGAAAAAATACTGTCAGAAAGCAGAATGGTGAACAAGGTTGAGACAGCAAACAAATCAAGGCACAGCTGAAGAAGTTATATCATTCAAAATGCTGGTAGGATGCCCATTAAAATATGTCCTTCCAGTTCACACACATAAAGGGTGGGACTGGTTGTGACAAGGAAAAGGTGTGAGAAAGCTGCAGCTTGGGTCAGCTGCCTGAAAAGCACATACAGATATGAAGTAGCTAACATCAATAGAACTAAACTCTGGAATGAAATGCATTTGGTTTCACGTCTTGGCTGGAAAACATGCATTAGAATAAAGTGGCATGATGAGGGTGCTGACATAGGCTCAAAGTAGAATCAAGTTCTGTGAAGAGCTCCTCACCAGCTTGCTGCCTCATGGAAGGCATAGAAGTAAAAGTATGCAACAGTAGATGGGAATCAAAATCTGGACCAGGATCTGGAATGGGTATGGTTTGAAAAATGATCAGGAAAGTATATGAATGAACACAGGAGTGGCATGTGTACTAAATTAGTATTCAATCAAAGACACCAGGCAGTGCTTTCTGCTGGCAGGATGAAAGGGTATTGCACAATTAGAGTGAGCTGCCTTAGAACATTGTGCATTGTTTCCCAAAAAGTAAAAATGCCTTAATGCATATTATTCAAGAGAGTTTTGCAATTGCTTGCTGAACAGAAAGCTGTAGCTCTCATAGGGACCTGTTCACAAGGGAATTTGTGAGAATGGGAAGTAGCACTCCAGTAGTACTTATTTCCATAATCATAAATGCTATTCACAAATCTCAAGCTGGTGATCTCTGCCTCTGCCTATCCTATGTGCAGAGATCTCCGCCTGAAGTGCGGAGTTCTCTGTTTTTCTAGTAAATGTGGGAGGGACAAATGGGAGTGGATGTAAAATGGGGTTTATTTACTACTAAATGGGTGGGGGTTAGCAACATTTTATAGAGGTGTTTAGGGAGGGAAATGCAAATAATAAAACACACCAACAAGAGTAACACAATTGCTATTCACATAAGTTGAAACTGAATCTAATACATTAGTGTACTAATGAAAACAGAGGCTCACATCTACTCCTGCCAAGCCTTGAAATAAGTCAAGAACCACAAGGATCTAGTCACCAGTTCTGGTATATGCTCTTGTAGAACTTCATGGAGAAAAACAATAACACCTAAAGGGCAAAATATTCAAATAAATTAAAAAATATTTTGAATATCTAAAACAAATGTTTACAATTTGATGTTGTTTTTATTTATTTTAATATAATTTTAAAAATTCAACAATTTTGTAGGCACCAGTAATATAAACCACATATTTTAACAAGGCTTCAAGTCATGCACCATACCTGCTTCTGCAAGGGGGGGGGAGGGGTGCTGGTGAACAGCCCGGCCTCCTCCACACTAATCAACAAGTGAAACTCATTTCAACAAATCACAAAGATCTTGCCCACATAGAAAGCAAAAGTATACAATAAGTGATGGATGGAATGCTTGAATTATTCTCATCCACTGGCAATTTCATGGGCTGCATCCCAGTCCATTGTTATTTTGCACACCATGCCACCTCAGTTTGGACTCAGCTACATGCAAAACAGTCTTGACTCTGCTGCAATGGGAACAATCCAGCCCGAATTGCCAAACTCGGTCCACTGAGCCAGAATATAAGTAACCTAGGGCCAATTTTTTCCCTTGTTATGGGCTCATCAGCTAGGTGTAGCTTGGTTCCAGTCACACATTGTGCATGGGACCCATATCTGGGCATACCAGTCCCACTTACGGCAACATACTAAAGTATACCTAAAGTGATGGATGGAATGCTTGAATTAACGTCAACCACTGGTAATTACTTGGGTCGCATCCCTGTCCATCATTATTTTGCACACCATGCCACCTCAGTTGGGACCCAGCTATATGCAAATCAGTCTTGACTTTCTCTCCATTGGGAACCACCCAGCTCGAACTGCCAGGTCAGGTCCTCCCTGAACCAGAACACAAGCAAACCAGGACCGGTGTTGCCCTTGTTATAGGCTCATCAACTGGGTATTGCTTGGTTCCAGTTACACAGTGTACAGGACCCAAGTCTTGGCATACCTGTCCCACTTATGGTTACATACTAAAGTATACAAAAAGTCATGGATGGAATGCTTGAATTAATCTCACCATTACTAAACAATGGGGGAACCCAGACGAAAACCGAAGGACCTGGGTATGGAGTAGTACAAAAACAATTAGTTCCATAGGAATTATTAGACAGTGATAGTACTCAAAATATCCAAAAACAGACACTCAAGGAAATGCAAAATTGTTGAATTTTATCATGAATTTGATCATAGGTACAGATTTACTTTTTAAATCATAAATTTGAACATAAATACATTTTTACTTTTGTAATTTTGTAATAAAGTTGCTCAAAAGTGGGTAAAGGTGATTGAAAAGAGTGCACGTGGAAAAGATCAAGTGAAAGGAAAAAGATTATACATTAAATCAATATATACAAGTTGAAGACTGGTGGGGGGCCTCGCAATCAGGGCCAGCCGGCTCCTGGGGGCCGATAACTCGATACTGTCAAATGTCCACAAGTACCTAACAAATGGACGTGCTGGAAATTTAAGGCATGTCCATTCGCCAATTGTGAGTCTGACTGAATGTATTCAAACTACAAAGTAAAGGCAACTCACCTATAAGTGATTGAATCAACAGTGGGGTCTGCTGGTATCCAAAATAACCACAGGGCGTGTGGATTGTAAATTCATAAGTCCAGTTCCTGTGTCAGGAGTGTAGCTGAAATTAATTAATTACACCCTGGCGTCAATAATCACACAGGCTAATTGAGGGAAAATATGCCCAATAAAGAAGTAAGTCAAAGGGTACTTACCCCCCGCAATTAAGACAAGGGTCCCGAAATGTGGAATAAATCCACCAAATTTTCCGTAAAGGTATCAAAGCCGATTTAATTGGTTCTAAAGAATAGACAAGGGAGGGAACTTTAGTAAATCAGTCCATCATGCATGATGGAAAAATTATTGTTACCTTGTAACGGCGTAATTCCGTTCCCCCTTTAGGTGCAGGGGTTGAATTGTAGAAGTTCCATCCTCACCCTTGGGCTCTGTAAGCGCGAGCGGGTAGGCACACGCCCCCTTCCCATGAAGCCGGCGGACGCCAGACGGTCACAGCAGCTAGCGACTGCTTCGCTGTCCTCTCCAGCGCGTGCATGCTGACGTGGCGATTTCTACAGATAAGTCTGATCCCCAAGAGCCTTTTTTCATTGCTTTTTTCATTGCTGTTGGTGGGACGGTCAGACCGCACAAGGTATATGCAGACCCTCCCAAGGTAACAATCATTTTTCCATCATGCACGATGGACTGATTTACTAAAGTACTCTCCCTTGTCTATTCTTTAGAACCAATTCAATCGGCTTTGATACCATTACGGAAAATTTGGAGGATTTATTCCACATTTCGGGACCCTCGTCCTAATTGCGGGGGTAAGTATCCTTTGACTTACTTCTTTATCTGGCATATTTTCCCTCAATTAGCCTGTGTGATTATTGACGCCAGGGTGTATTTCAGCTACACTCCTGACACAGGAACTGGACTTATGAATTTACAATCCACACGCCCTGTGGTTATTTTGGATACCAGCAGGCCCCCACTGTTGATTCAATCACTTATAGGTGAGTTCCCTTCACTTTCGCAGTTTGAATATATTCAGTCAGACTCGCAATTGGCTAATGGACATGCCTTAAATTTCCAGCACGTTCATTTGTTGGGTACTTGTGGACATTTGGCGGTATCGAGTTATCGGCCCCCAGGAGCCAGCTGGCCCTGATTACGAGGCCCCCAACAGTCTTCGAACGGTTTTACTAGGTGAGTTTCTCCACCATTAACAGTACCCTGCACAAACATTCTTATAGTTTTGGGAATTGATTAGACCCCCCCTTTCATTTGTTTACACAGGTTGCTTGTTACTATATCCTGATGAAGACCCCCCTTTCAAGGAGTTAAATGGCCTACCTTCCACTTGGGGTCAAAACGTCGACACATACTAATTACCTGTACCGGAGTTATGATTCTCGTCTTACTTCTGTTTCAAACACATAGTGTACTAAGGAAGACATTGTGAATCAGTAGTATAAGGCTTCTTTTGTATGAACTTGTATATATTGATTATAAGTATAATCTTTTTCCGTTCACTTGATCTTTTCCATGAGAACTCTTTTCAATCACCTTTACCCACTTTTGAGCAACTTTATTGCAAAATTACAAAAGTAAAAATGTATTTATGATCAAATTTATGAATTAATCTCAGCAACTGGTAATTTTTCAAGCCGCATCCAGATCCATCGCTATTTTGCACACATGAAAAAACATTTCTTTGCCTATGTTGGTGACTATCTTTGTTTTTTGCACCTCATTTTGAGGGCCAATTATTTCAAAAGGAGAAAGTAAAGAATGAGAGAGAAGAAAAGGAGCAGGGGAGAGATTTTTTACTAAGTGCTTAGTAGGTTGGTTAGGTGAAGTTTAGGTAATTTTAATTGAAATAAGTTGTTTTATTAAGTGTAATGTGTTGTTAGATAGGTAAAGATGTTGGCGTGTAACTGCTCTGTATCTATGAAGGGTAATGGGACAACAAAGAGGCATGAGTGATGTTGAAAGAACTAGTTGCGAGAGAAGGGTGTTGAGTTCTTCCCTAACCTTATGGCAGGTTTCCTGGAACCGATAGGCCATATTACAGATCATAATGCATGGTGTGAGGATGTGCTATTGAAGAGGAAGAAATGGAGAAGGGATCTAGTGTCACATGCCGGATGTCCTGGAGATGTCCTTCACCCAACTCCTCTCATCTGCCACCTTGTTTTCAGGGACTTCAGTTCCTGGGTGCATGCCTCCAACACCAATGCATTTATATGGTCACTCAATTCTTCATAAAAGCTATCTCTAGGGACACTTTCTCACTCTACTCACAATTGTCAATTCCTCCCCCACTCAAAGAATCTTTCCAGAATCCCTTAAAACGGAGCAGATCCTTCCAATCCCAAAGAAACCTACACTTGGCACGGATGATCTTGCCAAGACCTGGACCATCACTCACCTACTATTCATTGCCAACCTTATTGAAAAAAACTGTCAATGTTCAAATCTAAGATCACATTAATGCTGACCATCTCCTCCAAAACTACCAGTCTTATTCAACTCATGTTGCAGCATGGAGACTGGAACCTTATACATTATAGTCAATGCCCTCCTGACCACAGATAAAGATGCCCCCTGCCTCCTGATTTTGCTGTACCTCTCAGCTGCCTTTGACACAGTCAACCACCCCTCCCTCCTACACATTCTGGAGTGTCAAATTAAATTGACTGGCAATGTCCTTCACTGGCTCTCTTCCTACCTTTCCAACTGAACCAGTTTGTTCAACTAGGCACATCCAGATTCCAAAAGATCCCAGTGAAATGTGGAGACCCCCTAGGGCTCCATACCGTCCCCTGTCATCTTCAACCGCAACATGGAGCCACTCTGTGTTCTATTCACAGATAACAAAGGGGATGATGGACGGAGCGCTTGAGCTAATCAAACACTCACCCCCAGTCAACTGATCTGGGTTTAATCCATCATCATTCTTTAGCTCACTCCACCACCCCAGTTCAGACATGGCCATATGCAGATCAGTCTGACCCTGTGCCAGTTGACTGGGGGTGAGTGTTTGATTAGCTCAAGCGCTCCGTCCATCATCCCCTTTGGTATCGCTTTGTTCGCCCTAAGTTGGCAGGGTATGCCCAGACGTGGGTCCCTTGCTCACTTTGCCACTGGATTCAAGCTAGCCTGGCTGATGACGGCTGAATAGCCAGAAACCGGTCCCAGGATGCTTGTTTCCGGTCCAGGGAAGACATGGCTTGGCAGTTCGGGCTGGACTGTTCCCATGAGGCACAGGGTCAGACTGATTTGCATATGGCCATGTCTGAACTGGGGTGGTGGAGTGAGCTAAAGAATGATGATGGATTAAACCCAGATCAGTTGACTGGGGGTGAGTGTTTGATTAGCTCAAGCGCTCCGTCCATCATCCCCTTTGGTATTGCTTTGTTCGCCCTAAGTTGGCAGGGTATGCCCATACGTGGGTCCTTGCTCACTTTGCCACTGGATTCAAGCTAGCCTGGCTGATGACGGCTGAATAGCCAGAAACCGGTCCCAGGATGCTTGTTTCCGGTCCAGGGAAGACATGGCTTGGCAGTTCGGGCTGGACTGTTCCCATGAGGCACAGGGTCAGACTGATTTGCATATGGCCATGTCTGAACTGGGGTGGTGGAGTGAGCTAAAGAATGATGATGGATTAAACCCAGATCAGTTGACTGGGGTGAGTGTTTGATTAGCTCAAGCGCTCCGTCCATCATCCCCTTTGGTATCGCTCTATTCACAGATAACAGCATTAATATTCACCAATATGCCGATGACTCTACTCTACTTGAGCACAACTTGAAAGTCTTCTCTGCTTCGGAAATCCAACACATCAAGCAATGGCTGCACATCATCCAGGCATGGATGTACAGCACCTACCTGAAGCTCAACCCAATCAAAAAATAATTCCTGTTCTTTGTCAAGAAAAACATACACGAAAGAAAACAAACCAGACAATGACCTTGATGGCTTCGAAACCCAACTTTCACTGACTGCTAAGTCACTTGGATTTACCCTACACACCACCCTCATCCTCGAGAAATACGTTTGTTAAAAAAAAAGAAATGGCTTAACACAAGCTCTGTCTTCTAAAGAAAGTGAAACTAGTTCTTCCAGAAAGTGAATTCAGAACTGCTGATTAGGCCTCATACTCTGGCATCTAGGTGGTTGCAATGCCCTTTTCTTTGGCCTACACGGACTCCATACTGACGACCCTTAAGGGTATCCTACACACTGCAGCACATCTCATCCAGGCCTAATGAAATATTATGACATGTGCTCGGCTGTTATTTGGCTAGGTTTATTCTATAAGAATGCCACATAAATCCTCCTATGTGGCCACCTTTTCTGGTCAACTGAGGGTGTATGGAAGCAAACTATGTAGCTCCATGTAATGATCAACAACAAAGGTTATTACATCATGTATCTCTTCCTTGAGTGGGGATACCTTTATCTTGGAATCTGTAGGGGGTGTGTTGCATACTTTAAGGCAGCCCAAGGGGAAGAGGATAAGGTGTGATGTGGGCTGTATTTATATGTTTGAATTGATAATGTGGGCCTGCTGTTTTATGTTTTGGACCATGTGTATAGTGTTTCTTCATCTCCTTCCATTTGGGGTTCTCCATCCCAGCGGTGGTGATCTCCACCTTGGCAGTGGAGAACTTCCCAGACAGATGTATAGTGGAAATCTGACCAGAAACTTTGTACACAGTTGTAATTTCAAAGGTAAGAGGCTACACCCCTTGCATAAGGGGATAGAGACTCGTAGAAACCTACTGCAAGGTGAAGATGTCTGCCCATAAATTGGTGAATACCATCCAGGCAGAGATTTCAACCTAGTTGTAAGGCAGAAATAGACATATGCAGACACTGCACATAGATTACTTTTTGTGAAAAGTCCCCATAATGTGCATTCCACAACTAGCACAGTATAGGAAAATTCAGTGACAATATAAAATGCTAATATAGTCTTCAAATTAATATAATAAAAATGCTTCCTCACATGTACACAACTGAACATCTACAATTCCTCAAACATATGTAATCCTATTAAAATCTTTTTTCTTCTCTTCTTTCTTACCGTTCTCTTTCCCTCCCTATCTTTACCCCTTATATTCTCCAGTGCCTACTGCAATAAACTCCAGGGAGTTATAAAGGGTGATACATGTGGCAATGGGCCTTCAAAAAGCAGCTTTCAATGGTGCAGCCCCGAGGTAAATGCTGATTCTGATATGACATTAGGAAATTTACTTTTGCTCTTTTCCCTACAAATTTGGAACAAGGCCTAAATCTTGCTTATCCAACATGAAGCCTGTGGGCCACCATGTTATGCTATGTTATGTAGATTTGTATAGCGCAGCTTATCAACGGAGGGGGTATGCAGGCACAAGAGCAGGAGCATGAGCCCGGCAGTGCTCCTAGTTTAGCTGACAGGTCTTCAGATTTGTGCGAAAGTTGAGAAGTGGAGTGGCAGTCCTGATGTGGTGCGGAAGTTCATTTCAGTGTTGGCGGCGAGGAAGGAGAAGGTGCGTCCTCCTGTCTTGCTTCTGCAAATGTGGGAGATTCAATTTAGGGAGAGAGAGATGGAGCGTAGCTGTCTGGAAGGTTGGTAAAGTTGGAGTCAGTTGTTGAGGTACGCTGGTCCTGTGTTGTGGAGGGCTTTGTAGGTGTCGATGAGCAGCTTGAATCTGCGACATTTCTGGATGAGTAGCAAATGTAGCTCAGTGAGGTAGTGAGTGATGTGAGCACCTCTAGGGATGTCTAGGATGAGTCTGGTAGTGGTGTTTTGGATGGTCTGGAGTCTTTGCATGAATTGGTTGAAGATGCTGACATAGGGTGTGTTGATGTTGACTAGTTTGCTGGTAATGAGGGCCTGGGTGATCATGCGTCTTGCGTGCATTGGGAGCCATTTGAATATCTTGCAAAGCATCCTGAGGATGTGGCAGATGGATGCGATCACTGCATTCCCTCAAATGTAGTTTACCCAAACCATGCAGACGCTGTCCACATGGCTGGGACAGGCTGAGAGAATTCTCATCCACATGGATGGTTGATGCTGCTCTGACATGTAACAGATGGAGGGGAAAACGGATTTTGCAAAATTACAACCCTAATCCAGAGTGATGGAGGGTTGAGAAGCCCATTTAGAAGCAGAGTATTTAAGATCCATTCAGGAGCAGGGCAGCAGATGCAAACTGCATCCAGTCTACAAATCAAAAACATTCCAAGAAGACCACGCCAATTCAGCGAAAGCATTTTGATTCCCTATTTGGGAAGTTTAAAATGACAAACTAAAATAAGGGAAAGCCCTGGCTTTGTATACAATTCATAGGCTATGTGTTGGAAAATGGCCTTTTCTGCAGGGTCACCCCCAGACCCTTTGCCTTTCTCCTCCCCCTTTTTTCTGAATTTGTTTTTGTTGGCCTTAGGACTCTGTGCACTTTACCACTGCTAACCAGTATGAAAGTGCTTGTGCCAGTGGGCCTGCAGCACTCATTGTGCCACCCACCTAAGTAACACTCTAAAACTTGTCCCAAGCCTACCATTGCAATCTGAATGCAGTGTTACATTGTATTGCATTTAAAACCCCTTGCCAAGCCTTAACCTTCTCTTTTATTATATATACGTCACCCATAAGGTAGGCCCTAAGTAGCCCATAGGGCGGGGTGCTATATAAATAAAAGGTAGAACCATGTGCTTTTAAGATTTGCATGTCCAGATAGTGACAAACTCCCAAATTTGTTTTTCACTACTATGAGGCCTGCTCCTCTCATAGAATAACATTGGGGATTCTTTATTACATTTAATAAGCTGTAATTCCTAATTGAGAGGGAGTAGATCTGTCATGTTTGGTACCTATGGACTTGTAATGATAAATCCTCTTTAATGGCAAAGTCGGATTTATTATTACAATTCTGAAAATGCCACTTTTAGAAAGTTGGCTTTTTTCTGCTCTTAGCCCTGTGTGCCTGCAGCCAATATCTGATTGCATGTCTGGGTTGGGTGACAGCTGGTCTTTGTGTATTCCCGCTAGACAGCCACACACAATGGGGCTTAGAGGTGACTTAATGGGCCATCCTGGGAGGATGGGAGGGAGGAGCTGGGCACAGCCTCACACTTACACCACAATAGGGTGTGTCCTGTCCACACGCAAAGGGTTGCATACCCCCCTATAGTGAGTCTGGAGCCACAGCAGCAAGGGAGAATCTCTGTGCTCTTTAAAGACCCTTCTTTGAAGTTTGCCCCACTTCAAAGGTGCCACTGGGTATACAAATTGGACCTCAGATCCTACCACTTCAGTACCCTTTTGGACCTGTGGATACTCTGCCAGGAAGAAGGACTGATGTACTGTCTGGAGCCTGCCTTGAACCTCAGAGGTGAGCCCTGCTGTTGAGCCCTGCGTCTACACCTGCACCCACGACTGCCAGAAGTGACTCCAAGGGCTAGTTTGCTGACCTTCTGTTCAGAGCCACAGGGACATAACAGGCTCTCACCATCTTAAACCTGTACCTAGACCCAGACTGAGTGAGTCCTAAACCCCCAAGAGGTCTCCATCCACTCATGGACCATTGGTTGGGGTGCTAAAGGTGCCCAGATGGCCATTTTCCAAAACTGAGGACTTAAACAAAATGTAGCCAAAAAGTACTTTGAGAACCAGAAGGAGACTGGGACCAGCCTGCTTGCCTATCCGCCCGAGGTGCATCACCTGTCAGATTAACTTCACGGCTTCTCCTGCTACGTTCTTCTCCGCAGCAACAAATCCATTTCAGCTGTCCTTCCCCAAAGGGGTATCTAACCTCGTAGAACTGTCTTCAGCTTCCTGCTTGGTCCCGCTGGATATTTTCGACTTCCATCTCGACGACTAAGTCCGAAGGTAAACGTCTTCACCTTGGCTTCGCTCTAAGGCTATCTGTCAATGACGCTCCCTCATCAGACACTTCTGCAGCCTTCCCCCACAGAAATTCTACCTTCTCAGACACTTTTTCTTCAAATAAATTTGTAATCAGAAGGTAAGCGATGACCGAGCCCAATCCACTTCTTGTATCTGACCCCCGCTCCATTGTGGTCGGCCTTAACTTTTGACTTTGCCCAGGCCTAGTGCAACCAAATGTCAGCTATTGGGGCTTTTATCTTTTAGGCCCGATTTTACAGTATATTCTATAAAAATTAATAACTCCAGTTCTACTGATTGTTTTTTGTCATTTTGGGGTCAAATAATCTATTTAAATTTAGTCTATTGTTGTAAATTGGTTTGGGATTTTTCTTGTGTTGTGTTTTCAACTTATTACTATTTGTGTGCTGTGTAAATATTTTACACATTGCCTCTAAGTTAAGCTTGGCTGCTTTTTGTGCCAAGCTACCCTAGATTAAGCACAGATTAATTTAGTGACTTTTTGTGAATCACCCTGCAAGAAATTGTGGTTGTTGCTTGACCAGGGCTCACACTCCAGTCAACCAACACCCCAATTTCCCACACTATGTAAATACACGCAAAGGAGATTTTAACAGCAGAGAAAAATAGTTGCATTTTAAGCCAGCATTTTGGGCACATATTTCTAGTTGAGAAAATTTCTAAAGACCTTGCACATATCTGTAGTTATACGCAAGCTTGCATAAATGCACAAAATATATAGGGAGAGGAAGGAATGAGGAAGAAAAAGATGAAAAGAAAAACGGGGAAGAGAGACAGTGGGAGAGAAGAAAGCGAGGTAGAAATAGGGAGAGAAAAGGGGAGAGTGAAAAGCAAAAGGAAAAGAGAGAGAAAAAGGGAGGGAGAATGAAGAAAAAAAGAGGGGCGATAGACCTAGACAGAAGAGATGCGAGGGTGAAAGTGAAGAAGAGGGAGAGTGAGTGGAGGAAGAGAACGATGGCTAGAGAAAGGAAGGGGAGAAAAGAGAGGAAGACAGAGGAGGGACAGAGGAGTGAATCAATGTGAGAGAGAAAGGAGGGAGAGGAAGGATGTGAAAGAGAAAGGAAGGGATGAGAGAGAAAGCAAGAAAGGAGGAGAAGAGAGAACAGGAGGAAGGGGAGAAAGAGCGTGGAAAAGAAAAGAGAGACAAGGAGGAGGGAGAAAAACAGAAGGTGAGAGAGATGAGGAGGAGGTAAGTGGAGAGACGGATGATGTAGAGGGGACGTCACTTTACTGTGATGTTCTCGCGAGCCAGGGAGCTGTCGAGAAAAAATATAAGAGGTTGGCTACTCCTGTACTAAACGAAGCAGCTGCGCTTTACATTAATGGTTAATTTATGGGGAAAAAATGTTAAACACATGAAGTGATTGGAAACTCAGTAGTTTTGGCTACCTCGTTTTTACCTAATATTTGCCAATGGGAAGCTGAATCGACATTCACACACCTTTGTAGGGGCCCAAAGATGGATTTGGTAGAGAGTAGATCACAGGCACCCAACATTCTGTAATCATAAAACATGAAATCCCATGAGACTTAATGAGGAGCAAGCGTTCTTTATTGGTATAATAGAGATCCATGGTTGCCAATAGCAGTGCAGGAAATATGTTAAGATAATTGTATTTAGTATTTCATTTCGAAAATGTCTCAGATAAGACAAGATGGAGAATGTACAGTCCTCAACCATTCAAATGTCTTGTGAAAGCGGCAAGCTCGGAATGCGCTCGGTTCGCCATCCATCTGGATTCAGCAATTCATTATAAACCTAGTCCTGAGCAATTTGCATATTTGCAAAGATGTACAAAAAGAACAATAATTGCTGCATTTTAGCGTCAATTTTGTCAGTCTCAAAAGTAACATCAAAAACAACAAGCGAAGCAGATGGTTTTACCATGTGACTGGCTTTCTCAGAACAGCGGTGCCCTAATTTAGGTCTATAGCTGAGCAGGAATATATGCAGATTGGTGCCTTTAACTATTTTACATTAGGGACATGCCAGCAAGTGTCCCTTTCAGGCGTACAGTAGAGTCATTAAGGCACAAAAAAATGTCTTGGGTTCTATTAAATGTGGTTAAAAAGGATTTTCATGCGTCCCCACTATACTGAATTCAATACACTGAAATCCTCTTATATAGAAGCCATTACACCACATACCGGTAAGGCCATCATTACGAGAGTTGGAGGAATTGAGTAAATCCGATGCAGTGGCCATAGGGGAAGTGAAGCACGTACATCTAGCGGCTGAAATTGCACAATAGTGAAACCAGAAAACCTGGGATCAATCCCGGCTTCCCCACTTGACCAAATAGTGTGATCATAGACAATTGATTTTTTTCACTTTGCCTTTTTTTTCTCTATTATCAAATATAAGATGTCCTCAAAATATATGACTTCAGGATGTGTGCTTTACAAAGATGGGCATAGGGGAAAGTGAAGCCATGTACATCTAGCGGCTGAAATTGCACAATGTGAAACCAGAAATCCTGGGATCAATCCCGGCTTCCCCACTTGACCAAATAGTGTGATCATAAACAATTGATTTTTTTCACTTTGCCTTTTTTTTCTCTATTATCAAATATAAGATGTCCTCAAAATATATGACTTCAGGATGTGTGCTTTACAAAGATGGGCATAGGGGAAAGTGAAGCCACGTACATCTAGCGGCTGAATTGCACAATGTGAAACCAGAAAATCTGGGATCGATCCCGGCTTCCCCACTTGACCAAATAGTGCGATCCTAGACAATTGTTTTATTTCATTTTGCCTCCCTTTTCTTTACTATCAAATATAAGATGACCTCAAAATACATGACTTCAAGATGTGTGCTTTACAAAACGTTCTCACTTTCCCATATTGTTACACGTTTGTTGCAAGATGTCTGTGAAAATGAAGATGTTTCTAAAGTAGTGAATGACACCATCTTTTCTTCTTACCCTTTACTTCAGTAAGTATAAATAAAAGTTTTCCCATTATTAAGCATTTTTCTCGATGTTAGTGCTGAGCCAGGCTGCTGCTGACCAGGTAAAGGTCAGGAGGGCTGGAAGCGGTCCCCTGGCCATCTTTGAGTATCACTGAGTTAGAGGGAGGAAGCCCAGACACTGAAGTGAGGAAGTGGAGATTGAGCTGCCTTTAGATATTCTATGAGGCTTTTGGCAAACAAGGAGCTCCTGGTTAGTCTTCCTGAATACTGCCATTTGGTAGATGATAGTGGTGAGTGGTAGAACTGCAGACCATTATGAATAGTTAGGAAGTTGCTAGGTGAGGCCTTACCTTTGCCTTTTTCAGATTACTCATCCAGGTGGGCGGATGGTAGCCAAGTGTATACACTTCACAACTCTTTATGCCTCTGTTGTAAGTTTCATTGGGATAGAGACAGCATGAGTGTTGCCTGCTGAATGAAGCATCACCCTACACAAAGGCTGTGTCTGGACAACAGCCTGGGAAGAAGAACTGTAGGTGTGCAAGCCACTGATAGCTCAGGTCAGATCAAGCATGAAGCCAGTCTGTGGGTGAGCTCGAGGTCTTGTTGGAACTTCAAGCAATAATAAGTCAAGCTTTCAAATAGACCAGGATGCGGTGTTATGGCTAGATCTGTAAACTTCGGAACTGGGGAACTAGGTTTGAGCCTGGGCGTCACCTCCACATCCTGTGATTCGGAACAAAACTGCAAAACAAATGTACAGAGGTAAAAACAGAGCATTAACATAAAAAGGAAAAATAAATAGATACCCATTAAGTGGCTGATTTATAGAAAGTGAAACCAGAAAACCTGAATAAAAATCACAGCTTGCCCGCTTAAATTGTGTGATATTAGGCAAATATTTTATTTCACCAAAACTCCTTTTTCTTTATTATCGCGTATGAAAGTACTTCAAAATATGTGAGTTAAGAACACCAGTTGTACAAAAACCTATTGTGTTTGATCAAATAGACTATAATGTTGCTCAATAACAATCTGGGCCATGTACACGACTTGCATGACAACTGTCTTGCCTCTTACTTCACTGATGGTTTATGTCTAAAAAATATCACTTTTAATAAGTACTTCTTAGTGCAGTGCTATGATTTAACAAATCTTCCACATGTTAAAGAAATACACTTTTTTGAATTTTGAATATACTTTATCAAATTTTACGTGATGTTAGGTGTATAATTTACATAGCAACCAATTTTTAGGGCTCGGCTAATGCATGGGCTCCAAGGGCCCGAGCCAGACCCTTGGCTTGGCATTGGGCCGGCTCTCCCTGTTAATTTGTTGACTCACCCACTTCTAAGTATAACCACCCCAAACCAGTTCTCAAGTGTTAAACAGTGGATATGCATCCTCTGTCTAGAAGTTGTGTATAAAAGTGGAACCGAACCCCCCACTTTGCTCCACTTTCAAGTCATCTATGACTAAGAAAGGGAGTGCTCCGCAGAGTGCTCAAAGGACAGCGGTTCAACCAGAGCTGAGGTCTGCCTAACAGCCAGTCTCTAGAGATGAGTGGACATCACCTGTTGTCTGGATAATCTGCTGGAGAAACTGTGTACCTGCACTGAAGCAACTAGAAGAATGCCTGCCTAATGAGAGAGATGAGGAGTCTGCCTGACACTGCAGGATTAGAGATTGTCCAGGGAGGAGTGGAGTCCAGTTCGTCCCCGGTGGCTGTGGAGTCAGGAAAAGAGAGACTGTACAAGAATGACCTGGAAGGGCCCCAGTACTTGTGGCCCCTGATACTCACTCTGAATTTGGTTTCTGAAAGGAACTGCAATAGTAAAGGCCCAATGGGGGCTACAAATGCTGATCTGCTCAGGCCCATTCTCTGAAGGCATAGTTGGGACGTCAAGTGAATAAATGCTGAATGCCCTCTTGGGGTTATATGTGCCCGGATACGGCTTGCATCTGGTGACTATGGAGGACTCCCAGGAGACTTCACCGACCTACCGTCATAGCTGCCTATGTTTATTCTAAATAATATACATTGTTCAACATTACTGGTACACTTTAGATAGTTTCTCTATGATCAACACAAGATGTACAGATTGATATATGAAATTTTGCACATAACTTGGGTTAGTTTAAGCAATTGTTTATATCATATTTGATAACAACTGCCAACAAACCCAAGGTGGTGACTGAATCCAACACAGCTTTCTAAGCAGAGGTGTAAAAGAATATGTAAATTTTTCGTGGCTCAAAACACCCAATTCTGGGGCCAGATTGCATGCATCGCAGTGGTGAACTACACAAGTTTGCACCATGTTTTGCGCAGTATTACAAGTGTGAAACACCACTTTCATTTGGTTTAAACGTCAGTCTTGCACCTGTTAATCAAATCAGATGCCATTTTGCACTGAACAACCTGTGCAAATGTTAGTACAAAGCTGCCAATATAGCAGAGAAAAAATATAATGTTTATATGTAATGCATATACACAGCATCTTATCCACACCGATTGGATTTATGTAACCATCTTCCTAAAGGCAGATTCAATTCAGAGTCCGTCTGAGAATAACCAATGTATTTACTAGAAGGGTGCCTTATAAAACCCCCTGGTGTGTCTTGATTCATACCATCTTAACTGATTCTGTTACCAACTGCTTGAAAGATGAATAAGAAAGACTTCGATTCCACAGATCCTTTATTTATGAATAACCATGTTATTTGTTCAAGGGATCCCAGTAGAATCTTACTCACTGCCTGTATTCAATATCCCTTGGATCCAACACGAATAACTGTTTAAATTGTGCAAACTCCAAGTAAAATTGACATTGCAATGTAGCCTGCAGTAAACATAAGAGAGACCTTAATGTGTTACAATGTATGAGATCAATACAAGTCTTCTTACCTCTAGGGTTAACGTGCCATACATCAACACTGGGCACAGTCTGGCATTTAATACTTCGAGAATAGGCTGCATTCATAGAGTAACTAAAGAAGTGTATAATACCTTTAAGAAGTACGTAATCAGTACTGCTTTACCATTTGCCATTTGGCGAGTTGCTATGAGGATCTAGTCATATCCCCCCGAAAGTTATAAGATAGTCATAAGACACAGCATTAGTTAATGATACACTTTCCAATTTCCATTGTAATTTCCATTTACTTCTACCAAACACCAAAATCTTAGCCTTAGATAAAATAATTTCAACTTAGGAAGCCTCTTGTCATTTTCTAAAGACCTTAAAGCTCCTTGAGGACTGTACGACAGTCAAACTCTATTGTTAGTGAGTTGAAGCAGGGCTAAGTGCAGACTCCACAGTGCCTGTTGGCTTAATATATTCAAGGGTATTACGTTGTTAATTGTCTTGTTCTGATATCACTTTTATGGAATGTAAGTCAATTATTGTCTTCCACCCATCTTCCAGATTGTTCAAGGACTGATTTTACTTATATTTTGGAATCACCATTGAGAAGGGAAATAATTCCAAGGATTGCCACTCTTAAATAGTGGATGTTGTATTGATCCTCTTCTACAGACTCGGTAGAAACCCAAACTATAAACGAACCCTCAATAGAGGCTGCATTTTTTCAGTGTCCTATTTTTATTTATATTATTTAGTTATGTATTTATTTATGCTATTTTTTTATATTTAAATATTTATTTATATATATTTTTATTCAATGTCCTATTTAAAGATGTTTATTCTACACCATTAGATCCCAGAACACCAGATGACTGACAGTGTTTATTGATTTCTGTAACTTTCTTTACTGATGGTGCATCCAAAGAGAGAGAACAACAGAGATTTTGGAGCTCTATCAATATATATAAATATATATTTGTGTGTATGTGTTTTAACTGAAAAAAAGAGCTTAGCTAACATTTGTAAAAAAAGATTTTTATTCACTGAAAAAACAAAGGTTAAAGTCATTGAGGGAAATTACTTTTTTACATGGGCACCACTATTTTTTGGACTGATGCAGCTGTTTTTTGACACTGTGATTCTGCTAACCAGGCCCCACAGCGTGTGCACAGACCCCTACAACATGTTGAAAATGGCTATACTCCCAATTGACATATTTAGCTTACCTGGAAGTCCCTAGTATATGGTACCTAGTGTACCCAGGGACTGTAAGATAAATGTCACTAGTGGACTGCAACACCCATTGCACCACCCACTACAGTGACAATGCATACATATCTGCAGGCCTACAACTGTAGTCAGTCTGGGAAGTTTTAAATTGTAAATTCAACCTGTCAATTATAACCTCTGTTGACAGGCATACACCCTCCTTTTAAATATTAAAAAGTCACCTCTAAGTAAGCCTTAACACCTGCAGGGTAGGGTGCATGGTATTTAAAAGCAGGACATGTAAAATGTTGATATTAAACATGTCTTTAGAGTGACAAGGCCCCAAAAGCTTTCTTCACTGTAGCAGGGATAGCTGTACCATAATAAAGCATTAGCATACAATATTTCATTACAAATTTTATCTTCACCTAGGAAACCACTGCAGACTTAATTCTTTGACTTTTTAAAACATTTATTACAAGCCCAATTCACTGGTAAAGTTGGATTTGTAACATGTTTTTAGACAGGAGAATTTTAAAAAGTCAACTCTTTCCTGCCTAAAAGCCTCTAGAACAATATGTGCACGAGTTTCCAACTGTCACCCAGGAGCTGAACAGCCCCCCTTAATGAGGTGTGAACTTGCTTGAAGAGCTGAGATAAAGCCATTGGGTGTGAGGAGGTGTTCTGTTCCTCTGGCAGGAGGACCATCTGGGCTGTGCCCAGGGAACTTAACTTCAAAGAGGCCTATCCTGTCACGCGTGAATGCTTCTTGACACCTGAGCAGGACCCTCTTTTCTCCCTAGTCAGCCAGCCACCAATCCCAGTAGGGGTAGGAGCTGTCTGCAGAACTGCTTTGAAGAGAAGACAGAGAAGGTGGTGCTGGGGTGGGCACAGGAGCCCTGCAGAGGGGAAGAAACATTATGCCATGTGGGATTTAGGTAGAGAGTGGCACTGTTGGATTATTTTCAGTAGGGCACACAGGGGCTACTGCAAAATTGGGCAGGGTGTACCTCTGGGAACTTTACCCTATTGCATAGGGAGGGGCCAGGAGTCACTGTATACAC
This sequence comes from Calotriton arnoldi, assembly GCA_963921515.1. NCBI lineage: Eukaryota > Metazoa > Chordata > Amphibia > Caudata > Salamandridae > Calotriton > Calotriton arnoldi. Next base: position 1,099,835 of record CAWUFW010003614.1, read on the forward strand.
AGGCTAGTGCCAGACATTTATGTGGCACCCCTGGGCACCCTTTCCAGAACACTGCAGGGACAGTGGAAGTCAGGAGAAGGACTGGACCTGTTGTTGAGACATTTGTGGAGATTGGAAATGCTGGACCTGCTCACACCTGCACCCAGGGCAAGATAGTACACTCTGGGGTCAATTGGCTGACCTCCTGCTCAGCTACAGGGACACAAGTATCGGCTGGAATCCCTTTTTCCTGAATGGCCTGATGACCAGTTCCAACTGCACTTGCACTGGATCCTGTTGATAGTTGCTGCTGGAATGAGTCTTGACTCCAAAGTGTTGATCCTGAGGTCCTTGGACCCCTAGCTGTGCCAAACTGTACTCATCCTAACATCCTGAAAAACCTAGCAAATAGAAATGTTTTGGTTCCAAAGACCCCTGGGGGACCAGGAAAAACCTGTCTAGTCAATGCCACAAGGGTGCACTGTCGCTGGGACAAAGAATCAGGTATTCCACATTAGCAACTCTGTTTCAGTGGGACATCATGGAGAAGGGTTCTGGCTTCATAGAGCCTTTTTCAGCTACATCTTGCAGCCATGCCCTGCTGGGAGAATCAGAGCTCCAAAAAAAGTGACTATGTTTGAACTTTGAAATCTTCACCAGAAACCTTCCCTATGTGTGAATTTTGGAATTCTTCAGTTCTGAGCTTTCCAGCCAAAAGTCAATGGCTTCACCAGGACTTGGTTTGATGGCTATCTGGCCTCATGGAGCACTTCTCAGCCATAGCTTTCTGCCTTACCCCACTGAGGATTTGTTACTTCCATTTCAGAGAAAAAGTCAGAAGATGAAACTTACGAATGGAACAACCTGGTTTGGTATCCAACTGGTGCTTCATAGCAACTCAGCCTTAAATCACACTGAGGACCTTGTCAAGCGCAACCAGATAACCACAGTTGGCGTTTAATGCATTTTGGTGCTATTTTTATTTAGAACCTTGAAAAATCATATCTATTGTTTCCCTTATTAGATATTTGTTGTTTTGGTGTCATTTTTGTCCATTAAATTATTCTCTATTTTTATAAACTGGAGTTGAATTTAAATTGTGTGTTGTGTTTTTGACAATTAACTGTTCTGGTACATAACCTAGCAAACTCTTACATTTAAAAAAACGCTAAAATACAAACGTTATTGTTTGCTGAGCTAACTATAACTTGTGCCCCCACCATGCATCGCTTATGACTTCATATATTACATTACTCATGACACATTAAATTACACTGCTAAACAGATGAACAATAAATAACAAACATCACACTTTCTAAGTAAAATGCTAACTTGCAGCCAAATGTATTGCAACTCTGTTTTTTTTCAGTTTTGTGCAGATTTGTCAAATTGTGTCGAAGCTATTAGTGGAAAAATAAAACGCTCTTCCTATTGAAACTTTCACCTAACTTGAACTACAAAGTAGTTACTTGTGGACAAGGCTCTGTGAGCCAAGAAGCATTGTGGGGTCCATGGAATGAAGGTTTTTTTAGTGAGCGTGTCCCTCCATCTGAACATCTGAGAGGTTTCCTAAATCTATGGTTAAAGTGACTGTATTGATAGGTGTTGGTATGCTACCCAAAACCACGGAAATATGCCAGTTATATAGTTTAGTGAACTAACTATAATTTCCGCCCCCCCATCATGCACTGTTTTTGACCTCACATATTGACTTTATTCTCACAAGGCTGAGGAAGATAGTGTGAATTTATAGAAAATGTGCTCTTATTTTAGCTTCTGGAGCAACCATGAGAGAAAACAGTTTACATTTCAATGGGGACCATGACCCTAAGTCCTGTAATGGCTGCCAAAACAGGAAGTCATTGTTGTGGCTAGCCAATCAGGGGGGGGGGTCTCATTGAGACTCTCCCTCCCCCTTGCCCCTGCCAATTATGGTGTGCACACCCTGTCCCCTTGTATATTTTTTATTTCACTTTCAGGACACAAGAACCATAACCATGAGTCATGTAAGGGCAGCCACGAACATATTGTTCATGTTGTGGCCAGCCAGTCATGATTCACTAGTCCCCTTACAGTGGCCAATCAGAGCATATCTAGACACCAACACTACAGATATACTGATGTTTTAACCCATTTCTGACCATGCTGAGAACCTCTTTATATAATGGCTGAACGGTTTACAAAGCACAAACAGAAAGCTTTCTGAGTAAAGTTCTAACTATTTATCAAATTTGGTGTAATCCAATTCAGATGGTTTTTCTGTATGTGCGACAGGATATTGCCAAGGAAATTAGCATGGGAAAAAAATGTTGGGCCCCAGCTCTCTTTTTCTGGGGCCTTGCTTAATAAATCACACAAACTAACTTTCCGAATAAGACTTTAGGTGGAAGAACTTTTCTTCTGGATATATATATATATATATATATATATCCAAAGTTTCCGAGTAAGTAAAGCGCACTCACAGAGGTCCAAGATATTTATCATAAGTTTATTGAACCGTTACGCGTTTTGACAGAATTGTCTTGTTCACACGATAAAGTTGTTCTGTGAGAGACGTGCATAAATACATAGAATAAACATAGACATAGGACTCAACATACATTAACTCTGTTTGTCAAGGTTATCATGGTGGCCATTTTGTAACGATAAAATTCATAGGCGTTTCAGACACAAATCTAACCAAATATATCATTTTACCATGTCTGTGCTGGCATACATTTACAGATTATGTATCATATGTACGCAAGTCACAAATTACATACGCAATTCAAAAACGTTGTATTCATAACATTGATGTATTGTATACTACAATAGTACCAGCGGTCTAGTGCCGTAATCTACTCTCATGTACTACTTTCCTAAGTTTGTCATAGGTCGTAAAATCATCGTAAAGTGTTATTGCATCTTAAATCTGTATGTTGCAACAACCTTGTTGATTAATTAATTCGAACTAGTGCCTTAAAACCTATGTATAAACCTTATGTTAAAAGAACCTAGTAGATTAATTCTTTCGGACTAGTGCCAATCAAACTATCAACGTAGTATATACCATTAGTAACTGAAAACAGATCTCACCATTGACCAAAGTATATCCCAATTTATCCAAAGTCTGATGGTAGTTACATTATTCAATTTAAATTAGTCTATGTACAAGTGTTTAAAATAAAAACAAAAAACCAAAACAAGAGTTCCTAAATAATAATATTCAAAGTGAAAACAGTGCTTCTAAAATATTTCTTATCTTGTGCTGGGTGATTACCAGTGACGTTGACGAAGAAAAGGGTAGGGAGCCTGTGATGTGACTTGTGTAAATGGTTCCCTTCCTTTCCTCCTAAATGAAAAGAAAAGAAAAGAGAAAAACACAAGATAAGAGAACAGTTTAAAATACTATACATCTCACAAAAATTATATACTGTACATTTTTGATAATCTTGTGTGTGAGGTGTACGTGACAGTAGTATCGATCATGAACATCTGGGCCATTTACATTTCATGTAGATGTGTTGCCAATTCCTCATCCAAATTATGGCCTTTCGGGAATCTAGTTTCTAATTCTAATATCCATTTCGACTCTTTTTTCCTGAGTGCTAGTTCCCGATTTCCTCCTCTTCTCCCTATATTGACTTGTTCAATGGCAAAATATTTAAGGAGAGAGTTATTCGATTGATGTTTCTCTTGAAAGTGTCGAGCTATGGGGTAGTGCAAATCAACCTTTGTGATGGCCCTAAGATGTTCTAAAATTCGTTTTTTAGCCATAAGCATTGTGCTTCCCACGTATCTTAATCTACATGGGCATTCCAGAACATAGACAACGTGAGTAGTACTACACGTCAAAAATTGTGTAATTAGTTTGTTCTTTTTAGAGCCAGGTATTTCAAACTCCTTGATCATATTACTGAATTTACAGGCCTTGCAATGTCCGCAAGGGTAGAATCCCTTAAGATTGTGTGTGTTGGTTTTATGGGATTCAGAGATATCACTCCTTACTAGTATGTCTCTCAGGCTTCTACCTCATTTATAGGTCACCATTGGTCTATCGCTTAACTCAGAACCAATGACTGTATCTGTCTTTAGGATATTCCAATTATCTGCTAGGATTTTTTGATCTCTTTAGATTGATGGTTAAATGTGGTAATTACCCTGCTCTGTGTGTTGGTTACTTCCTTGCTAGTATATGCTAGAGACTCTGTTCTGTCTACCGCTTTTATTTTCCTTAAAGCTTTGTTCAATACCCATTCTGGGTATCCACGTTCTCTAAATCTACTGAGCATGGTTTCTTGTTCTTTGGTAAATGCTTCTTCCGTACTGCAATTTCTTCGTGCCTCAGCAGCTCACCATACGGGATGCTCCACTTAAGGGCATCAGGGTGGGCGCTGAGGGCATGAAGGAGACTATTTCCGCGGTTTCTTGCGGTGCAGAGTGGTAGTTATAGTATTTTCTCTGATAACAATCTCTGTATCAAGGAATTCTACTTTTGCCGTACTGATGTTATGTGTTAAGGCAATGTTATATATATTGCTGTTAAGTTTCTGGATGAAGTCTAGGGCTTCAGTTTCACTTCCCCTCCATACAACCAGAAGGTCGTCAATATACCTCATCCATGCTACAACTTTTTCAAAGTCATTCTGCAAGTCTTTATCCTGTCTCAGTTCCTCCTCCCATTTCCCTAGGAAGAGGTTCGCGAAGCTCGGTGCGAAGCACGTACCCATCGACGTGCCCCTTACTTGTCTGTATACATTACCATCAAACATAAAAATATTGTTGGTAAGACATAATCTTATCATTTCAGCTAACATCTTAGTGTGTTCCAGGTAGCAAATGTCTCGTCCTCCTAAGAAATGCATGCATGCAATGATACCCTGGTTGTGATCGATGATAGTATATAAGGAACTCACGTCCAGGGTAATCATAACAAGTCCTTCCTCCCAAGCAATCCCCTCAATTTTATTTAAAAAATCCTTCGTATCTTTTATGTATGAGGGTAACTGGATAACATATTCTTTCAAAAAATGATCTACATATTTTGATATGTTTTCGTTCACATTACCTACTGACGATACAATGGGCCTGCCTGGAGGAACCTCTGGATTTTTGTGAATTTTTGGGAGTAAATACAACACAGGTAGTTTAGGATAATCTTTCTTTAAGAAACAGTACTCATGCCAAGTGATCAAGCCTGATTTTTGCCACTCCACTAGTTTGTCCCATGTAGTAGTGATACTTGTATTATATGCGATGGTATTACATTTGCAATAGAAATTTACATCATTTACTTGTCTATATGTTTCATCCATATACATTTGTCTACCCCACAATACAATATTTCCTCCTTTGTCTGAGGGTCTGATTACAATATTATTGTCTTGAGCCAATGACAAGATACATTCTCTCTGTCTAACTGTTAAGTTAAAAATTACTCTATTCGTGGTGCATAAACGGTTGATCATCCTTTGATGCCCACTATATATTTTCTCCCAAAACTCCATAAGAATGCACAAAATCCACCAGGGCGGCCTATTCTGTCTGCAAAGGGTTCGTTGCTGGAACCCATGTCAAATTACGTTGATTATTTTTTGAAACCATTTGTGGATCAACTCAGTTCCTATATAAAAGACACAAGTCATGTTTTGAGAATTTTGCAAAATATAGAGTGGAAGGAAACATACCAACTGATAACAATGGATGTTATCTCACTTTTCACGACTATAAGCAATGATCTGGGTTTAATGGCATGTAATTATTTCCTACGTGAAAGGAGTATTCATTTAAAAACCACAATGTCATGCTTACAGAAATGATGCAATTATGTTTAACGAAAAATATCTTCCTTTTTGGAGAGAAATCTTTCAACAAAGAAATGGAACAGCTATGGGATTTTCATTCAGCCCAAATTATGCATGCTTAGTAATGGGTTGGTGGGAACAGGAGGTGGCATGGAACTCCCAACATAAAAGATTTGTGAAAAAAATCATAAGTTGGAAGAGATTCATAGATGATTTACTAATCATCTGGGATGGAACACGAGTGGATTTCAAGAATATTTTGACATCTTGAATGAAAGTATAAACAATCTAAAATTTACCTTCGAACTCAGTAATCAGAGGGTAGTTTTCTTGGATACGGAGATATATATTAACAAAGGCAAACTCCATACAACTCTCCACCGAAAAAGCACAGCCACTAATGCCACACTACAAGCAAACAGCTTCCACCAACCCTCACTTATAGCAAGCATACCATATGGGGAATTTCTTCGAATTCGAAGAATTTGCAGCGAAGAGCAAGAGTGGCTCAAACATAGTAGGACCACCAAGGTGAGATTTAAGAACAGGAAATATAATACAAATATCGTCAATAAATGCTGGAAGCGTGCAAATGAGAAATCAAGAGAAGAATGCCTAACACCCAGAGAACAGTCAAAAGATGAAAATCATGATCAGAAAAAAATAAGACTGATCACGGATTTCTCACAGGATTCAAAGGCAATCACTGCTATACTTAGAAAGAATTGGAAGATTTTGCAATTGGACAGCACAATATGCAAAATTATGGGAAATCATCCAATTATAACCTACCGCAGAGCCAAAAATTTAAAGGATCGTTTAATACACAGCCATTTTAAAGGAAAAGAGCAGAAAGGTTTATGGCTACAAACAAAAGGCTTTGTAAAGTGTTTTAATTGTAAGGTCTGCCAGATTGCAAAACCTGTGACTGAAATCCGAATGGCCAACAACAAAATCTGGAAGATCAAAGAATTGATCACATGCAGAAGTAAATATACAATTTATGTGATTGAGTGTCCTTGTGCATTAAAATATATTGGAAGCACCACATGTGAGTTGAAAAAAGAATCTTAGAACACACACGTGCAACAACAAACAGAGACAGAAGCAACGCAGTGGCGAAACATATGGAGACTGTTCACAAAGTGATTGGAAACTCTTGAAGTTTTTATGGAATTGAAACAGTACCAGTGAATACAAGAGGAGGAAACAGAGAGAAAATTCTCCGTCAAAAGAATCACGGCACATCCTAAACATGAGAAGTATGATGCCTTTTGGTCTGAATCTATCTGAGGAGCTATATACACATTTATAAAGACGTTCAATGTATTTCATTCCAGTGGAACATTGATATCCAAAAGGAGGACAAAACACGGGCCCCAACAGTTTCGATTCATATGATTTGCATGACAGAATTGAATGAACAAGAGACAAGGAACAATGAACATACAATCATGTATAATGTATTATTCAAGAATTTTGAGCAAATTCGATATGTTAAAACAAAAGAGGTCCTGTTTAAACGGTAACGTGATACTAAAGCTGATGAATACAGTGTATTTTATGTTTTAAATGTTGTGTATGATAACAACTAATTCCCCTTAACAACAGTTAAATGTCCAAACCACGTTTCCCTGAACAAAAATGCAAACAAATATAAAAAAAAGAAAAAAATGTTCTATGGGAACCACATCTCCCAAAAGGCTAAGGGGCACCCACCACAAGTTGGAGGAAATGATGTAATGTGTTTTTTTACCTTTGAAAAGGTTGGGAAATGAGCGAAAAGCACACCATGATCAAGGCATTTGAAATGTCAAACGCCGTAGGTTTATCGTCTGTAAATGCCGAATGGATTTATTGATGCAATACGCCTAAGAAAAATGATAAAAAAATCGCAAAAGAACCTGCGAGGAGTGCGGCCCGTTTTTCTGGGAAACCAGGATTGTGTGATATGAATAGCGGTTTTGGTTTCAACCGCAGGAGCAACGCACCGCATATGAGCGCCACAAAAGCTGATGACAAGGAAACCGTTTTGTTGGATATATATATACCTTTCTCCGTGATTCATCCTCTTTTTCTACATCATGTCAAGTAACATTACCATGATTTTTAACAACACTTGTAGATATGTGCACATTCATGCTTTATTGATGTTGATTCAGTGGGTGCATGAAAATGAGGTTTAATGTTCGCTTTTGTTTCATGGACTGTGTTCCTACTAACCGGGAGTGAAACCATATATGATTATGTGGCGATTTTGATAACAAATGGGTGGCATAGCTGTCATTTAATGTATTTTCACCAGCGTTCTGATATCCGTTTTCATTGTTAGTTATATGTATGCATAGACAAAGGAAGAGGCACATGAGTCTGATAGCACTAACCAGCAATAGACACAGACTCACGCCATTCATGGCCCTAGAATGCACTAACCAGCAAAAAATTAGTGGCTCATATATTTGAAGATAGAAGTTATTCGCTTAGGAGTCTGTATACACTACGTTTCCCAGAATGCATTTTGGAAGTTATTTCGCCCAAAGGGGTTTAGGAAATTGAGATTATTATAAATTATAAGAATGAAGATCGTGGTGTTATGTAAGGATTTTTCCAGCCCTTTATCTCTCCCCGGTGTTTGACAGATACTTTTACTTTTTCCTTTATATTGAAGGTCAATTGTTGTATTGCCGATGATAAGATGGCGCTTATTTTCTGGTTATGTCACAGTCCATTTTCTATGTTGACCATTTCATAGAGTTGTAATGCTTTTTAAGTGACGAACTTTATTGACTCTGTTGTGTGAACAAGCGCTCTTTGGAGCGCGAAACGCGTCACGACTGGTTTATGCTGTAATAAACCTCACATTTTGGCTTAAGAACGAACCCTGTTGTTATTGACTCAGACCTGAGTGCTCGTTGGAACTCCGTTCTTTTTCATATATATATATATATATATATATATATATATATATATCAGAATCAGAAATCCCAACCCTCTATTTACAGCAAGAGGGATTCCACAGGTACAGACCTCCGACTTTCTCCAGCAAAATTCAAAGACGCTGGCTCAAAAGTTCTTGATTGTTTTTATTGCATTTTAAGTAGCAGACATGTGTCCGCCCCAGATGCGTTTCGATCGCTGTGGCGATCTTGATCACTATTATATATATATATTTATTTATTATTATTTTTTGGAAATTTCGCGAAGATTCATCAACGGGCGCCAAAGATATTGGCAAAAGAAAAACGCTTTTGAACAGAAACGAGGTCCTAACTATAACTACCTACTGGCGACCGCCAGTAGGTAATATATATATATATATATATATATTAGGCACTAAGTCCAATAATTCCATGGCACTCCTCACAGTGCTAAATTATTTGTTGCCACGATGTCAAGGACAACATGTTTCACTTTGCAGCCTTTCTCAAGTAAAGTGCTAATTTTCCATAAAAATATATAGACAACCGAATCACCATTTTAGAACACATAGTAAACATACTATGTTAAAATAATCTCAGCAATGACATAGATTAAATGCGTGCAACCTATGTAAAAACATTTGTGAATCTTTATAGGCATTTAGCATTTAATCTTTTTCTATGCGAAGGCATAGTGGTAAGAAATAATATACATCATCGTATTTTGTGACCTTGTCCCACAATTTACTCTAGCAATGCATTTTTAACATTTACGTGCTTTATGCTAACTGATGCTAGCTAGATAGATAGATAGATGGATAGATAGATTCTATAATTAATAAACGTACGCTCAGTACTTCAATATCCTACATATCCACCATATTTTATTTCAACCGACTCAGCTCAGCGATGCGTTTCGCCCCATAGGGCTTGCTCACGCTCACTAGCCCAAGTGCAATCCACCACCATAAATATGCATTTAGAGATAGAAAGAAGACTGATAATGCATTCCCACTGCATTCCCACATGGGTGCCATATTTAAACAGTTCCATGATCACACAGTGGTATTGGCAATTCAGTAATCAGCTGCATATGCCTGCACATAACTTGGTTATATGCAGTTGATTCCCCTATGGTTGAGTTATAACATGATTAAATATTTGCTTAGTTGTACAATTTTGGGAACCTATTTTTAATGTTTATTGTATTTTTGAAATGTATTATATTATATATCAGGTACAATATTGGAATTATGATTGTATTATAACCATACTAAACAGGAATGCATATCAGTTCCCTTTTCATCTCTAAATGCAAATTTATGGTGGTGGAAGCACTTGGGCCTGTGGGCATCAGCAAGGCCTGTGGGCTAAAACACGTCGCTGAGCTGATTCGGTTGAAATAAAATGTGGTGGATCTCATAGTCCTGAGTGCAGGTTTGATAAACCTTTCATATTGTGTTACCGAATGATGAAATATCCCTAGATTTAAATCCTGGTATATAAAATAACTGATGACAAAACACTTGGGGGTCCTGAGAGCTGGTACAGTGGTTAAGACCGTCATAGGGCCTCATACAGGCATTACATACAGAAGAGCACAATCACTATAGGACGGTCTCACCCACAGTCACTTTGAGAAACCCCTAAAGGAAGAATGGCTTAAAAACACAGGAGGGTTCCACAAATGTGGCAAATGCAAGGCCTACAAACATAGCACCAATCGCAGGTCTTACAAATTGCCAAATGGCAAAGAAAGGAGAATCACACAATTTATTTTGTGTACAATTGGGCAGGGTGGAGTTCAGGGAGTTCTAATCCTCAGAATTCCACGAAGTGCTGCAAAAACTCTGCTGCGCTCTGTGGAGTCTATTAAGTTGCGCTGCTTGCACTGATTTTAAGCACCTGGAGTTTGTTCCTGCTGTGAAATCAGTGCAAACGCCACTCCATGTCACTCCAGAGAGCGCTACTGCTTTCTGCAGCTTGAGTAGACATTCTACTCGAGCAGCAGCTTCCCTCAACACGAGCAGCAGATTTCTCAATACGAGTGATTGCGTCCGGCAGCGAAGAGGTCTAGCAAGCAATTTTTTTCTTGTGAGCACTTGCTAACTTAACATTGCCGAGGTGCTTGAGAGAAAAAACTCTGCTCCGTATCACTTTGCGGAGTTTTACGGAACTTCGTGCTATGTGCAGAGCATGGAGTGGGCAAAACTCTGCAAACTCCACTGGTGGAGCAGAATTCTTTGCACACCCCTAGTGTACAATATCAATCTGTGTTTAAATTCTAGAGTGTCCATGCAAACTTTGGTATGTGGGCAGCACGATCTTCCCTCTCAAAAAGAGGATTTAAAACTCTTACATGCCATAAAAACATTAATGCCACATATCCTGTTACTAGACATTTCCAACTGAAGCACAAGAGTAATCCGGATCTACTTCAATTTTTTGGCACTGACAGGATAGGCAATCCGGTATGAGGGGGAGACCGTGAGAAGCATCTATGCATACAGGAATCATGTTGGATTGTTGACCTTGAAACAATGGTTCCACAAGGTTTGAACATGGATGAGGAACTAGCCGCACATATTTGAGTTATGAGCACATGACTGTCCGTCAATTCATTAAACCTACCCCCAAAACACCAATCTGTCATTAGTGCTAGCTTCCACATTCTCACACTGTAATTTATTTACCCGGTCTCTCACTTATGAATACATATGTGTTCTTTCTGAAATGCCTCTTAGACTGCATAAAAGTAGATTTTGTGATTATTATTGTTCTCATCACATCATTTCATGGCTGACATTGAAATGCATATTGCTGATGTGGCATTGAACCATCTTATTAAATTAATTTTCTCAGATGGTCAAACCTCTGAGAAAATAAGATTATGTCCTTGACCCATGCTGAAACAATTTTTTCCAGTCAGTGCAGGCTGACTAAGGCAGAGCACTCATTATGATGACTTTGAATGTGTATATCCAATGGGGTTTTGCGATGTAACATTTGGAATTGCCACAATAGGTATGGTAATTGTTCTAAATACACGTGATGTATGATAGTATACCATGATGCGAAAGAAAAATATATAAATGTACATATGTCCACTTAGACACCACTGAACCCCGATACAATCACTAACAGATTATGTCTGCATGTCCTGATGCAAAATAGAAACGTGTATATATATGTATGCCAACACAGGCTACATTGAACCATGACACCATTAACAGCAGACAATGGATTATGCTCTGCGATTTGGTTTTCTATTTTAAGTTGAATTTAGTTTTCAATATTTTAAAAAATACTAGTCACTTGCATACGTTTTACTGTGGGTAATCTTACAACAGTGAGATGTGTCGCTGTGACAAGTTGTGGTATATGGCTTGGTTATTAAGGAATACCATCACAAATATATGAATATCGTGCAAGATAAATCACTGCGGTGCATTGTGGGACAAGGAGGCTGTCCTCACAAAATACGATGACGTATGTTCCTACCACTATGCCTATAGATGATTCACAAATGTATTTACATATGCAGCATGCACTGAAACATAATTTTCAATTTAACTGATGTCGTTGTTGAGCTTATTTTGACACAGTATGTTTATTATGTCTTTTAAAACAGGACAAAGTGCAAGGGTCAAGACCATTAGCTAAACTCGTTAAAATGTTTAAAAGAAATTAGGAAGGCATATTTCCAATATGTGTATAATTAGTCAAATCATGTCAAGTTGTTTGCAAGAAGATGTATAGGTCTAAACGCAATATGAAGGAATTTATATGTGTTTTTGCTATGTTTGTAACAGCCCTGAAGAAGTGCAGAGTGCACAAAACGTGTTGGATGTTTGAAAATAAATCTTTTGAGAATAAAGGAATCTGTGATGGACAAGACTCAACTGTTGGACAACCTTATTTATTCTCAGTAATTTTAATTTTGTATGTATGTATGTATATATATATATATATATATATACACTGAAAAAAACAAATGTTACAGGGACGTTATAGTTAGGCTCAGATTTCACTCATACAAAGCCATTCACTTATAGTTACCTGAGCTAACTATAATTTACGCCCCTTCAGTGCACCTCACATATTACATCACTCATGACATGACATGGTCAGTGACATCACTGATGACATGCCAAATGACATGACTGATGACAGCAATGATGACATCATCCAGTGACTGTGAGTGTTTACTAATAGTTACTGAGTGTTAAACATATATACTAAGGTAAATTGCAGAGGCGGTGCCAGTATAGGTGAGTAAGTGGATGTGTAAGTGGTGTGTAGAAGAGAAAGTGGGTATGTGAGAGAGTGTATACATGAATGAGTGAGTGTGTGAGTTTTTGTATGGGTGAGCGAATGGGTGTGTCAGTAGGTGTATGAGTAAGTGAGTGGTTGTGGGAGTATCTGTATGGGTGAGTGAGTGGGTGTGTAAGTGGCTGTAATGCTGAATGAGAGGGTGAATGAGTGGGTGTGTGGGTAGTATGCGTGTGTGTCAGTGGCTGTAAATGGTGAATGAGAGGGTGCATGAGTAGCCATATGGGTGACTGAGCAAGTACAGAAGTGTCTGTGTGAGTGAGTGAGAGACAACATGAGTGGCAGAATTGGTGCATAAATTGGTGTGTAAGCGAATCTGTGAGTGAGTGACTGGGTGTGTGACTGCCTGTATGGGGAGTGAATGGATGTGTGACTAGCTGTATGGGTGAGTAAGTGAGTGTGAGAGAGGTTGTATGGGAGAGTATGTGGTTGTCTCAGTGACTGATTAGTTGACTAAGAACATGTGTTAGTATATGTGTGAGTGAGTGGGTGTTTCAGTAACTGTATCAGTGAGTGTGTGAGTACTTGTATGCATGACTGATTCAGTGTGTGAGTGGCTATATGAGTGTATGAGTAGGTATGTAAGTGTCTGTATGTCTGGATGTGTGAGTGGCTGTATTAGTAAGAGCGTAGGTGCAGTAGTAGTTATATATGTGTTGGTGGTTGCGTTAGTGGCTCTATGGGTAAGTTGATGGGTGTGTGGCTTAATGGATCAGTGAGTAGGTATGTGAGTGGTTGTATGGGTGTGTGAATGGGTACATCAGTGGTTGTGTGGAAGTGGGAGTGGGTGTATGAGATGTTGTGTGGGTGTGTGAGTGGTTCTGTGGATGATGTCATCAGTGATGTCATTTGAGATGTCTTCAGTGATGCCATTAGTGATGTCACTGACCATGTCATGGGTGATGTAATATATGAGATCATAAGCAGTGCATTGCGGGGACATGGTATAGTTAGCTCAGGTAACTATAACTGCAGAATTCCTCTGGTTTTGTATGAGTGAAATCTGAGCCTAACTTTAATGTCCCTGTAACCTTTGTTTTTTTCAGTGAATTTGTAAGGTTTTTTTAATTTAATTTCCTAACTTTAATGTCCATGTAACCTTTTGTTTTTTCAGTGAATTTCTAAGGTTTATTTTTTATTCTATTTCCTAACTGTTAGACCTGGGGGTCTCTAGTTGGCTGAGGTATGTACCTTAGTCCAAATAGGGACCCTTGCTTCCACGTCAGGGTAAGGAGGAACACACCTTTAGATAACCCCTGCTCACCCCCTGGTAGCTTGGCATGAGCAGCCAGGCTTATCTCCAAGTCAAATGTGTAAAGTATAACCCTGGGCGTAGTTCGCGAAGTAGCTCTACGCGTAGCTACGCGAAGTGCACTTCGCACTACGCGAGCTACGCGTGCACTACGCGAACTGCGTAGTGCACTGTGCAAAATGCTGTTCGCACTGATTGCACAGTGCCGGATGCACGCAAATGCGAGTATAGAGGAAGTTCTGTCCGATGCTGCGATACATGCAGTTCTCTTTTGCAACTGGTGCACAACGGTCCCAGTGAATTACACGGTACCTCCACAATTCATTCATCGATTTAGGTGAATTCGTGTCAATCTGAGCCCTGATGAAGTTCCTAGTATGGGAATGAAACGCGTTGGCTGGAGTTGTTTTGTCAGATGATTTATATCTGAAATTGAATAAAGAATATATATTTGGAACTGCTGAATTGGACTTTTTTTGAGTTGTGCACCCCCATTTGAAAAAATAGAACTGCAGAATTCCTCTGGTTTTGTATGAGTGAAATCTGAGCCTAACTTTAATGTCCCTGTAACCTTTGTTTTTTTCAGTGAATTTGTAAGGTTTTTTTAATTTAATTTCCTAACTTTAATGTCCATGTAACCTTTTGTTTTTTCAGTGAATTTCTAAGGTTTATTTTTTATTCTATTTCCTAACTGTTAGACCTGGGGGTCTCTAGTTGGCTGAGGTATGTACCTTAGTCCAAATAGGGACCCTTGCTTCTACGTCAGGGTAAGGAGGAACACACCTTTAGATAACCCCTGCTCACCCCCTGGTAGCTTGGCATGAGCAGCCAGGCTTATCTCCAAGTCAAATGTGTAAAGTATAACCCTGGGCGTAGTTCGCGAAGTAGCTCTACGCGTAGCTACGCGAAGTGCACTTCGCACTACGCGAGCTACGCGTGCACTACGCGAACTGCGTAGTGCACTGTGCAAAATGCTGTTCGCACTGATTGCACAGTGCCGGATGCTTGTCCGCACTGTGCAATCAGTGCAAACCGCATCTTGCACAGTGCAAGCGGTCGTTTTCTGCCGCTCGAGTAGCTTTCTACTCGAAGCAGCAGCTTTCTCAACGCGGACTGGTAGTTTCTCATCGCGAGCGGTCGCGAGCATACGCGACCACTCGCAATGAGAAACCTGACCTCTCCGCGTTGAGAATCTCGCCCGGAGGTTTATTAACGCTCGCGATCGGCAACTTGATGTTGCTGATCGCGAACGAGGAAAAGTCTCGCCGGGATGTCATATTTGCTTGCTCACGGTCGCCAACTTGACGTTGAGGACCGCGAGCAAGCAAAAATGACCGCTGCACTACGCTACGCTACGCGTGTTTGCACTGTGCTCTGTGCAATTCGCGTAGTGCGAAGTAGCGCAAACTTCGCAAACTACGCGAGCGTAGTGCTTTGCCCAGGCTTAGTAAAGTATTTGCATCCACGCTCTCAGTGACACAGTGATAACACCACAAATGGACTCCACATGAGTTTCATTAAAACAATTATATGTTTATAGAAAAAAGATATACGATGAGACCACATGATAAAAATCCAACATTTGCGTATTTGTAATATTTCACCTTGCCGGTTATTAGGCCAGCACGCACAGGTAGGTTCTTGCAGTATTAATGAGCAATTCTCGATGATCCAATGCAGTCCTAATGCAAGTTCGTAATGCAAGAATAAGGCACTTCGTAATGTAAAAATAATGCAATTCGTAATGCAACAATCAGGCAGTTCATAATGCAAAAATAATGCAATTCGTAATGCAACAATCAGGCAGTTCGTAATGCAAAAATAATGCAATTCGTAATGCAACAATCAGGCAGTTCGTAATGCAAAAATAATGCAATTCGTAATGCAACAATCAGGCAGTTCGTAATGCCAAAATAATGCACTTCGGCACCGATCGCGGTGCTCTGGACGGTCTCTATGCCACTCTTACTGACTCGCGGTCAGCTCCTGCCAAAATATGCCCCCAACACTGTTATGATGGAAAATAAAGTGCCGCTCCACACTCCAGCCCCGGTACTGCCACTCCTCGGCAAGTACGGGCCGCGATACGGACTTGAACGGGGGCTCGCGCTGCAAAGATGGGAAAGGCTGAGAGCGTTTCTCTCGTAGCCCGCACCCCCTCCAGGGGGCGACACACGCACGCTCGCTGAGCATTACCTGGGGGGTGCGATCTCACTCTCCTCTCCTCCTTGCGGCTTGGGCCTCCGGTGCGACTTCATTGATCTTGGGCAGTGGAACTCGGACCCCCGACAGTGATGGTTCGAGCTCTCCTTGGCAAAGGCAGGCTCGGGCCGGGGGCGGTGAATTCCCACAGCTCCTCTGGGGATGCCGGTCCGGGCCGATGGCAATGACGATCGCAGCGGTTCTGGCCACGCTGTCGATCGAAGCAGAGAACAAGACTGCTCCGGGACACACAGTCACGGGGCAATTTCTCACGAAGGTCTCAGGCTGCAAAAAGCACACGCACACAGCGTCGCTGAGACACACTTGGAAACTTTTATGTTCCTGAGTTTCCACAACAGGGAGCCAGCTCTCCTCGGGCCCTTGGAGACATGCTACTTCAGGACACAGCACACAGCAAAGTCCCCACAAGCAGGGGGACACAGCATACAGCAAAGTCCCTTGTCCTCTCCTTAGTCAAACCAGCAAACTGCAGGCCAGCCCCAGAACACACAGCAAGGGTCAGTCCTTCTCTTCAGTCTCTTCAGCTGTTCTTCTTTGGCAGAGGTTCCTCTTGAGCACCAAGTAGGGTCAATCCTTTTTCAATTGGGATTTCAGTCTTAAAGTCCAGGGGTTTCAGCTCTCATAGTTATACCCCTCAATGTCTTTGAAGTCTTTGTGTTCAGGGGGCACTGACCCCTGTCCGAACCAGTTCTGGGTGTCTCCCTGCCAGTGACACCTTCTTCCTTTGATAGTGGGGGTCTGGATCTTCAATCACTCAGCAGGAGATGGAGCCTTTGCTTTATGGCAGCAGCCCAGGCCTCTTCACCTCCAGGGGCTACTCCTCCCCCCTACACTCCAGATGCAGGTCAGCCTGTTGCTGTCTCACCTCCCCTCCCTGGGTCAAGACATTTCCCAGATCCTATCACATTCAAATCCAGACAATCAATCCACAACCAGGCAGAGACACACAGAATTGTTAGAACAAAAAAACCAGCCACTTCTAAAAGTGTGGTATTTAAACACAGAATTCAAAAACCACCTTCACAAAAAGATGTGTTATTAAATTGTGAGCTCAGGCACACTAAACTTCACCTCTCCATCTTAAACCTATGGGAAGATAGGCTGGAAACATATTACACAGCCTTCCCCATTCTGTCTTATGGGCAAGATGGCCTTGCAACAGTGAAAAACGAAATGGAGAGTATTTCACTGTTAGGACATGGTACACACCTCAGTACATGTCCTACCTTTCACAGACACTGTAGCCTGCCCAGGGGGGTACCTTGGGCCTACTATAGGGGTGTCTGATGGGCATGGAAAGGGAAGGGTAAGGCCTGGCAAGTGGGTGCACTTGTCAGGACAACATGGCAGTTTAGCAAACTGCCCGCAGGCACTGCAGTGGCAGGCCTGAGTTCTCTCTTTAGGGCTACTTGTGTGGGTGGCACAATTAGTGCTGCAGGCCCACCAGTAGCATTTGCATTATCAGCCCTGGCACACATAGTGCACTTTACTAGGGACTTTACTAGCAAGGCAAACATACCAATTATGGACAACCAATTACCATTACACTTTACACAGGGAGCACTTGCACTTTGACACTGATCAGCAGTGGCAAAGTGCCCAAAGCATCTAAGTTGGCAACACCATGTCAGAAAAAAGGTCTAGGGGGAAGGCAAAAAGTTTAGGGAACTTTAGCCAGAAAGGGCCAAGTCCAACACTAACTATAATGACCCCGTAACCTTTGAATTTTCAGTGAATTTATAAGGTTTTTTAATACTATTTCCTAACTATAATGTCCATGTAGCCTTTCATTTTTATCAGGGATGTTTTATGTTTTTTTTAATATTTACATTTCCTAACTGTAATTGTTCTTTAACCTTTGTTTTTTTCAGTGTTTTTTGTAACTGTTTTAGTAACTGTAAACTTTGAATATCTTTCAGTTTTTTGGGTAAATTTTTATTACTTTAAAAACAATTCTGTGAATTTGTAAGGTTAATTCTACTTCCTAAATATAAAGTCTCTGTAACCTTTGTTTTTTTCTGTGAATTTCATGGGTTTTTCTGGGTTTTATTCGTAAGTTTAATATAATATAATTTTTATAATATATTTATATAATGGGCTTTAAAATAGGGGTGTTTGTTAATATAGAGTTATTTTTTAGTTATCTGTTATATTTTTTTTCTTTTAATTCTTTTGATTATTTTTTAATACGGCTTATGTCGTGATGATGTCATTGTTCGCGAAGACAACGGGTGATGTGACAATTAGTGTCCGGCAATGAGGTTAAGCGTGACTATGGCATTTAAAAAAAAGTTTTATACACATAAATAAACACATTTTAATGACTAATTGACCTTGGTACTTTCTTAATTTAGTGTAAACACATGCATTTCTGTAACTAATTTTATGAAAAATAAATTTGCAATTAAATTTTCTTGTTCGTGACGACGTCGATCTTTGTGATGACATCGGTGATCGCGAATATCATGAGACCTGGAAACAAAGAGATGTGGTTGGAGAAGATACTTTTCATTAACCTTCAAAGGAAGTTTCTACCTGTTTCTTCCTTCTTGCATGTTCCTCATACTAGCATCTGAGTGAATGTGTGAGTGGGTGCATGAGTCTCTGACTAGCTACATAGGTCGACACATAAGTGTCTCAGTGGGTGTATGGGAGACTGCATGAGTCTCTGAATGGCTCTGTGAGTAGGTGCATGAGTGTCTCAGTCAATATGTGAGTGGGTGCATGAGTCTTTGAATGGGGGTTTGACTAGGTGCATGAGTATTTGAGAGGGTCTGTGTTTGGGTGTGTGATTCTCTCAGTGGCTCTGTGAGTGGGTTCGTGTCTGATTGGGTCTGTGACTGGGTGCATGAATATCTGTCTGGGTTCATGAGCGAGTGTATGAATCTTTGAGTGGATCTATGACTGGGTGTACAAGAATATGAGTAGGTCTGTCAGTGGGTGCATGACTCTCTGACTGGCTGTGTAAGTGTATGAGTAGGTTTGTGAATGGGTGCATGAGTCTTTGAGTGGGTCTGTGAGTGTGTGTGTGAGTGCCTGAGTGTGTGTGTTAGTGGGTGCATGGTTGTTTGAGTTGATATTTGAGCAGATGTCAGAGTGGGTCTATGAGTGGATGTATGTGTGTCTTAGTGCATGTATGAGTAGGTGTATGAGTCTCTGAGTGAGTCTGTGAGTGGGTGCATGAGTGTCTGAGTGAGTGTGTCAGTAGGTGCATGAGTCTCTAAGTGGGTCTGTGAGTGGGTTCATGAGTGTCTGAGTAGGTGTTTGAGTGGTGCATGACTCTCTGAGTGAGTCTGTGATTGTATTTTTTTAATTTCAATATTCGCAAATTTGTCACGGTGCCAATACCCATATTTGGAATTTTGTCACAACATTGCATGGGGGTGCACTGATGGTCACAAAGTATACGCAAATATCATACATAAAAAAATCTATATTTGTCACATAACTTGTCTCATTAACACCCCTATATGTCAAACATGGGGTCAGAGTACCTCTACTCTTACCCCTTATATCACTTCTGTGGTGAATTTTCAGCCCCATGAATGGTTCCCCGATGTACAAAATGGCAGCTGCAACTTTCTCTTCAGGTTGAAGCCAGCCAATTGCAGCATTTCTCTTGCCATGAGCTGTCGTGATTAATCGCAAAATCGTTGCTAAATATCCAGGGCTACTGATCTCACTATCTTGATTCTCTTAAATTTCTCAACAACTACTGAATGGATTTACACCAAAAAACAAAAAGCGCAATCTACGTAACCAAATCTACGTTTCTGCTAAATTTGTTGTAATTCCGTCCAGCGGTTCGGGCTTCAGACGTGTTAAAAGGTCCAATGAGAATTAACATGGAAAAACACACTTTTTTACCCCCCCCCCTTTTCTCAGCTTCTGCATGACAGATTGCCCCAAAACTTTTCATGCACAACAAGACTTACTGTGACACTTTTTGGGAGAAGATTTCTATCTATTTTCAGTAAGCATAAAGCACATAAATATTAAAATGCGTTGCTAGAGTAAGAACAATACAAAAACTAAAAAATATCAATAACATCAATTGCTGTTTATATTTTAAAATAGAGATTCAACAATTGGATTGATTGCATTTATGTAAAGCAGCTTTCACAAAACATCCCACAGAATAACATACAGGCTGATTGAGTAGCGTACATAAAAAGTACAGAGCTGGTTTATATTGCTAAATCCATTAGATTTAGAAACAGGTTTTAAACATTTCTTCGTGAAAGGTACATAATATTTATGAATAAAGAAAAGTTCTGGATAGATGATTCATCACAAGGGCAATTCAGAACAGATGCAATATCATATTGGACACAGGGAAACGACAGATTGCTTCTAATGGTCCCCAACAGGAATTTTGTTAAAAGTAATCTTTCTCACATGTTCCTAACCCAGGTCCAATCAGTTTCAATATGCTCTCCCAATGCACACTTTTCTCGTTAAGAATTTTACAGCAAATGTTGCACTTATATTATCAATGATGTCATAGAAGATGTCATGAATGATGTAATATGTGGGGTAATTAGAAATGCATGGGGTGGGCGTGAGTTATAGTTATTTTTGTTTTTTTAGTAAATTTCAATGGTGTTTTTAAATCCTATTTCCTAATTATAACATCTCAGCAACCTTTGTTTTTCTCAGTAAATTTTTATGTTTTTTTAACGCTATTTCCTAACTATAACGTCCCTGTAACCTTTGTCATTTTCAGTACATTTCTAGTTTTTTTGACATAACGTAATGTTTAACTGGCATACATTAATCCAACCTTCGGCCGTGCGCGGCAGGGGGCTGGCTGCAGGGCCTGGGCTGTGGCCAATACCCCGCATGTAGCCAACCCCACACCACGCATGGCCTTCAGCCATCCGCAGTGGGGAGTTGGCCGCAGGACCTGGCCTGCAGCCAGGCCCTGCAGCAGAAACCCCTGCATGCAGCCAACCCCATGCTGCGCATGCCCTTCAGCGAGTGGGGGTTTGCCACAGGGTATGGTCAACAAAGGAGGGGGGCACGCAGCCTCCTTCTTGAGCTGATTTGGGCCCCAGGGAACCCATCCCCTGGGACCCAGCACATTTTAGGGGTGGCATGTATCCCCCTCTCTGGGCTGATTTTGACCCCGGGGTCCCCATCCCCCAGGGCCTGGTGCATTTATTTAGGGGAGGGGGTATGTAGCCCACCTCCACAGGCTATTTGAGGCTCAGGGAACCCATCTCCCGGGGCCCACAACTGTATTTATGGGGAAGGGGAGCATGCTGCCCCCACCTCAGGCCAATTTCAACCCTGCAGACCCCATCTCCACTGGCCTGTCATATTGTAAAGGAGGAGAGGGGCAAGTAGCTCCCCTCCTGGGCCAATTTTGCCCCAAGGCCTCAACCCCCATAGTCCTCCATCCATTTACAGGGGGAGGGGTGCACATAGCCCCCTCCCTCTGCAACTTTTGTCCTGGGGACCCCATTCACCGGGCTCTGGCCAATTACTAGAGGGGAAGGGGGGCCACATGGCTGATTTCAGCCCCTGGGACCCTAATCCTTGGGGCCCGGTCAATTGCTCAAGGGGGATGGGGCCGTGCAGCTCTCCACCCTGGGCTGCTTTCGGTACCAGGGACCCCGTCCCCGCGGCCTGGCTAAAAAAGGGAGGGTGCCCTGGAGCCCACACAGAGCACCCACTGTATCTTTGATGAGGGCCACAGGGGGAGCCCCAAGGCCCTTGTGTCCCACTCCCCACATCCAGCAGGAGCTGGTAATAGTCCTGTCCACAGGGAGCAGCTAAAAATGCTGCTCTCTGCGGAGCATGAGCAACATTCAGATCTGTTTCCCTGCCCACAGATCTGAAGTTCGCTCCCAGATGGCAGGAAATGTTTTAAAGCTCCCACCAGCTGGGAGTGGACTTTGTGTTTGCTTTGTCTTGGCAGGAGCTTTGAAATTGATCCTGCCAAGTGAGAGCAAACAGGTTTCCCTGCCCGAACAATTGCAGACAGTGAAACCACTATGTCCCGGGGTGGGCACCCTAGGACATAGCTGGAGTCGGTCCTCGAGGATGGGGTCCCCAGGGCAATTAAAGGCTCCGCAAGAGGGAGAGCTCAGCCCCCCTCCCATTTCTCTGCACAGCCAGGCCCCAGTGGTTGTGGGTCCCTGGGGCTGGAAACAGCCCAGGGAGGGTGGCATGGGCCCCCCCATTTGTGGCACAGCCGGGTGCCAGAGGCCACAATCAGCCCAGGGGCCAAGTCCCCCCTCTCCCTCACTTTTCACAGTTGGGTCCCAGAGGGGTGGTGGTCCCCGGGCTGATATCAGCCTGGGAGGGGGGCCATGTGCGCCTCACACTATTACTAAGGCTTGGCCCCGGGCTTGGAGTCGCTAGGGCCAAAATTGGCCAGAGAGGGGGGCCACATGTGCCCCCTCCCCCAAAATAACATACCAAATTCCCCCCAGGACCTGGCCCACCTAGGGGGCAAAAAAAACAAGTGTGGGAGACCATGCTTGTTTTTTTTTAATTTTTATTTTGCCATGGATCCTCCAAGAATTTGTGGCAATTTTGTTTTTATAAAAAATGTTTTGGCCACTGGCATGATCCCTGTGGGGCCCCACCACCAGGCCTAGGGGGTCAGGATATTTCTACCTTGCCCCCTTGTCTTTTTTAATGTTTTTTATCGGGAGCCACTGAGTCCCAGTCACAAGATGGCGGTCACCTCTTCCTGGTTGAAGTGGTGGCAGCCAATCAGATCTCACCATGAGATCTGTCAGATCCGCAGAGGATTTGGGTCACTTGATATATATATATATAAATCTTTTTTCTTTAATAACTCCAAAACTGCTGAACAGATTTTCACCAAATTAGAAAAAGGGCTCTTTCTGGACCAAGTGCTAGCTTTCTGGCAAATTTGGTGTGGTTCCTTTCAGCGGTTTGAGCTGTAGTCACATCTAAAATTTCTATGGGAAACTGCATGAGGAAAATGCGTTTTGGGCCCCCCTTTTTTCTCAGCCCCTGCTTGACGAATCGCCCCAAACTTTCCAGACAGCAGCTGAAGTGACTGGCGCACTAGTTTTGAAAATGCTTTGTCTATGGAAACTAGTTCCTAATTATAACTACCTACTGGCAACTGCCAGTAGGTTTTATATTTATATATATATATATATTTAGCCAAGGGGACTTCGTCCCCCAACTAGTAGTGCGCAAGGAGGTGCATTTGCAGAGTGGTGGAGAAAGGGGTGTGTCCTCTGACAACCTCTCAGCAATCCAGCTGTGTGGGACTTACTGGAGGTAACAGGAGGGGTAGTTGGCCCCCAAGGACCTCCTTGAGGGCCAACTACCCCTCCTGTTACCTCCATTAAGTCTCACACAGCGGAATTGCTAAGAGGTGTTCGGAGGCCATGCCCCCTTTCTCCACCACTCTGCAAAAATGGCTCCTGGTGCACTACTGGTTGGGGGATGAAGTCCACCTTACTCCTAAGGGACCTTGGGGGCCAAGAAGCCCTCCTGGTACCTCCTGTTAGTCCTACACAGTGGGATTCCTGAGAGCTGGTTGGAGGCTCCGCCCCTTTTCTCCACCACTCTGCAAACTCGACTACTACCAAAGGTTACAGGGACGTTATAGTTAGGAATTAGCATTTAAAAAACCTTAGTTAATCAATGAAAAAAACAAAGGTTACAGGGAAGTTATAGTTAGGTAATGGAATAAAGAAAAACTTACTTATACAAAACCAGTAAAATTTAGCCGTTATAGTTACTGAGCTAACTATAACTCGTGTCCCTGCAATTCACTGCTTATGACCGCACGTATTACATCACTCATAACATAGTCAGTGACATCACTGATGATATCACTGATGACATCACTGATGACAACACTGATGACATCTTCCACAGAATATCTGGCGTACCCACTCACACCCCATATAAACTTTCATACACCCACTCCAACTCCCACACTACCATTCTCAAACCCAGTCACTCACCCATACCAGTACTTACACAGCCACTCACTGATTCATAGATCATCACACACATCCACTCACTCACCCATACAGCCATTCATACACCCACGCACTCACTAATACAGCCACCGACATATCCACTCATACACCCATACAGCCACTCACACTGAGTCAGTAACCAATAGAGCTACTCACACACCTACTCCCTCACCAATACAGCCAATCACAGCCCCTTACTCACCCATACAGTTACAAACACACTCCCTCACTTACTCATATAGATACTAACACATACCCACTCACCTATACAGACACTGACACAAGCACACACTCACCTATACAGCCACTCTCACATTCACTCACTAACCCATATACTCACTCACATACCTCATCACTTACCTATATTGCCTTTCATATCCGCAGTTACTCACCCATATGCCACTGACATGTGCACTCACTCACCAACACAGCCATACACACACTCACCCATACAGCCTCTCACACACCCACTCACTAACCCATATAGCCACAGGCTCACTCATTCATACAGGCAATCACACCCCCTCACCCACCCACACAGACACTCAGACACCCATAGAGGTACTCAGACAACCAATTATTCAGCCATACAGAAACTCATGTACCCACTCACTCACCCATACACCCACTAAGACACCAACTGACAGACTGATACAGACATTCACACAACCTGCCATTTATACAGTCAGTCATGCGCCCACTGATTCATCTAAACAGACACTCATACACCCACTGATTCACCAATCAACCTAGATATATATATATATATATATATATATATATATATATATATTTCACTGGTTTTGTATGAGTGAAACCTGAGCCATACTATAACATCCCTATAATCTTTGTTTTTTTCAGTGAATTTCTAAGTTTTTTTTTACTCCATTTCCTTACTATAACGTCCCTGTAACCTTTGTGTTCGGGTTTCCCAGTGAATATATATATATATATATATACATATATATATATATATATATATATATACATACTCTATACATATATATATATATATATATATATGTGTGTGTATGTGTGCGTATATTTATGTATATGCCCTCTAGTGGGCAAGGAGATGCCCACTCCAGAGTGGTAAATTCATTGCAAATAATTTATTATTTGGATGAAACAGTTTACACTTGAATCCCTCACAACTGACAGACTCAAAAGAAGAATTATCCAACACCAGTAAAAAGTGAAAATATACGGCATGTACAAAACCCACAACAAAAATGAAATGCATTTGGATTCTTCATGAACGATTGCATGATAGAGGCACGCAAAGCTCAACCACGCGTGCCTCTATCATGCAGCCCCGAACTATGAATGCGACTTAACCACGCATTCCTTTACCACACATGCCTTTACCATGCAATTTTGTTGATAAAGGCATGAATGGTAAGGGTGTACTCCTACCTGCCCTAAGCCCTAAATTACAAACCACCTACCAGCCCCCCCACCCTGAGCCCTGAATTACCAACCCCCTACCTGCCCCCAGGCCCTAAGCCCTAAATTACAAACCCCCTACCTGCCCCCCTACCCTGAGCCCTAAAAATGCCCCATTCCTAAAATGCTCCCCCAAACGCAGTCCTTACAGCTACCTGAAACTTCCTCCTACTGTCCTGAGCCCTAATACCTTCCCCTCTACTTAAAAGTACCCTGACCCACTCCCTGAGCCTTAAAAACTTGTCACCTCCCCCGAAAGCGACCGCCAGACCGAGCCCTAAAAACTTTCCACCGATCCCCCCGAAAGCGACCCCCAGAGCCAGCCCCACTTACATGTCCATGTCCGCTTCCCGTTCGGATGCTTCTGTTCCTATTTAGAGGCCCCGCCACCCCAAACACTAGAGCACATTTGCCTTAACCACGCATATGCTTGGTTTATGAAAATACGTTGTTCGGACAAGCATGGTTATGCTTGCGGGCTTCCAGAATCCATGGCTCTGGCCACGTAGTTCCGGATATTTCCCTTCATGAACTACTACATGTGCGATTCCTTAGATCATAACTTTAGACTTCAGACGGAGACATTAAACAGCATATTATTTGAGGAGCTTCTCCAGGATGTCGTACATTACCTGATTATGGATTTTGGTATTCACTGGTTTCAGCACATTGGAAATCTACCGCTGTGCAAATAAGAGCCCCCAGTAGATCCTTTTTTCTGCTTCTGGCCATATAGGATGGTCATCAGTTGCTCAGTGATCCTAGATGCTTCAGCAGCACTTGGAGAATATGTGTCTTGCCCTGGAATGATGTCCATGAAGGTGGGATAGTGTCCAGGTTGATCATTCCCTCGTACTGCCAACTCTGTCATTCTATATGGATACTGTTCACTGATAATTCAGCACCTCCAATCTGGAGGGTCGGATGTTGCAAGGACCAAAGGGATCACAATCGGTGATAGGTGTAGCAGCCATGGAGAACATGCTGCAGGCATTGATGAGGTGACTTAGGACACTTGTGTTCCCTTACATCAGAGCCCACCTGTTGGTACCAGTAGTTGTCCTTCTTTTCCTTCACCTCCTGTTCATGTGTACCACCTACAATTAGGAGGTATGCTCTTTTTCACACCTGGTATGCCTAAATAATCACCAGTCACAATCTACCCCATGTGTGACGATTATAGGAGGTCAGTGGCCTAGCAAGCCCTGATAGATGCCTATGCATGGAGCACTGTATTTGGTGTAAGTGTACTCTTTGTGTCTCAGTGTCATAAAGCAAAATAAAATAAAACAAATAAATCACTTTCTCCTCTGATACTAGTTTTCTTTGGATGGCCTGTTATCAAAACATACAATGACTTTTGAGATACATATTTGAATCAATGTAGATGAGTTTATTATCTCAGTGTTAATCCCAATAATTCTGATACCAGTGCTGATTGGGAGTTTGGAAATTTTGACTATGCCTGTCCACTGGGGCTCTTTGTCTATGTTGAGTTGTACCAGGGCGTTTTGGGGTATGGTTGACCCAGGATTGCCATGGTTCTAGAGAGCAAGTTCACACCTCAGATTCCCTGATCAGCTTATGCATCCCTTTTCAGGGGGCTGCATATGTCAATTGGGGGGCTTTTATCATCTTTGTTAGCCATTGCAGGAGAATGCATCCCATTCAATTAACAACATATTGCACCTCGGCCATCGAGACACAGCAATTCCCTCTGCTTCGGCCCATTTGGATAACTCTTTTTTTCCAATGTATCAGCAGAGACATTGAATCCATTTTCTACAACATGGATATGTGTGTCTTAGCTACAATAAAGATGAGGTCTGTAAATTTGGAAGCTATCTAATTTTGTTTCATTTTTGTCATCAGCTGCAGGAGAGTGTTGTATGTGAAATAATGTAAAAACAAAAACTGAGAAACCACATTGGAGGAAACCAAATAATAGTAAACCAATTTCTATGGAAATATTATTTTAAGGAAATGTAAATAAATCAAAAATGAAAGGAAACATTTTCAAGTGAAGATAACTTTAAGGAAATATCCAAAATCACACACTTGGGTGAAGATTAGGTTAGAGAGGGTTTTTGGGGTTCAGGAATGGGGAATGGTTATGGGCGAGGAAAAGTTTTTAGAGTTCCGGGATGGGTATAGTGTAGTGGTGGAGAGAGTTTTTAAGGTATGAATGGAGTATAGGGTTGTAGGAAGGTAGGATCCTTCGGCGTGGTTACCCCCAATTTTTGCCTGGTGCTATGCTGTTTCTGACTAGTCTGACTGGGATCCTGCTAATCAGGACCCCAGTCTCTGTGCTTTCTCCCCTAAATTGGTTATGGTAAGTACTTAGGTACCTCCCAGATTGGATACTGGTGTACCCTTAGAGGTCCCTAGTATATGGTACTGAGGTACCAAGGGCATAGGTACACCAGGAGTCCCCCATGAGTGGAAGCATGTATTATGCCACCAATGGGAGACCACTCAAACTGTAACTACAGGCCTGCCATTGCAGCCTGTTTAAGCTGGAGCTACCACCACTGACGAAAGATATAGGTTTCCCTATATCTAAAGTCACTGCACAGAAAACCTATAAGTCACCCCTAAAGCAGGCCTTTCAATCGTAAAGGCAGGGTGCTCGGTTCTAAGTGTGAGGGTGCCCCTGCATGAGCTGGACACCCCTACAACCTTCGGAGTCTATTCTCCCAGGTTATAAGTGCATCAGCCATTATGATACATGGAGTGGCCATGCGTCATTACGCAATGACCATCTCTAAACTGGCTGTGACGAACCCTGTCATGTTTGGTATCAAACTTGTTGGAATCATACTCCCACACCGTAAATGGTGTGGGAGGTATGATTCCATGCTCTGTAAAGCTCCTCCGGGAGACCCTCAGTGCTCCCGGTACCAGTCTTTTAGACCCAGACAGCACAACATGGCCGCTGCCGACCAGAGACACGATTCTGCTCTCCTGCTGCTGAGCCAAACTCGAGCAGGGGAAGGCAGAACAATAGGTATCCTGTCACAGGGAGTGTATTGGGGCTGGGCGGGAGCGCTTGCCAGCGCCACTCAGTCTGCTTGAGGGGCACATTTGGTGCCCTCCTTGCATAGTCCAGTTCAAACCAGCTCAGGGAGCCCTTGGCTCCCACTCTGGCGCAAAACTGGACAAAGTATATGAGAGCATCCTCCCCACTGTCCGACACCTCCCCTGGGAGGGAACCCTGAATCGTCCCAACCCCTTCCTTAGGGTACTTAAGGGCTTACATGTGTGTGGCTCCCTAGATTCGTCATGGTACAAGATTCATATGAAGACACCACTTCTTCTTCCACCGTCTGGGCACCCTGGACTTCGTTGGACTTCGCTCTGGGCATCTAGACTGCCGCTGGGAAGACTCCTGCCGCTCCTGGTCTCATCGCCCCGCTCGTCTGCTGCAACATCCATGCCTGTGCTCCATACAGGAACCTTCCACAGCCTGTGGACATCCAAGACACCTGAAGTAATGTCCCTTGAAGTGAATGAGTCACTTCCCTGCATCTGCAGGCACCGCAACGAAGCTGACCGGTCTGCTGATCCAGGGCTCCCACGGACTCTGAAAGGCTCATCAACACAGGCGGTAATTCTTCACATCCCTTGAGGCCTGCCCTGCCCTCTCACTAAGTTTGAGGCCAGTGTCCCTCGTCGGAGCCGCAGGAACCAAACCCTGTGCACCGCGTCGACTTGCTGTTGCAAAGGCTTGTTGGCTTCCTTCCACCAAGAGCTTTGGGCTCCTAGTAGCCCCTACCTCAAGCATCTCCTGTGACCAAGATCTTTGTCCTCACCACATCACTTGCATCGTGGGCCTGCATCTTTGGCAAGCTGTTTGAGGTCCTCTTGCGACTCCAGTGCCTCCGGCCTGTGGGTCCTCTTGAGGGTCTTATTTGATTTCAGTGGGCTCCCATCATTGCTCAGGGCCTGCTCTGACTCCCGTGCTTGTGGTGAGTCACCTGGACCTTGCTGGTCCCGACACTGCACCTCCTTCGCTTCTACATTGTTTGCAGTTGCCAAGGCTTGTTGGTGCTCCCGACGGACACCGACCCTTCAACTCTCGACATGCCACATGGGACAGCTCATGAATGGCTCCTGGTATTCCACAGCATCGCCTGGTTCGCACAGCTGCAGCTCCAAGGTCATCGTCAACTCTCCTGCAACACTCGACTTCGACATTTGTCTTCCGGGCTTCCTGGTCACTCCCAAGTGGCATAGACTCTGTCCCCTTTGCTTGCACATACTTCTCATCTTGAATCCACCTTTGGGTTCCACCGGGCCCTTTCACCTTCTCCAGCAGCGGCATCTTCCTGAAGTCCTCCATTGAGTTTGACAGCGGTTTCTGACGTCACTTCACACCTATGCACCCGGTTTCCCTGTTGTAGGTATCCTGGTTCCTAGGGTATCCACGGGTGGGGTGGGTCTCAAACCTTATGTCTTCCACAGGGTTTCTTCAGGGTCCACTGGGAAGGGTCCTTCTTCTTTAAAATTGCAACCGCGACTTACCCATTGACTTTTATTGAGCCTGCGGTCGTGTTCCCGCTCTGCACACGGCCTCCTTGGCGTTCCTGGTGTCTTACCTCGGGTGGTTCCTTGGGTCCCCAGCACTTCTACGTCTTCTGGGTATAGTCTTATATTGAGTCGTGGTTCGCATACCACTATTTTAGTATATGGTTTGGTCTCCTCCTGGCGACCACTGTGTATCTGTGCTACTTACCTGTTTCTATTGCAAAGTATTGCGTGAATTGTGTATATCTCTGGCTAGGAGCTATCTGTATGTGTTAGTGAGTGTCTTATAATAAATACATATTTTTTATAAATACACTGTGTGGTTATTTCTCACTTAATCTATACCAATAAGATTATGCTCTGGTAAAACAAGCTGCTTTACACTCCTTCTGGACTAAGCCTGAAGGCTGCTCTCCACAGCTACCACTTAGCTTTTTAAGGTTGTATAAGACCACTAAAATCACCATATGGGTTGTATGGATTAGTGCAGGCTGCCCACTTACATAACTGTGCACCATATACTAAGCCTGCTTCTCACAAGGGTGGTGAGGGGTGTTTAGGGCTCACGAACGAGTGGAGTTTAGGGGTGTTTAAGTGTTTTTAGGGCTTAGGGAGGGATGGCATGTGAGGTGTTGAGATTTTTTAGGTTCTACAGATGGGTGGAATTTAGGGCTGGTGGATGTTTTTAATGTTCAGTGATTGTTAGAGTTTTGGAGTGATGAAGGATTTTTAGCATTCTGTGATGGATGGAGTTTAGGGTGGTGTGGGGTTTTAAGGCTTCAGGGAAAGGTCTAGTGTATGTGTAGAAAGGATGTTTAGGGTTTTGGATGGGGGAGTTAAGGGTGGTGAGGGGTCTTTAGGGGTCATGAATAGATGGTTTTCAGGGGTGGTGATGGTGTTTTAGGGTTCAGGATTGAGTGGAGTTTAGGGGGGCTGCAGGATTTTAAGTAATCAGGGATGGGTGGGGTTCAGGCATAAAAATATCTATTTAGGGTTCAAAAATGTGTGATGTTTAGGGGTAGTGAGGGGGGTTTAGGTTAAGAGATCGGTCTAGTTTAGGAATAGAAAGGGCTTTAAGGGTTAAGGGATATGTGGAGTTTAGGGGTCAGAAATGGGTGGAGTTTCGTGTTTTTTAGCATTCAGGAATGAGAGGAATTTAGGGTTAGTAAGAGCTTTTAGGGTTAAGGGATCAGTGGAGTTCAGGGGTCAGGGATGGGTGTAGTTAATGCGTGGTGAGGCATTTTTTGAGGGCACAGATGGAGGGTGTGATGGTGTTTGGGGGTGGTGAGGGTGCAGTGAATTAAAAGCATCCAAAGAACTTGTATGACAATATAAAAGATATAAATCCAAAATAATGTCCTTTGACATGAAGAACTTAAATAAATACCTTCAACAAAGATTTCCTGAAATGAAGAGTTGCAATGATTTAATTTACAACTCAAAAATAAATCTACAGAAGCCAATTTCGGAAAAAAACATTCTATGATTTGGCTTCCTGTGAAGTGGTAAATGTCATTCATATGGAAAATTTCCATTAAACTGCTTAGATATAATGGTTTTTCGCTAAATCGATCTTCTATGAAATCACATACAACCATAGGAGACACACGCTTTAAATGTGGTCTACTGTGTCCAGTCAAGTGTTCTGTGAACTTCTGGACAATTATGCAGTCAGTCACAAGGTAGGAGCAAGACCAAAATATATGCTGAAGATCAGTTTATTCAAATCCACACCCAGGGCATGTACATGGTACAGACAGTAATCATCTCGTGTAGGCGGCTGGGTGTCAGGTATGTGTGATATAGGAAGATGTATGGTAACAGTATGAACCTTGTGTTCCCAGATACGAGTTTTGGGTAACTTAGTACCCTACACCAGTTCACCTTGGATGTTTCCACCCCCAGATCATCTGCCCAGATCCACCTCAGTGCCATCAGAACTGTTTTCATGATGACCACCATGCAGGGAATAGCTGCACAACTGCTCTCTTACCCCTGCCCATTGGTAGCAATGTTGGCTCCTGACTGTCTCCAAGAGCTTTTCTAAACAGGCTGGTCAGGGTTCACTGACAAAATATTGCCTATGAAAATATCCCTATACCAAAATATTGTGACCAAAATATAGATGTCAAAAATATCGTCATCCTATTTTTATAATGGTAAGTACACACATATTGAGGAAAAAATATTGTTGTCATTAATATCGCTGTATTAAATATCGTTTTTTAAATATATATACATATAAATATTAAATATATTAAATAGCTGCATTAATTTAATTAAAAAAATAGATTTAATATATATTTCAACAAATATAACAAATAAACTTTGTTTTCAAAAGTTAAAGAAACATATATATTAATATATATATTTACATTTATCTAATTAAAAAACTATTGTTAAACTAATAATTTTAATTTATATTATAATTTCAATTTTTTTAAATAATGTAATGCTATAACAAATAAATGTAATATATATATATATATATATATATATATATATATATATATATATATATATCCAAAGAACTCCGTTGCTAAAACTTTTCTTAGTAAGAACGGATACGGACCACCGAATTCGTGCAGCAATATTTATTGTAGGTGCATGGTTATCGCCATGACGCGTTTCAGCCCCTTCACGGGCCTTGATCACATGTGAGTTAGTGGATGTGTGTGTAGACCTAAGAATCAATGAGTGTGTATGTAGTTATTGGTGTTGGAGTGTCTTTGGTTTTGAGAATGGCAGTCTGTAATTTACAGTGGGTGTATCAAAAGTTATATTAGGGTGTGAGAAGATGCATCAAATTATCACATGGATGATGTCATAAGTGATGTCATCAGTGATGTCATTTGAGATGTCATCAGTGATGTCATCAGTGATGTCACTGACCATGTCATGAGTGATGTAATATGTGACGTCATCAGTAGTGCATTGCGGGGGCGCGAGTTATAGTTAGCTGAACTAACTATAACGGGGGAATTTCACGGGTTTTGTATGAGTGAAATGTCCAACTAACTAGAACTGTCCCTAAAAGGGGTGGCGTGGCTTCGCAGCCAAAGATGGCGGACGCGTGAGCCGAGAGCTCCGCATCAGCCTAGTCCATAATCCTGTGAATCGGTGATTCCACCCGTGCCTGGAGGTGCTTTACTGGGGGCGAAACCAGTGAGACCCGGTGCGCTGACCATCAGTGCCTCTTTGACCCTGGGCTGCAGTTGGAGACCGCGGAAATGCTGGGGAGGCCCGGAGGCGCTGTAGCAGTAATGGCGGCCTGATGGGGAGAGTCAGCCTGCGACACGGAGAGAGACGGCCATCTAGTCTCCTTGCAGGCCCCCCAACAATGCACTTGGAGGAGCGGGAGACTGCTCGGACGCGGCGGACGACCTGGGGAGCCTGTGCGGAGCGAAGAGCCGAGGACTGCGAGCGCCGACTGCTCCGCCTGGTGCCTGACTCGGCTCCCCGGTGGGAGGCAGCCGCCAGTGTGGAGGGTCTGTGCGGCCGGGAAGTGGCTCGGTGACCTGCTCCCGTGATGACCGGAGTGCTGCCTGGGTCAGCGCTGGAGATAGCGCCCGCAGGGTAGTGGGGTGCTGGCTGAGCGGTCGGGCCTGAGAAGGTGGGGGCCAGGTGTGTTCAGCCTGAAGTTGTCCCCTGGCACGGACGAAGAAGGCGCGTGAGGGCTCCTCCGGGATTTCTACGAGTGCTGCCTCTCTGAGCTGGGGTTGGGCCTGCGCGACCCCCGCGCCGGTTGTGAGCCGCTTGTTGCAGTCAGTGAAGTGGTGCTGCCTGGACCCCCTGGGCGGCTAATAAACACCTGGTGGGACTGCCGCTTGGTGTCAATCTTCAGGGAGCAATAACTGTGAATGGACCCACCCCCCTTTTTTTCCTTGACCTGAGGCGGAATTTGAGGCTGGATGACCTCCTGGGGGCTGGGACTGCGACCTGAGGTTCAGCTGAGGTGACCACGTGAGTTTCTGCCGGCTGCAGAGGAGGGCTGGGACTGAGACACCTATACCGGCTTGCAGCGTCTTTAGTCGGGCGCTGGCCTGGAATTGCTCCTTTGGCGCCTGATGGACTGTCCCGTGGCTTGAGGTGCCTGGCACGCTGTGAGTAGACTGTGGGGATACACATATTCTCCGTGACAAGTTTGTTTCCTGCCCTGCCTCAGTCTTTGTGCAATCATAATTAGCAGGTGCCTGGCTGCAGTGCACGGAGCCCTAGTGACCCTGGTCAGATAACTGAGTGGCAGAGCCCGGGGACCCTGGCGTCAGCGGTGAACCCCCCTGGAGAGCAGCGCTTGCGTTCCTCCACAAGAGCCCAAGTAGCGCTGCCAATGGGGAAACCTAGAGGGAAGCAGGCGGGGCCTCCCCTGGACCTAGAAGAGACTGCGACGGACACTGTTGTGGGTGACAACGGAAGAGACCAACCGGAAATTCCCATTCACCAACAATTTGCTAAGATCCTAGACGCTATCGCCGACACAAAGGAGACCCTACACCAAGACATCAGTACGGTGGCGGTGGGCCTGGGGTTGTTAAGAGCTGAATACGCTAAGCTTTCAGAGCGGGTGAAACATACCGAACAATCCTTGGGAACGCTTACTCCTGCGCATCAGGCCCTCGCTGCTCAGGTCGGGGACCTGACCGCCAGAGTTATGACCTTAGAGAGGCGGGCTGAGGACGCGGAAGGACGCAACAGGAGGAATAATGTGAGGGTCCTTGGGCTTCCGGAAGGAGTGGAAGGGGCAGACATGGTCCAATACCTGGAGAAGTGGCTCCGAGAGGTGGTGGCGCCGGAGGGGCTCTCCCAATTCTATACCCTGGAATGTGCGCACCGGGTGCCGGCGAAGCCATCGGCTCCTGGGAAACCACTGCGCGCTGTGGTGGCCAGATTGCTTCACTTCCGGGACAGGGACCTGCTGTTACAGAGAGCACGTACAGCGGGGCCCTATATGGTGAATAATAACAAAGTGTCCCTATTCCCGGATTACACAATGGAAGTTCAGAGGCTCCGTACCTCCTTTCTGGAAGTGAAACGGGCACTACGAGATGAGGGGATCCAGTATGCCCTGATATTCCCGGCTAGACTCAAAATCATGCTAGATGGCAAAACTCATTTCTGCGAAGATCCCAAGTCGGCCTGGGAATGGGTTGAAGCCTATAGAACTGAAGGTAATTCTAAACTGAGTACGGAGCGTCGACCCGAACAAACAACCCAGAGGAAACAACTGCGGAGGCGTCAGAGACGTAAGACCACAGCTAGACCGAGTCCTTCTAGGACAGCACAGGAGAGGGCAGACGCACTGAAAGCTGTGTCCGTCATGATGCGGAGCAGAGACACCTCCATGGACAGGGACTCGGAGGCGAAATGTGGAACTGAGAACTCTGAGTCTGATGGCTCCCAAGTCGATAGTGGCTCCATGCCGGTAGTAACCCCTCAAACGGCAGATGACCTTATGTGATTGGTGATATGTCTTTCTTCCTATAATATATGGTATTATGATGTTGGGGAATGGCTGGGTGGGCCTCTGCTTGGGCGCGTCTGGGCGGGGTTGGAACGGCCCATCAGGCTGTGAAGTCTACCTGCTTCTTACACTGTGGAACAATTCAAACGAGGAGACCACGCTCCCCTGTAGGCACTGGTGCCTGTAGCCTGGTGCCTTAACTGCCTGTTGTGGGTAATTGTTATGCAGTACTACTGTGAGTTTGGGCAGCTGACGGTTGTCAGACCGCTCGTGGGTTGGGGAGTTTTATGGTTGGGTTTGTTGTTATACACCAGAGGATCTAGCGTGCTTTTGCAGGTGGGCGGGGGGGGGGTGGTGAGGGGTTACGGTGTATAATGATGGCTGACAGTGCTGAACGAGTCGAAGAGTATAAATTCCTAACGTGGAATATCAGGGGTATGGGTTCCTCCTTGAAGCGCTATAAGATACAGAATTATATCAGACACAGGGGCGCACACGTGGTCCTCCTTCAAGAGACACACCTTACCGAAGTAGAGGTCACTAGACTCAGACGTAGGTGGAGGGGACAGCTGTTTGCAACCACATATTCAGCCTTTGCGAGAGGCGTGTTAATATGGATCCGCCCGGGGTTCCATTTTCCCTCACTCGGAAAATAATTGACACGGACGGGAGGTTTGTGATAATCTCAGGTACGTTGAATGGGAAGGAGATGTCGGTATGTTGTGTGTATGCACCTAACCGGGAACAACTCCCCTTTTTTGAACGTTTATCTGGTAAATTGGCTGGAATCTCAAATGGAAACTTGGTGGTGGGGGGAGACTTCAATTGTGTGTATGATGTGGGGCGGGATAGATCGACTCCTCCACTGAAGGGTACTTTAGCCGCTAATACGGCGAAGGGCCTTAGGAACTGGGCAACGGGTTGGGATTTGTTGGATATTTGGAGACTGCAGAATACACAACGCAGGGAATATTCCTATTATTCGTACCTGTATGACTTACACACCAGGTTGGACATGTTCTTCTGCTTGGCTGCATTGTCAGATATGCTAACGGGGGCTGAATACTTGGGTAGGTCTTTGTCGGATCATAGCCCCTTGCTCCTGCGATTTACACCCACCCTCGAGAAGACCCCCATCCCCTTGTGGAGACTAGACCCAGGACTATTAGAGGTTGATGGTTTCCGACAGCTACTGTCTGCAGAGCTGGTGCACTATTTTACGGAGAATCAGGGGACGGCCAGCTCCCCATTAGTAGAATGGGAAGCGTTTAAGGTGGTGGTACGGGGACACTGTTTGGGACAGAAGGTGGGACTCCGGCGGATGGTGACCCAGGAACTGGACGACTTGGAAAGACAAATTCTGACACTGGATAGACAGATTGCAGGTGGGTCTGGTTTGCAGGGTAGGCTGGCGGACGTAAAAAGCCTCTATAATGCTACATGGGACAGACTGAGGGCATTCGACCTCACAACCTATTGATCACGCCAACATATGGAGGGAGGTAAGGTAAGGCTGGGCGATTGCTGGCATGGCTGATTAAGCCAGAAAGCAGGGGTGCGCCTATTCCCAGATTAACAGACGGTCAAGACCGGGTACTGTCCTCTCCAACGGCTATTAACACTGCGTTTCGAACATATTATGAGACGCTGTATGGGTTGCCGGGGGTGAATCTGGAAGAGGACCTACTTACTTATCTTGAGGGCTTGAGACTGGCAAGTTTAGATCACGAGATCGGAGACTCGTTGGCGCTCCCAGTTAAAGCGGGAGAAATTAGAGCGGCAATTAGAGATATGGCTAGAGGAAAAACACCGGGACCTGATGGCCTCCCGGCCGAGTTTTAGGCTACTTTCGTGGATATTCTTGCCCCAAAATTAGAACAGATGTATGCCATTGCACTTCAGGAACAGCAACTACCACCTACAATTAGGGAGGCACTGGTGGTCCCGCTGCCTAAAACCAAAAACACACATGCTCACTTGACCGAGTTTCGACCATTATCCATGTTGAACATGGATTTCAAGATCCTGAGTAAGGCGCTGGCGACTAGGCTATTGCCCCACATAAGGCGTCTGGTTCATGAAGATCAGAACGGCTTTATCCCCGCACGGTCCACGTCCGGCAACCTTCGGCGGCTATATCATGTCATGTTCCACCCCGACATAGAAAATTTCCCTGATGCTGTCGTAGTAGCGATAGATTTAGAGAAAGCGTTTGATTCTTTGCGCTGGGATTTTTTACTAGCAGTAATGGGTAAGATGCAGCTGGGGGAGGGGTGGGGGAAGTGGATTCGCCTTTTATACGCAGAGCCTAGGGCCCGTGTGCGTACTGGCCACGTCATATCAACCCCGTACTTTATTCATAGAGGCACTCGACAGGGATGTCCTCTGTCACCCCTGATTTTCACACTAGCGATGGAACCATTGGCGGTACGATTTCGATAGGAAGGGAGTGGTCTGGGGATCCCTCTTGATGGGGCCGAACACATAATATCACTTTACGCGGATGATGTGTTGATATATCTGCGGGATGGCCTCAATGGGATCCATACTGTGATGCGCATATTTGATGAATTTGCGGAACTCTCTGGTCTGCGCGTGAACAGGCAGAAGACTTCTGTGTTCCCGCTGCAGCCCGCGCTTCCGCGGCCACAGGGTTTCCCACCTGGCCTAGAATGGACACCGGTCTCCTTTAGATACCTGGGGATACGGATTTATCACTCACAAACTGATCTTTTTGACGGCAATCTGGGGGGGGGCCCTGAGATCACT
Source organism: Calotriton arnoldi (assembly GCA_963921515.1). Classification (NCBI taxonomy): domain Eukaryota; kingdom Metazoa; phylum Chordata; class Amphibia; order Caudata; family Salamandridae; genus Calotriton; species Calotriton arnoldi. Next base: position 1,138,507 of record CAWUFW010003614.1, read on the forward strand.
TCGGACGAATGTGGCCTTCTGGCGGACGCTCAAACTTCCGGTCATGGCTAGGATAGCGCTGTCCAAAATGGTCCTACTGCCACGACTTTTGTATTATTTTGTCAACCTGCCAGTTGTGGTGCCTAAAAAATGGTTTAAAACTCTCGATGGGATACTGCGAGACTTGGTGTGGGATGGTGGACGGCATAGAGTGTAGCTGCAGACCATGCGGCTCCCGTTGGCGAACGGAGGGCTGGGGGCCCCGGATTTTGAGGGTTACTATCTGGCGGCCCAGCTCCAGTGGCTTGCTAGATGGTTGGATGGGAGAGACCTGTCTACGTCATCGCTTGCCCCTGATGCTCTACGCATGTTACTGCTCCCTAGATTGCTTAATCGTCGCCAGAAACGTAATAATATGGGGGCTTTGCTCTCCGTGGCGGTGGCCTGTTGGGATCGATGTGTAGCACGTTCCAAGGAAACACTGCTCTACGCACCCAGCATACCCCTCACAGGTGTCCCTCAGGCGGGAAGAGGTCCTCCCCTTACTGGCAGGCAACTGGCGGGATGGGAGGAGGTGGGTATACAGACAGTTGGGGACTGTTACAGGGATGGCGAACTGTTGCCATTGAACGAGTTTTTGGAATATCATGAACTCCCACCAGGACAGTTTTTAAACTACCACGAAATTAGGAGGGCGATGACAGAGCTTTGGGGTGTAGTGGAGAATGAACCAGGCACTCATCCTGCCCTACAGGCGCTATTGACGCTGGGCTCGGCGGGACACTTGGTGAAATGGTTGTACTTGGCAATAAGGGAACTAACACCTCCATCCCTGCCTGGCTTGCTGGAGAGATGGGAGACGGCACTAAATAGACAATTGACTGAGAAGGAGTGGGACAAGATTTGGGTGGTCCAAAAAAGATATCCCGAAATGCAGCTTTTAAATTAATACAATTTAATATTGTACATAGAACTTACCTTACCCCACACCGGTTAAATGTGGTATATTGCAGGGAAGATCAGGCCTGCGCTAGATGCTCAAAATTGGACGCTGATTTTGACCATATGATTTGGTCTTGCGGACAGCTGGTAGGTTACTGGTCTAATGTTGTAGATATGCTTATCAAGGTCTTCTCTAGATCCCTGGCATGTTCCCCAGAGATTTGTCTACTTGGATTATTCCCGATACCTAAGCCGCAAAAACTGGGCCATAGGTTTATAGATCTGGCTCTCATCCTGGCTAGGAGACGGATAGCTCTTGGTTGGAAATCACAGCATGCCACGCTAGTGGGGACCTGGGAGGAAGGCGTTACCCGCTGGGTCAGAGCGGAGGAACAAGCCTTGTTACGAGAGGATAGGGTTACGAAACGACGTAAACCGCTGGCAGAACCCTGGGCAGATATGGTGAGAATGTGGGAACAACGGCACGCACCGGAACAAACTCAGATCCCCTCTTCCACCGACTCTGAGGGATAGCTAAAGATGCTCCGTTAGGTATCATGACTCTGTTTCTTTATCTTTTTTTCCCTGTCAAGGTTGAGGCCTCCCCCTCCCCCCCCCTTTTTTGTTTTTTCCCCCCCGGTCGACTTTGGATTGGATGCTTTAAACTAAAGTCACAAGCTTAGGTGAGCGGACCTCTGGTGGTTTGGATTTAGAAGTTGTTGTAGGTTTGTTCCTTATGATTTTTCTTTGAATTGGTATGATGTGTCGTGTTCACATTATTTGATTATTTGTTGCAGAAGAAGGTACTGTAGACAGCAATGACATGTCTATGGGCAACCAGATGGAAAAATAGAAAAACAATAGACAAAATGGATGCTCATTAACCCCCCACGGGAATGGAGCTATTACATAATTTGATTATTATAAAAGTACCGGTATCTACTGGGACTTACGCAGTTAAGTAGTACTGTATTGATGAGCGATATTGAGCTTGAGAATATATCTTGTTTTGAAGGAAGCACCGGTAATGTTATTTTTATGATGTTCTTGATATGCTAAAAGGACTGACTCCTTACCGTGCCTCTGTAACTGTATTGATTCTCTTTTTTTGAACACATGTATAAATGCTAATAAAAACATATTGGAAAAAAAAATAACTGTCCCTAAAACCTATGGTTTTTTCAGTGAATTTCTAAGGTTTTTTAAATGCTAATTTCTAACTATAACGTGTCTGAAACCTATGGTTTTTTCAGTGAATTTCTAAGGTTTTTTAAATGCTAATTTCTAACTAGAACGTGCCTGAAACCTATGGTTTTTTAAGTGAATATATATATATGTATTACCTACTGGCGGTCGCCAGTAAGTAGTTATAGTTAGAACCTTGTTTCGGTAAAACGGAGTCACAAGACAGTAAAAAAAAAGCATAAAAAACAAGAAAAGGGGGCAGGGTAGAAACACCCTGACCCCCTATGCCTGCTCAGGGGGTCCCACAAGTACCCCCAGGGCCAAAAAAAAGCAATTTTTTAAAATAATTTCGGCCAAATTCGTGCTGGGTGCGCGAATCTAGACAATTTTTGTTTAAAAAAAACCAAGCTTGGGCTCCCGCGCTGTGTTTCTTTGAGCCCCTGGGTGGGCCAGGTCCCGGGGGCAATGTTTCATTAATGTGCAGGGGCCTCGTGGGGCCCCGCAGCCCTGGGGACCACCACCTCCCCGGGGCTTAATTTATTATGCACGAGGGCACGCGGCCCCCCGCAGGCCTGGAGACCGCCACCTCCCCGGGGATTTCTTATTCAAATGTGTGGGGGGCTCCTCCCCCCCACGCTGCCCCGGGGACCGCCACCCCCCCAAACATTGGTAATTATGATCTGGGGGGCCTCGCTGGCACCCCCAAGCCCCGGGGACCGCCCCCTCCCCGGGACTTCAATTTAAAGAAAAAGAAGTGTGGGGGGCTCCTGCCCCCCCCCACACTGCCCCAGGGACCACCATCTCCCCGGGGCACACTAAATTTCAGGGCAGGGGCCTCACGGGCCCCCCCAAGCCCCAGGGACCGCCACCTCCCTGGGGCTTCAATAATTAAAATTAGTGTGGGGGGGCTCCTGCCCCTCCTCACACTGCCCCGGGGACCACCACCTCCCTGGGGCACACTTTACTTAAATGCGGGGGTCCGTTGCGGACCCCAGGCCCTGGGGACCACCACCTCCCCAGGGCTTTAATCAGTTGGGAGGGGGGCCGCGCGGCCCCCCTCCTGGTGCCCTTGATGGCCCTGGGGACCGCCACCCCCCCAGGGCTGGCTCCTGCAATGTCCCGTGTTGCCCACTCCCGCCCTGCCATAGCAAACACTGGTTTGCTTCTTGGAAGCGAGAGCAGGAAACCTGCTCTCGCTTCCAAGAAGCAAAGCAGAATTGCTTTTGGACAAGGGGAGCTGCTTGTTAGCAGCTCCCCTTGCCCAAAAGCAATGCCGGCTCCCGCAGGAGGTGGGGAGCCGGCTGGGACCACGGGGGCATTGGGGCGGCCCCTAACGTAAGGCCTGGCCCCGGGGTTGGGGTCCCCGGGGCCATAACTGGCCTCAGGTAGGGGGCCACGCGGCCCCCTCCAAAAAAATAAAATAAAGTCTGGCTAGGCCCCAGGGGATGGGGTCCCCAGGGCCAATAGTGGCCCAGGAAAGGGGGGCCATGCATCCCCCCGCCCTTATACAATTTTTTTTTAACAAGGCCAGGCCCCTGGGGATGGGGTCCCTGGGGCCAAAAGTGGCCCAGGGAAGGGGGGCCACACGACCCCCCTCATGTTAAATTTTTTTTTTAAAAAGAGGCAAAGCCCCGGGGGATGGGGTCCCCAGGGCCGAAAAAGGACTCAGGAGGGGGGCTGCGCGGCCCACCTCCTTTTAAAAAAATAAAAAATAAATAAATAAAAATATATGGCCATGCCCCGGGGGATGGGGTCCCCCGGGCCGTAATCGGCCTCAGCCCCCTTCCCGTTTTTTTATTATTATTTTCATAAAAAATGGGTCAGGCCCTGGGGGATGGGGTCCCCAGGGCCCAAATTCTATTAAAAGAAGGGGGGCCACACAGCCCCCTTCTTAAAAAAAAAAAAAAAAGAAAGGAGAAGCCAGCATCTCGTCGGAGGTCCCGCCCCCTCCCTGCATCCCTTTGCAAACGCGCCTCCTGACGCGTTCTGGGTTGGGGGATTAAGTCCCCTTGAATTCTGAGGGTCCCTGGGGGCCAACTAGCCCACCAGGTACCTCCAGTAAGCCCCACACAGTGGGATTGCTGAGAGGTGGTCTGAGGCCGCACCCCTTTTTACACTACTCTGCAAACGTGACTCTTGGAGCATTGCTGGTGGGGCGAAGAGGTCCTCTTGTGTCCTGAGGACCTCAGGACTAAAGTGGACTTCATCCCCCCGAGCAGCAGTGTGCCAGGAGGCACGTTTGCAGAGTGGTGTAAAAAGGGGGCGTGGCCTTGGACCACTCTCAGCAATCCAGCTGTGTGGGGCTTACTGTAGGCACCTGGTGGGATAGTTGGCCCCCAGGGACCCACAGGAGGCAAGGGGACTTCATCCCCCAACCAAGAGCGCACCAGGAGGCACATTTACAGAGTGGTGGAGAAAGGGGGCGTGGCCTGTGTCCACCTTTCAGCAATCCCACTAGCTAGGGCTTACTGGAGGTACCAGGTAGGCTAGTTGGCTCCTAAGGACCCCCAGCAGCGAAGGGGACTTTAATCCCCATCCAAGAGTGCCCCAGTAGGTGCGTTTGCAGAGTGGTGGGCAAAGGGGGCGTGGCCTGCTATAAGACTTACTGGAGATAATTGGAGGGGTTGTTGGCCCCCAAGGTTGTCCTTGGGGGCCAACTACCTCTCCTATTACCTCCACTAAGTCCCACACAGTGGGATTGCTAAGAGGTCTTCGGAGGCCACACCCCCCTTTCTCTACCACTCTGCAAACGCACCTCTTGGCACACTACGGGTTGAGGGATGAAGTCCAATTTACTCCTGAGGGACTTTGGGAGCCAAGAAGCCCTCCTGGTACCTCCTGTAAGTCCTACGCAGCGGAATTCCTGAGTGCTGGTCGGAGGCCCAGCACCCTTTCTCCACCACTCTGCAAACGCAACTACTAGTTAAAGAAGCATTTGCAATGTAATAGGTTTCGCATTCGTGAGAGTTAGAGCTATTGAGGTTGTAAATGTAAAAGTTTTTACTAATGTTTTTGGGGTGGAGTGGATGTACGTTGTGTGTAGTGGAATTATGTGGTATGTTGTGCAGTGAAATTATGTGGATAGAAAGTACATGGTATTTAGTGTATAGGAATTATGTATAGTGGGATTATGTGTTATGGAGAGTAATTATGTGGTATGGTAGTCTATGTTGTGGAGTGGTAACCTCAGGTTTAGTCTTCCTCGTTTCCATAGAAGCTAAACTATAAACTCAATGAGACAAAAAAAAGAAAGAACCACTGAGGAGCACTTCTGACCTAGTCAGAGGTTTGAGCAGGGCCACTGGAATTATGCAACTGTTTGGCTGCACCAACTTTCGCAAAATTATACATTTTCCGCATTTGCCACATAATCCATCATCTGCTGCATAATCTGCAGATTTGAACAAAAAAAACCTTGTTTCTAGTTCAAACGGCTCAAACGTTACCAAAAATGCAGCAACAAGTGTTACAGCGTGGTGGAAGGCCCTTTGCAAACCTGGAATGGTCACCTGTTACTTATTGCTAAATGTGGGTGTTACATTGGTACTAATGGTGTGCAAAGCACTCTTGCGTCTTTCTGCATTTCTGTTGCTTCTTTCTGCACCTTTCTTTCTTTTTCTGTACTTCTCTTGCATTTTTCTGCACATCTCTTCGACTTTCTGCACCTCTCTTGCCTCTTTTTGCACCTCTGTTGACTATTTCAGCACCTCACTTGCTTCTTTCTGCACCCCTCTTGCCTCTTTCTGCACCCTTCTTCCCTTTTTCTGTACCTCTCTTGCCTCGTTCTGCACCCATCTTCCCTCTTTCTCCATCTCTCCTGCCTGTTTCTGCACCTCTCTTGCCTCTTTCTGCACCTAAGTTGCTTCTTTCTGCAATTCTCTTGACTCTTTCTGCACCCCTCTTGCCTCTTTCTGCACCTATGTTGCTTCTTTCTGCACTTCTCTTGCTTCTTTCTGCACCCCTCTTCCCTCTTTGTGCAACTCTCTTGCCTCTTTCTGCACCTCTCTTCCCTCTTTCTGCACCCCTCTTGCCTCTTTGTGCACCTGTTCCTTCTTTTTGCACTTTTTTGTTTCTTTCTGCACCTCTCTTGCTTCTTTCTGCACCCCTCGTGCCTCTTTCTGCACCCCTCTTCCCACTTTCTGCACCCCTCTTCCCACTTTCTGCACCCTCCTGCCTCTTTCTGCACCTCTGTTCCTTCTTTCTGCACTTCTTTTGTTTCTTTCTGCACCTCTCTTGCTTCTTTCTTCACCCCTATTGCCTCTCTCTACCCCTCTTCCCCCTTTCTGCAGCTCTGTTGCTTCTTTCTGCACTTTATCTTGCCTCTTTCTGCACCCCTCTTGCCTCCTTCTGCACCTATGTTGCTTCTTTCTGCACTTCTCTCTCATCTTTCTGCACCCCTCTTGCCTCTTTCTGCACCTCTGTTGCTTCTTTCTGCACTGCTCTTGCTTCTTTCTGCATTTCTCTTGCCTCTTTCTGCACCCCTCTCCCCTATTTCTGCAATTCTCTTGCCTCTGTCTGCACCCCTGTTCCCCCTTTCTGCACCTCTTTTGTCCGTTTCTGCAACTCTCTTGCCTCTTTGTGCAGTTCTCTTGCCTCCTTCTGCACTTCTGTTGCCTCTTTCTGCACCTCTCCTACCTGTTTCTGCACCCCTCTTGCCTCTTTTTGCACCTCTGTTGCATATTTCTGCATCGCTCTTGCCTCTTACTGCACCCCTCTTCCCTATTTCTCCACCTCTCTTGCTTCTTTAAGCACTTCTCTTGCTTCTTTCTGCACTGCTCTTTCTTCTCTCTGCACCCGTCTCTTTCTGCACCCCTCTTCCCACTTCCTGCACCTCTATTGCCTGTCTGCACCCCTGTTCCCTCTTTCTGCACCTCTTTTGCCTGTTTCTGCAACTTTTTTGCCTCTTACTGCAGTTCTCTTGCCTCCTTCCACACCTCTGTTGCTTCTTTATGCAATTATTTTGCCTCTTTCTGCACCTCTCGCTTATTTCTGCACCTCTGTTCTCTTTCTGCACTCGTCTTCCCTCTTTCTGCACCTCTCTTGCTTCTTTCTGCACCCTTCTTCTCTTTTTTGCATCCCTCTTACCTCTTTCTGCAGTTCTCTTGCCATTTTCTGCACCTCTCTTGCCTCTTTCTGCACCTCACTTGCATCTTTCTGCACTTCTCTTGCTTCTTTCTACACCTCTGTTGCTTCTTTCAGCAATTCTCTTGCCTCTTTCTGCACTTCTATTGCTTGTTTCTGCTCCTCTATTGTGTCTTTCTGCACCTCTGTTGCCTCTTTCTGCACCTCACTTGCTTCTTTCTGCACCCCTCTTGCCTCTTTCTGTACCTCTCTTTCCTCTTTCTGAACCTCTCTTGCATCTTTCTGCACCCCTGTTCCCTTTCTGCACCTTTCCTGACTGTTTCTGCACCTCTCTTGCCTCTTTCTGTACCTCTGTTGCTTCTTTCTGCACTTCTCTTGCTTCTTTCTGCACACTTTGTGCCTCTTTCTGCACCTCTGTTGCTTCTTTCTGCACTTCTCTTCCTTCTTTCTGCACCACTCCTGCATCTTTCTGTACCCCTCTTGCCTCTTTGTTCGCCTCTCCTACCTCTTTCTGCACCTCTCTTCCTCTTTTTGCACCTCTGTTGGTTCTTTCTGCACTGCTCTTGCTTCTTTCTGCACCTCTTTTGTAAATTTCTGCATCCCTCTTGCCTCTTTCTGCACCCCTCTTCCCTATTTTTCCACATCTCTTGCTTCTTTCTGCACTTCTCTTGCTTCTTTCTGCTCTTGCTTCTTTCTGTACCTCTCTTGCAAATTTATATATCCCTCTTACCTCTTTCTGCCCCCCTGTTCCCTCTTTCTGCACCTTTCTTGCCTGTTTCTGCACCTCTCTTGCCTCTTTAGCCACCTCTGTTGCTTCTTTCTGCACTTCTCTTACCTCTTCCTGCACCCCTCTTGCCTCTTTCAGCACCTCTGTTGCTTCTTTCTGCACTTCTCTTGCTTCTTTCTGCACCCCTCTTGCCTCTTTCTGTACCCCTTTTGCCTCTTTGTGCACCTATCCTGTCTCTTTCTGTACCTCTCTTGCCTTTTTCTGCAGTTCTCTTGCCTCTTTCTGTACCTCTTTTGCTTCTTTCTGCACTATTCTTGCCTCTTTCTGTACCCCTCTTGCCTCATTCTGCACCTCTTTTGGTTCTTTCTGCACTGCTCTTCTTTCTGCACCTCTGTTGCAAATGTCTGCATCCCTCTTGCCTCTTTCTGTACCCCTCTTCCCTCTTTCTGCACCTCTCTTGCCTCTGTCTGCACTTCTCTTGCCTCTTTCTACACATTTCTTACTCTTTCTGCACCTTCCTTGTTTTTTTCTGCAATTCTCTTGCTCCTTTCTGTACTTCTCTTGCCTGTTTCTATATTCAAATGGGAAGTGCAAGCTGTCAAGTTTAAAGGTCTGCGTGCTCTCGTGACTAAGGTATATGTCTACTTGCACATGTATTCTCACATCTGTTATGCATCTGAAGATGGTAGCTTAAAAAGCGGGTAGCTTCTCTTATAGGTAGTCAAATCTTGTTAGTTCTGCTATGTCATTCGGTTGCACAGGCAGACATGTCTTATGTATATATGTGTTATAGAGTCCCTCAAATATACTATTGAATGCCCATGTGCCCTGTACTGTGAGCAGAAAGAAATGCATATACCTTTTTTACACAAATTTACAGAGTATGCTGTTTGAAACACAGGTATTCAAGTGTTTGAATGTTTATTTTAATTTAACATGTCACTAGGTAAAAGCATAGACACGCGCATGCATACCTTCACAAACTTGGTCAGACTTACAACAGTGATATGCTTAGGATTGCTGTTTTATATTTGGTAGGTCTGACATTCTGAGCAGTCGATTAATAGTGAACCTTCAAGAAAAAAGTGAGTTTTAAGACATCTTTGGAGAAGGATTAGTGATTAGGGTACTTTGTATGAGTCTGTTGTAAGGTACAGTCAAAGTAGGCCTCTTTCTGCACCTCTGTTGGTTCTTTCTGCACATCTCTTGCTTCTTTCTTCACCTTTCTTCCTCTTTCTGGACTTCTGTTGCCTCTTTCTGCATTTGTTTTGCTTCTTTCTGCACCTTTCTTCCTCTTTCTGCACCTCTCTTGCCTCTTTCTGCACTTCTCTTGCTTCTTTCTGTGCCTTTCTTCCTCTTTCTGCACATGTCCTACCTATGTAGGCATAGTTAGAAATTAGCATTTAAAAAACCTTAGAAATTCACTGAAAAAACCAGAGGTTTCAAGGAAGTTATAGTTAGGGATTATCATTTAAAAACCCTTAGAAATTCACTGAAAAAACCACAGGTTTCAGAGACATTATAGTTAGAAATTTTCATTTTAAAAACCTTTCAAATTCACTGAAAAAACCATAGGTTTCAGGGACGTTATAGTTAGAAATTACCATTTAAAAAACCATAGAAAATCACTGGAAAAAACACAGGTTTCAGGGACGTTATAGTTAGTTGGACATTTCACTCGTACAAAACCAGAGAAATTCAGCCGTTATAGTTAGTTGAGCTAAGTATAACTCACGCCCCCGCAATGCACTGCTGATGACATCACATATTACATCACTCATGACATGGTCAGTGACTTCACTGATGACATCACTGATGACATCTCAAATGACATCACTGATGACATCATCCACATGATAATCTGATGCACCTCCTCACCCCCTAATATAACCTTTGATACACCCACTTTAAAATACAGACTACCATTCTCGAAACCATTGACACACCAATACCAATTACTACATACCCACTCACTGATTCCTAGGTCTACACACACATCCACTCACTCACCCATACAGTCACTCATACATGCAGTCACTCATCAATACAGCCACTATCATATGCACTCATACACCCATACAGACACTCACACACCGCCACTCACTCATTGAGTTACTCACCCAGCTAGTCAGTCATGCAAAGAATCAATCACACTCCCATTTACTTACCTATACAGTTATACACACACTGCCTCACTTATTCACACAGATACTAACACATGCTTACTCTCTTATACAATCACTGACACAAGCACACACTCATCCACACAGCCACTCTCACAATCACTCACTCTCACATACAGTCATTTATGTACTCCAACTCTCACATATATTGCCTTTCACATATGTATTTACTCACACATGTACCACTGAGACATCCATTCACTCACCAACACAGCCATACACACACTCACCCACCCATACAGCCCCTCACAGACGCACTCTTGAACCCATACACCCAGTGAATCACCCACTCACACATCCATGCAGGTAGTCACACACACCCCATATATATATATATATATATATATATATGGCAAACCACAGTCCCGAAATCCAAGTCCTTGGTACAAACAGGTACGGACCACAACGTGCATTCCAAATCAAAGTGCTTTATTGCATTGCAGTCAGCATGACGCGTTTCGGCCGCGTCTCCACGACCTTGATCACATATATATATATATAACATAAAATATTTAAAAAACAAACCATTTTAATTAAAATAAAAAAGTAAACAACATAGGTTTCTTACAATTTTATTAAAATATTTTACTCATTAAAAACATTATTAATTATAAATATTATAATTTGAAAGAAGCAAAAACATAATAATATAAATTATAACCATATAAATTAAATTATATAATATGACATTAAATAAATATACTATTCCCACTACGATTTATATAAAAGTAGGCAAAGTGTTCTACTAAAGATGTATAAAATGTACTACTCCCACTTCACACAACAGAACAGTAAGAAAACTATTACATCACACAGGGGCAAAATTTACTGTTCCCACTTAAGTCAGTAGAACAGAAGAGAAAATGTTGAATTGCGTAGGAGTCAAATTTACTATTCCCACTCCAGTCAGAGCAACACTAGGTAAAATGTTGGACTGTGGAGGGGTAATATTTACTATTCCAACTACAGTCAATGCAACGGTAGGGAAAGTATTGGATTGTCGAGGAGCAAAATTTACTATTCCCACTCCAGTCAATGCAACAGTAGGGAAAGTGCTGGATTGCGGAGGCGTAAAATTTACCATTCCAACTCCAATACCTTCAACAGTAGAGAAAGTGTTGGAATACGGAGGGGTAAAATGTACTATTCCCACTCCAATGAGTGCAACATTAGGGAAACTGTTGGATTGCAGAGGGGTAAAATGTACTATTCTCACTCCACTCTATGCAACAGTAGGGAAAGTGTTGGATTGCGGAGGGGTAAAATACACAATTCAAACTCCAATAAGTGCAACAGTAGGAAAGGGTTGGATTGCGGCGGGGTAAAATTTACTATTCTCACTCCAGTCAGTGCAACATTAGAAACAAACAAAATCTCTTCAACACAATAAAATAATTGCAAAAACATAGTAAACAAATAAAAATATGTCAAAAAAACACAAATATATTTTATATTAAAAATTATATGAAAAAATACATATTACAATGTTAAATATATATCATAAATAACTACAAATATAATCATAATTAAAGAAAAAATATGTTTCATTTAATTAAAGAATTGCATTTAAAAATAATTTATTAACAAACAAATATGAATTAAATAATTTTCTTTTTGTTATTTCCAACCCTATGCTCCTGCAAAACTCACATCCCGCACCTAAAACTTAACTTTAAAAAGCAAATTAATTACACTATTAACATAATTATTCATCAATAATACCAATTACAATGAATTACAAAAAATTATTACCTAATTATAATTATTGTACTTCCCACAACATACCCCCACAAGAAACACAACACACTCCTAAAAACGAAACAAAAAATGATTTGCACACTTAACATAATTAATTATCAATTTAATAATTATTATCAATTAAATTTTTTTTTTTAACTTAATTGAAATTAATGTACTTCCCACCCTATACCCCTACAAAACCCACAACCCACACCTAAAACTTAAGTTAAAAAAATGTCATTGCACAATTAACATTTTTAATAATCAATTAATTAATTATAATTATTTTAAAACTTAATAATATTTACTTATAATTAATTTACTTCCCACTTTGTACCCCTATAAACCCCACAACCCTCACCTAAAATTAGGCAAGGGGAAAACAATAAAAAAAGAAAAAAAGTACACTTACCTTCCTACTACCGGCCGCCGCCTCTATGATCCTCTTCTCCCATGCTTCTTCTCGGTGCTCTTCTGGTCCCTTGCAGTTCCCATGACAACAGACTCCCAGACTCCCCTACGGCCAATACCAGCGCTTATCGAGAACTGCTGGGATTGGCCTGAGTGGGCTTGTTTTCTGCTCCAAAGGGGACCGGAAGCCTACGCCTGCTTTTCTCTCCACCCGGCAAAGCAGCTCGGGTTGGGGAGAGATCAGTGCACATGTCGGTTTGGCCATTCTGAGACGGCTGGCCAAATCTACATGCTCACGGACAGCAGTGCCCACTACTCCTGATGCTGATGGCCCTGCCCCAGGACTCGGATGACATCTGCGATTTCTAACCAGCTCCTGCAGGTAAGACAAAATCATAATGAAGCCGTTTTAATAATTGCTTTATTGTCATTTTATTTTATGTTTTTACCTGCTGCTTCCAGCAGTAGGACGACACTCCTCTGCCATAAAGGAGGAACCGCCCTGGGTAGCTGCAGTTTGCATTATGAGGTTGTTGGACTTGGCCCTTTTTGCAGGGTTATCCCTAAACTTTTTGCTTCTTCCTCCTATTTTGTCCTGACCTGTTGTTTTTGGCTATAGGACTCTGGGCACTTTACCACTGCTGATCAGTGCTAATGTGCATATGCTCTCTGTGTAAATTGTTATTATGGATTGGTGTTTCCATGATTGGCATACTTGATTTACTGGTAAGCCCCTAGTAAAGTGCACTAAGGGTGCCAGGGCCTGTAAATCAAATGCTACTAGTGGGCCTGCAGCACTGATTGTGCCACCCACACGAGTAGCCCTGAAAAGGTATCTCAGACCTGCCACTGCAGTGTCTGTGCACAGTTTGTTAACTGTCATGTCGACCTGGCAAGTGCACCCACTTGCAAGGCCCTCACCTTTCCTTTTCTTACATGTAAGGCACCCCTATGGTAGGCCCATTGTACCCCCATGGGAAAGGTGCAGTGTATGTAAAAGGTAGGACATGTACTGGTATGTGTGACGTGTCCTGATACTGAAATACTGCCAATTTTGTTTTTCACTATTGAAACGCTATCTTGCTCCATAGGATAGAATAGAAAATACTTTGTAACATCTTACAAGTATAACTTCCCATTGGGACAAGATAGAGAAATAAAGTTTAGGCTCTCTGAACTCAGAATTTAATAACACATCTTTTAGTAAAGATGGTTTTTAAATTGTGTGTTTGAAAATGCCACTTTTAGAAAGTAGACATTTTCTTGTTTAACCATTCTGTGTGCCTCTGCCTGTTTCAGTATTGACTGTCTGGTTTTGGAGTGACAGGGGCTGGGGATGTGCATTCACTGTAGACACCCACTGGGGGGGTTGCCCTTCCTGGATTACTCAGAGCTGAGCTGAATGGGGCTTGGCTGCATTTAGAGTAGTGGGAGGAGATTTCCTTGCACCTGAATAGGGCCTATCTCCCTTGCACAATTCTGTCTCCACCCCCTGTGGTCATACTGCACCAGTGAGGACAGAACTGGTTTGGACTGGGCTCAGAGACCCTTGCACAAAGACAACAAGGACTTTTTGGAGTATACGTATTAGACCTGAAACCCCAGAACTTTAGATTACTTCTGGACTGAAGAGGAACCTTTGCCAAGGAGAAAAGCTGACCTGCCAGGAGGTGCCTATTCCAGTTTTGGGCCTTTGGAGGTTGTTCCTCCTGTTGGGAGCTGGAAAAAACATAAAAGAAGCAAAAAAATCTGTATCCGACCCTGTCAACGATGCCGCTGTGACGCCACGACCTCCACTGAGGCCCGGGGCACTGCTCTTGAAGTGAACACCGCACCACAGCTCCGACGCCCTTTGATGCCCGCCGAGGCCTGCAGTTATCAGCCGTGTCCGACGCCAGTGCTCACACTGGCTCCATCATCGCCAGCACCTGCACCCTGTTATCGTAGCACCAATAACCGCAGAGGGTGACTACATGAACTCGCTGACTTCGCATCGTCACCGGAACCGACGCCTCACTGCTGACGCAACCGTCTTCCACTGTCCTGGACATGTCGCCTCCTCACGGACACGACGTCTCACCTCCCCCATGGATGCCAGAGAGATGGCCTTGACCTCGGCAATGATGCCTCACCTCCATGATGCCGTGCATCGTCATAGACTTCGTTTCCAAGGTACTGTTTGTTTGGGGGTCCGTGTGACTCCATGCCCAATGCCGCGCTCCTGGCGGTCGGCGCCGTACTTTGGATTTATTGCTGTCACGACGTTGTAATAGCCCCAGGTGGAGCTATCTGTTTTCTACAAGCTTTTTGCAATAACTGTTCTAAAGTCATATCTTATTACACGTAGGTTGGATTTTTGTCGTTTTTGTCTTGTTGAGTTTAGATAAAGATACTTTATTTTTCCTAAATTGGTGTGGTGTCCATTTGGGGTGTTATCACTGTATTACTGTGTGTTTTGAGTGCAAATACTTTACACATTGCCTTTGGTATAAGTCTGTCTGTTCGTGCAAAGCTATCCAGGTGGTGACCAGGGGTTATCTAAAGTGTCCCTTACCCTGACTAGAAGCAAGGGTCTCTATTTGGACGAAGGTACCTACCTCTGCCAACTAGAGACCCCCATTTCTAACATAGGTTCTATGCCTTTGCCTGCCCATTATAATATCTGCTAACATGCTGTTGATGTCAACTAAGAGATTTCTACGCAATTACCCACTGTTGCCAAAAATGGATGTTGCTGCAGCAAACCGGTGTTGTGTCTGTACATTAACATATTTATATAATCCACAGTTGCCGTTACTCGTGGCCACACATCGTCATCCATATAGAATCCCATTGTGCACGTTTCTCATTTACTCCTCCCCAGGGTATCATAGTAGCTCTGTTTTTGCCATTACAAATTACTTTAATGCCACACAAGTGTTATTGGATTTTCTCGCTCCACCAACTCTGCATTTAGTTCATATTCTCTTAAGCCTACATTAGACCATGGAATTAAACATCAGCATGGCCAAATTTAGTGATACTGCCTGCAACCATTTTTTTAGAACTCATTGAGTTTTAAGTACCTACTTGCCCACATTGGCATGCAAGCTCCTTTTAAGTAAATTCCTGTAAGTGTAGTAACTTCTCTTATGCACATATCAAAATCTCGAGAGTCACAGTCATTACTCCACCTCCTCTGCAATTTTGTTAAACCGGACAACATTTACCAGGGTAAATGCCTGGTAAGTACAGAATGTAGAATTTCATGCAATAAGCATCAAATTGCGTATGTTACACCCCATATTCCAAAGCAAAACTTGCAAAAGAAGGTATTTACCACATCCAATAAATACCTCACCCTACTGTGTCACTTTTTTTACAGAGTGGAGTAAATACCCATCCCTTTTGCCCTACTCGAGATTGGTGCCAAAGTGTTCTCGACCAGAATATACAGTTCATCACATCAAAGCTTTCTTTTGCTTTAGTGGACTGATAAGGATGCAGTCAACACTTGTGTACAGTTTGTGCTGCCAGCCAATGGCATAAAGTAAAATAAAAGGGACCCCCTGCATAATGTAAGGAGAGACCCCTGAGTCTCCCAGATCTCATAGATTTTCATTGACCTTGGCCTGGTTGGGGACCCCCTGAAGGGGTGAGGGAGCCTCACGAAGGGGGTCGGTGCCACCTGTGCTGCAGAGGCTGCAGGAACTTGTGTTATGCCACTGCAGTCTGCGTGTGTCTATACCATTAAGCACCTGGTGAGAGATGTCAGAGAATTAAATGTGAACAACAGTGGCGGGCAGTAATTTTACCGGGGTGGGGCACACATACACCTCACTCACACACATGTATTTACACACACATACCCATTCACAATACTCATTAACAAACACGTACATACACGTACACATGCACCAAACATTCAAAAAACACATAAAACTTACCTTAACTGCAACTCTCTGAGAGGGAAGCCTCGGAGGTCCCTGGAGGGTTGGGACTGCTGCCTTCCCTCATTGGCTGACATTAGGTCAACCAATAAGGGAAGGCAGAAGTCCAAGCCTCAGGGGTCTCAATAGAGTTGGGACTGCTGCCTTCCCTCTGCAGTCCCAAGCCTAAGAGGTCCAGGAGATTTAGAACTGCAGCTTTCCCTTGTTGGCTGGTCAGCCAACGAGGGAAGGCAGTAGTCCCAACCTCGTCACAGAAAGGGATGGGGTCAGTGCAGCCAAGGCCGGTCCATTTGTGGCTGAGGGGCCATGCCCCCTCACCTTTTGCACCTCAAGAAGAGTGTCTGTCAGGCTGAGCAAAGGTCAGCCTGACAGACACTCTTCTTTCAGGTCAGGATGCCAGGGGCAAGACATGCGCTAATGTGCAGGCTACTGGCTGACTGAGCTGAGCTTTGCTGGGCTGAGAATGTCACAGCTCCTGTGGGTGTGACCTCCCCACCTCAACAAAGGTCCTTGAGGCCCTCCCCCTCAGTGACTAGAGGTAGCTTAACTCAATTGTCTTGCACCTAGGCGCTTCAGTTTCAAAGCCCTGAAGTGCCCAGGGTTGAGTGTCAATCAGTGACAATTCCTCACAGAGTAGGGTGGGGTCAGCAGTCTCACTGACCCCATCCCACTCTGTGACGACATAGGGACTGCTGCCTTCCCTTATTGGCTAGCCTTAGGTCAGCCAATGAGGGAAGGAAGCAGTCCCAACACTCCTGGGACCTCAAAGGAAAAGCTGCAGGTAAGTGTGATTTTTTTAAAAAATAAATATTTGATGCGTGCGTGCGTGCATGTTTGAATATTTGGTAATGTGCGTTGTGAATGTATGTTTGTGTGTGTGGGAGACGTGTGTGAATGCATGGGTGTGAATATGTATGTGTGTGTGTGTCCCATCCGCCCCCTCCCTCCTAAAATTACCGGCCGCCACTGGGTCAGTGAGACTGCTGACCCCACCCCACTCTGTGACGAGGTGTCACTAATTGACACTCGGTCCTGGGCACTTTAGGGCTTAAAACTGAAGCACCCAGGTCTGAGGCAATCAATGACGTTTCCCATAGTTATGAGGGGGAGGGCCTTGAGGCACTTTTGCCAGGCTGAGGTCACACCCACAGGGTTGGCACAATTCAGCTCAGGCAGCCAGGAGCCTGTGCATTTAGTGCATGTCTAGCTCCTGGCTGCCTGACCTGAACAAGTAAAGTGTCTGACAGCCTGACCTTTGTTCAGCCTAATGGACGCTCTTCTTGCCTGGAAAAAGGTGGGGGCGCAGCCCCTCAGCCCAAACGGACAGGTCACTGCTGGTGGACAAGGATCTGAGTGCACTGCTCAAGCGGTGGGAGTATTCTTATGCACTTGCTAAAATGTCATCAAATAACAAAGCCTTCAGGAAATATGTACTAGCTATCCAGGCAGTATACTATTTGCACCACACTGACGCAGGCACAAAAACATGCATCAATGATGCTGCTTACTTGTGCTGGTCGTATAAATAAAAGACACACAGATGATGGATGAAATGCAGAGCAAATTAAACATTCTCCCCCAGTCAATAGATCTGGGTTAAATCCATCGTTCTTTTGCTCAACATGCCACCCCAGTTTGGACCCAGCCATATGCAAATCAGTCTTGACCCTGCTCCTTGTGGGAACAGTCCAGCCTGAACTGCCAAGCCAAGTCCTCCCTGGACCAGAAACAAGCATCCTGGGACCAGTTTCGGGGCATCACCCCTCATCAGCCAGGCTAGCATGAATCCAGTGGCACAGTGAGCCCGAGACCTGGCCTGGCAGTTCGGGCTGGACTGTTCCCATTCGGCGCAGGGTCAAGACTGATTTGCATATGGCTGCGTTCAAACTGGAATGCCACGAGGAGTAAAAAAACGATGGATTTAGGCCCAGATCTCTGTACTGGGGTGAATGTATGACATTGTTCTGCATTCTGTCCATCAATTGTTCTTTTTGTATTTGTCATCCCGAGTGGGACGGGTATGCCCAGATGTGGGTCCTGTGCTTTCCATGCCACTGGAGTCAAGCTATCCTGTCTGATGAGGGGGAGAAACCCCGAAACCGGTTCTAGGATGCTTGTTTCCAGTCCAGGGAGGACCTGGCCTGGCAGTTCGGGCTGGACTGTTCCCATTGGGCGCAGGGTCAAGATGGATTTGCATATGGCTGGGTTCAAACTGGAATGGCATGGGGAGCAAACAAACGATGGATTTAGGCCCAGATCGCTGTACTGGAGAGAATGTATGACATTGTTCTGCATTCTGCCCATCAATTGTTCTTTTTGCATTTATCACCCAGGGTGGGACGGATATGCCCAGATGTGGGTCCCGTGCTCTCCATGCCACTGTAGTCAAGCTATCCTGGCTGATAAAGGGGTGAAACCTCGAAACCGGTCTTAGGATGCTTGTTTCCAGTCCAGGGAGGACATGGCCTGGCAGTTCGGGCTGGACTGTTCCCTTTGGGCGCAGGGTCAAGACTGATTTGCATATGGCTGGGTTCAAACTGGAATGGCATGGGGAGCAAAAAAATAATGGATTTAGGCCCAGATCTCTCTACTGGAGTGAATGCATGACATTGTTCTGCATTCTGTCCATCAATTGTTCTTTTTGCATTTGTCACCCCGAGTGGGACGGGTATGCCCAGACGTGGGTCCCGTGCTCTCCATGCCACTGGAGTCAAGCTATCCTGGCTGATGAGGGGTGAAACACCCTAAAACTTGTCCTAGGATGCTTGTTTCCATACCAGGGAAGACCTGGCCAGGCAGTTCGGGCTCCCTGTTCCCTTTGGGCGCAGGGTCAAGACTGATTTGTATATGGCTGGGTTCAAACTGGAATGGCATGGGGAGCAAAATTACGATGGATTTAGGCCCAGATCTCTGTACTGGGGTGAATGTGTGACATTGTTCTGCATTCTGTCCATCAATTGTTCTTTTTGCTTTGGTATAAACACAGTGCAGTAGGCATGAATGTCACAAATCTCGCTTGATCATTATGAGCTAAAAATCAACTGTTTTGTAAGAACTGTGAATCGGTGATTATTGTCAATAAGTATGCTCATTACTCTGAATGTATTTAATGATCTACTTGAATACGAAGAAGAAATTCATTTCCTTAAGTTTACTGTGGGTCTTGCAATGAGATATGACACATTTAGCTTCATCGCTCTTATTTTTATTAATGCAGAGCAGCGAGAGCAGAAACCATGATTTCGCGAACACAATATTTATGGAAATTTGAGAATAAAGGGATTATACTTTGGCGCATTATGATTCAACAAATGTTTAAAGATCACAGCTGGAATGCCAACTTCGCCTGAAGCCTGGCAAACTGTAGACCAGCGATGGCATTTAAGATGCTTTTCAAAGTAAATTCCACTTTGAACATATTTGCATCTCTTTCATCACATTTAGATAATGGTCGCTAGCGAAAGTCGTCTGTTGTTCTTGTCAAACTCTAAGCAGTTTGAACTTCAGACGGATCAGCAAAAGAGTTCTGGAGCTATGGGACATTGCACGAATATCCATACATTACATAAAGTTTACTTTTATGAATCTTGGGAAAAGATACCTAATCCCTATTCTCTTATACCTCGTGGGGGTCACTAAAACATTACTGATTCTCCTCTCAATGTCAAGATCTGCTATTTATATTTTAAGTTAACTGTAAGCATTTACTGATTGTAGTTCTTCTATTGTAATATACCAATAATGTTATCCAGTAAACGACTCATTTCATCAAGCTATTAGACTTTGCATTTGCCTATTCTAAACCTATGATATTCTGTAATTAAGTAATTTGGGCTCCTAAATTCATGTAGTTTTCAGTTTCCATGGGGAAATCCGTGGGCTAGCTGCAATGGTTTCTATTGGATCCCTCTGCTGCAGATGAATTTGTGTACATTAAATTATGCTGCCACAGAAAAAAAGGTAAATTCAATTAGTTATTTCAAACACAAAATTAATTTAAGAGACATGAATAAACCGCTCAAAGATGCGGAATGAATCATCTGGAATTCCTTTCGTAGAAGCGCTTTCCATGTCCATAGTGACACAGGTGTACATCTCCCTGTAGGAAAAGTACTGCTGGATAAATAGCCAGATTGGCTCAACACGCTACAGGTCACATCGGCCACGTTGGCATTTATATACTCACTTGGTAGGGGGGTTCGACGATCACTGATCCACAGCGCTAGCTCCCCTTCCAGTCCGGATTTTGCTGTTTATAGAATTAAATGCTGGAGGCTACACTGAGGAGTTTGGTCTCGAGAGCCATTGAAGGACTGCAGGGGAAGTTTGACAATTGGCTCCTACACTTCCTTTTCTGAAACCCTGAAGGGTTTAAGCAGAAAATGTAGGGCCAGGATTGGCTCAATTGTTTGGGACATGCAAACATTTGCAGCTTCCAAGGAATCTGTGTGGCTACTCCCCCTTTTAAGCCTGCTTTCCTTACATTGTTTTAAAGAACCTCTGAAAGATGGTCAAGAGGGACAATCAGGAGGGCTGGCAACCAGCGTTGATAGTGATTCACTTTCCAGGCTACGAGCATTCCAATTGATTCACCTTATCTCAAGCTTGTGGCATCAACGTTTTATCATGGCACGGGTCGAGTATGTAGCCTATGTTTTTGCCATTGTAAAACGGGGGGTCCACCTCATGTTGTTATGTTAGGCTCACAAAAACAAGGCATTAACCCGAGTACTTGATCCTGAGGAGACAAAATGGACACACAAGGAGTTGGCTCCCAGCTCCACGCTGAATTTCCTGCTACCGCCCCTCAGGATTTATGGTGGTTTCAGGATAGCCTGTAGGGGAAAGGGCAATTGGACGAGAGAGAGGTAGATGGTTGGGCGGTCAGTTCTGGATTGGAGGAGTTCTGTCTGTGGTCCTTTCTTCGCTGACTATTCAGCTAGAGCTCCCATTAACCCCACTGTATGGAAAAAAAACAGAATTAGCTATAAATCTAACTACCCTGTTTTTCTCTTAGAGACCTCGAGTCACCCTGTGACACCATTCCTTCCTAATTACCTGTTTTTCCTCTTCCCCCTCTCTCCGATTGAAGAAATGTTTAGAGTGGGAACTTACTGGGGTTCGCCCTATTGGGGAATCAATACAAACATTGTGACTCTCAGGTTTTACAATTTTCAAAACATGCCTTTAGATATACTCAGTATTATTTTTACTAAACTTTACCTTAATTGACAAGGTGGGACCCTCTTCTAATGATTCTCTCAATTAAATTTCTCTTACCATCAGAGAAAAAAAGCATTTGCTTTTAACATTTCA